>JAGFBZ010000292.1:1200000-1800000 GCA_018398805.1 Hirundichthys speculiger | reverse complement strand
AACAGTAAATGAACGAAGCATGACTTCCAGCTCTGCCTTATTATATTTTAATGTGAGAGGGTGCTATGCATTGGTCAGCTGGTGACAGTAATGACATAATCTTCAGCTTGAGTGCCTCCAACTAGGCGACTTCCTTCCTTCCGTCCTTCTTCAGAACTCGCAGTTTATACAACCTGAGAGAGAAAATAATTAGGAACTGAAGCAGGAACCAAAACCAAAACATTTTGGACACCAAACTTAATCCAACACTGAAAAGAGCAGGTTCATGCTGGATGTCATGAAGCTGACAAAGACTAGGAGGATAAAAATAAAGCTAGCAGAGCACACATCCTGCAACCTCCGCTGTTTTTCACTGGAATCAGTAATGAAAAAAGTAAAACCATTGTGAGGAAAATCGAGCAAGTCCTTGTACAGAATGATGTCCTGTTTTCTGTAGCTGAGGGCACAGGTTTTAGATATTTGATGCATCACCTGAGTCTGAAATGTACAACACTGAGCAGGAGATACATCTTTGATGTTGGTTTAACAGAATTTCTTAATCTTGTTTCAACCCTCAAACACAACCTGCAGTAAACCAGTCCCAATACAGCTACCGGTTTTACAACCATTTGTCCATCTGATGTGAACTTGATGTTCATGTTAAGTCTGAGTAACTGCTCAGGTTTTATCCCCTGATGCATGTGTGTGTGTGTATGAATACAGCACTTTAAAATCGAGGTTTGTGTATGTCTGTCTTACTCTGTGATGCCATTTTTATAATTTGAGATTAACAAAAAGAGACAGAAGGGTTGAAGACCTATGACCTGGTGACTAAATGAGGATGGACTGATTTAATTTCTGTTTAATTTTGAGCAAACTCCATCTTTCCACCAACAGCAATCACTTTTTTTTTTTTTTAACCTGGTGCATGTCACACAGTTATTTATGAAGAGTATTTGTCACAGTTGAATATTAAATGGAGCTTATTATAGTTATTGCAGAGAAAAGTAACACTGTGCAATATTTGATTTAGGCTGTTTTATCAGAGGCTCATGCACCATTGAATTAGAGCCTCATTAGCGTCTATTAGTTTAAAAATGATGCTCATCAGATCTTGTGCAGGCAGCCAAGTGTGTGCCCCAAGGGTCAGTCCTTAGACCACACTTATCCATGTTATGAAAAAATAAGGATTAATTTATTCAAAAGAAGAACTTGAGGGAAGCTTGATGGAATTAATGGAATGTATCCAATTATTGATTTGATGACCACCCTGACTGTGGTGGTTCCAGTGACATCATGTCAGTTTGATTCTAATGAAATAACACACATTTTGCCCTTTTTTTTTTTCTTCATCTTCTTTTTCAATCTTTCTCTCAGATGCAGTTTATGTAATCCAGTCAGGGGAAAGCAGAGTGCCAAAAGCAACACAGAAACAACAGAAGAAAACACACAAGTGGACGATCAGATGGACAGAGGAATGCTTTGATCAAACGACTCGAGACAGACAGAGGGCATCATAACTAACCAATACCAAAATAGCGGAAACTGAAGGAGACACAATGAGGGTGGGAGGGGATGTCATCTCAGCTGCTCATTGTCTGAAACAACTCTTTGTATGTGCACGATTATGAGTGGGTGTAGCTTCTCTTTTTCCTGTCTTGTTTGTGTTTCAAATTGTATAAATGGAGTGATGTTTTGGGAGACAGAGCATGGATGAGAGGAAATGATGAAGAGGAAGAGGGGATTGAGGAAATCCTACCTCTGGTTTTCAGTTGGGCTGTTTGCACAGTATCTGGCTGCTACGAGAGTCTCTGCTGCAGAATTAGCTTTATTTCATACTGGTGCTATTTTGTCCTCTCTAGGTTACCGTACGCCTGTAACAGCAACTTGGGAGCACTTATGAGAGGACGTTTGTGTGTGTGTGCGTGTGTGTGTATGAGCGCGCGTGCACAGAAGTTGTTTCAGACAATACATTACCAGCCGATCTTCTCCATCCCCACGCTCATTCACTGTTTGTGTTCAAAATTGTCCATCAAAAAAGAGATTTAGAGGCAAATTTTCTCAAGTGTGTTTCCTGTAATTTTCCACTCTGTTGGGTTAACTTTGTATTTTTCAATATCTTTTCATTGCCAGCCTTTCCTGAATCTTGTTTGGGCTTGTACAGTAATTTACTGAAGCGTTTGTTGTCAGTGGTCATGAGTAATAAGGTAAAGTCTTTGCTATTCATACTGCATCGTTTTCTCCTCTTTAAACTCTTAAAGCTACAGATGCCCACAAACAGATGAGGGTTCGTGAGGACAACAGGCTGACGTTAGACAGCAGTGTGTTAAGGCCCAGTCACACCAGAAAAAAGTCACAGTAAAACTCATTTGAGTGTGAAATATTTTGAGATGATTGAACTGCTGCAGTTGGAGAGCTCACAACCAGCATCCACCCTGATCACCAACATGTTAACCGTGTTGGTCTGTTCCCAGAGTCCCATGTGTCCCAGTCCTAGGGTTCTTGGGTTAGGGTTTATAACTTTCTTCACCTAAAAATATCTATAAATTTAAAAAGAGGGATTATAAATCAAATATTTTATCTTAAAGCCAATCATACAGAATTTGTCAATGTGCTAAACATTGAAGAGGGGGCAGATGAGCAATGGAAATGCAGATGCCGTCCCTTCAGTGTCCCCGTTTTCTCTTCTGGGTTATTAATCTTCTGGCATTTTGTTTGTGGAAAATGTATGTCAGTTCATTTGAGACAAAAAAAAAAAAAAATAGCACAACCCGATACAAACTGGACACGTGTGTGTATATCCCTTTAAGACGGGATGCTCCCCCTTCTCCCTTTGTGCTTCTCCTTTTAGAGCTGAACAAAATGAATCATGTTTTGCTGAAATACATATGGCTAAGGCAAAATGCTTCACGGGGTACCATCAGTGAATCATGAAGCTCTTCTTGACATATTTATTGCCCTCGTGATGCATGCTAAAGGGCGAAACACAAACGCAGCACCTGGTCTGAAAGGGATGTGTAATCACATGGTCAAAGAGTCATAAAAAAGCCCTTAGAGATGGCTGGTTTTCTGTCACTTATTGAATGTGACAGAAAGTGTATTCAGTGAATTAAAAGCTGTATTGTGCGTTGTCTGCAGACGTTCCCATTTTGTGCAAAAGTATAAATTCTGAATGAGGAATTGGAATAAATTTGGATGGTGCAACACAGGCTAATACGTTTCCTGTATTTGAGCTCTGTATACTCCTTAAAAGTCAGTGCTGTGGAGGCAGGAGACTCTGATGAACAATTATTTGTGAGGAGTAAAACAATTTTACTAAAAAAAAAAAAAATTATATTCACCAAATTACAATTTAGGGGATAAATTTGCCATTTTAATTGTGGTGTGACAAGGCCTTAAATGAGGCATTTATGTGTATTCTTGCCTTTAAGAGTGTGTCTATTGGGATTGCCAGCCCATTCTTTGCCTGATGGCAATGTCAGCATCTGGATGATGTGTCTGGATCTGTTTTATTGTTTTCTTTTTTCCTTTTTCTTTTTCCAAACCATATTCAGGCTGTAGAGATTTCTCAAGTGAGTTTTTTCAATTGCTGCCACCTCTCGGCAGGTCCACATGATGTGCCATTGATCGCTGACAGCAGCACTGAGTGGGTGAGTTTAATATTACTGAATCAAGTTGAATTCACTTTAAATTGCACTGAATCAAAGTAGGAGGCTGTAAGTGGGACTCTGACTGCACACAGAGACGCATGACAGTAAACTCCGGCTCCAGCATACGTTGGGGTTCATTTTTGACTCATGGAAGAGGTCATGGCCGCTCCTCAGCCAGAGCATCCGTCCCCATGAGTTTGACTGTCGGTGTGTTCGTGCACAATGCACTCGAGGGTGTGCTCACATTTATGCATACACATTTTAGTGTGTTGTCGTCGTGGTTTCTTTTTTTTTTTTTTTTTTTTTTTGGTTGTTTGTTTGCCACTGAGGACTATTTCTGAGGGTCAAATTTTAAGCCAAATCTGAGTCCATGAGTTTGACAGGAAATGTGTGTCATTTGTTTTTCTAAAATCAAGTGTGTTGCAAAAATGCACATGCAAAAATGTTGCACTGAAGTGGCTATCCTGCAGTTGTAGACTTGTCCCTGGTTTCTTTGGTGTGAAAAAGTTTAAGAAGAAATGATCTATTGGCCACTTTGGCAAGTAACTGAAAGTTGTTTTCCTGCCACTCTAACAATAATTTTTTTTTTTTTTTTTAATAAGTCTTGTCCCTGGTCCAAACCTGGCATTTACATCCCATCATTTCCATCAGTAATTGTCCAGTATCGAGTTCATCGCCCACTATGCTGTGAAATCTCTTAAGATCTCGCTTCAGTCTCTTTAGCCTAGTCGGTCTATCTTCAGAACGCTTTTTTGGCCTGTTTTTGTCTCTATTTAGTATTTGTAGATATCTTAGAAAAATAAAAAAATACCAGTTTCTGTCTAGATCGTCCTGCCTGTCGCTGTTGGTAGATATTCGAAGCTTCTTGTCACAGTCGTGTGGTAGTTTAGCCTTCAGTCATTTTGTCCCCCTGAAACCTGTAAAGCCCCCCCCCCGACCCTTTTGTCCTTGCTGTCCTTCCTCTCCGTCCTGTCTTTTAGCTGGAGATGAAAACTTTGAGGCTCTCAGGATCAGTGGTTCCCTTCTTGCTTCTCTCAGGCTTCGGGTGATTGCTTTCTTCTTGCTTGTTAACGTTACTCCAGATGTTTAGTAGGTGGCGTGTTTTTCCAACCACTCGTCTGTCCATCACATCTGCCTCTCTATGATGACGTCTGCAGCCTACACACTGTTTCTGATTAGATGTAGAGAGAACAGGAACTCGGACGTCCAGGCTTCGGGAACAAAAGGGGTTGGGCATGATGCTATTCTTGAACAAGTGTATTTCAAGGCACTTTTGGAAACGAGCTTTAGCTAAATGCTGGAGGGTTCCATGTCAGTTCAACCAGTTTTTCAAGAAGCTACTCACGTTATTTTTTTTAATTATTTTTTTTGGTCCCTTTCTAGTAAAGAATGGATGCCTAAATGTGGATGCCAGAGAAGGAGATGAATACATTCACAACAACTTTTGCAGGATGATGAGCAGTTTTTCTAACAGGAAAATAACAGTTTCCATGAAAGAGGCTGCACCTTGATAAATAATCCCCTTTTGTTATAATATTTACAATTTCTCCCTCAGTTGGATTAATCATACTGAGGGAGAAAATAAAACGCTTAGGTGGGAGTCCATTGACGCAGAAGAGATCAGCAGCTGCAGGAGAGCTTGGCAGTGGACCAGCTATTGTTTGGAGCTATATATGTCAGTCAGTGTGGAAATTTTGGAACAAAGCGAGTGAATCCAGTCCTCACACAGACAGGTGAACAGAGGTCAACTTCCACACCCTGTGTGTGTGGCCACTCCAGTATAAAACATTGGGGTTGACCTTGCAAAATGCACTTATCTTTCCCCATCTTGTACTATCCATTCAAATTGTCATTCAAAGTATAATTTTTAAAAATATTTTCTTCTCAGATGATTTGCTTTTTCTCTGTGTTTCCTTTACTTTATTTGTTGGCCAGTCAAACATCTGTGCAGACATTAGATTCTCCCTCCAGCGCTCCCTGCATCCTCGGCATGAATCCTTCCGTATTCAAGAATCCTTCTTTCAAGGGCATTTTCAGGCCCCAAGTTGGACACTCAAACATTTTTCAAAATGGTAGCCTGTGCCTTGAAACCAAAACAGGATCAGATGAGGTTTTTCTTTTTTCTTTCTTTTTTTTTTTTAAATTTTGCTCTGGGGTCTGGAGCCATCTTACTGTTTCTAATCTAGTGAGAGAAACTGGCACTTCGGCTGTTTTTGTGACACTCGAATCTTGTCGTCATATCCCCGTGTCTGAAACTAACGCATAACTCAAGGTCTGACTGGAGCTCCGATAACTGCTGATGTTTGTAATTATCTCATTGGAAAACAGATTGGATTGACTTTTAAAAAGAAAAACAAAATAGTTCTTTACTTTCAAGCTGAAGCTTCTTGTTTATGTCGGAAGTTTTTCTCTCCTTTTGTGTTCGCTCCGTTTTGTAAAACTTTACATTTCTCAGCATGGAATCCAGCCCTGCCTGTTCCAGTGAGGTTTTCCTTGTGTGTCTCAAGTGGTTTCTTAATGATCAAATGCCAAGAGACGGAGTGAGTGTAGAAGAGGTTCCTGCTGTGGTTTTCAGGCCTGTTAAACATTTCTGGCTCATGTCTTCGTCTCCAAAGCATTGATGTAACTGCCAGTAATTATTACAGCTTTATCATGTAGGTAATTAGTTGTTCAGGGAGGGGTTTGGCGGGTCATGCCGACTCTTTTTCGGCACCTCCCTTCCTCAGACTCAGACACTTTCGCACATTTGCAGCTGGGAGTTTCCCAGTGCTGCCACTGGTTTCCGGTGTTGGCCTGGTCCCTGAGTCGGATCAGTCCAGGCAGGCGTGTGGCTTCTCTACAAAGTTTCTCTTGATTCTCAAAGCTGCTACCACCTCTCTGCATTCCTGTAGCATGAATCTAGGTGGAGAAGGATTAACCTTGATGTCATATTCAAATGTCTGTTCTCTGACATTCGGAGAGCAGATTCCTCTTGGGGGAGCCATATCTTTCTCTTCAGGGGGTCAGTGAGTGCATGGTTGTATTCTTGTTGATGTTTGTCCATTTTCCCAAAAGCATGATGAGGCAGTGATGGTAAATTCTCTCCCTCGTCCCATTTTTAACTGGTATGTCAGGCGTCTCAACACGACGAAGGGACGGAGTGATCAGGTGCGACAGACCATTAGTCATCCAGGACAGCAGGTTCATCCTGTGTGGGGGCTGAAACTGACAGAAACTAGTTCTGTCAATAAATAAGCCACAGCAGCGCGCAAAAAAAAAAAAAAAAAAGTCTTAGTTTTTGTTCTTCCAAAGATCAGTTTTTTTTTTCTACTTGCGACACATCCTGAATGGTAGATTTGTCCACTGCTGTGGCGCCATCTGTGGGTCGCTGTGTGTCGCAGCATCAGTCAAAACCCGCAAACTGAAGCTGTTACGGAGTTCCTTGATGTGTTGAATCAAAGATCTCTCGTGCACGCTCTGTTCTTTCCACATCTACGTTTTTAGGTAAGAAGAAAGATTGATTCTGTATATAAAGAAATGGACACAGTCAAAACGGAGCTTAAAGACATACCTTCATAATCTGCAACTGCATTATTTTTATTTACTCTCTATTTTTCTGAACACAGAAGATGTTAGCATCATTACAGCAGTATGTGAGGGTGATTCCTACCTGGTGGGGGGGGCGGGTTGAACAGACAAGACGCCTCCCCGTATGTCATGTGATGCCAAATGTTTTCAGAGCAGAGACGCCCTGTTAATCTGTCTCTTTTCTCTTCTGTCTCCTTCCTCCATCTCTTTGTACATTTTTTTCTATTTATTTAAAGCAGAAATATATGGATTGTATCAAGCATGGAAAGGCAACCAAATGTTACAGTTGACAAAAATTACAGGCTTTTATTTTACAGCAGTATATTTGTTTTATTCTAGAGATTTGTTTTCTTTCTTTTTTTTTCTTTTTTTGGAAGAAATAAAGTCATTTTCCATTCCTAAGCATTTGACTGTTCTTTTTTTCAAAGGTGTAATGTGATGAAAATGTACTTCTGATTTTTAATTCGCAGTTGCACAACCCATCCAGGACACTTTTTCAAAAATTGAATTCAGATTTACTGTTGGAATGGTCACTTTTCATCAAACTGTCATTCATATAATTCACTTGTTGGCACTTGAAATCTGGTTTAAAAACTGGTTAAAATATGACTAAATTAGTGTTTAATTTCATATACTACAAACAATACCTAAAAGAATTAAATTGAGGTGTTTAGTTTCTTTTTGTCAAATTTCATATTTATTCTCGGCCTTGTGCACGGAGATTTCTATCTTTTTAAATATTTAAATTCAAATTAAAAATCTTTGCAATTTGATGTAGATGAATATGAATTATTATTCCACTGCAATTTCTTACATTTTGATTAAAAATAAATATTTTTAAAAAAAAAAAATCAGCTTCAGTATTTAAATACTTGTACAAATTTTAGTAAAATACAGGAGTTCATCACTTAAACTAAATAAAATCCATTTTAAATTTAAGCATCCAGTTGTCAAATTTACAAATTTGAAGGACATCTTTTTAAAGTGGCATTGAGAATCTTAAAACTGTGAGAAACGGCCTAACGCCAAACACCTCCATCTTGTGTGTATATAATCTGCTTTTGTTGACTCAAGACCTTTCTGGTCTTCTGTTGTTCCAACAACACTCCCACAGTGAAGGGTTTAAAATCAGGTTCCCACCTGCTGCTGAGCTCAGACTAATGCAACTTTGTATACATTTGTTCCTCTATTTCCATTAAGGGGCTCTGAACAGCTCTGGGGTGATTCATTGGTTCCGTTTCTTGTTTCTGACTGAGTGGTCCTTAGCAGGAAGTCCATCACTCAAAATGTCCCGTGTCAAGCGGCAGCGTTCTGTCCTGACTGAATAATACGTTTCTCTGCCTCCTGCGGCGGCTGCCAGTTTCCCTGTATTCAGGATGAAATATTATTTGGTGGAAAAGAAACTTTAAAAGGCCTGTCTACAACATTTTATCTTCAACCTATGGTGAATTATCTCTTTTCTGACATGAAATAAAAAGCTGAGTATGTTGTAGTGCATGCAAATTGAACTTCAGTTGCTCCTTTCACACATTCTTGTACTGTGTTGCTGAAAGCTTTTGTATTAGCAGGGATCTTTTCTCAGCTCTACTTCAACATATTACACTGCCAGTCAGCTTAGCTGTTTCCATTTCAATGGATTGGAAAAAGGGCAAAATAAAATTTAAATTCAAGAGAAATTAGACTGGTAGAGAAAAAGATTTTCATCCAGGAGATGGGGCACAAAAGACACCTAGAATTCAAGTACAGCACTTCTAAAGCTGTGCCAGGTGTCATGAGAGAGAGTGTCCAGTATGTAGTGCTGGGCGGTATACGGGTTCATACCGAATACCGGTGTTTATTTTTCTTATATGAATTTTTCAAATACCGTAATACCGGTGAGTATGTACTGTAGCGTACACAGCGTTGGTAACGTCGCGTGGCGGAACGTAAGTGCCGCAGAACATTGTTTGACGGGGGACTGTTTTGCAGTTGCACTGGAGGCACAACACGGTGATCATAGACATATATATATATAGAGATAGACGCCGCATCGAACGCTACCCCCTACTGGCGCTGACGAGATTTGGGGCCGCCATCTTGGACCGGTCACCCGCTCCGCTCAGTGTTATTTGTCTGGCAGGTGTGCTGTCAATGTATTTAATCATACCTCACGAAACGAAGTGATTATGATTATTAACTGATAATGATTAACTCAAACCAGGTGTGACAGGGGACCAGGAAGAGCAGCAGGAAAAACTGAACTAAGGAAGACTACAAAACCAAAAACCAAGGACACAAAGCCCCTCAGATCATGACAATATTAAGATTAATCAGACAATATAATGCACTATAGGCTACAGAGTGACATTAAAAAACATAGCAATAGCATATAGCAATATAATTATATTTCTACAATAGCAATTCTTGTGTCAGTTGTAATCTAAGTCAGTGTTATGGAATATGATTTATCAAGTCTCAGTTCATAGCCGGGTGAACAATAAACATACTGTAGCATTGTTAACTGCCATTAGCTTAGCGTCGTTTCATTAACGTTACGGTAACAAAGGATCTTTGCTCCTTCTCAACTCTGGTAATATTCAATGAACAAAATACAACCAATATTATAGTAACCCACTGAGCAATAGACGTCTCGTTTAAGTTGACACACGAAATTCGCCCGTCTATAATCGGTCTATATTAACGCAAATCTATACGGTACAATTTAATCCATTAATAATTAAATACAAAATAAAACAATAGTAAATTGTATAAATGGTGGCCAAATGCTGGATTAAAACATTTTTAACAGTCATTGATCAATGTACAATGTAGTTTAGATTTAGAAACAGCTAGTCTAAAACTTTCATTTAGACCAGTGGTAGACCGATTTTAGCCCAGACGTCTAGGGACCGTTAGACGTTTATTAGACATTTATTAGACGTCTTTTAGACAGAAAAATATGTTACATCTTACTTGTGAAAAGTAATCCCCTGAGCCCTGCTTCTGATGGTCCGCCGATTGGAGCAGGAATATCCCACACAATGTTCAGGCATGTTCTCTCACTTGTGCTGCGACTCGACGTACGGTAATACTACTACGGTTATAATCCCAGAGAATGACCGGTCCAAGATGGCGGCCGCATTTCTCGTTCCAAACAGTCAATGCGGCGTCTATCTCTATATATGTCTATGACGGTGATGGCTGCAAACAGTGAAAGTCCCGAAGTGGAAGCTCCAGAACTGCAAGTTCTTTGGATTTAAAAAAACGACGTCCAATAAAGTAGAATAATCTGCAACTGTTGCCGAGCTAAAGTTGTAGCCGCGGGAGGCAACACACAACTTTAGAAGGTTATTTACATTGTGTTGTTAATGTTGATTTTTTTTTTTTTTTATTTTTTGTACAAAATATCCTTTTCCAACTTATTTGCAAAAGTTGAAAAAAAAAGGGTTCTGTATTTTAACTGCAACTATCATGCATTCTGATTCCTTCACTTAATTAGAATCACGAGTGCCACCTCTTTGTAAATAGTATCATTTTGTGAGGCCATGCAAACCTGTATTAATACTATATGAATGATTTTCTACAATATTCACTTATCCTGACAGTAAAATAGGTCATTCTAAGCCAATTTAATGCAGCAATTCCTCTCTAAATGATTAGAAAATGTGGTTAACACCCAGTTGTGCCTTCAAAAAAATATACAGTGAAACCGATTTTGAAAAATACCGTGATATAAATTTTTGGTCATACCGCCCAGCACTATTAGTATGTATGAGTAATTTTACTTTGGCTGCTTGTTTTGTTCTGTTCTTGTTCTTTACCTTCAACGTTTTCAAGCATTTTTGAACCAAAGCTTTTTTTTTGGATGTGAAAGGGGAGGTTCGATTAAATTTGAAATAAATGGAAGTTGTCAGCAACCAACAACACGACGGCATATACGAGGAAAACCTGTGACCAACATCGGAGCGCACTGCATTATGGAGAGGCATCGCCATGATGTGTGACCACAAACTGGAAACTAAACAACACAATGCTGCTGCGCTCGCTGGTTTCAACTATGCTTAACGTTGATTTGAAAGAGGGGGAGAACTGGCCAAACCAGAAGAGCAGCAATCTTTTTTAATATGGATTTCTCCTTGTAAGGTATATTAAGCCGTCTCCAGGTCCGGCTTTCACCACCACATTTGACCATTTCCATCACCTTTTTAGCCAAACAGAACAACAGATAAGTAACAATGGCAGCAGGCTTGGTGTGGTATCAGCATCAGCACCCTTCTGTTTTCATTTCGTTGTTGAATCCATCGGCCATGAAAACTGACAATGATTTTGCGAAGGCTTTATCAGCAGCATCAATCCAGAGTCTCAGAGCTGCTTTCTGTCATGTTGCCAGTATGAAATAATAGATTTTATGCTGCCAATGTTTTGGAAGAAATTATTCCTTTTTTCTCGTCAGCCACTAGGCATCAAACCACACCCAGCAGTTTTCAGTTTTTAAGCTCTTCAACTCCAGTCCTCAAGGGCCGTTGGTCCTGCATGTCTTAGATGTTTCTCTGCCACAACACACCTGGTTTAAATGATCGTCAGTTTGTCATCCAGGTCTGTTGACGACATTCATTTGAAGCAGGGGAACATCAAAGACGGGTGTCCAAAGTCGGTCCTTGAGGGCCGCTGTCCTGCAGGTTTTCGATGTTTCCCTCCTCCTTCACACCCTGATACAAGCAACTGTGTCATTAAGCAGACACGTGCTGACCTTGATGACAAGGTGATGATGGCCATTAATTAGGATCAGGTGTGTTAAAGCAGGGAAGCATGCAAAACCTGCAGGACACCAGCCCTCGAGGACCAACCTTGGCCAACCCTGATCTAAGACATGCAGGACACCGGCCCTCGAGGACAGACCTTGGCCACCCCTGATCTAAGACATGCAGGACAGCGGCCCCCCAGGACTGGAGTTGAAGAACCCTCTTCTACAGGGATGGATCTTGGTCTAAAAGTAGAAAAAAATGCCTAACTGTCCCTTCTTAAGTTTGGTTTTTTAAATCCCAGCTTGTGTGCACATACTGACTACCAACACAGATTAGGACCGGAGGTACAACACTATTATTCCCATCCACAGAGCCAAAGTGTTATTAAAGTCAAAATAAAATCTTTTTCTTTTTTCTTTTTGGTCGTTCTTTCTAGCTCTGATGCACATTACAAGGCCATATATACATTTAAACTGTTAAACACATAGAAGCCTGTGGCTCTTACGAAATAATACATTCAAATAAATGCTCATACTTTCTTTAAAACTTTCCAACGCAGACAGACAACTGCTGGAATTCAAATGTCTTTGGATCAAACGAATGAAAAGAGGCTGCTGCTGGTAATCAGCACCGGTCTGCAGCAGAAAATAAGAGAAACCCAGAAGCTGTCAGGTTTATTGTGGCGGCCACCGGCTGCGCCACAGCAGGACCTGTTTGTAACAGCTGACCAGCAGCTCACCAGGAGGAATGCCACCCCCCCCCACCTTCAGATAAATTTTGACAGCTGTAAATTGATAGGGGGAGGAGAGGAGGGAGTCGAGCTGCTATTTTTATCCTCCATTCATGCAGGCCTGAACCAGACGGAGAAACCACGTTTCCTCCTTCCAGAAGGTGATCGGCCCTTCTGGATCTCTGCTTTCCGCCTGACGGGAGAAACTTCTGGAGGTCTGACACAGACGTAAGGAGCAGGAGACGCAGAGGATATTCAAACACGAACAGAGTTTCAGACTGTCAGGAGAAGAAACAGAAAGTCACATCAACAGGACCAACATGGCTTTGCAGTGCTACAACAAAGGCTGCGGAGAGAAGTTTGACACTGACAAGAACAAGGATGGTGAGATCCTACTGCCTGTTTCTGTCCCTTTTCTCTGGAACTATTTGTTGGGTTTATTTTTTCTGTTTCCTAAAGCCCAAAGTCAGTGCAAGTCAAACTGATAGTAACTCCAGATAGTCCTAATGACATTTGAAGGCACAGCTTTGCTTTGGTTTTCTTTCTTTTCAAAACGATGTCAACAATTAAGGCTGGGGACGTGTCATTTTTATTTTCTAATTCAAATCTTTCCAAAGCCTTTCACTACCACTGAAGCTGCCACTCCTTAGATTTTGAACGTGATTGACTTGTGACCCCCATATGTGCAGCGTTTTGGCCTTGATGTGCAAATGAGATGTAAATTGTGGGTATAAAATATGCAAATTCATTGTAAACAGACAGAGATATGTAACAGCGCAAGTGATTATACATGAATTTGGAAAGTTTATCTCTCTGGGGATCAGATCTTTGGTCAAAAGCTGGATAAACAAGTTGCTGGTTTCCACATTGTTATACCCGCTGCATGTAAGTTTGTCTCCGTGCGAGGAGTCGGAGCATGAACAGCCACGTTCTTCTGGAAGGACGACAGCCATCCTCCCAGAAACAGCCTCCTTATATGGGACAACACTGTGACACTGAGCAGCTGGCTCACCCTGCTGACTCTGTGTGTGTGGGTCTATATGCAGAATCATGTTTTCCCCCCCTGAACAGATTCCTGCCTGTTCCATCCAGGAGTTCCCATCTTCCACGATGCCCTGAAGGTAAGCTGACTGATGAGTAAACCCTTTCATTCATGTCTCATGTAGACCTGATGTCTAACTGGACGTCCGTCTCTAGGGCTGGTCCTGCTGTAAGAAGAGGACAACGGACTTCTCCGAGTTTCTCTCCATCAAGGTAAAGGCTCTTGGTCAAACACGGCAGAATACTCTGGAGTGTGAGCTTCCATAATAAAATGGAGATGAATGTGAAAATATTCAACACCTTTGATGAAAGTTTAATCAAGTGGATGTAGAAACCAGAGGTGTGGGGAAAAAAAAAAAAAAGAAAATCATGTGAAATGTGCTCACTCGCTGCTATGCGATTCAAGCATTTAATGTGAAATCAATTACTGCAGTGGTTCTCAAACTTTTAATACTGCGTACCACCTGAGAAACTGTTCAGCTCTCTGAGTACCACCATGATGACCGATTTTAAAATATAGCCCTATATGCCTTCTCAATTAGCTTTAAACACACAGGAGAGATGTTTATTCCTTATTGTGGTTATTTATTACCTGAATTGTTACTTTACTGAATCAGACATTTACAACTCTAACAATTCTCACATACTCATACTCTCATACAGAGCAAAATAAACACACTCAAAAGTTGTTACATCTGCACTGCAACAACTTTTTTTTTTTTTATAAGACACAATTTTAATTATCTCAAGCTACACATTCATTTGAAACATATTTATAATGCATTGTATGGTTCCAAATTTTTTTAAAGTGAAAATGTAAAAAAGTCACGACGTCCCACCGCGTACCACCAGAGAGCGCTGGCGTACCACTGGTGGTAACATGTACCACAGTTTGCACACCACTGAATTACTGAATAATGATTCCAAAGACATATTTGATTTTATCCATGTATACTTTTCTGCATATATACTCTCAAAGAAACGTTCAAATCTGAATTTTCAGGCCTAAACATCCTAAATGAAATAAGCGTATCTGTTAGCAATTTCAGACACCCAAATATATCTTCTCTGGCATTTTTTTTTAATCTCCATGTGTCCCCTTTAATAAAACATATATCTGAGAGTTGATTACATGCAAACATTAAATGTCTATATTACTATTTCTGGTTGTTCATCCAGTTTATATCGGATTATCTCAGTCATTCCTTGCATTTCCTCCAAAATTTGCCATGTCATAAAAAAGAAAATATTTAGATCAGGGTTTCTCAACGGGGGTGGTACCGCCCCCCAGGGGGCACGTTCTAAACCTTTAGGGGGGCGCTGGAAACGTCAAGGACTGAGAGGGGGGGCGCTCAGGCACAAATGAGGGGCGCCACGCGTTGAGAACTCTATTTTAAACTTCCATGGTTTGCCAAGGTATTTTTTATAGTGCAAATCTACTTAAGTTTCAATAAAATGTTCTGCTCAGGGGCGTTAAGAGCATCATGGTGGGCCAGGGGGGCGTTTGTTCAAAAAAGGTTGAGAACCACTGTTTAACGTGCTCTGCCTGCTGGGAGGCCGTTCTCACCCGTTCAGAAACGTTCCCATTAATTCACTATTTTCTTTCACGTTCATCCACTCTACAAGCGTTCCCGTTTCCTGCTTAACACTAGGAAATAAAGTCTGAAAAATAAACCCAGCTGCCAGATAAATGTCATGGAACATAACTGGCATGAAAAAGTGATCCGACAGTAAATGTTACTGCAGCAGTAAAGACTGAGTGCTGCAGTATTCATTCCCTCTGTCAAAGATTATACAAGAAACATTTTTCACCTTTAACTGTAAGAGTTATTAACAATACCTGCATACCAGCTCAAGGACTCCATCCTAATCTAACCTGACCTCTGGTGGTCTGTACGCAGGGTTGCACCCGCGGGCGCCACAGCGACACGAAGCCCCCGGAGCCCCTGAGGCCAGAGGTGTCTTCAGATAAGAGCGAGATTAAGCACACCAAAGATCAAGAGATCATCTACCAGGGTCCCAAATCTGCGGAGAAGCTGCAGAAAGAGAGACCCAGGTGTGTGTTTGCTCTCTGTTTCTGATCTGCGTGGAATTAGTAAGATGTGTCAGTTCTTGTCTGAAATCTTGTTAGTCTCAAGTGTGCAGCTGCTGCTGTGCCAGAGAGGTCAGGGAGAGGCTGGCTGCAGCGTCTCTGGAGGACATGATGCTGCTTGTATGTGTTCAGGCCTGTGCCGAGGCCGGTGTAGGTGATACGAACTATCATCCCAATTACTATTTTAATACAAGCGTGTGTGTGTGTGTGTGTGCAGTTCGGACGAGCCCATGACCAAATTGCCACACAAAGTGTCAGCGTCACTGGCTCAGGTGCTGGAGAAACTGGACATCAGCAAGAAAGCTGAAAGTGAGAAGAGAGGTAAGTTCCCTGGGTGTTTTAGCTTTAAAGGGCTAAAATACATCCACATCTCAGAATGAAAGCATGCAGGGCTGTGCAGGTTTTTGTGTTAATGAGCTTTTTTTTTTTTTTTTTTTGGAGGGGGGGGGGGGGGGGGGTTGATGTTTCCTGCAATTGATCAACAACAAATGTGTTGTGTGTCTTTTCTCTCTATTAAATAAATTAGCAAAATCACCTGGATTTAGTGGAAAGTAAAAAAAAAAAAAAAGCTTAAAAACGCTCTTTTCTCTTTAATATAATTAGATTTTTTTTTAAAAATATTCTTATTTGCATTCTAATGGTGGTTTATTGTTTTTATCTTTTGCCTAATTTTTGGAATATTAAATCTAATGTCACTAGAAAGGGGGAAGAAGGGGGGAGAACAGCGTTTTACTGCATCTTGTTAAACATGATTAATTGCTTTTGTGCTACATGAATTACCTTGCCCGACTGAAAACAAATACCCACAAAGGGCAATTAACTTCGGCTGCTGCACTGAAACAGAAACAATACTTTTCGGATTTTAATGTGAAATTTTCTTTTAATTCTATTTTATCTGCTTGCTTATGCACATGGGTTTTGGGAATAAATATATGTTTGCATATAATTTGTTCATAATTCAACAGTCTGTGTTTTTTCTCCCCAATTAACTGCAATAACTTATATTTTTACAAGCAACATACTATGCATGTATCATGGTGAACCATCCATGGCTGCCCCCACTCTGTCATCTGTGTGTGTGTGTGTGTGTGTGTGTGTGTGTGTGTGTGGTGGAGATAACACCAAATAAAAGCTATGAATGAATGTGTGTGACTGGGTGAAAGTGGCGTGCTCTGTGAAGCTTTGAGTATAATCTCACTGCTACACTTGACTGCAGTTGAGATACTCCAGCAGTCAGCGGATACAGGCCTCACCTGTCTTTTGTTTCCGTCCTCCTACAGACAGTCAGACTATCATGCACGGGACTCGCTGCAAAAACGCCGGCTGTAAAACGGTGAGTCTTCACAGCGTGTGTGTTTGTGTGCTGGCAGTTTCTGGGGTATTTCTGTCGAGGTCCAAAATCATCACTGATCTGACTTTAGCAAAAGGTTAAGAAATTCATCTTCAGCACCTACAGCTGATGTCTGCAAGTTTGCACCACCAGGATCCTGCAAAGAGTGTAATCATTTCACATCGGTTTAGAAATCTTGTGCTTTGACTTAATTCGAGACAGGTAACCCCGCCCCAGTGTTTGTGTCTATCCATAAACACCTTTTTCTTTTTCAGATAGCTTAACTTAAACCACTGAAAATCCACTGACAGCTGCATTAGCGTGTTCGGTTTAGCTGTAAAAGAGGGCCATATAGAGCACATGTCTCAAACTCAAGGCCCGCGGGCCAAATGTGGCCCGCCACGTCATTTTATGTGGCCCTCGAGAGCTTGTTCATTATTGGCTTAAATTTTAAACTGGTATTTTAAGACTTAAAATAAGCTTACGCCACTTTAAAGCGCATATTGACCATAAACTACATCTCCCATAATGCATTTCGTCTTTATTACCCACGACGATAACAGTACATAACCATGAGCAAGACATCAAGACCATTTTCAGAACTAACAAACTTTACAAATTAACCCCGACATGTCCAAGAAAATAAAATTTGATGCACAAGGAAGACATTTTCATGAACGATGGGAAAACGAATACAAGTTTGTACCTCAAGGTGAAAAGACAGAAGGTCTGTCTTTTGTGTTATGAGGCGATGTCAGTCGTGAAAGAGCATAATCTACGTAGACGTTTTGACAGCAAACATGGAGCTAAGTATGCTAAATTTAGCCTGCAAGAAAAACAAAAAAAAATCTCTTCTGCTTCTAACCGTTACCTGTGCGAGAGCAGGTGTACAACCACAAACACTCAGTTAAATATAATGAGTTAAATATTTGACACTTGAATACATAATAAATATAAAAACTGTTATTTAACAAGGTGTAGTTTAATTCATTTTGATTTATATTGCATTTTGTTGCATTCATGCTGTCAATCTGGCCCTTCGAGGGCCACCATGATGCTGAAGTGGCCCTCAGAGATAATGAGTCTGTCACCCCTGATGTAGAGGCTACCTGAGTCAGGTGGCAGCACTCACACTCATCTGGAGGTGTGCAGATCTGTGCCTTTCCAGTCTTCCCCACGCTAGTGGCTTCCAGAGAAAGTGGACGAGATCACATCTCACGTAGCCGTCAGTGCTGATCTTTTCCTTGTCACAATGACAGAAACAATAGCCTGGAATTTCTTTTGAGGTTCAGCATGTCAGCATTCCTCCCCGTTTTGTCCTCCCTCTCATGCCGAGTCAGTGCCTTCCATCTTCTCTGAGCAGAGAGATCTTTTGGCCCCTTCAACTACGTCACATCAGCCATGAAGGGACAGATGTGCAGAGTCTTTGCTTTGGAGCGATGTGATGTTCACTCCACAGCATCGCAGCAGTACACACCATGGTTGTTTGTGGACAGAAAATTATGTAAAATGAATCATCTTTAAAGCTCGTTTTGGCTTGTTCCTTTTTTTTTGTTGCTGTTTTTTTAGCCACAAAAAGCCCCAAATGCAGCACGTGGCTGCCACCTAGTGGATAAAAGTAGCACTATTTTACAATACTCTGGAAGCCTATATTTTCACTGGTTTTCAAACATAATTCCTTTTGTCTAAAGCATCAAAACTAAATATTTAAAGGAATATTTAATTTTATTGAAGTTGATGTAAATTTTGTGTCTAACCTGTAACAGACAGCAGTCGGCACATTTTCAATCTTGCAGAATGAGGAAGCCAAGCAAATGACTGCTCACACCAGGGATAAGAGAAGAAAACATTTTTTTACTGTCAAAAACTATTCAGACCTCAAAAATTGAATTTATTTTAGTACTTTTACGCCACATCATTTTTGTATCAGACAGTTATATATTTTGTCACTTTGTTTTCTCACCAGATTCACTGGAATATAGACTCAATGTGTTTTCTTAGAGTGATACTTGTGTTGTTTTAAACCACACAAGCTGTTTCATCATAAATCCTCCCTTATTCTCCAAACGGAGAGTAATGTGGCCACTGCCTACCAGAGCTGAGGCAACTCATGGGTACTTCAGCCAAGTCCACTTCAAGAAAAGGAAATATCCTTTTCGGGCCTCTAAACAGCCCTTGAAACATTGCCAGACAGTGAGGTTCAATAAAATGTCCAGCTGGCTTAAAAGATGGCAGTAAACACACGATGCTGTGCTTCAGCTTGAGTGCACTTCATCATTCCTCTACCCGAGTCTCTGTAGAGTTTATCAAGAGCTCCACCTAGTGGAGTGTCATGTCTCATACAAAACATTATGTCAGCTTATAATACACAATAATGAAGTTGTTAAGGTTGGGTCCATCTTCAGCCAGTTATCATAGCAAACACTCTTGACTGGTGAATTTACCATGCAGACGCCAGACGCAGAACCTTTATTGATCGGATGATCTTTGCATTGTAATCATTGGCGTGTGTGTGTTTAGGTCTATCAAGGCCCAGAGACTGACATGGAGGTCTGCACACACCATCCTGGAGCACCTGTCTTTCATGAGGGGTGAGAGGAAAGAATCTGCTGCTGCATGTTCGCTCTTGTTTACAACACAGGCTTCATCGCTATAACAACATATCACAGTCTTTGCTTCCATGGCTTGAATTATCACCACCACGTGGCTATCAAGTTTATTTTCCCACTCCCTGGATTACGGCGCTGTTACCAACTGTGCTCATTTATTTGTTCAGATATAAGTACTGGAGCTGCTGCTGCATAAAGACAACAGACTTCAATGCTTTCCTGGACCAGAAGGGCTGCACCACAGGGAAACACCGCTGGGTCCCAAAGCAGGTATGTGCACCACCTGTACAGCACTCCACATCAGCGTCAGGTAGAACTTCAGGGAATGCTGCAACTTTTGAGGGAAGGAAAGGCTTGCAAGCGTAGACAGAAGGTCTCATAAATTACCCTTACTTTTTGCTTGTACATTTGCGTACACTATTTATTTGCCCTTAGCAAAGAGGTGAGCTGAAATGTGATCAAATCCTTGATTCTGTGTCTCACTTACAGTATCTCACTGTGATGTAATCGTTCCTGCAATAACATGTGACTTTTAGCACTTTATCTAAATGTGTGAGCTATATCTCATTGTATTCAAAGCATTGTTTGTGGTTTTGTATTATTTGGAAATGCACGTCTGTGTGTGTGTTTACAGGACAAAAAGAAGGTGGCGTGTCGATACGACTGGCACCAAACTGGAAACAATGTTGTTGTAACAATTTACGCCAAGAACACAAGTCCAGAATGTTGCAGCATAGAGGCCAACCAGACAGTTGTGAGTATCATGATACAATGTGCTTTAAATGAGCCTACAGCCTTTAGAAATTATATGTACTAATTAACATTTTATTCATTGTTAATAGGTAGAGCAGTTAATATAAGGACACTTTCCTAAAAACAAACAGGCCTATGGCCTTTTGAGCTCAATAATCAATATTAATTATAAAGAGTAAATGTTCCTCTAAAGATGCTGATCAAGGTCAAAAACATGACTGTGATGAGACACCGTAGAAAGTGGTATTGTTCACACCTTGGCAACTTTTAGGTTGTTTTTCCTCGTGTGTGACCACTAAATGAAGCCATTAGTTAAAGATTTTTTTTTTTTTTTTCTCCAAATGGAGCTGTGAGAAGTACTTTGTGTCTTGGCTTCATTCAACAGCGGTCATAGAGCTTTCAGTTTGGAGACTCGGAAAGGAATTCTGTTGGGTTGGGTTAGGCTAGGCCATGCTAACAGCTCCTCAGAAAGAGGAGCATTACAAAGTGACTTTTCATTGTCTT
The DNA here is from genome assembly GCA_018398805.1 of Hirundichthys speculiger. Lineage (NCBI taxonomy): Eukaryota > Metazoa > Chordata > Actinopteri > Beloniformes > Exocoetidae > Hirundichthys > Hirundichthys speculiger. The sequence continues at coordinate 1,779,021 of JAGFBZ010000292.1, read as the reverse complement.
AAACAATTCAACACTCGTATGTTTTACAGCGTTTTGAGCAAATTCTCTCTTGTGAATTTATAAAACATGTCACCTTTACATCAAAGGGTTACATGGACTATGTCCGATAAGCATGAGCCATTTTGAGACGTGGCACTGCAACTATGACTCCATGGACAATAAGACAGCATGAATGTTTCTCCAGTAAATAAATAAAAATAAAATAATAGAGAGCATAAGTGACATAGTGTAAATATTTAATACAGGGTTCCCTTAAACCACAAACATTTCTGAAGTTGGAGCTGTTTAGTTGATAAAATATGGCTTTTTGGTGGCCCTCATTATGAGCAACTGTTAGCCGTTAGCCTATAGCTTTCCATCAGAATTTCTCTCTGAATCTGCAGACTGTAAGTGCAGCCCACTGCTGATAAGATGGCAACTACTCAAAAGTATTTCACAACCGTATTTCAATATTAAATTATTCATTTGAAGCAGTTATTGAGAAGTTATCATAAGGAAGTTAATGCTAGCTAAAAAGACCCAGACTTCAAAGTATTACAGAAATTTTTGTAATAAAACCTTTGCTGAAGTTAAGTAAAGCTATCAAGTCCCATTGGTTTCCAATTGAAGCATACCATCACACCCTTTCACGCACTTTTGTTCAAGGAAAGAGGATATTATAAATATAGCCCCAAATCCAATCCAGCAGATAAAAATAGCACCATTTTACGGTAGGCTGCTCTGGTAGCCCAGAATGTATCACTTAACAATCCTAACTGTTTTTGATAGCTGCTGTCTAAATAATCACAAGTTCTTTTTTTTTTTTTTTTTTAATTTATCAATATTTTATAAAACTGTGCCAGCCTAAAACAACAAGGATTAACCGTAACTCATCTAACTGAAAGAAGCAGCTCATTCAAATTGTATAATTACCCGTGCATTTTAAAGCTACGTTGAAGCAATCTGTCTGTTGGCCTGTTTTCTTTAATCCTAGTAAAATAACTTTTTGTAGCGAGTTTCTTTGATCAACAACTTTTTAAAAGTTTGTCTTAGAAGTTCACACATCACATATGCATTTAAACCTGTGCAGTTTTACTCATAGCTTAATGTTGTCTTTCTTCTCTGCAGGTCTCATGTCAAATCCAGTTTGAGAATGATAAGATATTCAAGAGAGTCTTCCATCTCTGGGGGGTGAGTATTTTAAAAGAAATTGCCTTCCAGTACAACTACAATATATTCTATTTATAGTTGGTCTTTCACAATTCCCTGTTTTATATAAGCCTGTAATTACACACCTGAAAAACATGTTCTCCAGCTGTATTCATCTGACATGTGTTTAACGGCATAAAATATAGGGGTACACCAAGTTTAGATTGCAGTTTTTTCTTTCTGTGGTCACATTGTATATTGTACATATAAATTCCATACAACATGCTTGTGTTAAGGTACACATGTTACAAGGGTTTCTGCTAAAATATATGTATATAATCTGCTCTATCCAGTAACAGATGATATGAAGCCAGAATATTTTAATATAATATATATATATATATATATATATATATATATATATAATATATATATATATATATATATATATATATGTATATGTATATATATATATTTTTTTGTTTGTTTGTTTTTTCAGGTGATCAATGTCAAACAAAGCTCGGTCAACATGGTTCCATCCAAAGTGGAGATCACCCTCCGAAAGGCTGACCAGCTGGCCTGGGGAAAATTGGAGGACCCAAACTACAAACCTGAGCCAGAGCCTGTCGAGGACAGCACCACAGAAACCGCAGAGCTGAATCCGCCTGACTGGGACATCGATGACGACGACATCAGCGACTCAGACGAGGAGTGGGCCTACGACACTCCAGAAAATAAAAAGAAAGAGAACATGGACAGTGAGGGTCAGATTAAGAAGGAAGTAGAGGCACAGAATTTAAAGAGGAAGGAGGTGGAGGAGGAGATGAAGAAGGCGATGGAGGAGAGAAAGAGGGCAGAGGAGGAGCGAAAGAAGATAGAGGAGCAAAGGAGGGAGGAAGAACAGGAAGGATATGAAGACATGCCAGATCTTGAGGACCAGGATGCTGATATGGAGTAAATTGCAGTAGCGCAAAAACAAAACAAAAAAATTTGGATTTAGCAACAAATCCAAATGAAAAGTGGTCCTCTGCAATCTCTCACTTTGGAGATCCTTTATAAAAGATTTAATTGCTTTAATCTCTTGAAGTAGTCAGTCTTCATATGCATATATCAATATTTTTTTGCAACTCCATCACAAGAAATAAACTTTTCTATGCCTAAATTTCTGCCTCCGTGTCTTGAGTGTCACACTTTACAAGTAGCCATCAGATGTACCTTGAGTACCGTACCGTCTTCTTCCGCTTATCCGAGGTCGGGTCGCGGGGGCATCAGCCGGAGTAAGGAAGCCCAGACCCCCCTCTCCCCGGCCACTTCCTCCAGCTCCTCTGGGGGGATCCCAAGGCGTTCCCAGGCCAGCCGAGAGACATAGTCCCTCCAGCGTGTCCTGGGTCTTCCCCGGGGTCTCCTCCCAGTGGGCCGTGCCCGGAACACCTCACCAGGGAGGCGCCCAGGAGGCATCCTAACCAGATGCCCGAGCCACCTCATCTGGCTCCTCTCGATGCGGAGGAGCAGCGGTTCTACTCTGAGCCCCTCCCGGATGACCGAGCTTCTCACCCTATCTCTAAGGGAGAGCCCGGCCACCCTGCGAAGGAAGCTCATTTCAGCCGCTTGTATCCGCGATCTTGTTCTTTCGGTCACTACCCAAAGCTCATGACCATAGGTGAGGGTGGGAACGTAGATCGACCGGTAAATCGAGAGCTTCGCCTTCCGACTCAGCTCCTTCTTCACCACAACAGACCGGCGCAGCACCCGCATCACTGCAGATGCCGCACCGATCCGTCTGTCGATCTCCCGCTCCATCCTTCCCTCACTCGTGAACAAGATCCCGAGATACTTAAACTCCTCCACTTGGGGAAGGACCTCATCCCCAACCCGGAGAGGGCACTCCACCCTTTTCCGGCTGAGGACCATGGTCTCGGATTTGGAGGTGCTGATTCTCATCCCAGCCGCTTCACAACCGGCTGCGAATCGCTCCAGCGAGAGCTGTAGATCACGGCTCGATGAAGCCAACAGAACCACATCATCTGCAAATAGCAGAGACCCAATCCTGAGGCCACCGAACCGGATCCCCTCGACACCTCGACTGCGCCTAGAAATTCTGTCCATAAAAGTAATGAACAGAATCGGTGACAAAGGGCAGCCTTGGCGGAGTCCAACCCTCACTGGAAACGAATCCGACTTACTGCCGGCAATGCGGACCAAACTCTGGCCGTACAGGGACCGGACAGCCCGTATAAGGGAGTCCGGCACCCCATACTCCCGAAGCACCCCCCACAGGAATCCCCGGGGAACACGGTCGAACGCCTTCTCCAAGTCCACAAAACACATGTAGACTGGTTGGGCGAACTCCCATGCCCCCTCCAAGACCCTGAAGAGGGTGTAGAGCTGGTCCACCGTTCCACGGCCGGGACGAAAACCACACTGCTCCTCCTCAATCCGAGATTCGACTATCCGACGGACCCTCCTCTCCAGGACCCCTGAATAGACCTTCCCAGGGAGGCTGAGGAGTGTGATCCCCCTGTAGTTGGAACACACCCTCCGGTCCCCCTTTTTAAAGAGGGGGACCACCACCCCAGTCTGCCAATCCAGCGGTACTGTCCCCGACGTCCACGCGATGCTGCAGAGGCGTGTCAACCAAGACAGCCCCTCAGCATCCAGAGCCTTGAGGAACTCCGGGCGGATCTCATCCACACCCGGGGCCCGGCCACCGAGGAGCTTTTTAACCACCTCGGCAACCTCAGCCCCAGAGATAGGAGAGTCCACCCCTGAGTCCCCAGACTCTGCTTCCTCATTGGAAGACGTGTCGGCGGGATTGAGGAGGTCTTCGAAGTATTCCCCCCCACCGATCCACAACGTCCCGAGTCGAGGTCAACAGCTCCCCATCCCCACTGTATACAGTGTTGATGGAGCACTGCTTCCCCCTCCTGAGACGCCGGATGGTGGACCAGAATCTCTTCGAAGCCGTTCGGAAGTCGTTCTCCATGGCCTCTCCAAACTCCTCCCATGTCCGAGTTTTTGCCTCAGCAACCGCCAAAGCCGCGTCCCGCTTAGCCTGCCGATACCTGTCAGCTGCCTCCAGAGTCCCACATGCCAAAAAGGCCTTATAGGACTCCTTCTTCAGCTTGACGGCATCCCTCACTGCTGGTGTCCACCAACGAGTTCTGGGATTGCCGCCACGACAGGCACCAACGACCTTACGGCCACAGCTCCGGTCGGCCGCCTCAACAATGGAGGCCCGGAACATAGCCCACTCGGACTCAATGTCCCCTGCCTCCCTTGGAACATGATCGAAGTTCCGCCGGAGGTGTGAGTTAAAGCTCCTTCTGACAGGAGACTCTGCCAGACGTTCCCAGCAGACCCTCACAACACGTTTGGGCCTGCCAGGTCTGACCGGCATCCTCCCCCACCATCTGAGCCAACCCACCACCAGGTGGTGATCAGTTGACAGCTCCGCCCCTCTCTTCACCCGAGTGTCCAAGACATGCGGCCGCAAATCCGACGATACGATTATGAAGTCGATCATCGAACTGCGGCCTAGAGTGTCCTGGTGCCAAGTGCACATGTGGACACTCTTATGCTTGAACATGGTGTTCGTTATGGACAGTCCATGACGAGCACAGAAGTCCAACAACGAAACACCACTCTGGTTCAGATCGGGGGGGCCCTGCCTCCCAACCACACCTCTCCAGGTCTCACTGTCGTTGCCCACGTGAGCATTGAAGTCCCCCAGCAGAACGAGGGAGTCCCCAGATGGAACATTCTCCAATACTCCATCCAAGGACTCCAAAAAGGGTGGGTACTCTGAACTGCTACTTGGTGCGTAAGCACAAACAACAGTCAGGACCCGTCCCCCCACCCGGAGGCGGAGAGAGGCTACCCTCTCGTCCACCGGAGTAAACCCCAATGTACAGGCGCCAAGTCGGGGGGCAATAAGTATGCCCACCCCAGCTCGGCGCCTCTCACCCGGAGCAACTCCAGAGTGGAAAAGAGTCCAACCCCTCTCAAGGATACTGGTTCCAGAGCCCAAGCCGTGTGTCGAGGTGAGTCCAACTATATCTAGCTGGAACCGCTCGACCTCACACACCAGCTCAGGCTCCTTCCCCGCCAGAGAGGTGACATTCCACGTCCCTAGAGCTAGCTTCTGCAGCCGGGGATCGGACCGCCAGGGTCCCCGCATCCGGCCACCGCCCAGCTCACTGCGCACCCGACCTCTATGGCCCCTCCTGCAGGTGGTGAGTCCACTGGAGTGGGGGCCCATGTTTCCCTTTCGGGCTGAGCCCGACCGGGCCCCATGGGCAAAGGCCCGGCCACCAGGCGCTCGTCTCCGAGCCCCACCTCCAGGCCTGGCTCCAGAGGGGGGCCCCGGTGACCCGCGTCCGGGCAAGGGAAATCTTGGGCCTCGGTTCTTCTCCATCATAAAGGTCTTTATGAGCCACACTTTGTCTGGTCCCTCACCTAGAGACCTGTTTGCCATGGGTGACCCTTCCAGGGGCATAAAGCCCCCGACAACATAGCTCCTAGGATCACTGGGACACGCAAACCCCTCCACCACGATAAGGTGGTGACTCATGGAGGAGGACCTTGAGTTTCAAGGAAAAAAAAAAAAACAATTATTGGTTCATTCAAAGGTTTAATGACTCAGTGTTCACCGTAAGACAGGCTCCTATGAACCAAACAGTCTAGGTTTTTATTTGATGAGTCATGCTTAAATTGTATATCCACACATTTTCAGTTATTATCATGAACCTATTGTTCATCTGTGAACACAGCTTGCAGTGTATGACTCGTTGACAAGTTTATTAATGCTTTAGCAAGACTGACGCAACACACAATAGTAGGCTATCAGAAAAAAAAAACACGGCTGGAAGAATTAAAAAAAACTTTGCAAAGTGGTACCATTAATTGACAAATTGATTAATCCAGGTGTGTCTGACCTCACAGCAATGGGCAGACACAGCTGGATTGATCAGTTCGTCCAACAATGGCACACAGGAAACAAAAGAGCTGGCTGAAGTTAAGGTGTACCTGTGATTTTAACTTTTTTGTACACCAAAAATGTAAGAGATACTGGAGCTTGGTTGGGATGGTGGGACTGCTTGCGGCGGAACATTTCCCTTATTTTCAAATCCAAAACTTTACAGGTATGTTCAAGAGACACCATGGGAAAAAAAATTAACAGGGATGAAAAGAAAAGCTGAGAGAGATGGAGATGATGAGACCACAGCTGCATCCTGTTGCTTAGATACAGGGGGTGTCTTTCATTACCCAGTGTCCACAATACCCCTTTCTCCCCCACTGTAATTATTTAATTAGCAAAACAATGAAACACACCATAGTTCAAGAGCCTTTACCTTTAGCAGTAATAACTTGAAGAAATTTATTTTCCTGTATAATGTTAATCAGTGTCTAACATCTCTGTGGAGAAAAACGGATCCACTCTGCCTGACAATGTTGCTTTGGTTCATTGAAGTTTGCAGACATTTAGTAATGTAAAGCTCTCTGAAGGCCCTACCACAGCTTTTCAGTCATGCTGAGGTCTGGACTTGAACTGGACCACTGCAACACCTTGATACTTTTATTTTTTAGTTATTTTGTTGGAGATTTGCTTTTTGAGAAGATTGTGCTATAGCATGACCCAATTTTCCCCAAGCTATAGTCATTGGACTGATGGCCTTTAGTAGTTGGAAAGAGCTGTACTGTTTAAAGGACAGTTTCACCATAATTTTGGTGAAACTACACTTTGCATTGACAATAAATACATCCTATTCTGATCACTATAATGTCACGGTTATCGTGAAAATCTGTATGTTGTGGCTCTATAATATAAATGTTTTTTGTGGGTGAATTTAAATATTTAGTTTTAAATGTCTTAAAAAAGTGTAATACATAAACGTGTAATTTCTTTCCACATTTTATTGCATTTTTGAAGTTCATTATGTTAATATACATTTCCCCAAGAAAATTTTCACAACTGACTGAAATATAATGATTTAGATTATTCATTTATTCATCTGCTATCATGGTACACTTGGACAGGTTTTCAGTCCATCAAGGAGACAAGAAACAGTGCACACTTATTCCTAAAGATAATTTAGATTTAAATTTAGATCAATGACACGGCCTTTTCTGTGCGGATGTAGAATTGACCAATCAGAGGTCTCCTCTCTCTCCTCTCTGCGACACTGTCTCCGTCGACCTACAATTTTGGGTAGGCGCACTGGAGTGTCTGCGTAGTCTCTGCATAGGGTGGGGGGGCATCTCTGCGTCGTCTGCGTAGGTGACGCAGATGACCTGACGTTCGAGTATAAATCAGGCTTTAGGCCCCGATCGTACACCTCCCACTACCCGCTACCCGCAAATTGCAGGTTTAGGAACCTCCACCAACCACTAATGCAATCTCCCGCCTCCCTAAAGCTGCTACCCGTGTTGCCGACTCCCTTACTCACATTGTAGGCGTGGCAATGGGCGTGTCATTGCGCTTTCTGCAAACTCAGTATCTTGCAATCGTGGGTTTAGGATAGCGGGTAGCGGGCGCAACCTGTGATTGCGAGATACCGAGTTTGCGGAAAGCGCAAACCGCATGTCGGCACGTAAAAGAGCGCGTCCAAATGGCATAAATGTGTGTCCACAGATCTGGATGAAAAGACGCTCCATAGCGGTTTGCGGGTAGCACAACCTGCTCTTAAAGGCAATGGCTGCTGATGCACTGATTGGTTAAACAGGTGGAATGCCCTAATCACTCCTATGCATAATATATGAATAGGTTTATACGCGGGTTTAGGGTGGTGGGAGATTGCGATTTTTTTGCGGGGGAACGCCCCTCCCACTTCCCGCTATCCCTTAATAGCGGCTATAGGAGGTTTGGCGGAAGATCGTGCCCTTAGACTCTTATTGAATCTGAATCCTAATTCCTTAATCTACGTATATTCACAGCCTTTGCCTTTCTCTCCAGTTGTGAGATAATTGAAGAGAACTGAGATCCATTGAGAAGTTTACACCATTAATCAACATATGACAAAATGACAACCTTCACACTTCAAGAATTAATTTAATTTCCAGGGGGTTGCACTGACTTTGTCTTTGTTACACACTGCACAGATAACACAAGAAAACACCTCGCAATGAACAAGGTCGTGCAACATCTAGTCTGGTTTCCAGCACTGCGAGCACATATCATGTTGGCTGTTCAGATCACGGGGTTCGTTCACAATCTACTGGTCTACTGAATTACTGCTGCACAAACGTGACTGTTTGTACTCGGTGGATTTATTGAGTTTCTTTTGCTGTCATTTTTCTTATCCGCTCCGGAAAAATCCTTTCAAGAGTTTCAGTCCAAAACTACATTTTTGCAGTTTGGGAAAAAAAAAAAAAAAATACACAAAATATAGCAAAAAAATGTTTTCTGGCGCCTTCAAGAGAAAAACAAGTAATTATTTAATACAGCTGTAAAAACAGGTAACTAGTTAACCCTAAATGGCTTTCATATATGTGTCCCCCCAACATCTCTAAACATTTTCAATATATCATTAAATTAAAAGCGATGCATAAAGGTTTCACCCAAAATGTTGGCTTAAAACAGGCTGAACATCTCATGTGTAAACAATTCATTCATAATCAATAAATAACACTTGAAAAGTCAAAATGTTGGCTTAAAGTTTGAATAACTTTACAATTACTTTCATTTAATTACATTGCTGTGACAGTGAAAGGCCCATCACACATAATCACAGACAACTGGGAGTAGTTTTAGATCCACATTTGCAATAAACATTTGTTTCTACATATCTATATAGTTTTATTTTACAATTGGTTAGATATATTACATTTTACCAGCACAATTTGTCCGTACACATTTGTCATAAATAGAATAATTTTGTCATTAAATCAATTAAGAAATACTTGTAAACACTCAATATCTTTACACATTCACACACACGCAAATGTATATATATATTTTTTAAACCCATTAAGTTTGCTTCTTTGTAAAGTGCAAGGCAAGATACAGTAAACTTTGAAATGTACACACACAACAACTTTTGCCAATGAAGCATAGCATACGAGTTCTCAAACTCAAGCACACCTCATCTCAAACCCAAAGTGCAGACTTGGCACAACACTACTAAAGCCTCAAAGGTGTAGAGCGTATAGCTGGCACACTATGGATACAGTAGTACAATCCTACCACAGCTGAACATCTACAGCGCCTTACAGTGACTACACCCCACAAAGGGTTGACTTGGCGATTTGTGAAAATAACAAATTAAGAACAAGTTTCCCCTAATGAACGAGAAGATCATTCACAATTTTTTTTACCCTTTTTTTTATAGACACAATGTTCAAATTAAAGCTTTAGAATTGTAATTCATCAACCTTAAACAAACATCAGTTGAGGAAGGTTTTTTTTTTTTTGTCCCTTTTGTACTTTTAAAAGTGGTGGATAACAAATCAGAGTAGCCCACAGCCCACAATTTTTAGCTAGTACGTGATTAAGATTTCATCCACAAAGATTTCTTTATCACATCCTCAAAATTAAGATGTTGACACTTAATTAATTAGCTTTTGAGCTATGCTATAGTCTTGTTTTTTTTTTTATTTTGCTTCTTTTCCTTTTTGCGGTCCATTCAGAATGGAGTTAGCATTGAGATTAAATTAGCCCAGCTCTAAACACTGTCACACTTCCATTGTTATCCAGTCCATGTGAATATTTTACTGAATTATCTCCTTTTTACATGTTCTGTTAGTAATAATTTGCTCATTTTTTTTTTAAAATGACCATAGCTCTCTGTCCTTTTAAGTTGCTAGCTGTAAACATCTTTTCAATATGATGCCAGATTAGTAATACATTTTTTGTTGTTGTTGGTGCATTTTACAGATATAAAATGTTTTCCAGTTTATTGCTAAGTTAACTTAGTAAATAGTTGGGATACTACTTCAATGATCACTGTAAGAAAACATGGGTAGCAGGTGCCTCTTTCAGCCATTTTCAGGTTAACTAATGTTGAACATGGAGGTTGTTCTTGAAGTTGTTAAGTTAGTTTTAAAATTACTACACTGTCTGAGTTAGGGTGAAGATAAAGGTTTTTGTATTTCCAAAATATTCTGTCAACACTGAGGTCCTGTAAACATGTTCAAACTGAATTAATGTTTACAAATGTCAGTGGTCAGAACGAATAACCTAAAATTAACTCCTCAGTTTCCACTGAAGGAAGGCTCAGTGTGCATGCTGACAGACAGATCTGCATGAATTCACTTCCATATGCAGAGCTGACAAGGAGTTTTTCAAGGGGGGCAGCAGCAAAGCTAGCACAGCTTCACCAGTTACCATTAAGAAAATAGGACATTGGAAAAAAAAATATATATTCGTAATAATAGCTTTTAAGCACAAATAAGGCAAAATAAAATATCTATTAACTCTCAAATTACATGTAGACACTCGGTATGAAAAAGTGAAACAATGAGAACGTCCAATGTTTTGTAAATATGTCCTGATTCTTCCTTCTTCTGCAAACACCTGCAACAGAAATTGAGTAATTTCATCTGGTACTGTACATCCAGATGCTTCACAATTCAAACAGAGAAAAAAATGCACAGTGGGATGAGATTTTTTTTTTTTTTTTTAGCTCCCAAATAGGTCATTTTAAAATTAAGTGTTAAATCCTGCAGGTGGATCATTTCACAAGGATGAATTCTTGATGAAATGACTTATGTAAGGGTCATTATTTCTGCAGCATGGCTGCAAAGCCTTGGACTGCACAAGTCACACAACAGCCTATTAAGAACCACTTTAGGACCACAACAATAGAACCTTTGAGTAATCATATTGAACATTATCATTATTCACAGGTTAATACAAGTCCACACAAGTACATTCATTTGTAAATTTTTTGCAACATTTAAGATATTCTGCAGTTCTGTAGACAGTAAGTCTGAGATGTCTCAGTTTGTTCATTTTGTTGATTTGCTGCCATTGAAGTTGTCATGACAGTAGCAACACAAAATAAATATGCAGTCTGAAGGCTATTTGTATGTTAAAGATATGAGTTAAGAGGAAAAAAAAAAAAAGATTGTAAAACATATTAGTACATATAAACTAAAACAGTTTCCATGACATGCAAGTACAGCACCATGTAAACACATGTTCTTTTTAAATGCCATTGTACTGTTTTTCAGTCTTAGGATTTGCAGCTGGCCACATTAACTGAACCGAAAGCAGAATGCCAGTGAAGCAATGCAAGGCAAAGGCAGGTCCCTTCTTAAAAAAAACAAAAAAAACAAACAAACAATCTTAGAATCCTCCTCGCAAAAAAAGGGATAACAAAGATGCAAAACAGAGAAGGAAAAATGTACATGATCGGAGGAAGATTTTACTTCTTTCCAACTCCTCTGAAGCCCCGGGGCACGGTGCTTAGTGGAGCAGAGGGGTGCTCCCCATTTCTGGTTGTCAGGGTAACAAAGCATCTAACCCAGGATTTCAGTTGCCTGAGGAATCTGCCTCAGTAGCGCCACCTTTGATATCCCATGTTCCTACAGGATGAGGAAAATACTGTACATATGACAAAGCAAGGGACAGTTGTGTGCAAAATAACAGCAGTGTGTTTAGAGAAAGTGAGTAAATCTCAAAATACTCATGGCTTCATTTCAAAACATGTGAGGGCATTGAAACACTGCACATTGTCTTCCAAATCAAACCATGAAAAAAATTTGAATTTGTTCCCGTTTATTTTACAGGAAGTAAAGAAAAAGGAATGTTCAAAAAAAGTGATGTCTGGATTTTCCTTCCCAAACTGAAACATTTGCTGTATGGATTGATATGCTTGAAGATTTATCTTTCCTGTCAGTCAGTGAACTAATATTTAGTTGTATAACCACTGTCACACATGTATTATATTGGATCAAGGTCCTGGGGTTGGGCTGGCCACTCCATAATGTTTATCTGAAACCAACAATGCTGCTTGCTTACTGGTTTGTTTGTCTTGATGAAACATTAATTTCAGGAGCGTTTGCTCTTCAGCACGAGACAACATGACCTCTTCAAGTATTTTGATGTATTCAAACTGATCCCTGGTTTGTAGTAAATAGACCTGACATAGTATGAGAAACATCCCCATATCATGATGCTTGCACCACCATGCTTCACTGTCTTCAGTGTACTGAAGCTTCAATTCAGTGTTTGGGGGTCATCTGACAAACTGTCTGTGGCCCCTAGACCGAAAAAGAACAATCTCGCTTTCATCAGTCAACACCATGTTGCTCCATTTCTCTGTAGGTCAACCAATGTGTTCTTTTGTGAATTGTAACTTTTTTATTACATGTTGTGCTTTTTTATTTATTATTTTTTTTTTCAAACAAAGGAACTTTGCAGGAGCTTCTTTCTGACAGTTTGGCTTCACATAGGTGCTTTCTAACTTTTACAGTACTCACAGGTACCTTTAGTCCATCAATGATCACCCTGGAGCTGATCATTGGCTGAGTCGATGTCATTTTGGCTTTTCTTCGATCCATCTGAATGGTAGTATTCCATTTTGTTCCATGTCGTTCTCGTCTTGGTTGCCATTTTAAAACATTTGAGATTGTTTTAGCTGAGCAGCCTGTCTTTTTCTGCACTTCTTTATATGTTTCTGGCATTCCAATCAATTTTTTAATCAATCAAAGTACACTGTTACTCTGAACATTATCTGGAATTACCCATTTTACTAGCATTTTACTAGCATTCACAACATTTTCTGCCTTAATCCTTAAACAAGGATCACCTGTTTGCCATCTGTATTTTCACTGAATGAATGACCGCATTAACTGAACTCCACACTGCTACTCTTTTGAACAGCTTATTACTCAATTTTCTTTACTTTCTGTAAAATCAACTGTACCAATTAAAAAAAAAATTCTTCATGCTTTGATTTGCAATAGAATCTGCAGTGTTCCCAAAGCTATAATACGGGTTTTGAGCTTTACTCACTTCTTATAAACACATTGCTATTTTGGACATAATTATATATGAACCAATACATAATAGAAATATATTAAAAAGAACCATCGGTATTTATAAAGCTTAAAAATTCAAATAGGTAGCAACCTTTTCTACATCTTCATTCCAGCAAATAAAGGAATGAAATGAGATGCAGAACTGGTAATGTTTCTATAGTAAGTAGGCTAAACTATTGTTAACTTATGCCAATATTTTCATTAAAATGATAAAGCTAGATGTTACACAACGACAACTACGAGCATGAGAGGAATTTGCTGGAATGTTCACTCTTAGAAGACAGGCATTGTAATCCATTTGTAAATAAGCTTAAAGTAAAACACTACACTCAATAGTTTGAAAATGATTTTATAACCCTTTTGAGATTGATACACAGAAACAATTGTTTATCTAAAAGCACTGGTTAAGTCTTTTATTCTTGGCACTGTATTAAAGGTGGGGTGGGTGTTGTTTTTTTGCAACACTTTTTACAATATTGCCTGAAAACCTTTTCACATTTCCATTGCACCCACTGAAATAAAATGTTTGCAAAAAAAAACTAAACATTTTGGTCCAGTCTAGAAGGTATAATCAGAGAAAAACTCTGACCAATCAAAAAAGTGATCATCACTATTTTGATTGGCTGCCTAATACGTCCATCAAATATCACCCCTCCCTCCCTCCCTATGGTTCATGCAGTCGTGAATCATGTGAAGGCGTGGTTTCGAGGGGTGAGCTGAAGAGGAGGAGGCGGAGCCTTTGGGAGGAGGGAGGGAGTGTATATTTTCAAAATCTCACTTGAGTTGGATTGCTGGAACCGTTTTTCTAACAACACCTACTCCACCTTTAAGACACGTGAAAGATGTAGAACTACAAAAGGCCAAAACATCTGCTTTTTTTTTTCTCTTCAAGGTCTGTTCACCCAGCTGCAATTTACCCTCTTAAATCCCTTGGAACCAGTAAGGGGGTACTCAGTATTGTCCACATGATTTATTTTTCTTTTAGGCTAAATAATAATGGCGCAGTCAAAAAAGTTATGTTGTTCATGTGAGGTTCTTTTTGGCTCATGCTAAAACCCGCAGTACTAGTTTTTTTTTATATGAATGTCACATGTTTTTGCCTGAAGCACTGAAGAAACATCTGTTGTAATCGTTTTACCTGAGAGAGAACTGTTGGACTTCTGCTTGTGGAGCTTCTCTTTCTCCTTCTTCACCTTGGGTATGATCTTCAGCTTCATACTGCTGCTACTCTTACTGCTGCTCCTCACAGAGTCCTAAAATACAGAAAGAGCTTGTTGGTTGTGTAGTGAGGAACGGTTTGACATGATGGCAGTGGTGGTTAGGCGCGATGCAATTAGTTAGCACTGAGCAGCCGAAGTGACTGTGGCTTTTGGCTGGTTTGTGAGACTGTGATAACAACATTAAAATCCCTCCTAACCTCCCCTGAGCACTGCATGAGCGGACAGATCCAGTGGATGTCGTCTAGCTTGTGGAGCTCAGCGCTGAGGCTGTTGAGAGTTGAGCGAAGTTCCTCTTCCTCTGGAGACTCCGACTGAGGAGGACAAGATGAGGTTTTGAAACCTGAGGCAGAACATATATTCAGGAGATAAAAAACATCAATGAAAGCTAAGCCTGAATAACTAAAAACAGAGGGGATTTCTGAACAATCATCTCCAGTGTTATCTGTATATGCAGAGTTGTTTTGTAAAAATGAACTGTTGTTTAAACTAGCATAGGCTACAGGGTAAATGAAGTTATAGAGAACGAGAACTGAACAAAGAAGTGAGGCTGCAGAGACTGAAATATTGGACATGAAAACTTTATTAGCTTCAGGAGAGACGGGTAGAAGGGACAAGGACAGGCAGAGAGAAGACATGACGAAGCTGCAGTTGTACCAGCAGTTTTCCATCGAGCAGCATCCTGGTCTCAGCCTGGAGGACTTTGCTGCTGTTGACAATTTCCACCGCTGTGCTGCGACTCAAACACTGGAAATACACACATTAATTACTCCACTTTTCATCATTTCATGTCTGCTAATGAAACCGTGCAAGATATGATGGTGAGCTGTTTAAGGTTAAATCAAACAAACAAAAAAAAAAAACCCAAAAACTTATCTGACCACTATTTCTCAGATTTGAACAAGATGCCAAATTAACAGCCAGTAAGGTGACATGAGACCCTAGCATATTGCTGAAAATCTGCCCAGCTTGACTTCTCCACTTCATCAATCACAGAGGCCATCTGTCCGTCCATCTGTGCTCGCCTGTTTGTCCCCGCTGCCTCGGTGTCTTACCTCAGGGCTGGACAGTTTGGTCTCTGTGAGCACCAGGGCAGTGGCGTTGACTGCGTGAGCCAGCTCCTGCTCCACCAGCTTGTGGGTCTTGGCTGCCTCTCGGATTCTGCCGACAAGTGAGGAAATTAAAAACTTAAAAAAGATGTAAAAAGCAATTCAGCTGCGAACGGTATAATTATGGTCATTAATTCAGCCCATAGTTGAAAGTAGGTGTGAGGTGTTTGTGATGATATGCTGTCGGTATTTCGGTAACTATAATGAATGTTTTACACTTGTGTATACGTTTTCTCACAGTAGAATGGACTTGTCCCTGATTGATAAGCAGCAAAAGTTGCTTCTTTAAGATCATCGCTGATGTCTTTAATCTCTGGTATTGTGTGAAAACACACCTGAATACTCCAGATCAGCAAAATGCTAAATCTTTAGCTTCCCTTTCAGTCAGTTCACTTGTACGATACGCATAGTCTGGGGTTATCATGCTGTCACATGTCCTGACTGTAGACACCTCTAATCACACCTTTAGGCGTCATCTGACCTCACTAAATACATCTGTCATCACAGCCATCCTTCAGTTCTTACACTCTTCTCTTAACTTACGAGCTTAACACATATGCACACTCTTTAGATAAGACAACATGAGAAAACGTAAAGTCTCACGCACTTGTTAATGAGTGTGTCGGCCACCATGCCCAGCTGTTGAACCTGAGCGCACTCCTCCTCAGTCAGATACTCCATAGACTGCTGAGAGTTGAGGCGCGGCCTGGCGGCACGGTAGCTGTCAATCTTCCTCTTGTCCTCCCATGACTTTAGCGTGCTCTCAAAAGCCTGGTTACACATTGAAGGAGAGAAATCCAAGTGTCTTCTAATGTGTTTGTATGGACATAAAATGAAAAAGTAGACGACTGCGATTCAATTGAAACGAGTCTGAGGTGACTATTATATCAACATGTAAATGACGACATGTAGGGATCCAGCAGGGAAAAGGTTTAATAATGACATGACTGTCATTATTTTGGTAAATGCAAGCCACGTTAATGAAAATAAAACCAGTGAATAAACAGTTTTCACACTGTGTACTGCTTGAGGGAAACCATGGAAACAAACAGCCCAAAACCACTTGGCTCAAGAGTGCTCTCAAAGGTTTGAGCAGCATGAAGGGAGAGCAAACACAGCGGGTAAGGATTTGATTTAAGAAGTCCAGAAATAGAAAGCCAACAGCATGAGCACAGAGCTGGAGACGAGTAGTCGAGTGGATTTTCTGCTACAACAAGGACTTCAAGCAACGCGGTTTCTCATATGCTTCCACTAGGCCTGTAAACAAGCACTGGCATACCGTATAAAAATCTGAATTCTCTCAAGGAGTTACACAGGAGTTTCTGGAGACTCGTGCTGCACCTCACCCTGTCTCTGGTGAGCATCTGAGCACGGTTCTTGTGGACAATCTTGACAATGCCAGGAGGCTGGATCCAGGCCTCTCCATCCACCTGCACGGGAACTCCCTCCTCTCCCAGGATAGTGATCTTCACCTGTCGGCACTTAAAGCAACCAAACAGCGACGGTCAGGGATCTCCTCGATGCAAGTTAAGTCCACATCAGCAGATGCTTCTCATGAACATAAGCTGAAAAATGTTTGGGATGTCTGGTGGCTTTGTGCGAGTGTGTTACCTGTGCGATGCGGTGGTGTTGCAGGTTAATGACTCTGGAGACAGCCATCTGCATGCTGCCGAACACCGCCACCACCTCCAGCTTCTTGTCATCAAATGATGGAGCACCAAAATTCTGGACAGAACAAATAGATATCACTTTCAAACTAATGAAAAAAAAAGTGACTTGATAAAGCTTTAAATTTGGAGAGTTCTACACGTTTAAAAGGGACAATGCTCACATTATCCTCCTTGGTGCCTCCCCAGAAGTTGATGCCACCTGCGTAGCTGGGGATGTTGAGAACAGCCAAACCCTGCAGACTCGGTAAGGAGATGGGAACGCCGTCACACTGCAGAGGCAGAGGAGAGGAGCTCAGCCCACAGCAGACATCTCCCTATCCAGTGTACCGTCGTGTGTCTGAGTCTCACCTCAAGCTGAACTCTTTGCTCCAGGTTCTTGTACGTCTTCTGGACCAGCTCTTTAGTCCCCAGAACTCCGTACCACATCATATTCTTTGTGCGACTACTGCAGACGTTCACAGTAAGAGACGATCAATCAGATCTCATCCAGTAGTTTGTTACATGCTTCAGATTAAAACTCCATCAAGTTTTTGGGTAAGCTCAGTTACTGACACTCGCAATTGATTCCCATTTGTATTTTCATCTGAATAATAATGTTTATTTGACAAAGAGGCAACTCTGTAGAGGATATAATGTCTATATTTTTATAAGTGGTACTGATGGTCCAAAGGTAAAATTACATTTTTTGTAATCAGTCAACCAATGACTTGTGGCAGATTCTTCCATGTTCAGAAAATCTGTGTCTTTGTGCTTTTAACTCATTGACTGACAGTTTTTTTTTTTTTTTTTTTTATGAGATTCACTGTGTTACTCAATTTTTTTTGTGGTTCCTTTAACAAAATTGTGCACGCTCTTTAAAAGGAGAGAGATCACAGGGATAAATGTCAGATTCAGATTTTAGTCGTTGCATCACGCTCAGCTACATGTCAGGCCTCAACTTTTAGCTAGTTTTTTTGTCAGGTGATTGATTCATAGTTCATGAGCGCAGAGACCATGTTACAAAGCTTGATTTGTCCAAACTGATATGATGAAAAAAATGTTCACTTATTTTAGAAGGTGGAACTGAAATAATGCCTTTTTTTAATGTGAAAAATTACATTTATATAACTGATCAAAGACCTAGTAAAGATTTTTTTAAAAAATATATATTTTCATCTATATGAGAATATTTAAAAAGATGCATATTTTTTCATAAGCTCCATTGATTCTGTATGTAAAAATCTTATTTTTCAAAATTAACCAGAGACTAAAGTAAAGACTAAAATAAAGCAGATTGGAGGGAGTATAGTAAAACAAAGGTACTTATTTTAGGCTTAGTATTATACTTTGTGTTTCTGTCATGTGATGTGAGTCTGATTTAATTTGTTGGTAATGTTTTTTTTTCCCTCCCTTTTGGTCCTTTATAAAAAGAAAAAAAACAAAAGAAACAGAAAAACAACTCACTGAAAAAGTGACAGTTAAATCTATTTATACACAGTTTTATAGCTCACCCAATTCTAAATATCCATTAGATCAGAACTGGTGAAAGGTTTACATCACATGTATGGTTAACATCTATTCTGAAAATCTACACTACAGTCGAAATAAGCTGCTTCATGTACACAATATTTTTTTGTTTTGTGTTTTTATACCTGCATTTTTTGGGGTGCTCATCTCTCTTGTTGTTGAACTCGAGGGAGATTTTGGCATCCAAGCCAATGCCGAAGTAGTTATTCATCACGCACTTCTCTGAGCATTGCCTTTAGGTATATGCAGACTCATTATTAATGCATGATGACACATACACACACGACATGTACAGAAGCAGCACACACACACACAGACTTACACGGAGTCCTCGCTGAAGCTAACAGTGTTGATGCTCTCTGCTTTCTCTGGAACCATGGGGGATGTGGGACTCAGGCCTCCTGGACCTGGAAAATATTATGACCTGTTCATGAAAACTCAGTGGAAAAGGTCAAGTGATGTTCTCTTTTAGTGAGTTGATTTTGCATCATTTGTTTCAGAACCTGTCTGTTTGTCCCTTCACCTCATGTTACATTATGAGTTACAATGCGTGCAGTGCACAGGGGGCGATTGACGTTTCTTGTCATTACAGTTACCAAAAACAACCACTCAAATTTGTTCCTGCTCGCTACACAAATAACCAGCGCTTTGAATTTGTCCGATCTCATTGACTAGCTCTAGCTGTATAGTTGCAACCCCATTGGCTGATACGTGAAGTGGGAAAAGTTGAAAATACTCCAATCTTTGACAGAACCAATGCAGCTGACGCAAGGCACGGAGCCCACAATTCAGTTTGGCAACGGATCATGTCACCCCATTTAAAGTGTACGGAGATGGACGCAGGCGACGCACGCAACGTGGCTGCGTGAGACCAGTGTGAAACACTTACGTGGCTCTGCCTCCTTCAGCTCTTCACTGTTCTCCCTTTTCAAGCAGGATGAAGACGGCATCCTCTGGACCTGCGTGTGTCGGTTTTGCTCGTCCACCACTGTAACAATGACAGGTGGTCACGGAGCTGCACACGACATGCTCATATCTTTTCCAGTGACATCAGCAATGACGGTCTTACCTTTCTCGGCCTGTTCGATGATCTGCCTCAGGGCTTTCTTCAAGCTGTTGGCCCTGAGCATCAGCTGCTCCTTGGATCGATATGTTTTGCCTTCTGAACCCGACTCGCCGCCGCTCTCACTTGGACTCGAGTCGCCACTCTCCTGACTGGGCACCGAACCTGCCGGCACCACCTGCATGAAAACAGAGCACAAATGTTCTAAAACCAATAAAGCAGATTCTTCTGAAGTTTTTTTTTTTTTCTTTTTGTAATCCAAGATGATAGCAGACTATCCCTTAAGTCCTTCTATATTTTAGAAACAGTGGGAGCCCTGCGGCATCTCTGTGGCAGCATTATATTGAGAATATAACTTCTCATAGCTCCGTTTTTTTCTATTCTTAAAATGTAGGAACACCAATCATCTCATTTCAGACACTTCCAATTTCATCAAGAAGGAGCTTGAACTCATATTCACATTTTTATTTTTAAAAAGTTTTTAAAATTATTTTTAATACCACCTGCATCAGTCTGTGAATGAGACTCCACTGAACATGGGTGTCCAACTCCAGTCCTCGAGAGCTGCAATCCTGCACGTCTTTGATGCTTCCCTTCTTCAGCGCACCTGATTCACACCTGATTCAATTCATCTGAATAAAGTGCGCTGAAGCAGGGAAACATCTGAGGGATTCAGGATTGTAGCTCTCAAGGACTGGAGTTGGACACTCCTGCCAAAGAGAGCAAAGACACAAAAAGAAAACTGATGTTTTTTTGTTATGCTCCTATGAGCATATCAATTCATTACATTCACTTTATCACAGCTCAGCTGCCAGCTCGACCATCTCAGAGAGGAACAATTGTGAAAAAAAACAAAAATTGTGCTTTTCCAAATAAACTAGAGTCATTATCCTGCTTGAGGACCCATGACCTGCAACTGAGGTTGAATTTCCTGACACTGGGTGGTACACTGCAATCGCTTTGTTCCAAAGTTTAAATTTTGTTTTAATAATATACTCATGCAGAGTATATATGAACTCAATATGACTTTCATGCCATGCTTTTTCATCTTTTCATGCTTAATTAGCCAGGAAATCTTAAATGTAGTAATTTGCTCTGAAAAAAAAGCAAGGATACTGAGACTTCCAGCTTTTATCTTTCTCTTTCACTATAAAACTATGGTTTCAATTAACCATGTAAACATACTCACAGAATTAAGTGATATCCACTTTAATTCTTCTTGTTCCTGAGTTTTTATTATTTTCAAGAACCTAGAATTAAGAATTATTTGCTAATTTTCAATGTCTTTAACTTGTTATTGTGCTGTAACTAATCTGTTTTTAAACTTGTTTCAAGACCTTAAATTCTCACTAGATCTAAACTGCAAAAAAGATGTCAAGTAAGAATATATTGTAGCACTGAGTAATTCTTACCTATAATCTAGTGTTTTTTCCTCTGTTTTTAGCAAGCGTTTATTTTTTTTCAGTGTATGTTTCACTGCAGGAGGCTTTAACAGACTTAATTTGTCCTGCACAGATTCAAAGAAGCAGCCCCAAAACATGACCAAGGCCCGTCCATGTTTCACAGTAGGTGCAGTGTTTTTTTCTTTGAGCTTCATATTTCCATCTGTCAGTGTGCCCTGCCAAAAAAAAGCTCCAGTTTTCTCTCATTAGTCGAAATGAGAGTTTCTAAGAAACTTGTCAGCATACATTTTAGCAAATTTGAGTCACTCTTTTATATTTTTCTTTGGAGTCCCCTTAGGTCTGCTTCCATGGAGCCCATTGTTATTTAGAAGATTGTTCTTGGAGTTCAGCTTGAATGTCTTTGAATATTCTCCTCGGTTCTTTGTTGACCATCTGTACTATCCTTCGATAATTTATAGTGTGTTATAAATTATCTATCGATTTCTTTCTGGGCTCCTCAGACATCTCTCCTCTGCTGACTCCAGCCCATGTTCAGTGTGGTGCACACACAGATGTCAAACTACACAGTACTACATCTTGTCCCTTTAAATGGACTGAAGGGCTGATACAAATGCTGGAAACACTTACTTCTAATTAAGTTAAGTTATTCTAATTAAGGTTAAAAATGATTTTGAAACATGACTATAATGCTTTGATTTTTACAGCCACAAGTAAATCTGTACAAGTCAGCTATACATGAGGCAATTACTCCAATTAATCACTCCTTATGAGAAACATTATTTCAAGGAGCTGTGGCGGTACCAAAAATGTGTCCATACCCATATTGTGCTAATATACAAGACATGAACTACTTTGTGTTTTCAATAAACATGTAAAAATGCCACTCAGATTAATTCCTTTGATCTTCACTTACTGATGATATCTAGAATGATTTACCTGTGCTTCTGCTTCCTCGCTCAGGGCCTTGACCAGCGAATCCAGTTTCTCATTCAGCAGTGCACACTGGGGAAACGCACAGAAACAGAGGATAAAAGAAGGAGATTTTATAGTTTATATTACTCCTCAGCCCAATTCAAAAATCAAAAGAAGAGAGTGTATATTTGGAGATAAGAGCGCACATCAGAGAGGCACAGAGCTTCTTAAGAGATTTTTTTTGTGTGGCTGCAGTAACACCTAAAATCAGCTTGAAATCAATACCGGCTCTGTTCAGCGACTAGAGGACCTCTATTTGGAGAAGTAATGGGTGGATTTCCTGCCAGGCACCAATGGAGCATCGCATTATTTGGGAAAGGACAGATAAGCGCAAGGTATTCAGCTCCGTCTAAAGGGTTTGGTGGAGGTTATACCTTTGCTAGCTGAGAAAATATTTACTTTCTTTTGGATATGTCTCACAAAAGTTCTTTTTAGAAAAAGATCATGGCTAAACTGGCTTCATTTTCTTTGTACCTGTAGGTGACATAGAGATGGAGGAAGGGACCCACAAAATTAGTGCTAAAGTGGTTTTTCTGAATGTGTCTGACACACTAAAGGTGGGACGATAGCGTTTATAAATAAATGTTGCTGTGCAACATATCACACACAAATTATGACCACAATTCATCACAGCACTCATTCAGGAATGTGAAGCATTTGGAAAAAGAGATGACAGGTAACTGGAAATGACAACAAACTCAAGGAAGTGTTATGTACACGTGCTAAGAAAACATTTCTCTGCAGATTAGTGACACTGATGCAGTCATCTACTAAAACGAAACTGCTGGAACGCTCCACGCAGGGATTTACTGAAACAAATCACGAGTTATGAAAGCCATACAAGAATGGTTTTCCTTACTTTCAAAGGTTCAGAATTGTCCTAAACTGTGATATACCCAGTTTTAAGACTGTGTAGTTGCCATTGTAAGAGATGCATTGTTGATTAAGAGTAGTCATACAAGGAGCTTCCTGGGATTTTTTTTTTCTTTTCCCCCCAAAACAACTTTCTACTTACATTAGCATTAATTTCATCTGCAGACTGGCCCTCTAAACCAAGAACACATATCAAACCAGCCCATATATCCACATGGGGTCAGCCCTTAGGCATGAACCCTTCAATTTTCTCTATAGCCTATTCACATGACTGGCAGCAACATGTCTGTTTGCTTTTGGAGGATAATCAATAACAGCAGAGTGAGCAGGGAGCAGGGGGAGAGGGAGACTGAGCACACAAAAACCAGATGATTTAGCCTGCAGGATCTGACAGACCCAGAAAGTTTCTGAGGTACATCCACACTGCTCCCCTGAGCTCTGCTCTCAAAATGGAACCTTTGCAGTTACATGTGTGATGGATAGAACCTAAAGCATCTGGAAACAGTCTGAAATCACTGGAGAATGACAGGGCCTTCAGATCTGGAGGAGGTCAAGCTCACATTGTGACACATCTCAAGCCAGCTAGTTCAACACTGCCTCTATGATTACTCAGATCTAGACACAATGTAGGCAGAGAGAAAGGAAGCACACTGTAGTATCCTTCAGTATGCTTCTGCAGTATGCTTCACATGAGAATATTGAAACAAATGTCTTTGTTTCAAACAAAATGTTTGCTAAAAAGCAAAACCAACTAAGAGACATTTTCATATATTGTTTGGAGTATTTAGACAGAACAGCTAAGACTGGCAGCTCTTGATAGATTTAGAGAAGCAGCTACGGTTCCGCCACCACCTTTGTCAGCACCGCCCTGAGGCCAGACGTTCTTCTGGTCTCATGAGAGCACTAAGAACATTGTGATCATGGAGCTGATGGCGCCATGGGAGGACCGCTTCGGGGAGGCCCACGAAAGGAAGAGGACCAAGTATGAACATCTAGTCATTGAATGTCGTCAGCAGGGCTGGAAGGCACAATGTATGCCCATCAAAGTTGGCAGCAGGGGACTTGCGGGGCGCTCACTCCACAAAGCCACCCAAAAACACCCTATAAGCCCAGGATACATTACTGATGATGTGTTCACGTTGCATCAGAAGATGTATTTAAGAACACGAAACACTTATTAGAAAGTGGTGGTTTAAGGACAATTAGCCAGAATTTGTGAACAGAAAATATGGGATGCAACTTGCTGTAGTTGTAAAAATGGTAAAACTAAGTAGAAAGGCCTGGGAATTGTATAACATATACAAACTCATCTTAACAGTAGTCTCAAATAGTCTTTTTAAGTATTTGAAAATGGATAAACCCACCACACACCCCCACTAGAAAGTGTTACACAAGTGTGCACTTACCTTCTTCGCCATGGCATCTGCCTCCTCCTTGTTCTCCGTGGCTCTCTCATACGCCTTCCCCACCTCTGTAACGAAATCATTCACCGTCCCACACAGAAACCTGCATGGGGGATCGAAAGGAGATGATGGTGTTGATGGAGGGCGGCTCACATGAGAATCAAACAGATTACATGGTTGCCATGTTAAAGAATAGTATCGTGACTGAGCTGGAGATTTTACACACACACACACACACACACACACACACACACACACACAGGTATTTCATTTCTGCCTACATGCTTGTGTGTTAACTCACTAAGGTTACATGGAGCATAGCTGTGTATGAATCAGCAGAAAAGTTTGCCCAACTCACACAACACTTATGCATTTAGCAACAATATGGATTCATCAAACTTCTCATTTTGATCTTGCCTTCCCTTGCAAGCACACTCAGGTTTTATTTTTTAAGATTTACAGGTATTTTGTTGTGCATTTTCCTTTTTAAAATAAATGCCAGTTGTTGAAAAGCAATCTCCAATTTCCTATTTGAATTTTTTTTTAAAGTAGTACAAACCCAAAGACAAGATATTTCATGTGATGCCATGTCACCTTCATTTAAATTGTTAATTCACACCCATTTACGCATACGTCTGCAGCAGATAAAGAAACTGTTTGGATAATAATAATGATAATAATATCATCATCATCATCATCATCATCAATATCCTGATACAGAATGTGTGGAGAATTTTGAAGAAAAAAGAAAAACCCAACTCAGGCTGTTTCAGTAAGATGTGTTTTCAGGAAAAGATCCTCTTTCAGTTCTTAATGTCCTAAATGCCAAAACATTTTTAAGTGTCATGAGAAATAACAGCAACAAGTTTTTGTGCTTCTGTGACACTGAATGAGCTGATTCAGTGATTCTGAATATCTAAACTGATTTCTGTTCATTTTTAGTCTCTTGACTTGTTAAATTTGTTAAAAATCCACTGCCCGTCTAGTAATCGGTGCCTTAAACAAGGCAAATGCAGACTTTGTACATCTGACAACACACTTTATGTTTCCAGGAAGATGCACTTTGCGTGTTTCTTGCAGTCCCAGAGGTGTTTTAGATGTGCTGCAGGTCTGAACAGAGATTAGCCTCAGTTTAAAGCCTACACAGAGTGGTGGGCAAAAGTGCTGTTTAATGGCCACTACACCAGTCCCATAGGACGACTACTAATGTACTGAAGCACTCAGTGTGACCCCTAAATACCATTTTATCTCTTTCCCCGCACAGGCTAGTGCACACACTCACACACTTAAGTGTGTGCACATAAGATGAGCCTAAAGCTGATCAAACGCTCACTAGCTTCTCTGCATTTATCTTTCTAATATCATTCTTCTCTCTGCTTTTATCCATCCTTTGTTTTCACCTTTCCTCCTTTCTCCATTTCCTGCCCTGATCCTGTTCTGAAGGCTTTCCTGGTACGTACTTGGCAGAGGAGATGACGTCACTGTGCTTGTCTGAGTCCAGGATCTTGGCGAGGTGGGTGGCCACGGAGTCTGCATACTGAGTGATGTGGACCTGAGACATTCAGAGAGAGAGGTTTCAGAAAAGATCGGAACGCTTCTTTTAAACTATTTATTTAAAATAATAGATTAAAGGAACATAATATTTGATAAGGAAATCTACATGAGATCTGTTTTGCAAGACACTGCTGAGTCTCATTCTCTCTGACTCGTTGCCAAAATGTGCCGGTCTAGTTAGGATTTTCATTTGCAATTCGATTATAGATATCATGATTAAATATTATGGTGAAGTTTATGGTGAGGCCCATGGACCTTTTTCTCTAATGACTCCTCCATGAAAGTCCAGTTGTGCCTCCCATCTAGGACTCCGCATCAGTCTAATCTATCTCAGTGGTCTTTTACAGTTAAATGGGTGTTTTTAATTTGCCTTTCAAGTAATTCTATAAGCAGTTAACGGTCAAACTTATAAACTGTATTCACTGATGTCACACATCCAGGTACTTTGAGCCAAACGTCGTCATTTTGCATGTCAAGATTTACAGTTCTGCGCTGGTTCTTCATTCGTTCTCATGCAGTTGTGTGTTCACTGATTTGAGTTGAGAAACATTAAATCAAGAACCAGAATTATAGGCACAGAAATTATTATTTACCTTCGAACAAATGATCAGAATGCACTTGTTGAATAATCTGTTCAGAGCAAAGTTTTGGCTGTTTACTTGCGCGATCCATATTTCTCACCAACGTCAGCTGATTTCTTCTGTCTCTGATCCTTCATGGACATAAATTTTAGGGAATCTGTTGAAACCTTGTTTCACTGATGGATCCGATCTGTTCTCGCAGCCAGGAACAATGCGGGTATGTGGCATTTTAGTGCAAGATGTAAATATTACTGTCACTACTCACTGCGTATGTGAACTGTTTATGAATGAATCACTTGACTTACAAAATGGCGGAAGCCTTGTTGTGAAATGTGAATGTTATCTATTGGTACTTCCAAACCTGAATGATTCACTTCCTGTTTTGTGCACTTTCTTACATCACAAACTGAAAATGGCTGCTTGAAAGCTCTGCGCCATATTCTTTTAGTCTTCTTCTGTTTCATGGCCTTCAGTTATTCTAGATTTCAGAGTACTCGATAGCTGACTGGGAGTGGTTTTGAAGGTTTGAAATTTGCACCCTAGCCATTCCAAACAAGCAGTGATCAAAGCTATAAACCAAGCAAAAATGATTATGATCTTCAGGGGCCCTCCTTTTCTTTCTTTATGCAGCTATGTCGCCTAAAGTTATGAATGTGTAATCTTCAGCTTTATGCCTTTTGAAGAGCCATGCATCTTTTTATTATGCTAGTATTATGCTACAAAGTTCTTATCTTGGATAAGAAAGTTGGATGAATTACAATTCTTTCTTAATACGTGCAACTATGAACTTGCCATGTTAGCGCAAAAACAAGTCAATCAAACATCTGGACATATAGATCCAACCTGCTGGATCTATAAAACCTAAATATAAAATACTGCAACAGAATCCCTTTTTCATTGATGTCTGCACCAAGATCATCTGAAAACAACTCAGCGGATGTTTTTTTCAGAATAATAAGACCGAAGCTTCCTGGAAACGTCTGCAGGGAAACTCACCTGAAGAGGAGAATCAAGGCCGTCATCTTCCTTTACTATCGCTGTGTGTTTGTTGGTGGTGGGCACCTCGTATGTCATCACGCTCCATCTAAATCACACATTGATTAAAAAAAAAATATATATATATAAGCAGCTAATCGATTTAAGATCAGAGATAGAGGACAAAGAATTGAAGAATTGAGAGGCTTTTGGTCCGTTGTCCATCTGAGACTGTCAAAGTTCTGGTTTTGTTTGACAGGCCTGACTCTTATATATGCATTATTATTTCAGTTACTTCCCTTTTTTTGGACTTTTTCGAGCACCAAGTCCTCTCAGAATATGAATTCAATAGCAAATTATTTATTGTAGCGGAATTTTTGCCACGGTGATATATATTTTAATACCTACAAAAAACTTTTGCCCTAAATGTAACTGACAAATAAAACCTCAAAACCAAACAGAAAAGGAAAGCGGTCTGCCGTCTATCTGCTGCTCAAATCATCCATATAAAGTAGGAACTGTGTCAGAATGAAGAACATGATGAAATTTATGATGCCGATCCCAGCTCAATGTGCACGTCAGGCAGGTATGTGTGGCATGTTACATCAGTTTCACATTCCAACATGCTAGCATATGACACAGAAAGACTCAAAAGGATTTATCATGACTAAGTCTATAAACGTATACTTCTCATTCCTGCACATTTCATCACATTGACTGAAACCAATCAGCACTCAGTTAAAATGTTAAAACAGGTGCACACATTTGTGAAACAAGCTTTGAGAAATACACCAGCATATACAGAAGGAATTCATGTGATGTTGTCAGGTTACATTCACTGAGTGCCAGAATGACATCTAAATCAAATACTAAACTGTCTGGCCGATGCAACAACTCAGAAAACATCTAACATTGGGAAAATCTGCCCGTGTATTTGACTACACCAGACTAAGTTTGACATTGAGTTTTGCAGTGAACGACTGGTTGTAATTTCTCACTGCATGTTGTCCAACTTGTTCATCCTCCACCCTTCTTTCCCTCTCGTCTTACCGGTCCAGCATCTTGGTGGTGGCTCGCTCCAGCTTCTCCAGGATCTGTAGCAGCTGAGCATCGTCATCGCAGAGGCCTCCCCAGCCCAAAACCCGAGCCAGGTCATTACCTGTGCCCAAAGGCAGCACGCCGAGCTGACACTGTGCGCACACAGAGTAAAATTAACAACGATGTTAGCATGATCAGTTATAAAAACGGAGCACGGCTTCCATCTAAACTGTATGGTGCAGATGTGACGCAAACACAAATGTGGACACATAACCTGCAATGAGACTGAGTTGCTGACATAAAACTCTCTCACCCCAGTCAACAGACTTCTCTTTATCTCTTTATATTATAAATGTGATCCTACTTCTCTCTCAACCGAGCACAACAACACAGCGTAAAGATGGGCACTGGAGGCTGGAATCATGAGCATTAGATCTGAAGTCTTTCCTGTGCTTTTGTTAAAAAGCATATCAAAGTCTTTAGTCATGGCACTTTACATAAATTTGGCAAAATGAGTTCAAATTTCAGCGTTTTGAACCACACAAACAGGTTAGCTGATGAGCTTAAACTGAATCTTGTTTTAGCTGGTTAATGCGTTTAGTTCAACATGACCTGAAACCCAACGGGATCAAAACTGATTTAACATGCTCAAATGAACACACATCATCATGTTAATGTAGTTTGGCATTCATTTATGTAGATTAATTCCACAACACTAATTCATTAATTTACAGAGTAGCATTTCAATTTCAGCCCCCTGCGCTTGTTTCTACCGTCAACTTGTCAGGTTCAAGCAGTCAAGATGAAGGTCATAGCATCTGCTAATTTGTTGTTTTTCATTCTGCGTGCCATTACAAAACCAAAGCGACCCTAAATTAAAATGTTTATGCGTGCAACGCAACAGGAGTTGTCATATTATCCCATCATACATTCTTTTGCTGCTTTCTTTTTTCCATCAGTGCTCTCAACTGATGTAAAGATTGTGCCATCAACCCCTTCTCCTCATTCTCTTCTTCCACTTTACTGTTCTCACCTGCTTATGGAGGTTGAGTTTATCCAGCTCCGAGAGCACCCAGCCCACACTGCCGTCGCCCCCACACACCAGACACACGAAAGGTCGCAAACTTCTGGAAGAGCCGCAGACTAAGGCAGGAGAGAAAGACACAAAATGTCAGGAGGTTAAAAACTCCTATGAGCAGCTTTATATTTCATTTCAGCCTAGTAGTTTACATGGTAAATAGTTGTATTTTGCACAGACTTGCCAATTTTCTAAACTGATACAATAATTATTGAGGCAAAATACCCAAGCTCTGGACCTCCATTCATCAGGTCGAAGACTTGAGCGGGGTTGAGGAGCTGCTTGAACTTGCGGAGGAACTTGACCCCCTGGTTGTCACCACTTTTGGAGTTGACGAGGACCAAGAGGGGACTGGAGCAGGATGCAGAGGTGGCCTTCCAGAAGCCTGAAATCAAGATTTGAAATGAAGCAAAAGTTTGCCTGGAAACAAGTGATGAGCTTGAAAAATATACGAACCCTCAGATTCAAGTTTAAATATTGTTATTCATGATGGAAAGATTGTGTGAAATGCATCCTGATGTCAGAAATCGAACACTTTCAGGGAAGTGTTTGACTGTTAAAATTTGGATATGAAAATCCTGTAAAATTTAAAAATTGGACATGTTGAAAGAACGTTCTTGCTTTCCTACTCTTTGAAAGATAAAAGTATGCTAAAATCTGAAATGTATATTTAAATCACTCTTTTCCTGCAAAATGTATGTTAGAGACAACGATGACTAAAATCATCAACTTGACACTGAAAGGATTCAGAGGATTGGAGTTGAAGGCTGACATTCCCGGACTTTGGACTACCTAATGCAATACTATGAGAAATCGTGTGTGTGTGTATGTGTGTGTGTGTGTCTTACCATCTGAGTCGATGCTGTTAAGTGCAGTAGGAGGGATGATTGAGACTCGACATTGACCCAGTGGACACACCTTCCCCATTTGTTCTTTACAGCTGTTGTGGACCTGTAAGCGTGCACAAACACACACAAATGGAAAAAGTTTTTGGTCTCCATAGTAATTCTATATTTCAGTGGAAGCAGAAAGGTCATTACCTCCCTCTGAAATCCACCAAATGTCAGTTCTATAACCTTTACAAATGCCACTATGGTTCATTTGTGCAGGTTTTGAGCATGTGTGGGTTTTGTTTGTTTCTTCTGTGTGTGTAGTTAGATTTTCCACTGTGTGTCCATCTGTCCTATACATTAAAAACAGCCTTTGCAAAGTGCAACTGAAAGTGAAAGATGAAGTTATGTCTCTCTTATGTTTGTGACTTATGAAAACCTTTACACTGGATTCTACTTCTCTTTTACTTCAGTTTAGCATTACTACATTTTACAGTGTAGAGCACAAAGGGGCAGAAAATGGTCAGAGGCCTTTAAATGAAAACTAAACTCCTGTTCTGTGGTACTTGGTCAGCACAGAAACTGGAAGAACGAACAAACCTGAACTTGGCTTCCATTTTGCAGCTTCAGATTCAGTACTGGCCAATTGTGTTATTTTTGAGGACACAAAACTTCAGATCAAGCTAAGCTGCAACAAAAAGGTTAGATCACAGGCTCTAACGACAATACCATGGTATGTAGGAGGTTGCATGACTTTTTATGTCACCTTATTAAACTTAATCTGAGCTAAACCAGCACCACTATAACTGATCCATCATGCTTCCATGGGAAGCATGTTAGCAAGTAGCTGCATAACAAGCTGAAAGGAAGCAAGTTTTCACCTGATATAATGACCCCCAATTTAGTGAAGTCTAGTAGTCAGATATCTGTAACTTCTCAGCTGACTGGCACTTCACAAAACAACATTCTTGCTAAAAACAGATGCAAGCTGAGTTTGAAAACTGCAGTGGTAATGTTGGAGAGCTTGGATCAAAACAAATATGTTGCTGGCTGCTAAAAAGAAGAAATCAGTTACAAAACACTAGAAGCCTGGGGAAACTGGAGATTGCAAATGCATGCCTTATTGGTATGAAAATATTATGGGGATGCAAATCTAAGTAGACAGCAAACTCTTGGATGTGCTTTAAGGAACTGGTTGTCAAAATTCACAGTGGCAGTCTTATAGCAGTGTCCTTCTATGTCCTGGAGCTATTCTTACATACAGGAGCCATTAACCATCCTTTAATGGCTGGACTAAATATAGTTCAGGAAAATTAAGTCATGGATTCATCCGTCACTGCTCTCCTGTTCCTGTTTCCCTCAGGGATCCGTCATCTTGAGTGCCAGCCCATTACTCTGATAACTCAAATGAACCTCTTAGACCTTGAGTCTTTACTCAGTAGAGGGAGTCGAGAACGGTGAAGTCTGAGAGCTTATTTCAGCCTAGAAGTAACAGTTTCCTGTGCTTTACCTTCAATTTTCTTTCACAATGCTTCATATTTTAAAGTGACACATTACATTTTTTTGTCTTTAAAAAAACAAAACAAAACAAACAAACAAGAAACTTTTAGGAGCTGCTTTGTATTTGGACAAATACTGGAAATTTAAAACCAAACTTTTTGGATAAATTTGTTTGGGCTACCAGCACACACGCATGCAGAATTATGAAACTGAACTAGCATTTTGCCAAAGGTTATCCGCACATCTGTGTCACTTGTGACATCTTTGATTTCAACATCACTGCAATGTCCTTAATAAATAAATACAAACAATGATTGGACAAGACAGTTTTTGACATGACAGACTAAACTCAACCCCACTTACAATAGCTTTGCACCAGAGGCAGCGCCAGTCCTGTAGCCGCCGCACGCTGCCACAGTTCCTGTCACACACCACACATTTGGCACTGACGGGCAGGTTGCCTTCAAGCCACTGGTGCGGCATGGAAACCTGAGAAGACCGTGGCAAAACACTGAGAACCATTTACATGGCTTCTGATCAATAGATAAACAAATTGTTTTGCCCGAAAGACTTCAGGACAAAAATGGTCAAATCAGGTAAAACTATTCATCTGGAAATATTTGTGCAAAATCACGAAAAAACTCACTTTTACTGCAATTTCGTGATTGATATCTTATAAATAGCAGATGCAATTGTGAGTTTAACTGATATTCTATGAAGTGGAAATTTCAACAACAACAAAAAAACCTCGGAGTTGTAATCTCTCACCCCTTCCTCATCCTCAATGATATCATTTCCTATGGAGGCCAGTGTGGTCCATTTGCAGTTGTTGGTGGAGCGAACAGCACAGCGCTTGTGAGCCTTGAACTTACAAACTGCAGAGGACAGATAAATAAATGTCACTCATTTAAAAGCTTCAATTCATGCTGAGCACTAAGGTGCATTTCTGATGAACTGAGAGATAATGCATGGAGGAAGCAGTGAAGGCGTGCTGAGATCCCGCTGCTGGAATGACATTCGGAGCTGTTTGAGTAGGTACACGTGTTTGCAGTACTGGACCCACATGGAATTCTGGCATTTGCTGTTTGCAAACTGAAATAACACTTGTGTTTATTTGTGTATTGAGCTGAATCAATCCAATCACAAGGCCTCTCTACAGACAGATGTGGGAAAAACACTCAAATATCAGGTGACTCACTGAAAGCTCTCCATCACGAGGGGCTTAAATGGCTGAGACATTCTTAGCATAATAACATGTAGGTGTGGGAATAGTGTTGCACACTTTAATGTGCCATAGTGTTAGCTAGCTAGCTAGATGTGCATTCACAAATAGATGATGTGTATGAAAATGAGGTTGTACATTTAAATTCTGCATAAATCCCTATGGAAACATGCAGTCAGCACCAATCCAAGATGGAACTTGAATGCATTTTTAAGGTATTTTCAGAGGTAGTTAAAGAATGAAAATTATATCTATTGAAAGATGACCTTAAAACTCTGAAAGGTGTTGTTGTTTCTTTTTTTTTTTTTTTTTTTTTTTTTTTACAACTGATATAGGAGGTGAAGAAATGCTTTTACATAACTGTTCCTGTTTGTCAAACCTGCAATAAATCCAGTCTCACCCTCCAGGGAAGAACCATAAACCTACTTCTTTACTTTTACTGTTGCACACCAATAGTAGAACAAGGAAATAACAAATGTAATAAAACAGTTGTAGCAAAGGCCAGAGAATATGTCTTTTAATATAGCAAATATGTGTACCTTCACAGGACAGGCCATGGGACGTGACGCCTGGCAGTGCTTCCCTGCAAACGTTGCAGAAGGTTGGTCTGGCGTGCGAGCAGGCATACCAGTTGTGCATCCCAGAGAAATGCTCCATGTTGAACTGGCTGGCCTGAGAGAGCAGATATAAAAGGCAGACACATAAGTGCTTCATTTCAGAGGACAAAACAGGAGTCATTGGAGCGCTATACTAAAATAACTCTTTTTCCTGGGGGAGGAGAGGTATAACAGGATGGGATTAATGGGATACTTTTTTTTGTCATGCTGAACTCAAAAGCCAGAAGAAGCATGTGTACAAGTATGATGATGATAGTGTATACTGTTATAAAAAAAAAAATCTATGCTTGACAGTGTCTGTTTGAGTGGTTTAGTATACTGGTTATGTCACAGTAGCTAACATAAAAACAAGACCAAAAACCAGCCTCTCCACTTTCATTTTCTACCTGTGATCTACATTCACAACTACAAAACAGGTTGCATTCACTCTACCTCATTTTGCTTTTGCTTTGCTATTAAAAGCAAATTCTCATCAGCAGTTATATAGACCACTGAAGAAGTAAATGACACGGACAGCCAGCGGATTTAATTTTTTTAAATTATTGTTTTAAATCGATTTTGAGACATTTTATATCGATTCTGAATCGTAGCAAATGAGAATCTAGCGATTCTTATGCGAATCGATTTTTTGGCACACCCCTAAATGTGTGCTTGTGTGAGCAATCGGGATCAGTACTGCAACAATCTGGAACCCTAACGCTACAGAAATAATGTTCTTCAGGGGCTACTGAGTAGAGCTGAGCAATTTTAATCGACTCTGCGATATATATCAATATTTTATTTTCCCAGAGAGTATCGATTTTTCAGCCGTGGGTATCGATGTTCTAAGCTCCTTTCAAAACCCCCATGTCTTCCGCAGGAAGAGCCATTAAGTCTCCCAGCTATTCTGCTGAGATGGATGCAATTTTAAGATGACTTAAATGTTGCTCCAATGGACTTAAATTAACCTGGTGGCTAGAATATGGCTAGTAGCTACCTCATATGTTCAGTATCAAGCCAAAACAGCTGCCAAAGAAGGCCACTTGCTGTACTTTAACTCTCCATTGTGTCTTAACCTTTAAAAGCTTGCAAGCAACAATTTGCGCTGTTTAAATAAATGAAACTATTTTTCTCAACACATCTTTTATTCATTTTGTCCAGCATTTGCAAGCTGCCTGTCAGCCATATAATGTGTAATTGATGCTTTCAGTTCAATTAATTCAAACGAAGTCATTGGAACACTAAGAAGATGTCACCAAAATCACTTTGTCCCTTCAAAATCTTTCATAAAATGATGTAAATGTATCTTAAGATGAATATCGTGTATCGTATCGCAAGATTAGTGTATCACTACAGCCCTACTATTGATTGTAGTTTGTGTACAAAAATGTTTACTTGTAAGCGCAAAGCTGTAGGACTAATTTCAAGAGATTCACACCACTGAAAAGTGAGCAGAGGGGAGTTGAGTAAATCGCTTCACTAAAACCTCTAAGAGCAGCCGTTATGAAGATATGGCTGAAATGGGAACTGTTGTACTACAACCACATCCAAAGTCCTTAAAACCTCAAGAAATGTTATCACTCATGAAAAACAGGAATAATAATTTTCCTTTAACCGCTATGGCATTATGAGTAACCACACAAGGAGGTTCAGGTATGATCTGTTACTACAGCTGATGGGATCCAGCAACCACGGCAGAAAAGATACATAAAACTGTGAGATGAGTGCTGTCATGTCAAGCTCCCTGCGCTGTAGATGAAAATAAAATTAAAAAAAAAAAAAAAAAAAAAACAGCAGAAAGTGCTCATTTATGAATTCATTTTTCCATGTGCAGCATAATCTGGAGTGAGAATAACCAGGAAAACTAGAACCAAAAAGGAAGGACTTGAAAGTGTGAGAATTTAAGCTCAGTCTGAACAGCAGTTTACACTCTTCATCTCCCTTTATGGCCTATTAAAACAAAGGCTCGGAGTTTTATGAGCAAATCAATCTGCCAGCAAAGAGATGAAATGAGAAGCAGATAAGAATAATGGAGGAAGACTGGAGGGATGGAAGGGTGGAGGAGTGAGAGGCATTTATTTCCACCGAAGGGAAGACTGATTCAAGCACTGAAAAAAAAACTGAGGTGTGCACAGCTTGTTACATTCTTGTCACTGGCTTTTATCTCCTGCTCATCCATTCAGTCCATTTTACTTTGACATGAGCCAACAGAGTAAATACTGATACACACCAGAGACTGATGGAGAGACAAGAAACACTAACCTCGTAGGTTTCCCATTTTTGGACAGATTTGAGAGCAGTGATCCAGTCCTCCATTTCCTTCCTGTTCTCTGCACATAACATCAATTTCCGAAATGGCGTGATCACCTGAGAAAGAGAAAAAGGAAGTAATAGTCTGACCTAAACGGTGAAAGATTTGATTGAAACTTGCAAAGAGAAAGATATATATGTAACAAGTGCTGGAGCTATAGCTACATTTGAATTCTTTTTCATTTAGACTTCAAAATTGCAAACACATACTGGATTATTTCAAAACAAAGATGATAGTCACTGAATCTATCTATTTATCTAGCTAGCTAGCTAGCAAGATGGATGGATGTACTTTACTGATCCCAAAATGGGAAATTGTAGAAAATGCTGAAAATTAGCTGTATGCGATCTTAAAATATCACTTGCAATTTAGCATTATATACAAAATAAACTTTATACTGACAGGAGTGGCAACGGGTTAAAAAAAAAAAATCACAAATACAAAACTGAAATCAAGGCAACATTAAAAGTCATCTTGAGAAGGGTTTCAAACAGCGTTCCAGTGTGGGTTAATTATCTCAGTTATACTTGGACTAAATTTCTGGACAGACTGGCCAGTATTTCCCACCACTGACGATAAACCAATAAACTGTAAATGAAATGTAGGACATGACCTCCAGGTTTGGTTGCCAGACCGTTTAACAGTCTACAGGGACATTAAAGTACTTGTTTACCACAAAAAACATTTTCCCAATGGGTTTATGGCCTCAACTTCTGAATCTAATGTTTTGTTTTTCCTCAGTTAAGTGTGGTTATTATTTTGTTATTTCTGGCACCATTTCAAGGAACTAACAATCCTGCAGCTGTCTCGGTTGTTTTAAATAGCGGCTCTTGTTTGCTCCTGTATGAACCGTCGCATAAAAGCCCGCCTGTGGCCCGCTGTGATTGGTTCGGTACCTTCTGTACCAGTGGAAACGGCTGTGAATGGGAGGAGCACCAGTCACATTTCACAGGAGACATTTTTTACAAAGTAAACAGGTATTGCTGTCCAGGTTACGCAACATCATTTTTTTTGTCATCATTTGAAACAGACTAAGCCAACTATAAATATCCTGTCTTTTGCTTACTGTGAAGCTGTTGTTGACGTTCTTGGTGCTGGTCTCAGCCACACTGGCATCCGATAGGTCCACTTCATCAAAAATCAGGGACTGATGAGGAATGTAAAGCACTACAATTATTTTCTTTTAAATACCATGTTGAATGACATTCATATGCTGATTATCTTACATCCTTCAATCACAGACAACTATTACACACATTTCTGTACCTTGCAGTCTTTGGCATAGTAGAGGGTCCTCCCTCTTAGTTTGAAGTACCTCTTCTTCCATCTCTGGAAGGAGCTGGTCTGCTTTAACAGGATTCCCTCCTTCACACTTTTCTATATTTAGAATCCAAAAAGAGAAGGGCAAGAGGAAGAAAATGGCTGTAAGCACTTTCAGATCTTCTGAACTACAAGTGTGACAACTATTCTTCTTGGAGTTCACACATAAACACAAGATCATTTGTTCCAGTGACACTGAGGAAGCTGCAACTACTGTGTGATTTTGTCATGACGATACACAAATAAGTGTTAACTTAAAGGCCTACGCTACTATTTTTTTGTGTGTGTATTTTTAAGCACTAGTTTTACAGATTTTCATTAGTTTTTACTGGTACACCTATGGCAAAACTTAAAAATATATTTTCCATTTAGCTTCCAGAAATAGCCCATGATCTCTGTTAATTAAGGAGGAGAAGACGCTTAGCTCCAAGTCCATAACGCTTCGTCCCTAGAAGAGTAAATTCGGCACTGCTGCAAGACTGTGGATCAACTGTAATGAGGCGGAGAGAAGAAGGTGTAGCCACCCGCAGCAACGCAAAGATTGGTAACATGATCAGAACGCATGATTTAATTTCATTCAGTGGACCCGCTGAGCTGAACTTTAACTCTGGAGTTTATTGTGACGGTTGCTGTTGTCCTTTAAACCTATCTGTAATGCTGATTATCATGCATGTATTTTCTCTTTCCGTTTAAAAGATTAGACCCTGAGAGGACAGAATACACGCTGGGCAAAGGATTTGAGAAAGGAGATTGAGGGTCACGATGGCAACCCACCTTTCTCACGGTCGATACTGGTGCAGAGACATACCCAGATCTCACAGCTGTCATTGCACCAGTCGTGACTTCCTCTCTAACTCACTACAGCAACATTCCTGCATAAAGAGTCACGGGAACTTTCACTATTGATTGAGGCAGCTGTGATTCAGGAGGCTGAGCAGTCGGTGGTCTGATTCCCGGCCCCGCTACCTGCATGTTGAAGTGTAAACACTGAATTGGACAGTCCCAATGTACGCAATTATGTGGGATAGAAAAGTACCACACAGACCAAACAGAACAATTTGTTTAGGCTAGAATGCTGCTGCATGCACGTGTGAATGGGTGAATGTGCTTTGTAGGGTAAAAGCGCTTTGAATGGTCGACAAGACTAGAAAAGCACTATGTAAACCAACTCCATTTGCCATTTAAATAAGATCAGATTACATGTCCGGGACTTTTCCACATGCAGACAGCAGCCTGCATGCCAGGATGCATGCCTGTATAATATCATAAAAGACACCAAAGTCAGCCTACATCTGGGTTTCAACATGTACAATACTTTGTGATAACAGTGTCAATTAGAAACAATAATTCATAAAACTGTTAAAAAAGTATCAGTTTAAAAACTTTTCCCTCTCATACAAATACAATTTTCATTGTTATTAATTTCATTTTCGGTTCCAACTGCAAGCTGGCTTAACTGCTGCTGCCAGGAGAACGTGAAGACAAAGAACTGGGTCGATAGCATGTCAATGTTTTCAAGAGGTTTTCCATTTTCTGAGGCCACAGTATGGTGATATATGGCAGCTGAATGTTTAAATGTGCAGACACCGCTTAGTCTCATTGACGAATCGTAAAAACTCCTAATTAACTCTGTAAATCAGCTGATGAAATCTATATCTACACAGATGCAGCTATTCATTTTTAAGTGGTGTGAATGTTGTTTTCTGCTACATTCTGGTGCCTTCTCGAACAGGTATGTTGCTTTTCTGCAACAAACCACTAATTGTTTGAAGGCGAGCAGACATGCCTGTGAGCTGTTGACTCAGCGGGAGCTTGGCAGAGTCTCCACATCAGAGCACGACCTGGAAATCTGCTCCAAAAGAATCTTCAAGACTCAGACAGGAGGTTCACGAGCTGCATGACAACTACCAACAGCCTACAAGCATACGTGTGAGCTTTGTGAATTCAAATCAACTAGGTGGGAGCGTCCAGATCTGCGGGTTAGATTACAAAACTACACTGATCTATAAACAAAGGTGTGACCTTATTTCAACAATGACAAAGGAGTCAACCAGGAGCAACACAGACAAGGGAAGACTACACTTTGTGGATTAATTGGTGACTGGTGAGGGAATCTGGATTGGATGTAAAGTGAGCATCTGTCTTCAAAAGCAAGGGTTCTTGCACATCACTCATTACTATGCCAAACACAGTGATCAATATAGCCACATGGACTCAAGGACAGCTTGGAAAAGCAATGACATTTAAATCAGTGCAGTGCTGCAACCGAATATAAAACCTGAAATAGAGGTTTACCCGAGTACCCGAAAAAATGATATCCACTAGGTGGTCGTTACTGCTGCATTTGGGGCTTTTGTGTGTAAACTTCTGGTTTTGGCTTAGGGTTAGGCTTTCCTGCTGACTTGGAAGGCACTGATTTAGCACGAGGCTAAGGACAACACGGGGAAGAACATCCACGTGCTGAAGCTCACAAGAAGTTCCCTGTAGTCAGGTCGCCCCTATTGCATTAATACAGGAAGTAAATTTGCATGGAAACACAAAAGAATTATGTGGATGCAAGCTCATCATGACAGATACTACCATCAAGGTGACTGACGTCTGTTCCTGGGAGGTCCATGGTTATTTCAGCAGGACAGTACCAGATCTGATTCTTCATGACATGTAAAAATGTTGCTTCATAAATGCAGAGTGCAAGTGCTTTGCCTGATCTGCCTGCCCTGCATTTATGCACGTATACACTTTTTTTTTTGCATCCAATAAAATGGTTCGTAGTTACTTCGTAGAGCTGATGGCGAGTCGGAGTAGCTCCCACTTCCAGTTCCTTTACATTTGTTTCTTTGTCTTAGTTTCTATTTGCTCTGGTATTTCTATTTAACATCTCAGTATCAGCTTACTATTTTTGGAGCTTACTATTTTTGCTCATTTTTGTCCTCACTTCCCATTTAATTTACTGCAGCTTTGTGCCACTTTCTCTGCCTGTCTTTGCCGTAAAGGCCTTGGCTGACTGAACAGAGGGAGTAATACAAGGCTGAGGCACCACCAAAGCAGTGACAAATCTAATTCATCACTTTGTCACTATCTCATCCCCCTCTTGCAGTGTGTGTAGTGTATTAGTGGCAGATACAGCTGCTTCTGCTCTCACAGTGAAAGTATATTTTCTTAGAATAAATAGGCCTTAGTAATCTGAAGGAAAGAGCATGTCCTGTTTTCAGCGTGTTAGTGACTAATGCGGAATAGTGATAGATAAATTCAAGATAATGGATCATTTGCAAGAGGAGATGATGAAGAAGAATGACATTAGTAAAGAGAAAAAGAAATTGCAAAACACAATGCGTATGACCCAGCAGTTGCAAAAAAAAAAAAAGGCCACCTGAAAGCTGTTATAAAAGAGTAGAAGTCTAAAGAACTGGCAATCCCCCCCCAGAAGAAGAAGAGTGAAGAAATAAGGTGTAAAGGTCTCATAAAATAACCAACTGACAATTCAGAGATAATGTCAAGGTCTAACAGCCCTGTTCTAGCAATCAGGTTTATGAATTATTGTTACAGCAGCCCTGACATGAACTTGTACGTCATGAAGCCAATCAGCGCTTTTATTTGATGAAAGTAGCACACGACTTGGCAACCACTGATACAGCTGAAGTACAAGCTGTTAATTAAACTCAATACAGGATTTTCCAACTTCCAGGACGTGTGAAACAGAGGGATCATGGTTACGGAGTCGGGGCTTCTGCCACAAATTCACCTGCTTTTAAGACCCATGGACAAGCAGAAAAAAGAAGTGGAATTTTGTCCTTTTAGGCTGGCGTGCCTTCCTACACAAAGATAAAGAAAAAGATATGTTGAAGGTTTATCATCCATATAATTTATATAATTCATTTTATAGCTTTTTAAAAAGGTGCTTATGAAGCATTCACACTCGACAAAATACCGACTCCTACACTGAAAGACAAACCTCTCCAGCAGCTGTTCAACTACTGCTTATTTATTGAGTACATTGAACTAAAATAACCATCCTGCAATCTATCCTATCATCATAAAAATAGTGATTTGATCACCTTTCACATCAGATGTATTAATGTTCTCTCTCAGAATGGAACAGCAACAAATCGACACCACCTCAAAGTGCAGCCACTTAAATATCAATGAAGCTGAATCAACACAAGCCGAAACACTTAGCAGAGGTTAACCTTTACAGGTGCTTTCACCTTAGTTCACCTGCTGTGTTTCAGCTCACTTGATGAGTCTGTGAACTTGTAGCGTTTTCCCCAAACCTTGGATTCTTTTCCATGCAGAGAAAATTGCAGACATACCAAAATGCATCACTTCAAATCATACGAGAACGTCCTCACTGGCGCTGGGACAAAAAAAAAAATCTAAATACAGGACGAAAACCAGGTGTTGTAGAATACGTAGGATTTTTCTCCAGGAGGACTGCACCATTGTTCGCCAGATGATTCAGACTGAGACCACCTCCTTTTGGGAATCTCGGGTGGCTGTGTTTGCTCACATCACATGAAATAGACAATACCAGATGAGAAATAGAACTAGGCATCACTTCAAACAGATTTAAGCATTTAGGTGTGAAAACACCCATGGAAAAAGGATCATACATTTGTAATGGATAGAAAAGTAGCCTGTAATTGGAAACAGAAGTTTGATGAGGAACACACAAAAGCAGTTACCTTGGCCATGTAAACAGAGGAAAATGGAGAAATGTCCCCAGGAATTCTCAATAGTTGGGTATTACTAAGTTTATTCCCAACAAATTATGTCCAGTAGCAGGAACAGCTTATGGAACATGTGATCGCTTATGTAAGTAATGAGTTTCAGAAGAAGTCAAAAACCACCTCAAGCAAGAATAATAACACATTTGTCAAACTAAGAACTATTTTCTTTCATTTTTTTAGTCTTGTCTTTTCCTCAACTTCAAAATGCTCATCAAAAACAGATGGATGCATATACTGCCCTTTAGCACTGATGCAGTGACCCATATGCCACGGCTAGAAGAGATCTTAATCTGAAACTTTCCCTGTTTAAAATATGTCATGGAGTGATGGCTGACAGGCCACAGGAGCTAAATGCATCAGATCAAAGTTTCTTGATTAGAGTCATCTTGGTTTGGCGTTGCAACTTTACTTGGTTTCAACAATGAAAAATAATGCCAAATAGTGTTTTAGTATGTTAAGGTAACATAGGGCTCTCTCTCTTCCGATAATCTGTCTGCCAAGTCAAATATAACTTACCAAGGAGTAATACAGGGACTAGTAACTCAAAATAAACCAGGCTACCTTTACTTGTAACAGTAAAATTATTATGCATGAAAATGTGACCTTCTCATAAACACCTCTTCTAGGCGATGTTTGTACACTCATTTGCTCTGAGTGATTCTGCCACACTGAACACGTCTTTCCAATGGATCAAGGTCCAAAGGATATAAGTGTCACGTGTTGTTAAAGTCACCAAGGCCTTTAAGGCCAATTTGCTATTCAGAATGTTAAATTGAACTGGTTGAAAGGGGCACGGCAGAACAAACTGCACACGTGTGCCGTACATAAGTCTACATAAACACAACGAGCACGGTATTCAAAGGTCACCATCTTCGCTAGCTTGTGGTCACTGTGGCCACGCCTTGAAACCCCTCTCCTCCCTTCCCCGAGAGATGTTGTCAAACAGATCAGTGTATTCATTAGAGCGGAGCAGGAATAATTACATCACGACAATCCTTCCCAGTAGGCATGGTGCGCACACACACAAACACACACAAAAGCACTGAAGTGGATGTACATGGAAGCACATTAACACACATATTTAGTCATCTGCAAAATGCACACAGGCAACAAGAACTCTGAAGGGCACAGACACAAAAACTGCTTCCACCCTTTTGTTCCATTTTTTTTTTTTTTGGGGGGGGGGGGGGGTTCCTTTGAGCTAGATTTCACTGGTCAACCAAGCGCATACGTACAAACACATGTCCACAGGATTCTCATCTCCATGAAGACTTGGCCTTGTGTGAAAACACTTCAATCAGACATCTTCCCCTGAGACCTGGCTGACACGAGTGACTGACAGAAGATGATGAAAGCAGCTACTGAAACAACCTACTGCTAATTATTTCAACTAATAGAGCATCTGTTTACCCATCTAGGGACGGAGGCAACATTTCAGTGTCACTGGGGTTCATGTTCAGTTAAAGTTTGGCATTCAAGTTTAAGGAAGAGCACAAACATCCTCTGGAAAGGTGGAAAATAGTAATTGCAGAAACTTGATAGTAAAAGCTTTGCTTGTTGTTTCAAGTAGACCTGCTGTTAGTCAAAATAACTTCAAAGTATAACGAATATGTGACATGATGTCATTGTAGTAATCAATAAGCCGGACCAGACATGGAAGCCAGTATTGAAAGCTGGACTAACATTACTGGCTTATTTCATGGTCTCATTTTGACAATTCAAGTAAAGAATTCAGTCTTGGCTTTAAGACTTGAGAGGTAATAAAGGTATATAAAAAGCCTCTTCTTTTCACCATGGTTTCCACTCTTTTTTTTTTTTTTAAAGCTACTGAGAAAATGACTAAAGACCACCTGACGGAACGAATCAGACTGAAAACAGATCTCTCACCTGCACCACAAACGCAGTCAACCGTTCAAATGTGGGGAAACAACCAAATGTGCAGAATTTGACCTCATGCTTGAATCCTTTATGAGATCACCTGCATGTTGGCACAATATTCACTGACCTCTTCTACCGACTGACTCTCCTGAGACTTTTCACTGCAGCTGGACTCCAGATGATCCTCGTGGCTGAGCCGATCCTCGTCCCCCAGCCCTCCTCCAAACAACAGGGGTACTAGGCAGCACCCGCTAGTTCGACACAAGCCTGGCATCTGTGCACACTGATGACCTCACTTCCTATTCTAGATACTTGAGAACGCAGGAAAAAAAAAAATCAATCGTAATAGAATTTGTCACCTGGGTGGTGCAGCTATGAGACAGCTTTACAAGGTGGAAGCCAAGTTGCTCTCTTAACTTTCGTGCTCTCCTGGCTGCTATTTAGATTTTAACTCCTTCCTTTTCTTCTTGAACAACTTTAAAAAAATAATAATTATGAAATCTTCACCCAGCCTTCTCTATATCATTCACATACACACCCTGGCTCTGATGTAACTCCTTTGACTCCAGCAGTT
Source organism: Hirundichthys speculiger (assembly GCA_018398805.1). Classification (NCBI taxonomy): domain Eukaryota; kingdom Metazoa; phylum Chordata; class Actinopteri; order Beloniformes; family Exocoetidae; genus Hirundichthys; species Hirundichthys speculiger. Next base: position 1,734,511 of record JAGFBZ010000292.1, on the reverse strand, counting down.
CTTTAGAAAATGCAGTCCCACTTCCTCCCTCTCAAACTTCCCTACTCAGGTAGCCACACCCCCTCAGGTGTGCGCCTCTGCACACGTCTTTAACGTGAAAGTAGTGAGTGAGTGTGTCCTTTGCTCCTGCTGTCTGACACACACACACAGATCCTGGAGTTGAGCTGGAGCATGCAAATGAGCAAACGCATTGTCAACATACACCTGAATGTCCTCATGCAAGAACAAGCCCACTTCCTTGAGGCTATAAATAGAACTAGAAAAACCCGTCTGGCTGGCAATGAGCCCACACACACACACACACACACACACACATGAATCAGGACATTGCATTCATTCAACTTTTTCTAAAAGCCTAACCTGAACCATTACTACTTTGCAACTAAGTTCCCTAACCCAAACTTGACTCACACATTACCAGGACTCCAGAAACGTTCTGTGCCATTAGCACTGGGCTTCTACTGGTCCTTCAAAAAGTTCAATGAACATATGGAAAAAAAAAAAAAAAGTCCAAATTAAATAGGAAAAGCAAAACAAAATATGCCAATATGCCTTTTGAGGTGTGACTGTAGAAAGAAAGCACTACATACTTTGTGGAGAGCATATATAGAAATACGCAGTGCTGTATAACTGTTTCTATGAACGTCTGAATGAGAAACGGATAGTAAAACACTTTGTATAACCCAGACGAGCTTGAAAAGGCGCAGGGTTACAATTTGACCACAAAGGGAGGTCAAAAAAAGGGTGCACAGCATTAACAAACATACAAATGAATATAATGACATATACAAGGACACAAGTACGCACACAGATGCACCAGTCTAATATCCCAGCTCTGTTTAAGCGAGCTGGAAACGTTCCTGTGATCATCTCACACACACTTCTGCCAGCTTCCAAAAGGACTCTGATGGTGTGTGTGTGTGTCCATCTGCACTCATGGCTGCTTTTCTGCCTACAAGCTGTCATCAGACTGCTTACGGTGTCAAATCAGCGGCTCATCATCCAAGGCAAACACAGCAAGTGCGTGTGCATATGTGTATGCGTGCGTGCATTTTCTGCCAGGCGGCGTATCATTCTGCCTTTAATGAGCAGAAACATGCTGTTCCCTGCAGACTCATTCACCGACACTAGCTGTCTTTTGTGCCGTTTCTGTGCTCGTCTCTCCACAGTTTCTCCTCCCCAGCTTCCTTCATTCTGTTTAATTGCCAAAAACTTAAAAAAAAAAAAAAAATATTAAAAAGAACCCTTCTCTCCATCCAAATCAGTTCCCAGATCTGAATCGGGTCACAGAACTTTGTTAGTGACTAACAAGTCACATTGGAACTGATGGTGCGAAGTGACTGTGATAATAGAAGGTCGTCTCCGTCTGTGTGAGCTGTGTCATCTTTCCTGACGGATGACACGTCAGAAAAGAACATGCATAATTCACTGTAATCATCACACCAACATTCAGGGGTGTATGTTCGCCTGATCAGTGGTCTCTGACCAATCAGTGGAAAATGTCCAACTCTTTTCATGTCACTGCTGTGGAAACAAATAATTTGAAAAATATGAACAAACTGTTCTAATGGCAGTGAAAGTACATTTGAGAAAATATGAGTTGCACGTATTTTGATGTTTCAGCCATAATTTTCTGTCCAGGAGCAAGAACTACTAGTACATAAGAAAATCAGAAATCAGAGGTACATAACAGAGTCATAAATGAAATAAAATTTTCAACCACAGGCTGTCGCAGGCATGACAGTTCTTCATCGTGAGCCAAGATTGACGATCAGTGAGAGATGCCATCTTGGATCCCTGTTGCGCTATTAGATATTAATGCGGTTTGAGTTTTTCCTTTTCTTCCACTCCTCAACAGCCCTTATTCTGAGTGGCTGCTGTCCCTCTCTTCTTCTGCAAACCGAAAGCGCTGCGACCGCTGTCAAGTGCAGGGAGACACTAACTATCTACTCCAAAGTACTTCATAAAACTCCACATCTAAGAAAATTCCCACCTTAAGAGAGATGGGTTTTGTTGTCAGAAAAGATGAGTCATTCTACAGAGAGCTGGGCCAAAGCAGTGGTTATCGCTTTGCTCTTAGTGTTTTCACCTTTTCTTTTGCTATTCCAGAGACGCAGCGGTGTATTTTCCTCAGCAGTGACCCTCAGTCAGGCGCATATTGAGCACCGGCATAAAAGGTTCAGGCGCTGCGTTTCAACATCATACCCTCCGTCTCATTTCTCAGCATGCACATTCTTCATTCCTCTCCTCGATTCCTTTCCTCACACCAACCGGGATATGAGCGAGGGGAGTGGAGTTGAAGGATCAAAGAAAATGACACATCTGGGCACAACCTTTTCAAAGGCAGTTCTTTTTAAATGTATTGCAATGTTCAGACCAGCCTAAACCAAGAGCAAAGACTTGAAACTTTTAAAGTAATTGTGAAAAACTGTCCAATTATGTGAACATTAGGCTTATTTACTCTGGAAGCCAACCTCCAACATTTTATCAGAGAACCCCCCCCCAACCATTTCTATGAACCCACCTAGTTAGTAATGCAGAACTGCCAACAAAAGACCACTAAAAACTGAAGTTCAACTCTTTTTTCGGCAATTACAGAGATATCGACATCGAGAAAACTTCTCATTGACCAATCAGAAACAATGAAGAAACAGAGTCAGTCTAGTGTCTTCAAGCAGTCGCTGAGATGAATGACAGAACCACCTGATACCTTAACAGGATTGTAAAATGGCTATAAATTGCTTTGTCATTTATGAGCCCACTCACAGCTGAAGAGACTCTTGTAGCTGCAACTTCATCAGCTCCCGTAGCAACAAAGCCCACAGCCACCGGGATGATGTTTAGTTTAAATGTTTTTTCTTTTTGTCCCCATGAGCTTGAACCAGACTGCTTTCAACAAGAAACAGAAGAATTCCCAACTTTTAGTCAATTAAATATCATGTAGAGGTTGTCACTCGTAATAAACTGCTCACCTTTCAAGATAAAATTATTACCCATTTTCAGGATTGGAGCTTATAAACTTTGATGACAGTCATCAATACTGAAATATTGAAAAAGAAATGAATGACACCAACTAAAAGATGGACAAATGCCTGAATTTCATTTTGTGGAATGTTAGGAGCTGGTCTCACAGCGACACTTTAAAGTCTGATCATGTTACCAGAAAACATTGAAAAAAGGTTTCACTTGTGAATAGTGCATTAGAACTTAAAAAACAAAAAGCAATCGTGTCTTTCTGATCACGAGGCCATGCTGTTCATGACACAATGTCACCAGCTGCACTGTGATATTGCAGTTATTTCTTTCTTCCAGTAGATGGCAGACTGATAAAGGGATGGGGGTGGAGGGGGAAAAAAAAAACAGAAGATGGAGGTGATGGGGTGCATAGGGAGTGACACAGCATGGCAGAGGATGAAATGAGTGTTTGAAAGGACAGAGAAAAGAAGAGGGAAAAAATGTTAATGGTAAAAATAGGAGAGGAAGATTAAGTGATACAGTAAATTATATCTGATTTGGCAGGACGCCAGGTCTTCACAGCTTTCACACTGGGTTCCCCATGAGACCATGCAAACCCCTCTCCAAACACACAACAGAACTCAAGTCTTTGTGGGAAGTTTATAGTGCTTTTCTCACCATTTGTTCGACACATTCTACAGCCCAATATACACAGAAGTATTTGTGAACATGTGTGCAGTAGCATTTTATCCACCTGGGCTGAGCAGAGGCTGCAGGCCCCGCCCATGTGGTGCTCAGGGGTTGGTGAGACCCAAACACGGATTAGCATCTGCAGGTAAGAGCCATGTCCCATGTCTGCAGGTGTTCATCACACATATCACCTCCTTTTGCTTTTTGACATTTAAAGCCAGCGATGCAAAGGCATGTGGGGTTACCATAGTAACAGTCTGACTTACAAATCAACCTTCAGCTTGGAAATGTAAGGACACGCATGTACGAGGAAAAAGGAGAAATCATTGCTCCTCTCACATGGACATTTTTAATATTTAAATCACACAGGAAGCAGACTAAGCTTTGCCTGACTCATGCACGCGTATGATTTTGTGTGTGCGCTGTCTACGTTGCAATGACAATCATATTAAAGCGTGCAAAGACAAAACAAAACAAAACTAAACAAAAAAGGTTAATAAAACACAAACAACGCGCAGAGACGGGTCATTTGATGTCGGAACCGCCTGCCTTCTCTGTGATGCATAAACATAACATCTGACCACACCTACACACCCAAGCGCACACACACACACAGAGTCAGAACAAGGCGTGGGAGGACTTTGCACCATGGCGACCACATCCTGTCTCATGTAATAGACACACACATGCAGCAGTGATATGTGCAAAAACAGAAACTGATGGCACCCAGTTGCACTTTAGATGGACAGATGGGTGGAAACAGCCAGACACACACACACATGCAAACACACACACATTTCTTCAAGTTTAGGCACATTTCATGTTTATCTATTCGTACACTTTTTTGTTTGGGGAAAAAAAAAAAGCAACCAGTTTTTGGCGCTGAAGGACATGTAATCTGCCTCCACTGCTGCTGTGGGCTGGGGGGCTGGGGCTTGGGGGGGGGGGGGGGGGGGGGGGGGGGGGGGGGGGTGGGGGGGGGGGGGGGGGGGTGGGGGGGGGTATTGCCTGGGAGCATACGGAGTAAATCTGGCTCTGAAGCTGAATAATCCTTCCATACACAGCGCACACACTTATTGGACACACGTGCCCGAGCACACACACACGAGGACAGACGACCAGATTACTCTCTCAGCCAGAAAGAGATAGATGGCAAAAGAGAGGTGGAAGGTGTCTTAATGTGCTGATGTGATTAGCACGTCGCCCCTTTTGTTTATGCTTCGTGATGCTAATCGCATTGGTGGGTTTTTGCTCCGCTGGCGAGCCGTCGCATAAACAAAAGGTATGAAATGGAGATGGGCGAGTTATTAAATCTGGCTGGAGTGGAGATGGAGAGAAGAAGAGAGGCGGAGAAGGGGAGATAGAGACGGAACGAGATCAGCCAAAGATGATATGTCATGGTGTGTCTGTGTGTGTGTGTGCGTGTGTGTGTGCCGTGGCCAGTCAGTATCTACGATGATCACAACATCTTTGATCTCAGCTCCTGGCGGGCATTAATATTCTGCAGTATGTTGTGGATCTCCTAGCTTGTCCAAGGATGTTCCTGATGCCAGTGTGTGTGTGTACGAGTGTAAACAATGTCTTTAAATAGAATTTACAGAAGTATGTACTCCTGATCTAAAGGCATGTGTGTTTTGTGTAACATTGTTTTATAACCCAGTGGTCATGGTTCCCTTTTGTACTCTCTCTCTCACACACACAGAATTGTGTTTCCACCACTGACTTCAAAGGCTGAAGATTGCATGGAGACTCACCCTTGGCCGAAGCCAAATCTTTACCCTAAAATTTTGTTTTGTCGTAGTTGAAAGTTTAATTTCAAAAACTGAGGACTTTTGCGAAATGCAGTCTTTTCTGAAATGTTATTGTCATGAACTCCGAGGAGTCCTCAACATCTACAGGAGCCAACTGATGTGGTTCAGGCATCTGGCTAAGATGCCTCATGGATGCTTTTCCCAGGGAGATTTCTGGTACAGCAATCCCTCGTCAATTCGCGTCAATTCCCCATTAACCACGAAAAATAAGGGATCTCTGTATGTCAAACCGGGAGGAGGCCCAGAGGCCCAGAGGCAGACCCAGGACATGCTGGACAGATTATATTATCTCGGTTGGCCAGGGAACACCTCTGAGAGGGAGGTCTGGGCCTGTGTGCTTAGGCTCTTGCCCCTGTGACCCAAAGACAGATAAGTGAAAGTTCATGGACGGATCATGCTCGGTAAACACACACACACACTAAAAAAAATGCTTTTTCCAGAAAAGGTAATGGATGCACCCAGATAACAGACGTGAAAAGGCAGGCTCGGACCTCTACAGTCATTTTAAGCTGTGACCAAAAGTGAGGACCAACAAAAACATGTCCTCACTTCCCAGAAACGTCACTTACAGATCAGCTAGTGGACAAAAGACAAAAAAGAAAAGACAGAACTGCCTCTCTTTCTTTCTTCATATGAGATGAGGGATTTCCATGGCAACATGCAGAGGCTTTTCCCATCCTCTGCAGTCTCATTGAGAGTATAAATGCTACAAAAAAAGTGAAACCAGCTGAACTGGAAATACAGCTGAAATGATTTCACATTATTTCACACTTAGAACTAAATTAAAATCTGGCCAATCTTAAAATCAGCTTTATTTCATTCTAAAGACATTTTTGAAGTCATTCTTCTGCTTTGGTAGTAAATAAAGGTTTGTTTCTTCATTAAGACAAATTTTATTGCCAATTAGAAAATTTTCTCAATAATTAAAGTGCCAATAATGTTATTTCCAGATCCAAGTCAGGTCCAGGATGTTTAAGATATTTGTTTCATGTAAATAAATGTTTATATTTTTCCTCTAGAAAACAAACAAACAAACAAACAAAAGAAAACAATAGAGAAAAACAAAAGAAAAGCCCAGAAGCCCTCATTTGCGGTACTTTGGAAGTGGATATGGTAATGCTGCAACACCAACACCTGCTGGAGACGGAGTTGGGATGGAGTCGGCATCCATGTGGATCCATGTGGAGGTTTGACCAAAGCATGTCACAGAGATTTTGTGAAGACCTCAGAAAACTGATAACTTTTGAAAAAGACTAAAAGTCATACGTCCCATTTAAAGTCTAAGCTCTTCCCAATAAACAGGTTTAGACTCGTATAGGATTTCATGATTTCTGCCTAATCCAGCCCTTATCATGCTTTATTTGCTCATCTGCTGTTCTGTATATAACTTTTTATTTTAGTTTTTAGTTAGTTATCTTGTTTTTTTTTTTATTCTATTGTGTATACATTTTAAATTTGTATGTAGTACTTCTTTTTTTTTTTTACTTTTGGCTTATTTTACTGTATGTTTGCACCTGACGCCATGACAAATTCCAAGTACTGTAAGTACCAAGTACTGACACGTTGAGTTGGTTCAACATCAAAGTTCACTTGGACTTAAAAATAAACTGACATTTTAATGTTGTTTAGGTGATACGCACGATGCTGACCTCATCATGTTCAAAGTAGCTTGGGAGATTAGATAAGCCAAAAATTCACGTTTCCCTTTTTGTTTACGACAGCTCAACACAGCTTTCATCAACCATGACGGATTGTCACAGCAGAGTCTTTATTCTTCAGCTCTACTGCCTAAAAACAAAGCTCCTAGAAGTCTGAACAGGACGATAAATATGAGCAGTAAGAAGTGAACGACTGGAAAGTACTTCAGCATGTGCAGATCCGATCCCTCCGTGCTTCTGAATGTGATAGTGGCGCTCCCGGAGGTTTTGGATGGGCTCTGTGGCTGCAGACCAGGGTGCAGTCACTGCAGATCAAGTCAAATAACATGAATCAGAGGATTTGTCTTGCTGCGGCGACATGCGCCTGAGTCTCTGCAGCTGGTAGGGATTCACCCTGTTTCTAAAAAAAGGACGCCCGCTTTCCTTTCCCGCAACCCAGCAAAAGCAATTTTCACAGCGAGTCGATTCCTTCCTCATCTAATTAAACCCAGTTGTGATGCATATTTGCAGCAGATGGCGGTCATCAACATTTCATTTGTGCTGCTGTACCTGCATCGCAAAGAAACTTGGATATTTTTCCTCAGAGTAGAAACAACTTTTGTTTACTTCTGTAACTTTTATAACCACTATATTTTCAGTTTTTTTTTTTTTTCTAGATATACAGAACAGTTAATACAGACTTCTGTATTTGCAGCAATAAAAGGGAAACTGTCGGTAAACTAAAGCAGCTATATTTACATTGCATGCTGTTTATCTCGAGAGGTCAAAGTAAAGTGGATCCTGCTGTTATGCTCACTCATGCTAATGCGCTGCTAGTACATAGACTGGAGTACCATTTAGTAGACAAATTTAATTACCACTGATAGAAATGGGCTATACAGTACACCCTTATTATACACCCCCCCCCCCCCCCGTGCGCACGAATCCCAAAAATCCACGAATTATTGAAGCACTTTTAAAAGGCCTATGATATTATATACACTAAAATATACTTCCCAAACACATTCAAAGACATTCTTACTCATTTATACAGTAATAATAAACTAAAAATATTTCTAATTTTGTAGTGTGATAATATTTATTATTATTAATAATAACAATAATAATAATGATAAATATATATAAATACAATAATACTTACAATAGTTTTTCAAACAGCATTAACAAGTCAATTTTATAGACAAGAATAATATTTTTTTTAAATTCTAATCTTCCATCTGTACGTGAGCCCTTCCAGAAGGACCCAGAGCAATTGCTCTGAAAAATGTCCACAAATCACAGCTGATGAAAACTAATACATCTCCATCATGCTGCTGCTGTACAGCCTTGGTTGACAGTGTCAACTTTCTGGGTCAACTGACTCTAGCCCTCGGTGGCATCAGCATCTCACTGATGCTCCGTTTACAGAGTTAAATATTATTTTTCACATTTGCTCAAGTTTCGGGAAAGTGAATGCCTGAGCAGTCAGGAAGTCAGATCGCATGCACATGAGGATGGTGGGCGTGTGTGGTTTTATGATGCATTCCTGTCCAGCCAACTATATTGGCTTACTCGGTCCGAATAACTTGCGTGGATGACAGCTTGAAGCTGACATGATATTAAAAAAGAAAGCTGCTGTCAGATTAGTAGTTTCAGTGACCTTTTTAACAGCACAAAGACAAGAGTCCCCAGTACGTGTTAACCATCTGTATAGCAAAAAAAAAAAAAAAAAAAAAAAGAAACACTCTGTCAATCCGTTGTTTCCCTTGGTTTATAGCCTTTGGGGCTGGGGTGAGGTGGACAGACGGGTGGTACCATGGTGGAAACATGGGGTTCATGCATTTCTTTTAATGACAGCAGCAGCAGTCAATATCATACAATTCTTTAATTTGACACCTCTCATCCCTTTTAAATGTATAATCCTACATAGAACAACACGTGGTGAATTATACATCTTATAAAATAAATAAGTGGACACCCATGCAACTGTCACATGATCTTGAAACGGTCTGTGCTCACCTGTGTGCATCCTCATCATGCCAGAACAACACAGAGAGCACCAGGACTGTGAACGTGCGACCACATAGAGACAGAAATGACATGCCGTGGTGGAAATAAGACAAATAACATACAGCTATTTAGTTTGTTCAATAAAAGAACAAGGTATAGACCTGTTCAGTAAGAAAGGCAACCTTTAATGACTTCTGACTTCTGTTTATAAAATAAAATGAACTAGACGTCCTTAGGCAGGGGGGGGGGTGGCATAACACAGTAATCACACCTTACAAAAATCAGAGCTAAAAGTTAACAAGCTTTTATTAGCATAATGGAGCATTCTTACTAGAGCTGAGCGATTTTATTGATTGTCCTATATATATATCGATATTTTATTTCCCCAGAAAGTATCGATTTTTCAGCCGCTGGTATCGATATTCTAAGCTTCTTTCAAAACCCCCGTGTTCCACCTTTAAAAGCTTGCGAGCAACAATTTGCACTGTTTAGATAAATGAAACTATTTTTGTTAACAAATCTTTTATTCATTTTGTCCAGCATTTGCAAGCTGCCTGTCAGCCATATAATGTGTAATTGATGCTTTCAGTTGAATTAATTCAAACAAAGTCATTGGAACATTCAGAAGATGTCACCAAAATCACTTTGTCCCTTTAAAATCTTTCAGAAAATGATGTAAATGTATTGTAAGATGAATACTGATATATATCGTATCGTGAGCCGAATATTGTGTATCGTATCGTATCGTATCATGAGATTAGTGTGTCACTACAGCCCTAATTCTTACATTGTTTGACAACCATTTCCAGGGGGAATTATGGATTTGCATGATTTAAACGCAAGACTAGAGTGAAAACTTTGCAAAAAAGTGAAAAACTGTTGATAAAATAGTTACTTCCACAGAACCAATTACTTGTACAATATTTCACTTTGAGGAACGTTAAGCTGTTATTGGTATCCTAACACGTAAAGCCTAAAGTGGCGGTGATTTGCATATTATGAATTCTGTCCTGTTTACAGTATTTTTGTCATAATTTTCTGTTTATTTCAGTCCAGTAAAAATGTGTTCGTATGTAAAGGTAAAGTTAAAGCTAAACGTGTCTCTCTGTCTCTCGTTTTGATCCGTTGTGCTTCCTACCTCTTACTTTCTGTCTCCTGCTTTCCTTCCCTTTTTCCCTTTCTCAAACTCCCCCATGAACTCTTATTCTTGGTCTTAGATCAATATCACTCTTCCATCTCATCCCTCTCAACCATGCCTCCTCTATCAGGGCCCTCTGTTCGCTACCCAGATCGATACTCCTTCCCATTCCTCCTTGTTTTTCCTCCCACTATGATTACTTCTTTATACCTCTTGCCGCTCCTCTCCTTGCCTCTCTTTTCGTTGTTGCCTGCTGTTCTTGATCGATTTATCTTTCTAGCGATCACCGTTATGCACACCTTTTCTGTCCTCGTTCCTACTACCCTCTGTAAATGTTTTTCCTCTGTTTGTCATTCCACTCTTCTTTGTGTCACCTCAATCAATCGGCAAATCATTTCTGTCCTCTCCTCTATATCTTTTTTATAAAATCAATATGCGTTTGCTCATTTGCTCTTATTGTTTAATTTCTCATCCATTAAAAAGTCATAGTTTTTATCGATTACATTTCACATTTTAGATTAGGACAGGATATTTGTAAAAATAATGATTGAATACACAAGTCCAGGTGTCACTTTTTGTAACACATAGAAGCCTCTTGGTTTTACATGAAATGTGAACTCGAACTTGATGAAAAAAGTCAATATTAAGCTAATTGGTTACCAAAAGTCACTGTAACACTAACATAAGTAAATATTCTGTTGTGTTACTTCCTTAAAGTCAGTTTTCCCTTTAAAGAAAAAAAAATCTTTCCACATGTATCTTACAAATGACCCAAACTTTGACCAAATGCTAAAAAAAAAGAAAGGCTTTTTTTACACTAGTACAAATGTGTACATTTCTGTGAAATGTTTAGAGAACAAAAACACTGCACAAATCAATGACAAGTATTTAAAAGTGAGGTGAAAGTTAAAACAACAGCAAAGGAATTTCTGGAATACATTCGATTTTGATGTCAAGGAATTCAGATGCACATTAGAAAGAAAAAAAGTAAATTCAACAACGGAAGAAACGACGGGTTTGTTGTTTTATGGTGGAACAACAAGAAGAGGTCAAAAGCCAAAATTATATCTGCGTGTCCTTGCAAAGCTTCTCTTTTATTAATTCATAAGAAAGACGCAGATAAAAGCCACGTCGCCACAAAGCAGGACACTAAAACCAAAGCAAACAAACAAAAAAACAGTTTGAGGGTAAAACCTCTGCTTCAGCGTTTGCCGTGTGTGCGGAAACCGTTTTTGGACGGCGTACAGATGTCTGCGGGGGGATCTGCGCCGACTCTGGTAAACTCGACTACATTTACGTCACGAAAAAACCACTGCAAGCACGAAGAGTTGAAATGCATGAGTTAGCTTCTGGCAGCAACGTGAGGGGAAGGTTCAGGTTCCTCTCATGCACACGCTTTCACCATAAAAGCTGAGCGGGGAGAACGGTTACAGAAATGATAAGTCTCGGACCAGGTCGGTAAACGGAGCTGAAATGTGTTGAAATATTGAACCTCGGGGACAAATTACACTGGAGGGACTTGCACAAGCAGAGGAGCCACTATTGCAAAACCCTTGTGTATTCATGTAAAAGTGCGTGTGTGGCCTGAAGAGACCTTCCATCCTATCTGTCATGCTAATGAAAATGAACTCCTCCTACACCTCTCCATCTCTGTGCGCTCGTACACTCTCTCCCCCTGTCCTCCTCTCTCCATTACTCACCCTCTGGGTTTCACTGTTTACATAAAGTGCACAAAGTTAAAATAACCTTACTCTGCACACACACGAAGTGTTCACAGGAACACAAACGCACACATAGGAGCGCACACGCTCGCAGAGACACACGGCCGGCGTGTTTTGACAATCTTCCAGCACGCCGATTCTGTATTTGTTTAACATAATGACCCTCTAAATTTAGAAACCACACCCCCACACATGCTCTAAAAATGGATACAAGTCCCTCTGAGTGTGTGCGTGCTTTTATAACGCGGGTCTGAGTGAAAACCTTTCCTCTACATGTCTCAATACTTTGGGTAAAGCAGGAATTCTTCTCCTTCGGAGCATTTCAGTCAAAGATGAAAGTCATGAAGAGCATTTGTGGTCATCTACTGCACACGTGAAGATCAAAGGACAGCAAAGGAGCTGAAAAACGTACGTCTTCTACATTTTTGGCTCGGTTTGATGTTCATCAGGTGTTGCTCTGGTGGTGGACATGCAAGGAGAGGACAGTAGTACATGCTCACATGTAGGAGGATTGTTTTATGTGTTTAGGTGGGTGGCTGCTCCACATTAAGTGGGATGATTACAGCTTTTCATAGCGACCTACATCATGTAATTGCTGGGACTGCTAATGCACGAGCAATCTGACCGCATGCTGTTTTTAGAAAGAAAAAAAAAACTGCAGACCATTCCACGAAGAGGAGTGGATCACAGGCCTAAATGAGCAGCTTGCTTGCTTGCATGGCCACTGGTGAGACTTTTCTTAGACGTATGTTGTGCTGTTTCTGAAATACTAGGAAAATATGAACGGACAAACAACTGGAGGGAATGCCCCGTGCTCGAGTATAAAGGCTTGGCCCACACAAAAATGTTTTGAAAATCTGTCCACACAGCAGGATTTTTTTTTTCTAAAAAGTAATATATTCCACTTTTTTTTCCTCCTATATTGTGGTTTGTGGTGCTTTTGTTTGTTTGTTTGTTTGATTCCGACAGAACGACGCAATCCAGAACAATCCACGGAGCATATGGACAGTCAAATTAGCCTTCGGGGGTTCCCCCAAACACAGCCGAGTTACTGACTGTAAATATGTTGGATGTTTACTGCTGGAGAACAGCGAGGCCCAAATGTTCATCCAAATGGATTCTATCACTCTTAACAAGGTTCACGCCGCTGGAAGAATGAGATTAAGACTGATTTTCATAAGGGGAGAAGTGGGTATAAAATTAGCCTGAATTATCTTGAAGCAAGTGTTCTTAAACGTTTCTCGTCTCTCACAATGTGTTTTCCAACAGACTAATGCTTTTCTGTGACCGTTGCTCCCAAATGATCAGACTACTATCATCTGGACTCCAATACAACATGAGAGCGATTGTCCCCAAGTCACCAGTATGTATACAACGACAGGAACACGAATGCAACACCAATGTGCGACCGTCAGGAAAGCTTTTAGTGCTTGAGGTGGAAAAAAAAAAAAAGAGAAAAACTGCAGCAAGAGTGATGGTTCCTTCAATAAAACGATATTTACCAGACCAAGTTTGACAGGATTTTTTTTTTTCGTTTTACAGATTTTTGCTTTTCCTCTTGATGGCAACCCCAAATGATACTCAGCTGATGTTCTGACTGACTCTTACAGAGCTCAACCTAACCTATTGACACTTAGATGGCCTCGGATTCAACTTTTTAGCGCTTTGCAAGAGACGTGAGATCCTTCCTGGAAGGTTGGAAACATGTCATGTAACCAGAGGAATATTCCGAACTCATTCATTTACCCTAAACCAGAAACATATTCTCTGTTACAAATAACCTTTTTGTGCATTTAAAAACTTTAACTTCTATTTATTTTTTTGAAAAGCAGATGTAAAGCAGTAGTTTCCTGCTACAACATAGTGCTAACCATACTCACCCTTCTGTGCTTTGAACTAATCCTGCTGCTCTGTGATATATCAGGCTTAAGTCTACTAAAAAGCATCTATTGAATTGTTTCTGTGCGCGTTTTTTTTTTTAAGTTATAATGTAAGTTATAATATATCAAGCCAAAATTAGATGTGTTGCTGTTCACTTCAATACACATTTTTGTGAGAATTTTGTACATGGACCTATATAATTTAAAATACTGTATGCTATGGAAGCACTAATACTAACAGTGATCAAACTAATAGGTTATCTAATAGATCAAAAATAGGGTTTAAAACAATAAGATGAGTTTTAATCAGAACATTAAGAAGAAAAGGAGGAGATCAAGGGGAACAAGGAAATCAAGATTTGGTTGATCACAGATAAAAAAAAGAAGAAGAAACAAAAGAAGTAGAAGACAAGATCTAGGCAGATGGAGAGGTGTGTTGAAGTTTTTCTGGTTACAGTACAGCCTCCTCCCTGTTCTTGCGTAACAATTGGGTGCATGTGTGTGCCCCTATGCCAGTGTGGGTGTCCATGTAGTTCTTAGCTGGTACAGTCTATCCCCGTGTGCTCGTACGGGTGTTGCTCTGATGAGCAGCAGATTGCTGCGCAGCAGGTCTGTGCAGTCACACCAACAGACTTCTGCAGTGACCAGAGACGGAGAGTTGACTGGAAGACTCTCAAAACAGATAAAAGAGGCACACAAGCGACGGAAATTACATTAAAGCAGAACAAGAGACAAGAGATCAAGCCGGAGAGAGAACAAGGAAGAAAACACCACAAAAGAGAATTTATTTTTTCTAAAAAAGAAGCATAAAGAAAGAAAGAGGACAGTTGGGGATTTACCATCGACAGCAACACTGTTACTAGAATAGGCTCCATTTCTCAAACATAGACACGTTATGACAAAAATAGACTTTCTTTCTAAGTGTTTGCTGAGCGGTTAGTGGCGCTGCAAAAAGCATGACAAACAGGGGTGTGTGCTTTCGTGTGTGCATGTGAGTGTGTGTCTGTGTGTGTGGTTTTTCACAGACAGAAAACTCGGTGCTCTCTGCATCTCCAGTTCCCTTCAGACCGGAGGAATCCTGCGTTTCACAGGCAGCAACCCTCTGTTGCAAGCATGTACACACACACACACAGTGACAATGTAGAGGATGCCATGATCTTATCATGTGCACACATTTAGTCATTCATCTGCAGACTTGCTGCAATCATGCATGTGCAACCTCGAAACACACAAGTAATGTAATGTGCCAATAGACTGCAACTTTGAGTTTCTTTTTCATAAAATGTCGAAGAAACTTTCATACAAAAATGTGGTCTCTGAATGCATTAAATGTGAATTTTACAAGGAAGAAAAGTGTCTAAGATCAGTTTAACATGTGTAAATCATCCGCTGATTCTTTTCTAGTGTTTTAGTGGAAACACATGATATCATCAATGATCTTACTGGAGGCGCTCTCTGATGTCTTACTAAACTCATTTTATCTGAGCTCTCTCCTGCCTGATTGATGATCACATAGTAATAAGATTAGTTTTAAAAGCCTTACAAAAAAAGAGACAAAGAGAAGCACTGCGAGATAGACTTACAAAACAGTGAAAACTGAAGCATTGGAGGCTGAAACATCCTGACTTACCAGTCCATGGAAAGCTCTAGTTCCAGAAACACTGCATCCTACACCACCCACAATGCAACTCAACACTGACCCTCAGGTTTAAACGGCACAGCCATTATAAACTTGGAATCTCCAATAATATTGTGTGGGTTATTTTTCTTTTGCTGCAAAGAAAAGTCATTGGGGATTTTTTTTTCTGAAGAAGTTAAAGATCTTCAACTTTAGACTGACACACAAATCAGCATTTGAACAACTTTGTTTAATGTAAATATGCTATTAATCTTTCAATAGTTGATGAAATAATTACTGAGTACAGGAACTGCAAATGAGAGCAGGAGTAGCATAAAACAAAGAAAAATGAACTCATCAGTTGATGGGGATGGCTGCTCATTCTTGTGGTGTTGCCCAGATTTGTTTTAGCAAAATTTCACTTTATAATTAGTATTTATGGTTTCTTTTGGTGTCACCCTGTTCCAGGGTCATGCAGCTCTCAGAAAAATGAAGACTGACATGTGTCCTTTCTAGTATTTTCTAATAGGGCGCTGGGATGTCTCCAAATAAAATCAATCCACTTTTATATCTTTAGGTAAAACAAGACAAAAACACGTCAAGTTGTTTCTTCCCTTTGTTTCTCGGCCTCTGCACCTAAGCTTGGGCTGACTTATAATAGCTTGTGCTACTTCATCAGTACCCTACATCACAGCACATGTCAATTAGTTCAAGGAATATCTGGAGTTAAGTCAACCTTAGGTCTGTTGCTCGATGGTAATGAGTGTAAACTTTCACTGGGGAACAAAATGATGTGAATTAAGGTGGTTTTGAGTTAGAACGGAAACTTACATTTGCTGCATAATTGTTGCTACTGTTAGTAGAAAGCCTCTGACAACACTCAAAAATGCCATTCCCCTTAAGTGAATAGGGTCTCTATAGATGAACCAAGGTCATTTTAACCATTTATGTCTTAAAAAATGTATTAAAAAGAACTGTTTGTACAGGAATGTCCTTCCAATTGCAGCTACGATGTCACAAGTCTGTATGCAACTATAAGGCAGCTGCTGTTGAACTGTGAATAGATGCAGAAGGAGGAGAGTCCATGGCCTCTGCTTCTAATGCTTGCCTACTTTGATTATACCAGTCCAGTTGTGTATAAGCAGACGCTCTCCACCTTTTATGTCTTCGGATGTGTGATGGCTTTTATTTTATTTTAATGTGCATTGTTTTTATTTTATTTTTTTTATTTAAAGCACTTTGTGTTGCCTGAGGGCATGAAAAGCACTCTATAAATAAAGTTTGGTTTGATTTGATTTGATTTGTACAAACTTAAGGCAGCATAGCTGCCTCACTTAAGCCTATTCCTGTACAAACAGTCCTTTTTATAAATTTTTTTGTGCACATAGAAAGACTACTTACATGGAATGACATTTTTGAGTCTTCTTATGAGGCTTAATTAGCATTTTTTTTCTGACGTCATGACTTGCCTTCTGGGCTAACATTTATACTTATTATTGCTGCAAACCCATATTTAATTTTAACATTCTGTTTGTTGGTGGTGGTCTGGAGATTCAAAGCAGAAATCCACAGCCACAGCATCAAAGTCTGATTTGCTTATATGTCTTGTAATACCTTCAACTCATCTTGTGGGATGTGAGGAATTCTGCTTTTATATGAAAGTAATATAAGATATGGCTGGCTTATATCTTAGGCATTTTTTTTTTAAAATTGTAATAGTGTTGAGGGGTTAAAAATTCAGTTAAAACAACTTGAGCTATCAGAAAAAGACCAAAAAATGGACTTTGAAAGGAAGAATCAATCTTTGCTTTCTTAACATCTTTCTTTTTATCATTTGGTCTTAAATTCAAATGACAACATTTCTGCTTATTGTTTCCCTTTTAACGTAACTACAATGTACACAGTGATGTTGATGTACACTCCCCATATTATTTGGTCTGCTGCTATTTATACATTACACACAGAGGAATCAGTCATGTACATGTTTGCACACTGATTTACATTTACACTTCCATGGAGAACTCGGTCAGGAAGCCACATGCGGGTTGAATCGCGAGATGCAATCTTCTTCTTTACGTTTCTGATCAGATTTACAGTATCACAGTACTTTTCTCGTAAGGTTTGAGTTTGAGGGAGGGAGGTCATCATGCTCTTGTCATATAAATGCACATGTAATGGTTTACTGGACACCTATGAGAGCAGGCGATCCTGTCTGACCAGTTTCTTTATCTAATCTGTCACACACATACAAACTACAAAGGAACTTGGACGAAGTGGGGCTCCTACCGTTACACCTATTAAAAATCACATGTCCTTTCATTTCATACATATCCCATCTCCTCCTGTACTCTCCTCTCCATCCCCTCCTTTTCGTCTTCTTTTTCTTTAAATCTGTATCAACTCACTGTTCTCTATTGTTAGCAGTGACATTCAAGAAGGTCTTTGTTTAGACAGGAAGATCCCTCGACCCTGCTCTGAGTTTCAAAGGATGTGGTTTTTTTCTCTCTTGCAAACACCCGCTTCTCTCTTGGTGACACCCTTTGTACATATCAAGCACTTTGGGTGTGTATGAAGGTACTGCATATTATTTGGGTGTGTATGTGAGCACATGTTGGTGCACATAAGAAGGTATTGCATATAATTTGGGCGTGCTTGCATGTGTATGAGGCCAGCTTTTGTCGGCTTATTTGCAGGGCTTCATCATCGAGACTTAAAAGCTTTAAAAGGAAAATGTAAAGAAAAGATTTGGGGGTATGTGCTTTCTTTTGGATAACTTGGAAATACTCCTAACTCGAATATGATTCACTGTCTGGCTCGGTACTCAAACTTAATGACTAAGGAAAAAGAGTGGCAGTGTCTATGAAACACAAAAAGGGCAGTGAGGGAGCGGGGCAGCGATGGAAATGGAGGGAACTATCTTCTCATCTTCATCTTTTTTTGTGCCAGGTGTGTCTGAGTTACGGGAGGGAAGAAGCCTCAATGCAGGCAAATTGAGCTAAGTGCCTGGTTAAAAGAAAAACAAAATGCCAAGAGGTTATAAGGACACTTCAGTACACTTCAGTAAATGAAAATATGGCATTAGCAATTAAAGGAAACCCTACATTTAAGAGCTGGACTAAGCAGAGTTTGTGCAGTAAAGTCTGCCTGCTTCATCAGCTGGAATCGCTTAAATGAAGCTGCATCAACACAAAAGCATCCCATCGCCCCTAATTGAGATGCTGTAGATCTTGCCGGATATGCTTAAATGAAATTAAGGTGCTGTGAATAGAAACCATCGGGGAGAACAAAAGCAAAGTAGTACACAGTCTAAAAAAAGCTGAGTGGATATGACCTTCAAGGAGGGCTGAGCTATAAAGCCTCATTTCATTGACACTTACAGTAAATGGTTGCCAGTGAAAACTCTCAAGTCAATCCGAATGAAACTGTCTTTGTACACAGCAGCCTCTGACTGGTGCCTTTATAATATATTAGTCACAATATGAACATAAAAGAGAAGTTATTTGACTTGTTGACATACAATGCAATATATGCATATTGTGTTTCAGTTTTGTTGAAAAATGTAATACATGAATTATTTCGATTTAGAACATGGGGTTGTAGTTTCCTGCAGCCAGACCTTTGACAGAGACTTAAATTTGTAAAAATGTCAGACAAAGTTAATGATTCAGTTGACCCTCTTGTGGTCAAATTTATTATAACAAAAACAAAAAGAAATTAATTCCTAGAAATTTAAATAATCTTACTTGGGATTACAACCGGATAAACCTTTCCCATCCCCCCGCAGTCATGAACTGCATATTTACAGAAAATAATACATCAAGCACAAAATAGCAAAACAACTACATTTTGACCTCTGGCCCATATGGCCCAGATGTTTCCAGTGGTTGCCAATAACTGGAACAGGATGAAACTGACATCCAGAATGAAACAAGTGAAATACTGTGTATGCTTTGCCATTGAAGACCACTGTGGTTACAACAGACAGTCAAATAATAGCATCAAGTTCTACCATCAGGAAGACATTGCTTTTTCATGCCACTTCTGAAGACAAGATTGAGCCTTGATTAAGATGTACATGGTCCTGATCGCTGCGAAAGAACTTCCCAGGCAGCTAGTTTGTGGTCATTGACTTGGGGTTGCAGTACTTGATTTGGGGTTCCCAAAACCCACACTCATTACTGTTTTAAATCACTTGGTGAGGAACCCCGAGGACCAGATGTCTTGGTCTTTATCTTCAAAGTTACACAACATCAGTTTCAGAAAAAAACAGTTTAGTTCTCGGGCAACTGAGTCATTCT
Organism: Hirundichthys speculiger; assembly: GCA_018398805.1. Lineage (NCBI taxonomy): Eukaryota > Metazoa > Chordata > Actinopteri > Beloniformes > Exocoetidae > Hirundichthys > Hirundichthys speculiger. The sequence continues at coordinate 1,714,753 of JAGFBZ010000292.1, read as the reverse complement.
GCATCATAGCAGAGTAAAAACCAAGAGAAGTTCCAGGGAAGGATCAGACGCTGCAGAAACAGCCATCCTCTAAAGACTCTCTACTAAAAGCATTTTTATAAAAATTGCAAAGGTGGAAGTGAAATGTTTCTCTTTTGTGTTCTGTTAGCTATTCTAAAATATTTACCCATCCACTCAATGAGTCTATCAGTGATATCATCTTATGTCTGTCATACATTTGTGCTTCTCTTTCATCGTGATAAGAATCTTTTTTCTCAGACATCAAGCATGCCTGTGTGAAAATAAAGTGCAAAGCCACATCCTTCCAGCCTCCTAGTACAGTCACCCCGACTCTGTGGAGGACTTAGGGTAACTCCCGACTCCAGTTGTCCTTCATTCAGGTTCACTCAGACCATTGATGGTAAGATTTGTAGATATATATTTATAGGAATCTCTGGACACCTTGACCTGAGTAAAGAGTTTATAACAGGCACTGATATTTTACTCTCTTAATCACTCATCAAGGCAACATTTATGTTCCTTTGTATGGCTTTTTAGATTATCATTGGCATGTGCTACCAGGTTGGGGCAAAGCCAATTAATAGTTAGAGTAGGATGTTAAACATTATAAAGTTGTAAAAGCCTTATTGTCCCGACATAGTAGATGCTGAGAAACTGAAAAGACTTTATGAAACAAAAAATACATTTTCAGAAGTTGTGGGATTTGTTCTGGTATTGTGAAAATCAAATTCTGGGCCAAATCTTTTTAGTTTCCAGGCCATGCTACGAACATGTCACTGTCATGATCTCTGAGCCACTACGTCAGCACATTTGCCTTGTGACACGACGCTCCATCATGGTGAAATACGTATGGCTCATCACCGAATAGCTTCTAAATTATTGACAGAAATTGCACTTTGATAGAAGGAACGCAAATGAGTCCACCCCCTTAGATAAGAAGCAACTCCAAACATGCATGGTCTTATAATGTCTCATTGTTGGCATGATACAGGACTCATAGCAGCGTTCACCTTTTATTCTGAATCCTCATAAGGAACGGATTGCTAGACACTGCTCGACATTCTTGGACATCCCGAGGGTTTCTTTGCTTCAGTTGAACCTCTCTCTTTGAAGTTTTTTGTAATGTCCTAAATGGTTCTCTGGAGGTGCAGTATTTTTAGCAACAATTTCTTTCCATGAGAGACCATTTTAATGAAAGGTAATGATGGCTGCATGCCTTCCTTTGGAGGTTACCATCTTAAACACAAGAGGATCATTCCTTTCCCCTGCCTTTCTTTTGCAACAGTCTCTTAATATTCTGTCAGAATTGTAGGAAGGCTTCAGATAACTTGAATTTGTTAACAACTACCCCTGTGGTAATCATGTGCCAAGGCCAAAATACAGCTAATTTTTTTTTTGTGCCATTAAGTAAATGTATGTCATTGAAGCCATTTCCTATGTATTTAAATAAATATTTTCACTTAACACAATAATCTAGAAACAATGTGAAATCACTGCCATAGAGACAGAAGCAGCAAAAAGTGTTAAAATACACAATTTGCATTACTGCCAAAGCATTGACCACAACTGGTGAAAAGGAATAAAACTGTTGTTTACTTCAATGCCTATTATTAGGAAGTTATCAGTATTTAATGTAGGAGTTTTAGTGGGTGAAAACACAATTTGAATGATCTCCACCATTTTTAAAATAACCAACAATGCAAGGGAAACCCTTCTGTGCAACGCCGTACAGGAAGTAAAGCACACACCGAGAATGTTTCTGAACATATAAAAAAGGAGAAAAACACACCATGATTTAATGCATTAACCACCCTTAAAGAGACTATAAAATATTGGGCACAAAACAGCTGAAATATTTTCTTTCTGAAATAGATTTTAAAGCCATTAAGGTGCTTGAAAGGAAAAAAAAAACAGAAAAAGCTCCTTTCAGCAGCAAATGAGTGTCAAATGCAGGCTCATACACTTAAAGCCAGGGTGAGGGTCTTTTTTTGTTTTGGACGATGTCCCATCTGTTGATTCTTAAAACAAAGCATCAAAAAGCACTGAGGTCTGGCTCCTCCCTTTGGTCCTCCACTAGAAAACGCACCCCATTATCTCTTTTTTTTTTTTTTCATTTTTTCTCTTTAACATCCTTCAACAACTCATGGGCTGCCCTGTTCTTCAGCCAGGACGATATTCACGTTGTAGGAATGCTTTTGGTGTCATGTGTTTGCCGTCAGAAAACTGAAGAAATAAGAACCAGCGACTTGAACTTTATGGCGAAGAGGAGGAACATAGACCAAAAGAAGTCGTCTCAGGTGCAGATCATATTTGCTGTCTTTAGAGCGTCCTCGTATTCTCTGCAACTGTTACTTATGTCAGTGGTTCTCAACTGGTGGGTCGCAACCCAAAAGTGGGTCGCTGACCCGTTTTCAGTGGGTCGTGGGCCTTTGCCTGGGGAAGGAAATGCTAAAAAAAAAACAACAAAAAAAAAAACGTGTCATTCATACTCCTTAACAGTAGATGGCGATAATGCCCTGTAATGGGAGTTGACACCCGCCAGTTTACACCATAGAAAAAGACCTGCAAAGTTTGTTTACATATGTTGAGCAGGTGAAACGCAGATACAATGAAGAATATATGAGATATGGATTTTCTTATCTTGAAGACAAAGGTCAGTGAGTGGTTATTCAGCTTTAAACTATATATTTTGAGTTCCTTTTGAAACCTCTGCTCAGTGGTTGTACTGTTTTATTTCATATTTGTGCATGTTAAGTCTGTTAAAAAAGGCTGAAGTTACTGAAGTGAAGTCTTTTGGATTTAATTAAAATGCAGCTAATTGAGCATCAAAGGGAATATTTGCCACTTGAAGTCATTTTGGTTATGCTATTTTGGTTTACCAATAAACTTATTTTTTTGTGTTGACATTCTGTGATATTCTATTCTATCTCCGATTCAAACTGCATGATCTTTTCATTCAATAAATTTGAGAAGTTGGAAATTTTCCTTGATTTGTGTTGTGGCTTGTCATTAAGGGTGATGGTGGGTCCTGAAGCCAGACCAGTTGAGAACCACTGGCTTAGAGCATCGCCACAGTCAAGATTCATTTCGATATGCTAATTTTGAGCATTAAAAAGCTGATAGAAACAAATCTTTGCTTCAAATTTCCCTTGGCAAATATATGAAAACACCGTAAGCAGAAGACGTCTCCAGCAGTTTCCATCCATCTGACCAAGAGAAACTAAAATCCTGCTGTCAGGTGTCAGAAGTGGAACAAATATGTAAAAAGCTCGGCATCACAGAGATGAGGTGAAGCTTTCCTGGTTTCCTTGCTGCACGTTTAGCCACAGTGGCTAACAACAGTATTGCAACAAAGTCCTATGGCCCAACATGTAGTTTCGTAACAATAAAAAGGCACACAAAAAAATTTGCTTGCCGTATGAGCTGGGAGGAAAAATGAATGATTCTGGGTCCTGTGCAGCACATTATAGCAATAAAAGATGAACTCTAACACAGCACATAGGAAGTGGCAGTCGTTGCACTAATTATAATAATATGAATTAATGTAACCGTTGGGAAATGCAGAACTGGAAGTATGTAGTAAACTTAGGCACATCTTCCTCTCACTGACACTTAAGCACACACACATTTGTACAGGTGCTCTTACTAGGTCATTATATTAATTTACATTCTATGTGTACAGCTCAACGCAAACTGTACCTTAATCCAACCTCAGTTCACACTTCAGATTTAACTCTAACCAGTAACACAGAAATAGTATCCTGCCTCATAAGCTGCAGGCTTTGGTCAGTGATCATATCCAAGGTCCAAATGAGGAAACAAAAATAACAACATGCACAGCCTTTAATGTGGTCATTAATAGATGAGTTTTTTTTCCAAGCTGCTGAATCAGACCAATCCCCTCCATGCGGTATTTTGAGTCAGGACTTGGGACAGCGCGTGATCCAGACTGTGTTCCCCATGCATGTGCATGGGCACACGCATATTCACACATGAAAGCAGGTTTTGCAATGCACGTGGAAGTCAAAAAGAATAAATTAAATCAGAAAATCTGTCTGATTCCTCGGGACAGCTGCACTGCAAAAGCAGCACTTTCATTATGTGCGTGCATCTCTGCGAGTGTGGGCTGTGGTGACTGTCTTTTGCTTCCTGTTGAAGAGGTTTCAAGAGAGGCTGAAAAAAACTCAAGAGTGTCTATTTTTGGCCCCAGAGATGAGAGAAAGAAAGATGGAGAGATAAGCGGGTTAAAAAGAGAAAAGAAGAAGTGCAACGGGCCATAAGCAAGAAAAAGTATGAGAAAGTGAAACAAATTTTAAAAAGGGGAAGCAAGGAACGGAGAATTACAAAGTACGGTAACACGCCACAGTTTGCTATCTTACTTTAAAGGGCAACTCCCTTACGGGACAAAGTAGCAGAGACAGCAGTAGAGCATCAGAGGAAATGTTGTGGCCTCCGTGTCCCATTAATAGAAACATTGATTGAAGAGCCCAACGTGCACCACATGCAGTGTTGCAAAAAGTGTTGCAGTTTAAAATAAGTAACACCTCTCAGCTGAACATGTTATGTTTAAAGGATGTTGCTACATTAAAAAAAAAAAAAAACACTGATGACTGACACAGTTACATGAACGTGATACTCTGTCACTGAAAATAAGCAAACCTCAAACTAAGAAAAACAATCTAAACATGGTCATGTAGAAAAGAGTGTAACAGAATAAACTTCTACCGGTTCCACTTCTCATAATGAACCCTTACGGCTGGACCACAATGAAGAAAGATAACATGGAAAGCAAGATGGAAATATGGTTCTTAATATTTACATTTTCATGTTTAGTTGAAGATTGTTAGTCTCCTCGCGTCACACAGATGGGATGCTTTCCTCTGCTGCTCATGGTTCAGAGGATTAAAACCACAAACCAAATGCCTATTTAAGGAGAAATGCATCCATTTCTTGTTCCTCAGCTGATTCAGATTTTTTCTCTAGTATTCTTGTAAATGGTTTTAGGGGGAAAATTCAGCAGATACCCCCCCCCCCCCCAAAAAAAAAAAAAAAAAAACAAACAAAAAAAAACCCAGGGGCACTCCTGTTCATAGAGCTCTACATCTACACTTATTTTTATGTGTAAGAATGAACAAAAAAAAAGAAAGAAAAATAACTGATGAGAAAAACAAACAAGCAAATAAAAATGTTAATAAAAACTAGCACGTGTAAAAACACGTAAACCATTCAGCGTAAATGCAGATACACAGCTACATGTCTGTTCACTAAAATGACCCACATGTCACAGAACTATTTGTTTGTTAGATGCTGCGTTCAGCACACTTATTTAAGAGAAGACATGGGTAAAAATACTTGCTGACCGTAAAATTTTAAAAAAAGAAAGAAAAGACTGTAACTAAACCACGTGTGAACAGGAGAATGACTCACGAGGACATCAATTCGGATGCCTGATTAAAACCGAAAGTCAAGTTTAGCACATTCAGTCTGCCTCCATCAATGAGGAGATGGTAGAAAAAGAAAGGTAAGGAAGCGATGCACAGTAGCCACTCGTGCACACAACCGCACTCACTCACCCCCCCCCCACACACACACACACACCCACACCACACAGTCCAGAAGACAGATGAGATCTCTCACTAGCTGATAGCACATGTTTAACCCTTGCCCTTCCAGGCCTGTATGTTGCTTTCAACGTACACACACACACACACACACACACACACACACACACACACACACTCACACATATATATAAAGTGTCTTGTGAAAGTATTCAGCCCCTTGAACTTCTCAACCTTTTGCCACATTTCAGGCTTCATACATAAAGATATAAAATTTTAATTTTTTGTCAAGAATCAACAACAAGTGGGACACAATTGTGAAGTGGAATGAAATTTATTGGACATTTAACTTTTTTAACAAATAAAAAACTGAAAAGTGGGGCGTGCAATATTATTTGGCCCCTTTACTTTCAGTGCAGCAAACTGACTCCAGAAGTTCAGTGAGGATCTCTGAATGATCCAATGTTGTAAGGGGGCCGAATAATATTGCACGCCCCACTTTTCAGTTTTTTATATTGTTAAAAAAAGTTTAAAATATCCTATAAATTTTGCTCCACTTCACAATTGTGTCCCACTTGCTGTTAATCAAAATAAAAACCTGTGGTTTTTTTTCAAAATATGCATTAATAGTCATGCCTTTAAGGTTGCTGTAAAGCACTTTCACTCTCTATTTTTACTCTTGAACCTTGCACAATCCCAACTCACATCCCAAACTGAGCAACGATCTGTTGCCAAAGCTTGTGTGACACAACCAAAGCTCTGGAACTCAATTTGTCGGTTGTATTTTTTGCCTCTTAAATCTCGTTTCACTGGTTCAGTCAATAACAGCTGACATGGAAAAAAAAAACACCCGCCTAAATGTTTAAACATATATTAAGTTCAAAACTAAATTTAGTTTGTTTTTTTAATACTTGTTTAGCGCAATGATTCAGTTGACCCATTTTTATGAATCATTAATTCATTTGAAATTTCAGAGGTGATTAATTCTCATCTTGAAACTGAGATGGTGCTAAAATACTTTCAAAGGAAACAATGGAAACAAGACAGATGAAGAGATGAAAAAAGATGAGATGAAAGAAGAGGAAGTAAGGATGATATGATGAACGATGCAGGTCGGAGGAGAGAGACAAGAGGGGGCGTGTGTGGAGATCAAGGCTGGAGGAATAAAGCACAACCAGGTGGTGGTAATGACAGAGAGGAATCGATCTAAGAAACACACAAAAGACAAGCAACAAAAAGTGGGCAAAGATTTAGACAGGAAGTGAAGTGTAATATCAAACTGCTGCAGAGAGGAGGTTCCCTCATTCTGAAAATAATGCAAAAAGTAAGTAAAAATGGAAAAAAGGACTTTTTGCTTTAGTGCAATTAATTTATTTGTAGAACATTATATTGTATATTATATCTACTAACTGTAGATATTGAATTTTACATTTAAAATCAAGCTTTATCAATAGTCAGTGCCACTTCTACAGCTGTATTTTCCAGCCACGAACAGTTACTGGTGTTTAAATCTAAATTCTCTGATCAAAGGATCAAAAGTCAATGTTCACGCAAAAGTTTTAAAAGATGTTTCACTTCCTCTGAACATAAAGTAGACTTTCTGAAAGGCCTTTCAGGTTTCTTTGACTGTCCACTCTGAAGAGCAAGATGGTACGACATTTACAGGGAGCACAAGGTCAAATCAAGAGAAACTGGGGAGCTGGACAGGTCAAGCAATCACATGGACTCAGAATCTAGATCTAGATCTACAGATCTAGACTTACAAAAAGTGTCAAGTCAAAAATTACAGTTAAGTTATTACAGAGTCTATTGCAATTCCAGCAAGTAAATAAATTACAGGCAATAATGTCAACGTGATTTGACTGATGCTAAATGAGTTGGAGTTGAGTAAAACTCATCGTTCACATCACGTTTGCTATATTTTGGACTATCTTAAGGTGCGTTTCCAATATCAGGATTCTCTAGTAAAACCTATAGGAGGCTGAACTCCCACTCGGTCCTTTAAGACCTCTGTCTCTATTTATGGGGATGGACTCGACAAGTTCCACTGACAGAGCAAGCTAGCTATCAATACCACCCGGTGGCGGTAGGGCAGCGCTTTCACAGTTTGCCAACTTAAAAGAAATAACAGAAGAAGGACACAGCGACGAGGAAAAGAAAGAAGGATACACCATTGCAGTGGATGATATTTGCATCCACTGCAATGGTGGCGAAGGACGAGCAAAGGACGAGCAGAGATGGTGAGGACATTGAGATGACTGAATGTCAGCACAGACTCACCCCCTCTTTAAACAGTCACATGATTACATGCTCTTTGCTATAGACATACATTAGCCATCAGCGTTAGGACTCATATACTTGCAGTCAGAGATAATGGGTTTCTGTTTCACTGGCAGGATTTAGACATCTGTTCATGTGAAGTCATGGGATCTGAAGAACTTGTTGGATCCGAGTCTGGTAAATAACTGATCCAAAAGCACTTGAATACATTCAAGTGGCTGGATTTGACATAACTACACCGAAAACATCCTTGTACAGTAACAAGCTGCTGGCGTTGCCATTGCTTTTTTACAGTATCAAGAGTTTGAGTTTGAGAGCTCAAACCAATGGATATCTGACTCAAAAATAAAGAATCCAGCATTAACCACAAAGATTCACTGTAAAATAAACAGCTGTATGGCATCCTTAGATTAATTCAGTTTTAAGAAACAAGAAAGCTGATTAATGCTACTGATATTATTAGATCATGTTTGTCCAGCCCCAAGGATTCAATGTGTTTTGTGCAATCTTCATGCTGGAAACTGAATGTCACATCCAAAATAGACAAACACCTCTTCACCAGTCCCACCAACCTGTTTTGATGGTAAATATGGGTATTAAAGTGTTCTGTTTGTTGTGTGGATTTCTTACATAACCAACTCTGGAGCTGTCTCTCCACTACTTCGCCCTTCGCTTTCATCCCTCTCCTCCCCCCACTTGCTAATAGTCTCCCCGTTGTCCATCTTCGTCCCTCTCCCCTCATCTTTTTCCATCTCCCGGTATTGACCTGCACACTACTGCAGCTGTATCGCATCAAGCCCAGGACATAAATCAAAGCACATGCGCGCACACACAGCAGTAGCCATCCCACACACTTGTGCTCTCTCCTCAAGCTGTTTCTATCAGCCTCGCTCACTACACACACACACACACACACACCTATAAGTCATCCTCATCTCCATTGCGGTGAACACCCACACAGATTTCTGCACTGGGAGCGAGATGCAGATAAAGAACACGGTTGGCTTTGATTCCGACAAAGCTTTATGCAGGAAATCCACCAGAACAGAACAAAAACAACAACAACAACAACAAAAAACATGGATGTGTTACCTGTTGGTCACCACTCAGAATGCCAGAAATACAACAGGTTATGTAATCTGAAGTTATACTGCTATTTTACAAGGTAAATTGCTTGACTAGGAAGCAGAGGAAAGTTCTCATGAACGCTCGCAGCTTAGCCAAGTCTAGAGAAGGAAGATGCGTGCACCCTGCTTCACATGAAAACTGTCACAACAACAACAACAACAACTGGGTCGGCCTTGTCCAATTGTCCATCTGTGTTTGTCAGCTTGCAAGATCAGACCACTCAAAGCCACGGTGGTAGCGCTACATACACAGACATCACAAACACACACTGTTCACAGAAGCTGTTTGCTCTTCTGCCTCATTCTCTCCCTGTGTTCCTTTATTTTCCACACAGTAAATGAGAGCAAGGCAAACAGGGGGAGGAGGAGGAGGAGAATAGGATGGGGAAAAAAAAAAGTGAGAAACCTTATGTAATTGAGCCTGAAGGTAGACAGGGAGAGAAAAAAAGAAAGCAATAAAAATCAGAGAGGTCACTCAAATGAACTGCCTAGAAGCACATGAAGTTACAAAAACAACTTACACACATTTGCTACAACAAGTGATGCAAATGACGCTTTGACCTTAAAGATGAGAAATCTAAAAACCAGTTTCTCAACTTTATTACCACACGTCTTATTTCCCAAAAACATCCACATTCTGTGGTAAAAAAAAACAAAAACCAAAAAAAAAAAAACTGTTGCTTGATTATCCAGACGACCACTTAGAAAATCAGAAATCTGAGTACAACAGCAAGAGTTCTCAACAGCCATTTAACCCGCCTGTCAGCCAATGTGAGCATATCGCAACACTGACGAATCAATAAATGAAGTAAAGCTGTGCAGAGTTTTCAAAATTCAACTTCAGCGAACCACAAATGTTTCAATGAAAACATGCCAGCACAAACAAAGAGCGAGCTGGCTATGTTAGCAAAGTTGATCGCTTTTTCCCCCGTACTGAAAAGTTGACCCAACCTTTCCTGTTCACCAGCAGTCTTTAGTTTCTTTGTTTCAGTCACACTCTTTCGTCTTCCTCTTTTCCATTCCATGTCATTTAACCTACTGTTAACCCCTCCCATCCATCTCCCACCTCCAACACTTCTTCACAGGATAAAATGAAGTATAATTCCTAAAGTTTATATAAGGAGGAAGTAAATAAAGAGGATTATAGTCATTAGCTTACCAGCAACAGCAGGTAACTGAGAAAACTAAACTTTGTATTCTCTGTTACCCTTAAGCACAGGAACATTCATCTAACACATAGATTTGGACAATATTCAAAATACATATTTGAAGGTTTAGTTGGTGATGAGGTGTTGGTTAAACTTATTAACTTTAGGGATGCATAATAATCACGTTAGCTCACGTTAGCGTGATTTCAAAACTCCATGGAAGCGATGGTTATGTTTCAGGTGGCTGATCAGGTTTGACGTAATAAAGCTTGTGCTGTTTTTTCTTCCTTGGCTAGGAGCATTTGTCACAAATAACCAGCAAACTATCTTCTTCTGAAACTTTAACGAAGTTCCATACGACCGCCGCCATGTTATTTTTTTCAGCGCACTGTGCCGCAATGTTGCATTCAAGGTGTAACATAAATTCCTCTGTTCCCTCATTTGCTAGTCGTTCTTTCAGCCTTATCTATTTTTTCATGTGTAACTTGTGGTAAAATACTGCAAATATCAATTAATGTCAGCAGCTACCAAAATTATGACCAAGATAACAAGCTGTTTTCTGGCATGAGGGGGTATTCTTGATTTTCCTTACTGAGAAATCGTTTTTCTGATTATGCCGACGTCACTTGAACATAACATTCACTCCCGGTCATTCAAAATCAGTGGGAGCGAGGCACTGCCGTGTTGACAAAAATATATATGTTATCGGGGCTATTTGTCATGATATCAGACTTATCGGGATGAGGTCATCATTTCCTGTTATCGGTCCAATAGTTATCGGGTCGATAATTATCTAAGTAACTTACTCTCTCCAGTGTTATATACTCAAAATCTGAAGTTTATAATGGGTCTTCACTAATTTTTCCTAAGGACGCTTCTCAAGTTAATTTTATTTCATGTTTAGTTCCTTCAAAGGGTGAAAAATAAAAGGTTTTTACTGAACAAGTAACACTTCTGAAAAATGTTCAGGCTTCTTCTTTTGTTTTTTTTTGTGGGGGGGTTGTGTTAAAAATGGGCTAGAGCTTTCTTCTCTGTGCCTGTAGTATGCGGTTAAAGCACGGGACATCATCTCCCAGAGAAAGTAACTGTTGTCTAAAAGTAGCTACTTTCTGAGAATAAGGTTATTTTTTCACAGAAACATTTTGTTCAAACCTTTTTGGATTAACTTTTTTTTTTAGTCACCAAAATAGTCTAAAATGTAGCTTAATCCTACTACACAATCAGGTTTCACTTCTGCTTACACGTCTCTGCTTGTGTGTGTGAGAGAGAAAGATATAGAACAAGGGTAAAGTCCAAGTGTGGGAAACCTGTTTTGTAATTTTTAAACTACCAACTCCGGGTGCTAAATTTGGCAGCAACAGATTCTCACGCTGAAACCCTGATAAGGCCATCATACGAGTTAGAAAGCCGGAAGAGACGCATGTTAAGCCAACTTTCCAAAACATGTTTAAGAATCCACTAAGCCTTTAATTCGGAATTTTAGAAAACATGATTAAAATCTTAAATTAACTGATTTTTCTTCCTTCTATTATACCCAAATATAAAAAGGATTCACGCAAACAAATGATCACCTTCATGATACAGAGTGGAACGAGAAGGAGCCCTTTGTACAGCTTGTATGTTACAGTTAAATTCTAAATACATTGCAATAAATTGGAAACTGAATTGCATGCATCCTTGTTGCTATGGCTGCCCACTTAAGATACAGGGTGAGCTATGCAGTACATTAATTTGAATGGACACATTCACCAGAAAAACTTAGTTTTCCTTTCACACTAATCCTTGGAAACTCTGTAGACATGTATCTCAATCTGCATCCCAAATAATGTGTATTACAGCAGACATGCAGCACCATATCACTTCATTTAGACATTCAACCTGCAGTTTCAGCTCTGGTCTGAGATGATGCATGTACTGTAGATACATTGCATGGGTAGCATTTTGGTTTAAAGGGCTTCTGCATTGTAATTCTTTTTTTCAACTACTGTAAAAGACAATAACTTTTAATAAACTTTTAAGGTTAAGTGTTTTTGTTGCAGCTTATCACGGAAATCAGCATAGCTGAGCAGATAATCGTCAGTATACATGCAAAGCAAAGATGTCCAAACCTGATAAGGCTGCAACTATGCAAGCATGCCTGTTCCTGAAATAAGATGAGCACAATTCATGCAGTATTGTATAAACAAAAACACACATAATTTTCGTAAATTAATTATGGGAAAGATATGTAATCATGCTGTCCTCTTTTACAGTGATGTACCATGTATGTGACTAGAACATATTCTATTGATTCATGAACATACATTATATAGCCAAAAGTATTCGCTCACCAGCCTCAACTCACATATGAGCTTTAGTTCATCCCATTCTTAACCAATATGATGTGGCTCCACCCTTTGCAGCTAGAACAGCTTCAACTCTTCTGGGAAGGTTGTTCACAAGGTTTAGGAGTGTGTTTATGGGAATTTTTGACCATTCTTCCAGAAGAACATTTGTGAGGTCAAACACTGATGTTGGACCAGAGGGTCTGGTTCTCAGTCTCTGCTCTAATTCATTCCAAAGGTCTTCTATCAGGTTGAGGTCAGGACTCTGTGCAGGCCAGTCAAGTTCATCCACACCAGACTCCTCCATCCATGTCTTTATGGACCTTTCTTTGTGCACTGGTGCACAGTCATGTTGGAAGAGGAAGGGGCCAGCTCCAAACTGTTCCCACAAAGTTGGGATCATGGAATTGTCCAAAATGTCTTGGTCTGCTGAAGCATTCAGAGTTCCTTTCACTGGAACTAAGGGGCCGAGCCCAGCTCATGAAAAACAACCCCACACCATAATTCCCCCCCTCCACCAAACTTTACACTTGGATCAATGCAGTCAGACAAGTACCGTTCTCTTGGCAACCACCAAACCCAGACTCCTCCATCAGATATCCAGATGGAGAAGCGTGATTCTTCACTTCAGAGAACGTTCCTCCACTGCTCTAGAGTCCAGTGTTGGCTGCTTTACACCACTGCATCTGACGCTTTACATTGCACTTGGTGATGTATGGATGCAGCTGCTCCACCGTGGAAACCCATTCATGAAGCTCTCTGCACTGTTGTTGAGCTAATCTGAAGGCCACATGAAGTTTGGAGGTCTGATAGTGATTGACTCTGCAGAAAGTTGGCTACCTTTTCGCACTATGCGCTTCAGCATCCGATGACCCCGCTCCATCAATTTACGTGTCCTACCACTTCATGGCTGAGTTACTGTTGTTCCCAAACACTTCCATTTCCTTATAATACAGCTGACTGTGGAATATTTAGGAGTGAGGAAATTTTACGACTGGATTTGTTCCATTTTCAATTGTCAATCAAAAATTTAAAAAATTTAAAAATTGACATTTTATTATGTTTTTCATTTTTTAATCTGCACAAAAAAAAAACATTAAAAAAAATGCCTGTTTTTTATATTCAATTTTAGACTTGGATCAAAAATACGAAATTAAAAAATGGGCCACAGAACTGAATTTGTTTTATATTTGAGGACTGGACTTTCTGTTGTCATTACACATCTGTGCCACTAGATGGAGCCGCACTGAAGTAACCAGTAAGAGAACAGCACGACAGTGAACACATGGAGCAGATCTGATGTAACATGGCGGAATGACGCAAAAGTTTTGTTGCAGTCCAGAAATTTTTTTTTTTTTTTTGCAGAATTGGTAATATTGCTACCCGAACTGTAAAGTTCATGAATTTTTACCGTTCTCCATGTCTGTTTTAGCTTTTCCTTGTTTACCTGCCAATTGTTTTCCGGTTCTGCAGCAGCCAGTAACAGACTTTTCAAAACAAAAGCATGTGAGCAACATGCATTAACGGGCGATAAAATAAAGGTCACTGTTAATAAATTTAATGCGTTAACGCCATCAATTTGCGTTAACTTACCCAGCTCTAGTAATAATTTTAAAGACTAAGGGTGAATTCCAATTCCTCCCTTAACCCTCAATCTCAAAAATGCACGCTTCCGCTAAGGGCAAGTGCATTCCCGATTCTTAGAAAATTACCTCATAGTGTCTGTGTTTTATTTCACTTCCAGCTGAATGTGAAATAATTGAGAATATTGGTCCACATACACAGCTCACACCAAGCACTGCTGCTGCTGATCTCTAAACAATAGGAGGTGAGGGAGCGAAAGTGGCTTATCACACTAACTGAGCTGGTGACATTCTTAATTGAAATTTATCCACAGGCTCCCCAGCATGCCATTACATTTAAAACTAGCTGGGTTAGGCAAATTAGATAAACTTTCAACAAAGAAGAAAGTTGCAAGCAAATCTGTAGTTTATCTTGTTGCTGACAAATACAGACAGAAAAGAGGAGATGGGGCAGGTGGCAGTGAAAAAACAAACAATAAAATAGTCAGTGTACTAGCCCACCAGGTCAAAATCACATCCATTCATCTGCTTATTTGGAACAGAAGCCTGAGCAGAGACCCAGATCTCCATCCCTCCATCCACCTCCTTCATCTCTTCAGAGGGAATAACGAGATCACCTGAAAGACCTGAATAACTCCAGTGTGTCCTTTGTCTCCCACAGGGCTCTTCCCAGTTGGACAAGCCCAAAATATCTCACCAGCAAGTCATCCAGGAGTCCCCCGAATTAGAGATTGGACTGATTCGATCCAACATCAGTATTGTTGGCTGATAATGATATATATCACTGGTTGAAAGTCAAGAACAGCACTGACCAAAAACATTAAATTTAAATTTAACATTTGAAGTTTTGACTGTTGAAAAAGTCCTACTTGATTTATCCTGTTCAGAAGAAGCCTTGTTGGTATGAATGGTTTTATAATTTTTTCAAGCGGTTTTTGCACCTTTCTTACAAATGTTCACATTATATACAACAACAAGCTCTCCTTTCCCATAATAAACTGGCATAAAGCCCCCATCACTGTAGATCATCTGCATGTCAGTCAACTGATCAGTTAACTGGTGTTGATTCCTATTTCTGCTGCTTTACAATCAACTGCAAACTGCTCCACTGAGAGCTGGAGATCGCTGTGTGATGATGCCAACAGGCCCACATCATATTAAAAAAGCAGAGATGGAGTCTTGAGGTTGCAAAACTAGACCACTTATGGTGCTTTAGCTGCGGCAGCAAACTCTGTCCATAAAAGTTCTGAGCAGATTGGTGACAAAACAACGACAAAATGCAAAGCAAAGAGAACAGATTTGACAAATGTAGCAAAAAAAAAAGGAGAAACAAACAACATAACTACATACCAAATATTCAAATAACATGTTTGTCAACCCTGAATATATCAGGAAAAAAAAGCATTTGATGAAACAAATGCCCACAAAATTCCTCCAAAAACACAACAGCACTTCAGAAGAATAAAACAAGAAGAACTAAAAGAGAACACAAGAGAAAAGCTAAAGATGACATGTAACAAAGCCTTGAAATGGGGATCAGTGTGTTTCGTTCTCATCTTAGCACCAAAGCCAATGTGACAACTTACGATATATATTTTTTTGTATTTAAGAAAAAACAAACAAACAACAAAAAAAAACAAACTATGAGGGTTTGTCTTGCAATATGACAGATCGTTGGACTGTATTCTTGGAAACTCTTGTACTGGCTTGCACAACCAGAGCAAGAATAAAGTCAAAAAGCTGAAACAGAACCCCCACAGAGACATGTGCAACAAATCAATCTGCACTCTTAAAACCCAATCAAGTCAATAGAGTCTAAGAGATCAGTTTCAAAGACACGGCTAATTAGCAAATCTCAAAGGTCACACTAGTTTTGATTAGTGAGCAATATAAAATGGAAGTGAGCGATCATTTACGGTAACAGCTGATGTTGAGCCCACACAGCTGGCAAAGGGGGGCTATGACAACAGCATTTAATCTAAACTCATAATAAACTACAGAAAAATCCGTTTGGTGGTTAGGATGTTTTGTTTGGAGTCACTAAAAAAAAAGACAACAAAAGCTGATACGACTGTATCAAAAAGCACATCTGTTAATTCATAAGTATTTAGCTAGAGCGAAAGCATGAAATAGAGATGTTGCACTTTATTGTCTACCATCACAGAATCTTTATAATCATTTAGGGACTCATGACTGAGGAACTAAATCTGTCTAATGGTGCCCTAATGTCGAGTCACAGTTGATAAGAAGTAGCACCACCTTAATAAGTGTGCTAACAGAGTGCAGCTCTAATAGGTATGGCAAAAGGCAAGAGACAAAATGAGAAAAGGCAAATGACAAAGAGGAAAGAGGCAGCAATCCTCCAGTGCTGCTTAGCAGTAAACAACATACAATAAAACATTTACAGTTTAAGGCCAAATTCACCTAAAAACTAAGATACACACACATATGTGCAAACATAAACCAAAAGGACATATATGCACGGTAATCTGCTCAAGCCATTGTTGTCACACAAGTATAATCCTGAGGTTGATGACTAGCTTAAGCTACATCACATGACTGCAGGTACACAGTCTCATCAACACACACTCAAAGTCTGCTAAATCCACAATCTACAAACACTGGCTGCAACTTCTCGTGTTGGAAGGAGATGTAAAGTGGACACAAATTTCACTAAATAACCCTTGAGGATCATTATCACCACATGTGTGCATGATGCATTTGGTCTAAAAGCTTAAATTTGCACATATCAAATCGAGGTCACACTACCACACATCAAACTGAATTTTATTATTGCAGAAAGGAATCATGTCATAATTTTATGTTCACATATATGCTGAATAAACATTTCATGAGAAATATTACACCTGAAAAACTAAAAAATGAAAACAGGGAGATGGATTTCCTGTCAGGATATAAAATGTTTGATAAAATACATGGAAAGCAATATAAGCTCATTTCTCTCTTGAATGACTAGAACTACATAAAAATGCTACCGAGAAGCTGCTGTCAGAAGCAAAACAAACAAAATAAAGCAAGAGCAGAAGAGTTTCAACTTCCCACTCCTGAGGTACAGTGAATGCAGCATAATATAAGTTGTGGTAAATGGACTGCACTTATATACCGCTTTATCCACACCATCAAGGTTCCCTCAAAGCGGTTTACATTCACCCATTCACACACCAGTGGGTGGCTGCTGCCATGCAAGGTGCTGCCAGACCCACTGGGATCGAACCAGTTGGTCTGAGCCGGGATCGAACCGCCAACCCTCCAGTGACTGGACGACCCGCTCTACCAACTGAGCTACAGCCACCCAGTTTTGAGTGCCGATGGTCAGGCTCTAATCTGAGCTAGACCAGTGACTTTACGTTAACCTGAGCTCTTTTCAGACCCAGGTGACCCCAAATAAAACGGATTTTTATGAATTTTTGAGCTGAGTCCAGAAAGTCAAATGCAAGATTCTGAGCCAATGCATGAATAAAATATGAAAACTTCTAGACCAACCAGAAATGTTTAATGCTACTGAAAGGTTTTAGTTAATCTAAAGTAAAATCACATAAAGTATAATCTAAAGTACTAAATTTCTACCGAGGCCATATTGCTTCCTCTGAATTTTGCTTAGCACCCGGATAATTTGATTGAAAGATGTTTCTGTTACATTTTGGTGATTTCTCTAAAGTTTCAGAGGAAACCATGGGGGCAATGCGATCAGGTCACAGCAGGCTCCCACAATGCTGACCTTATAACCATGGCAACCCTTTGCAGTGTTTGCATTCACACACCACATTGTGTCAGTGTCCAATGAGATTAGCTGATCAATACCAGACTGATATCCAATACCATTATCTCCACAAGAGTAAACAGGGCCCTATGGGATGTTGTCCCCATGACAACAGGGGTTGCCAGGTATCCTGTGTCTCCCATTGATCAGAGTTTATAGTTGACAGTAAGTGCAGGTGGTGGATAATGATTCAAACACGAACATGCACACCTTTGATTTTCCCGTAGACCTTCTCTCCATCTCCCTTCTTGATTAATATAGCCACAATGTATTTTATTTTCACTTGGTTCCATGAATGTTGAATTTTTCTAAATCGAGGCATGTGCTGCTAAAACTTGATGACTCCTAAAGTTAAGACTTTAAACTTATTTCTTACCCTGAAAGACCATTTGAAATTCTTTAATCGAGCGTTTTAATGACTTTGACATGTTTAACTTTAAGCTTTTTTAGACTCCAGAAGGTTGTTAGGAATTGTAGGACAGCAATTTTAAGAACCCGGAAATATAGAAAAAACAAGCACCCCCATCTATACTCAATCATATTTGAGATGATTATCGAGTGTGTGTTTGCGTTGAAAGAAAAGCACTTTACATCCTGGATATGAGCTCATCATTACAAAATAAGAAACATGAGCATCTGTTCATGTGCCAGTAAGGACCTCCTATTTAGCAATCAATACCAGTCAAGAGACCAGTGAGCAGCTACAATGAGTACAATAAGAAAGAAAACTCTTCCTGTGAGATCACATACTCTGTCGGATTTTTAAAGACGTCTCATCACAGTCGTGGTAAGAGCGGAAAATGACGTAAACAAGAAGTGGATCAGGTGTCAGATAACCTCAGTAGACTCAGAGAGGGTTCAGATAAGATCAGAAGTCTGATTCTAAAAGTTGATAATCTCACACCAGACAGACAGAAGGATGAAGTGAAAGATTCTTCAGTGGACTGATTAATGCAATAAACGAGTTAGCATTTGAAACCCCTTGAAATTCACGTGTGAAAGCTCTGAGTGTCCTTCGAATGACATGAAACCCCATGTGAACACATTCATGATTCAGCCAGATGCATCAATTTTACATTAGCTATTAAATAACTAAGCAGAAGAAGTTTTGAATCAGGAGCCCCGTTCCAAAACTTTCCAAGGACTTTCCTCAGTTAGGTGACGAGTACTTCATACATCTGAAAGTTTGTAACTCTCCATTTGCTAATAAAACTTAAGTCAGGTTTTAATATGAAGAATCGCTTTTAAGTTACCTGAACTCACCTTTCACTTTATTTTATAACCACCCTCTTGAAACTAAAATTTATTCTGGAAACTCAAAGACTAGTGGGAATCCTGTTTAAAGGATATGCAGAATTCAGGAATGGCAATACTGCCAACTACACACATGTTCACGTTCACTCCATCCTTTCCTACCTTGGCCCTTATTTGTCCCGAGGTCGAGACTTTACGAATCAGTTTGTGCGACGTCTCTTCTTGTTCTCCCTCACTGTCTGATGACTCTTCTCCTGCTTCTCCAGCCTGGAACCAGTGAGAAAAAGAAGAGGAGAAATTACTGAAAAATCATCTCAGAAGACATAAATAGCCAAACATTTCCCCATCTTGAAATGTGGCAGATGTAGCTCCTTCGCTGTTGTAACTTGAAGCTTTATTGCGCCACATCAGTTAGTTAGCTTTTTGGGGCAGACATGTGAAAACTGTGATGAGTCCCACCGGAAACTATGGGCCCGATCTTCCGCCAGATCTCCGAAAGCCATTATTTAGGGATAGCAGGTAGCAGGAGGGTCGTTCCCCTGCAAAGAATGCTATCTTCCACCTTGCTAAACCCGCTATCCCACCTACGCTACCCGCTACATTATACATAAGAGTGGTTAGGGCGTTCCACCTGTTAAACCAATCAGTGCATCAGTAGCCATTGCCTTTAAGAGCAGGTTGTGCTAGCCGCAACCGCTATGGAGCGTTTTTTTCATCCAGATCGGAGCAGCTCTCGTGCGCAGCTCGTCTGGGACTCTGCTGTAGAGCTTCCTCCTCTTCCTTCCTCCTCCTCTGCACTGATACATACATAAAAATATTCTTACACAGACAATTCCTATCGGCTACCTGAAAGTCCCAGATAATTGGTGCGCTCCCAGTAAACACGCTCTGGTCGTCTTTGGTTTAACTGGAGAACAAGCCATTTAAGACGATCTCTGCTGTTTTCTCAGGGGTTCAACTGAGGCCAAATCACGCTTTTTATACAAGAGTTAATTTGAGAGGTAGAGTCGTTTGTGCACGTCCACATGTGACCAGGTGGATGCACATTGATGCCATTTGGTCGCGCTCTTGTACGCGCCGATATGCGGGTTGTGGGTAGCCGCTACCCGCAATCGCAAGACAGTTTGCGGAAAGGGCAAAAGACACGCCCATTGCCACACCTACAATGTGAGTAAGGGAGTTGGCATAATGGGTAGCGGCTTTAGGGAGCAGAAGATTGCATTAGCGGTTAGCGGAGGTTCCTAAACCGCGGGTAGCGGTTAGTGGGTAGCGGCTAGCAGAAGGTGTACGATAGGGGGCCTATAGATACACACAATGGTCACACACACAAAAGGTAGCACAAGTGCTGTCTTTCTGGAAGGGATGAATTGCCAAAACAAAAATACTTTCCTAAACCTAACCTCGTAGACTCGGGGCCCAAATCTTGCCAAAGAGCAACTAAAATAAATAAACACTGAATAATGAGGCCAAATTTTGACTCTTGTGCATCGTTTGAGTACCTCAAATAAATGAGGGAATTTATGTTTGCCGTGCTACAAAGCTGTTAACTGACTTTCCATTAATTAGATGCCTGTGGTGCCTCCTTTCAATATGAAAGCAGCACTTGTTTTTTTTTTTTCTTCTTGCCAGACTACTAGGAAATAATGGGCATATTTTTGTGTCTGCAGTGGTAGCTACAGACCGATCTCTCAATTTTACACCCATCACTATTTTGTACATTTAAGAAATGCTACTTATTAAAAAGAATATTGTCAATGGTGAAACTAAAAATTCCCAGAAATATGATTTAACTACAACATTTTGTTGGCTAATATCAATCATTTTCTTGTATTGGTTATGGCCAGATGTGGTTGCTTTAAACATGTTTAATACAAAGAAAATGACAGACACTTGCAAGCCTCATCTCTCCTCTTCAGCTGCAACAATCTCTACAAAAACAGGAAAGTGTGATGCAAAAAATGTCATCATCGACAGTTATATGTAACAAGTCAGAGACCGATTAAGTTAGTTATAAACCAGGCCACGCAGCCTCATTGCTGCTGACATCATGTGAAGTCACCACATCCTGTTCATACAACAGTTATGTACATTTAAAATAAACACTGTTTTGAATCAGCTCACCGCTCTTTCTCCTGGACTACATTTGATTTCAAGCTTCAGTTGTGCAATATACATGTACGTAGATGCACAAGCCACTGAAACATAAAGTAAGACATTTCTCTTGCAATCAAGCCCCACTTCTACAAATCTTTTGCAGTTTTACTCGTAGGCGTGAACTGAACAGACACTCACGATCTGAGTCCTCTCAGAGTCTCCTTGTGGTGACCCCAGCGACTCCCCGGGCCCCGACACGTACAGCATGTTGGTGTTCAGTTTGGACGCCATGACGGGTCTGGAGCTGAAGGGCAGAGCAGACAGGAGAGCAGCGAGACAGGTGGCAGGAGAGCGAGGGGTCCCGGGTGTGAAAGAGTCTCCACACTCCTCCTTGTGCCGATCTCTCTATCCAAGTTCAACTCTGGAAAAAAAATGGAGAGATGAATTATTGATTAGGAGTTAAAAGCTCACAGGATTTTTTATTTATTTATTTATTTATTTCCATTTTCTGGTGACAAGGGGTGTCGACACCTTGTTTGCTGAACGTTCAGAACATGCAAACGACTCTCTTTCCCAATTCTAGTAAATTTTCTTCCCGCGCTACCGCACTCTTTCAGTTACAGAGATTAAAAACTGGAGAGTCACTTCTCTTTCTCGTTTCCTCTTTGACTTCTTCCTGAGTTCCAGCAAGTTCATGTTGTGGGTTTATGGACTCACCTTGTGCTTTTGAAACAGAGCCCCTGTTTTAGGCTCAGTGTTTCACCATAATAGATGGCTGGGGGGGGGATGAAAGTGATGGGAGGCATGATGATGATGACAGTGCAAGTATGGTGATGATGATGTGACACGGCTCATTACAGACGGATGAAGTGCTTCATACAATATCAGTGAGGTGTGGAAGGAGCCGCGTGCTTCATAAGCGAAACAAACGCACGAGCGTGTTCCAACCGTCAACCAGTGTTTTCCGCTGTTGAGACACTTCACCGCCCCCGGTGAGGTGACACCGAACTTGACCGCACATATTTTTTTTTTTTTTTTACAAAACACACTTCAGAAAATAAATAGATAAATAAATAAATAAATAAATAAACACACCGAGCGCTTACATGCAGGATTTCAATCCGATAGGCTGCAGGGAGGTGATATGTGGCTCACGTGTCTTTTGTTTAAAAAAAAACCGATGCACAACAGGCTGTCTACAGCCGCCAGCCAGCTTTATCGCTCATTCCGTCCGTGTCGCTGCTACGCAAACGCCACCGGTCCGTTCAAACCGCGCAGACTGGCGCGGGTCTGAGACCAGACAACATTTATCATGAACCCGGACCACCGAGAAAAGCCTCCATCCGCGCTCGCGTGTGTCCTTAAAGATGAGGCTACTATTTACCTCCGCCCGCTTCTCTCCTCCTCCTCCTCCTCCTCCTCCGCCGGTCGCTAATCAAGTGGCGGCGTCCCCCCGCTCTCGTTGCCCGGCCTGGGTGAGCTCGCGGCGCCGGGGGGCCCGGCGGTCAGCTACGGGGTCTCTCCGGTGGTGCTCGCCTTGCAGAGAGAGACGCGGTCATACGCATAGCGTCGGAGCGCTTCTGACTCAGGTAGGAGGAGGAGGAGGAGGGAAGGAGAGAGGGAGGGTGAGATGGGGGGGGGAGTGGGAGGCGAGAGAGAGAGAGAGAGAGAGAAATGTGAAAGCGGCCGTGTTGAATCGCCTCGAGACGCTGCTCCGAGGTTAAGCGGAGAGCAAATAACGCGCGTGCAGCGAAGAGAGCGCGAGGACACCGACTGGCCGCATAGAGACATCAGTGACACAGTTAACATGTGGCAGCCTATTAGGTGAAGAAAAGGGCAGTTAGAACAAACTCGAGCTGCAGGAAAAGGTCTATTGATTCATTATTAGATCGAGGTAGATTACAACAACAGGTGTGTATATGAGAGTATGGCGAGGCATTTAACTGAAAAGCAGAAATCGATTAATGTGACAGGATGCTCCCCTTGGCTGCAGCACACCACCCGCACAGCTCAGGTTCTGAGAGCTGAATAAAGGACATTTGTGTAGATGCTCTTTGTTCTGCAGAGGTATACCCTACACAGAGCATGTATGTTGAAAAAGTCTTCCTGTATGTATTAACAGCAGCTGATGGGTTAGTCTGTAGTTGGATGATTCATAGTCAAATTCAATTAAATCAATACAGCTATTGGCAATTGGATTTACAAGCTACTAATCTGGCCTGTAGTTGGTAAAATAATCTCTCCTCGAGGCTCATTGAGCAGCTGCTCTGGTGCTTTCAATCTTGCAAGACCTCCAAATGTCATGAAGATGCAAGTGCAAGTTCCTAAAAGAATCTCTATAATTTGACTCACATATTACAGTATATTTTCAGTATGTGATGGAAATCCATTGGAAGTGGAAGGAGGATACTTATCATTGCAAATATGGTTACTTTTTTTTTACTTTACTTTTTCAATATAAATAATTGCATGGTGAAAAAAAAGTGGTCGAAAAAAGTCTTTATGTAGCCTTTGTGTATAATTTTCCTTTTGGGGTTAATGGAGTATTACTCAAAGAACTGTAGTCTACTTTGTTTACACTACATATCATGGACTCATTTTAAACAAATAGTTATTACAAATTATGTGCAAAAAAAAAAAAAAAAGGCAAAATTGTACATAGCTTCAAAGGTGTGAATCTTTCCTTGATGACAAGGGTGAAAGTCCTATAAAACTTTTCATAGATTTTTTTTCTGTCATTCCTGAAATCCTGAAACGCACATTTTGTCAAAGCAAAAACAAACAAACAAAAAAAAAACATTTCATATGAACCACTCACGTTCCCCTAAACTTGCAGCCTCTGACAATGGGTTGTCCACAAATCACTGTCTTTAGTTATATGTATATATATATATATATATATATATATATATATATATATATATATCTATATATATATATCTATATATATATATATATATATATCTATATATATTTATATATATATATATATATATATATATATATATGGTCAGTAGAGGCTGGTCAGTAGAGGGCGTTAGGGCGCCGCCCCACCTCTACTCACATCAAAGAACTTAAGTGAAGAAGACTTAATTACTTTGAAGTATATATTGTATAGTTTTAAAATGAGTATGGTAATTAATTATCATAGAATTGGTGAGTAATATATGTAATCTACAATAGAATATAAATTAAAATAAGTTTTATGATGTCTAAAGTCGCGGATAGGGCACTTTTAACAACCGCTTCATTTTAAAGTATGCAGATGACTCTGTGATTGTTAGCCTGCTGCAGGGAAATGAGAAGGACCACGGCCTTGTTGTTGACAACTTTGTCAAGTGGTGTGAAGACTCACACTTACAGATCAATTTGACAAAGACTAAAGACATGACAATTGATTTCAGGAGGAATGCAAAAACACCTGAACCTGTGAGGATCAAGGGACAAGTCATTGAACAAGTCCAGTCTTATAAATATCTGGGGACAATTATTGACTCATCCCTAAAATTTAAAGAGAACTGTGTAGCTGTGAGCAGGAAGGGACACCAGCGGCTGTTCTGTCTGAGGAAGTTGTCCCGTTTTAACGTAGATAGGACCATGATGACACTTTTTTATCATGCTTTTATTGAATCTGTTTTAACTTTTTCTTTAGCATCATGGTTTGGAAATCTGCCCCTTAAACAAAGGAACTCACTCAACCAGATTATTAAATGGTCAGGGAGGCTGATTGGGGAAACACAGCCGGGTCTAGAGTCGCTGTACGTGAAGCAGCTGCAGCGGCTCGCCGGCTCCATCCCCAATGATGCCTCCCATCCTTTAGCGAGTGAGTTCCAGCTCCTGCCATCAGGACGCAGATTTATAGTTCCTAGAACGAGAACCACACAATACAGGAACAGCTTCGTCCCTGCTGCTGTCTCTCTTTTAAACAAATCGTAACGTATTTTATTTATTGATGTGGTCTATCCTGCTTTTTATTTATTTTAATTTATTTATTTTATTTATGAGAAACCCTGGGTTTTCTTTTTTACTTTTATTTATTGTTCTTGGCCTTGTGGGCAAACTTACTTTCTATTTTTATCATGTTCAGTGAGCGCTGTGAGTACCTGCCATGTCTGTCTTGTGCTGTTTTAAAACTTGTTCGATGTTTTTTTTTTTGTCCTGTGCTTAATTGATGATGGTGGGGGTTGTGTGTGGGATGCCTTCCTCTCCAACTGCAAAACGAATCTACCTACGGGTATTAATAAAGTAAACTTGAACTTGAACTTGAACTTGAACTTGAGGTCACATGTTTCCGGCTGGGGCGCAGTTTTTTCGTCCATTCACTCTCCCTATAAGTTGTACATGCGCAGTTCGATCCTCTCAATACAAGAGATAGGAGCTTGGTGGGGCGCACATAGCCTACGCCCTTAGCATTCATTTGAATGGTGCTGCTGTACACTCTGTCAGCCACAGGGTGGCAGCAGAGAGCAACTGGCTCGCGGCACATCTGTCAAAGTGCGCCAGAACGAGTCCGCGAGAAGAGTGTATTTTCGCCAGCAATCATTAAAAGCAACGCCTTTTGAGAGGAGAACATTGCAGGAGAAGTTTTATTCTATTTTGTTATGTTATATTTTATCATAACATGTTATTCAGCTCAGCAAAAACAAAAACAGGCATTTTTTAAATATACATATATTGATATTAATGTACGTATATCGATATCGTACTGCATTTGCTTCTTGGTTTTTGGTGTAGCCCCCCCTGGAGAAAAGTGCACCAGCCGCCACTGCTTTGTTGGTTTTATTTTTCATGTGAAGAGATGCAAACTAGCAAGAACTGTCCTACTTCTGGCTTCAACCTCGTGGTATATGATTCCCCTTTCTCCAGATACTGCCAACACATGCTCCCAAAGCTAACTTCTAGACAGCGGGAACCTTTTCATAGTTCTTGTAACCATTGGAGAACGTTCTTACTGCAGAGGATTGTAGGTTACAGAACTGATTTTATCAGGTCTAATTTAACTCCTACTTTAGATTAGCAATAAGGGGGGGCTATGTGACAAAAACTGTTCACTTATTGATTGGTCAAAATTGCGCAACTGTGTGGTAATTTGTCTAGAAAACTTAAGTGCAGTAATTGGATGAACTGACAATCCACCATTAGAAAAAAAAATCTATCTGCAACATGAATTCAAGCAGAGACAAAAAGTAAGTTGTCCCGATATGAGCTCAGGACCCATAACTGTCAGAAAGTCCTGTCTGCTCCAAATTCACCTTAAAAAAAATCTGTACTGTGCTTTTTTTAGATTTTGACCTGTTGGCTAATTTGATCTTAAATTTCAGATCAATCAGCAGAGCTGCTTTTAAGCGGAGTTCACACAAGCAGAGAGGTCAAGCTACAAGAAAGACGTCCGCATTAATGACTGTGAGAGGGAACGACATTCACTCACCAACAAAGACACAATGACGGAGGCAGGAAGGCAGAAACACATCTCCATGTGCACTGGCACAGTAGACATAGTGGCACCAATCAGTGCAACAGTAATTTGTTTACACTTGATTAAATATTCATGCTGTGAGACTGCCAACAGTCACTTCATTTACACCATGTGTGAGTGTGAACACCTCAGCCTCTCTTCCCCACCAGTCTGGGTTGTTCATTTATTTGTTTATTGGCTGTTTGTTTTTTGTTTTTTTGTTTTGTTTTTTTAATCTTTACCTGTCCATAAGCATTGAAAAGGCTGATGCATGCATCCTGACAGGCTTGAATTCACACCTGATGGATCCAGCTGATGATGAGGTGATGCTGCGGCTGTGTTCTTTCCTGTGGTTACCCTTGACAACAGAGAGGCGTCGAGGATAGAGATCAGGGAGGAAACTGTTGTTGTTCGATGCAACAAAATTTAAGAAAAAAAAAATCTAACTGTGTTTTGTATATAATATGAAAAGTAAAGTCATGTAAATATTAAAGGAACTTTTGCCACTGTTTGGCTTAAAGATTTTTTTCTCCCACTGTGGGAGTTTTTTTTTTTTTTTTTTTACCTGCCATTATCCTTGTTTTGGATTTAACACTATTAATTTTAGTTAATGATATTTGGTTGGGGGGTAGAGACAATTGACATTGTATCAGACGCTAACAAACAAAATTGAACTGAATTGAATATTTTTTCCTCTGTAGATTTGCTGGTGTGCTTGGGATCGTCGTCCTGTTGCATGACACAGTCTCAAGTGAGTGTTAGCTGCTGTCCAGTTGGATTCACATTTGACTCTCAGATATTTTGGTATGAAGAAGGGTTGATGATTACTCAAAATCCAATTCAAATCAAAGTCCAGATCATGACCCTACTAGCTCTATGCGTTTCAGTTGAAGTGCCATGTTTGATTTTCACCAAATATGGACACCAAGACGAAAAAAATTCCACTTTGGTCTCATCTGTCCAGGACAGTTTTCTACATTTCTTGTGGTTTGTTCAGATGCGATTTAGCTAACCTCACTTGAGTTTCAGTGTTATTTTTAGACAGAACAGGCTTTCTCCTGGCAACCCTTCAAACAAACTGTGCTTGTTCAGTGCTCTTCTGATTGTGCTGTAAGAAACTTTCATATTTAAAATGCAAGATGTAGCTCTAGGTTTTCTGTGTTTTTCTGAGCTTTGCACTAGGGCGTCCACCCCTGGGAAGTGTGCAGGTGGCTTGAAGGCCATACTGCTGTAATGATGTGCAGTCAAAGCACACTAAAGAATTATAGTTTTTTTTTTTTTTTTGCTGCATTTTCCATAACCTGTCTAGGATATACAATACCTCTCACCTGGCATCATATGGGATAGGCTCCAGCGCCCCCATGGCCCTGAATAGGATTGAAGCAAGTATGGAAAATGAATGAATGGACAAACAAATGAATGAATGGATATTTTTATGTTGTTCCAGCTATGATTGCAGGATTTCTGATATTGAAATTGAGTGGCATAAATCAATCTGTCAGATCTTTCATATTCTGAAAAAGAAGTAGATCAGATTCCTCTCACTTTATCACACATGGACACTCTCTATCTCACACTACCACACACACACGTCCTTCAGGTTCTCCTGGGGAGCTGCTTACATGCTGTCAAATTTCCTCTCTTCCCCATCCAACTGTGGCACAGCATGAGAGAAAACCAAAGCTGAGCAATGAAAGAAACTTCTAACTGATAATTAGTGGGTCTTTTTTACATATCAAACTGAGAGCAAATTATGGAACTATCATTATAATCACACAAACACGAATATATATTGCACATCCTGTGCCAATATTTCACTTGCAGTTATCTGGATACCCTGTGTTTATCTTTAATTATTTGTAGCTACCATCTGTTTGCAGGGAAAAGACAGTTTGGTGTTAATTTTAATCGACTATCTACACAAAAATGATTCATGTTTGATTAAGATAATTGAATCATCATTAAAATGAACATCATTATCATTACTGAAGCCTACTTGATGCGAAAGACATATGCAGTGAGACACATCTCAGATGGGAAATACCATAATCCCAGTCCTAATCCCACAGCCATTCATGTTCTCACCACCCACAGCTAAACCGAATGCACCCACACACACGCTGTCTGAAGCAGTTACATCAGATCTTAAAATAATCCACCATAGGAAAAAAAAAGAAAACAGAATAAAGGAAAATGGTTTCTCTCATATGCTCATACAGTAGTCAAAATAAACAGTTTTTACTTAAGGTCTTTGAAACATGAACTACATCTATGTGTTTTAGACAAATTACCAGAAACTGTTTATGCAAATTAGGAGAAACACAACACAAGACTTTTACCCTTTTTGTTTTTCGTGGAATTAATGAATTATTGTACTTCAGTGACACACTTTATGCAAATTTCTCCATTTAATAGTGAATTATACTTCAACTCAACCACGTTTCAGGAGTAGATATGAGACTCTGTTCTCTATTACATTTACTTGAGAGCTTTTGACAGCTGAATAAGAGTTGTCCACACAAACCCTGAACAGCTCTTCAGTCTCTTGCAGGGCTCGCATGGTTTTCTGTTCCTGAATATTTAAATGTTACCAGAAATTAAAGACTGAAGAACAGAAACCAATACCTGTTTTTCATATCAGTGTCTATTATATGTTGATTATCATGTTATTTTGGATCATTTTTACTCCATATTATGGTCTTTTACCAAAGTAGGATTCTTCATGCAGGACTTCTACCTGTTATACAGCATTAGTGGCTGTATTTAAGTATTTTTTTCTTGTGCATAAACCACTCCCCCCAAAAAATCCACATCTCTATTATCTGTAAGAGACATGACAAAGCACAAATATGCTCTTGAAAGGTCATTAAAGGCATTTAAAGGGTCAAAGGGACATAAACTCAATTGACCTGGAATCAATATGGGGCATATTGATCAGGTAATTAGAGGAACAGAGGAGACAAATTAAAGGACAAATGGCACAGCAGTTTTTAAAGATCTTCATTAATGTCAGTTCAACCTAGTCACACTCAGTGTGGCTTAAATTATTTGTGGGGTTCATGAGTCATTCATTCATTCATTTAAGGTCATTAAGTGTGTGTAGTCTCCTGTCCTGTCACTGCATGCAGCATGTGCAACTTTGCTGCCACCTAGTGATGCATCCCTTTAAAAGAACCGATCAAAAACAAAAGCTTCAAGAGTACAGAACGGACTCAGCATTCAGAGAAAATAGGAAACAAAAAGGAAAGATAATTAAACAGAGTGACCAGTTATTGAAGGGATAATAAGCAGTGGTGAATTCAAACAGGAAGCTTTTTAAGAGCATAAATTATTTAAGTGTAGTCTGCAATTTTCCCTTTGATCTGTGGAATGGGATAATCATCATTAACACTAATGAGGCATGGAGCTCGGAGGATGGGTAGAAAGGAGAGATGTAGAGAAGTGAAATATGCCAAGCAGAAAAAAGGAGTCCCTCCAAATAAGGGGAATGGAAAAACAAGGATCGCAACAAAGACGTAAAATAATCCCTCTTTATTCTTCACTGTGATGTTTGTGAAGAGGATTACAGTGATTTGTTTGGTTGTTTTCATTAACCTTAGATTAGATTAGATGTACTTTATTCATCCCCCAAGGAGGAAATTTAAAAAAAAACAACAACAAAACATTCAAATATTCAGCGCTTGTTGTTTTACTCTATTTGTCAAGAATAAAATAAGTCAGAAGCTGATTTGAAGGGCGCATATTATGATTATGACTTTTTAAAAAGCTGACACTATTTCTGAGGTTGTAATAAAATTTCTCTGACATGCTTTGGTGAAATTACCGTAGAGATACAGCAGTGAAGCCCCTTTTCCAGCCACGTCTGTACTGCACCGTTCACAGCAGCTGGTTTTATGGGGTTGAAGTTAGCCCACTGGTTCTCAACTGTTTTTGAACCCGACCCCATCATGATTCTCATTCAAATGTTTTGTTCAAAAGATTTGTTTTCCAAATCATTCAGACCGGAGCTCTGACTGCATATGAGTCACAGAAGTGAACGTGGCTGAACAGACTCATGTCCACTGCTGGCTGTTAGTACGTTCAGTTGTATGACCAGTTACACTGGTTGTAGCGCAGCTGACGAAACTGTTTGCTTCTTTGCATTTCAGGCCAACCTAACTATTTAATTTTGTGTAATTGAGAAAGTCTGGGAAAACAAAGGGAAATGAGAACATGTGTTTGTGACTTGTAAGTGCTGTCATCTTGTGTGAAGTCCCGTCCTCTATCTACATTAGCCACCAGCAGGTGTTTCGGGGGAAACAGGATACTGATTCAGCCGTCAATTTGTTCACTTCGTTCACCAAAAATGTGTCGCGCTGCCAACGCTTTTCTTGTTTTCTGCCGTGTTTGATTTTGTGCATTTTGACTGGTCGTGTAATCTCAACCCACTGGACCGCTGTCAGAACATCAGCTGCTGTCAGAGCTGTCAGTGTGGCGGTGTTGCTATGGAGATCATCATTTGCAGAGCATGAGTCGAAGTCAGAGCACCGAAGGCATCAAAATCTTTCACTCATTCTCACAAAAAAACATCAGAATATCTCTTACTGTACTGACATAAGCTGAAAAGGTTTGATGAATAATTGTGCCGAAGGCCTCCCAGCTTTGCCTGAATGCCTGCCCCCTGCTGAGAAACACTGACAGAGCCTCTCAGCTCTCCTCCACTCCACACCGGGTACTCACATACTCACAACCAAACTAAACAGGCATCTCAAAGACTGCTCGAGAGGAGCTGGAGGTCCAGTGGATTAATGTGGTTACCAAGGAACTCTTGTTGGCAGCCAAAACAAACCCAACCCGAACTATGGAGTCTCCACTCAGCTACCCAAAGGAACCAAAAAGTAAAAGAAGGAATAATATTTTTAATTTGTGAATTTACTGAATACCTGTTTTGATCTAAAAGTCATTTTGCCAGTTCAGTCTTATAATGACTCCATATAGTGAAACCAGAGGCGTCTTCTAAATGGTGCTTATCACCATCAAGTATCATTTTCAGAAGATATTCAAGAGCACTTTGAATAATTGTGTGCACAATAAAAATGTCTTAAAAATTCCCAAAGAATTACGTGAAACATAAAAAAGATTAAAGATAAAAAGCTTCTGAAGCTGCATAGCTGTGCACTCTGCTGATGAAGGAGGCGTGATGTGTTTAAAAAAAGCTCAAGAATCCAGATGACACCAGTTGTAAGTCCTGCTGGAGGGTGTCTTACAGGTGTTTTAGTCTCGAGGACACAAAATAATAAAATCACAGGCTCACTGAAAGATAATGGACAGCAGGAAAGACGATATGAAGAATTTCTCAAACCTATTTCATATATTGGATCTATAAATACCTCAATGAAATAGATTGTTCGGGAACATTTGAGTCCCATGCGTCAGAAAAATAGAGCAAGTATAATTAAGCATCCCCGTGACCCTGCATAGGATTAAGAGGGCATAGATAAGATAGATGGATGGATGGATGGATGGATAGATGGATAATTAAGCAGCCAGTAGAGCAAGCAGCATAAAAAACACAAACAATAACAAAAAAAAATAAAACAGCAGAGATGGACATAACCTTTCACCGTGAACAGACGCAAGCAACAGCAAAAACAAAGAGACCATTGTGTGTTTGATTGGGCCAGCTCTTCACCATATTGGTTTCCATGAGAACACAAGACTGAGCGAGCAAACAGGTGGTAACGTCAAAGAGCACAGGAAAGCATCCTGTTACCTTTTTCAGTCAGGGTTTATATGTGCCGTACGAACACATAGTTGCTAATGAAGCAGCACGCCGTGATTAGTTTACAAGAACACAGCTGCCATGACAATATGTAAGTGGTCCGCACTTATATAGTGTCACCATTTTAACCTTGTCTATATTCTACAAAGTGCTTTGCGGTATCTTTCTCATTCACTCATTCACACAAACATTCATACAGCACTTCTATTTATACAGTCTGCAGCACTTTGTTTCCATAACTACACACTGATTTGCATATCAAGGGCGATGTGGGGGTTGTCTTGTACAAGGACACTTAAATACGTGATGGGGAGCAAACCACTGACCTTTCAGTTGGAGAACAAAAACCTGGTCCACTAGTGCCAAGATGCTACCGAGACAATATGCAAAAGGGAATTGAAAAGTATTATAAAAACATTAATTTAAAATGTTCCAGTACTGATGAAAAGGCAAATGTCAAAATAGTGTGGTGACTGAATTGAAGAAAGTAATATTTCTTTAAATAAATACACTGTGAAAAGTGATAACAATGGTTGAAAAATTGTTGGAAAGATTGAAATATTAAAACAAAATGCTACAGCCCAATAGTGCTAACTAACCACATGTCGACAAGTCACCTTTAGCAACACAGCTCAACATGGAGGGTAGACTCATTAAAGTCTCCCACATCTGGAACAGATGACACAGAACTGTAGTCAATGCTCTCTGAGAGTGAACTCATTCTTGCAGAAACGTGGTGGAGAAACTTGTTGGGGACTGGAAAAGGAAGCTACTTGACAAACAATCCCCACCCATTTGATTAGTTCACCTGTTCAATTGCTTGTTAATGCAAATAGCTAATCAGCCAGTCACATGGCAGCAATTCTGGGCATAAAGGATATAGACGTGGTCAAGATGACTTGCTGAAGTTCATGCCAAAGGAGGATTTAAGTTACTTTGAATGAGGCATGGTTGTTGGTGCCAGATGAGCTGGTCTGAGTATTTCAGAAACTGTTGATCTACACAAGATCATTTCCAGAGTTTACAGAGAATGATTGTCTGGTTGAAAATTCCTTAATGATGTCAGAGGTCAGAGGAGAATCAGCAGACTGGTTCAAGAGGATAAAACAGCAACAGTAACTCAAAGGTTACAACTTGAACGGGCTCATCATATTTGGACAATAGATTAAAAAAACGTTGCCCAGTCTGATAAGTCTCAATTTCAACTTTGACATTCAGGTTGTAGGGTCAGAATTTGGAATAAACAACATGAAAGCATGGATCCATCCTGCCTTACATCAGTGGTTCAGACTGGTGGTGGTGGTGTAATAGTGTGAGGGATATTTTCTTTGCACTCTTTGGTCCTTTTGTACCAATTGAGCATCATTCAAACGCCACAGACAACGTGAGCATTGTTGCTGACCGTGTCCATCCCTTTATGACCTCACTGTACCCATCTTCTGATGGCTACTTCCAGCAGGGTAATCATCCTCTTCATTGTCCTCCTCACTTCAGCCTTACTAATCTTTGATACCTCCTGGTCCACACTGGTCACCTCCTCTACTCTTTGTTCTCTTTCATTTTCCTCATTCATCAACTCTTCCAAGTACTCTTTCCATCTTCCTGTCACACTCCCAGCATCTGTCAGTACAATTCCATCTCTATCCTTAATCACTCTAACCTGTTCCACATCTTTTATATCTCTATCTCCGTGTCTCGCCAGCCTGTATAAGTCAGTCTCTCCCTCCTTACTGTCCAATCTTGAATACAAATCACCATACACCCTTTTTTTTGGCCTTTGCCACCTGTACCTTCACCTTACACTGCATCTCCATGAACTCCTGTCTGGTCTCTTCAGTCCTCTCAGTGTCCCAGTTCGTCTATGCTAACCTCTTTCTATGTACATACTCCTGCTCTTTCTCATTCCACCACCGGGTATCCTTGTCTGTTTTCCCACCAGATGACATGCCAAGTACTCTCTTACCTGTTTCCCTGATCACATTAACTGTAGTTGTCCAGTCGTCTGAAAGAACCTCCTGATGACCCAGAGTCTGTCTCAACTCCTCTCTGAAAGCCACTCAACACTCTTCAACTTCCACCACTTTGTCCTCTGCTCTGCCTTTGTCCTCTTCATCTTCCTCACCGCCAGAGTTCATCCTACACACCACCATCCTATGCTCTCTGGCTACACTTTCATCTACCAATACTTTGCCGTCACTGATCTTTTCTGGTTACATTGTCTACACAAGATGTAGTCCACATGTGTGCTCCTACCTCCACTCTTACATGTCACCCTGTGTTCCTGCCTCTTCTGGAATAAAGTATTCACTACAGCCTTTTCCATCCTTTTTGTGAAGTCTACCACCATCTGCCCTTCTGCGTTCCTGTCCTGGAATTGAAACCTGTCCATCACTTCCTCATCCCCCCATTACCTTCTCCAGCATGTTCATGAAAGTTTGTGCCAATCACCACTTTTTCATCCCAGGTGATACTCTGCATCACTTTATCTGTCTTACACCAGAATTTCTCCTTCTCTTCTAACTCTCATCTCATAATAACTAACAACATTTAACATCACGCCTACAGTTTCTAACTTCAGACACATCACTCTAATTGACACTCTTTTCACCTCCAGAACATTCCTAACAAGCTCCTGCGTCAAGATAACTCCTACTCCATTTCTCTTTAGATCTACTCTATGATAAAACAACTTGAATCCTACTCCTTTGCTTCTAGCCTTACCAACCTTTGTCCATTGTTAACCCAGGGCTTGACTGAATCGGTGTGGGGTTCATGAGTCTTGTGATTCGCATGGTTAGTTTGGTGTAGGTTTTGCATTCGCTGCATTAATCCAGGTTTGGGAGCAGCTCAAAAAGACACTGGCTTGAGACCCCCTGAGGCTGCATTACAGATGTTAAGATCAAAGAGTTTTATCTGTTTAGGAAAACAGCTTGGGCAGTTGTAATTGAGGAGTATAAGTCTTAACTGGTAGATTAAATATTTATGAGCAAAGAAATAGGTTTAATAATAAAAGCTGCATTAATACTATCCAATCACCAGTACACCAGCAGCTCATCAATAAAGGGAATTGGCATTTTGTTTTGCTTTTGCCTAAATCAGTTCGGCTTTATCTCCTCTTGTGTTCATGCCAAGGTCTAAACACATTCCCAAAAAAAGGATTGCACTCCCCCCAAATGTTTGGGTCACAGACAAACCATCATCTCCTGCATGTCTCCAGATCTCTGTCTACAAATTCATTTAAAAAAACTTCATCAACTGAACTGCTGTATTATCTCACGCAGCACATGGCCTGAATTTAACCGCAAAGACACCCTTCAAAGATAATAATCATGAAATATAAATGGTTCAATCCAGTCACTAATTTAATGTCACTATCTCCCTCATTTCCTCACTTTATGAACATTGATTAGTAGCTAATTAGCCGGCTGACATTTATCTAAACATCCAATCAATGAAATGAAACATGCCAGTGGCCCCAGTTCACACTGAATGTTCACTCACAATCCATCCATCCATCCATCCATCCATCCATCCATCCTCAATACCTTCTTAATCATATGTAGGATCACAGGGATCTGCTGGAAGTCTATCCCAGCTCTCTTCAGGTGAAAGGCAGGGGTACACCCTGGACAGGTCACCAGTCCATCACGGTTACTCACAATCTGTTCATGGAAATCAGACTTCCTTTCAGGCTGTACATGAACAGACTCTAAAAATGTCAGGATAAAGCTAAGTCACACTGTGATTTGTTACTGAATATTGTTCAGTTCCTCTTTCTAAGGTAAACACTCTGCTAGTTGAAAACTGAGAAGCATCCCTGGAGCTGCTGGGTTTTAAGCGTCTTGTATGACACTTGAGTAAATCTTTAAGGATATAGGGAATTAAATAGAGGAGTGTGTCACTAATCACTTTGCCGCTATGGATAAAGCCCTCATGAGTCTGAAAATCAAAGTTTTACATATTAAGCAAAATCACTGAAGGGCGCAGAATTTAAAGTGGGACTTCGATGGCAGAGTATTAAGGCCCGTCAGCAAATATTGGAAGTACTTCTAACATGAAAAACAGACACGCCCAAACGGAAAGCATTTGTCTTTTCAAAGGAAGCTATTGCTTCAGCGATGACACCTCTGCAACACACTCCTCATGTCTGTTTGAGGCTAGCAGCTGAACTAGGGGTTCAAGGCAGAGTATTCACCTTTTCTTGAGACTCACAAGATTGCAATAAATAAAAAGAAACCATTTTTGCCAGGCTTCAAGTTCACAAGGAAAAATAACATTTGTTTCAAGGAAGCAACATCATATACTGGCATCCAAAGAGAGATTTTTTAAATGTGACAACAATCAAAGCCAAGTCAGATTAAATTCTGATGAACACACACACACACAGTTCATTCACATATTGAATGTTGTTGCTTTTTTATTTCAAATGTCTCCAAACGTTTTCTAATGGGTACAGATCAAGACTCCAGGTGGCCTTGTTCACTGAATGTAGTCTCGTCTTCCATACTGCCCTCCAAGCACAGAAGATGTCAGAGCAGTCTCTGTACAAGGTTTACACAGGTTGAAAAGTGTTTCTTGTTTACACAGTAAAGTTATAAGTGGCATTTGGGAATATATCTCTGTATAGAGATCACTAGCATCAATATATATTATTGATATACCAGAACACCAGCAGATTTAATACATCATTAACGTTATAATGCTCTGTTGAGGAGAGAAAACTGCAAATACTGGGACTTGTTTTAAAGATGTCAATTCTTTTCTCACACACCTGTGACATACTGGAAATAAATTGACATGTTAACATCAAATAACTTCACAACTTCCTTGTTTTACTTCATAACAAGTGTTAAATTGTCCCTATTCTGTTTTTTAAGATGCTTCGAGACCTGAAATACAAATTGCATGTATATTAACCAAACTGGAAAAAAAAAAAAACAGCAGTTGTAAGAAAGGGCATGTTTATATTTCCGCTTTTTTTCCCCCACACTTTGCACATTATACCCTTCCAATGGTTATCTGATTTTTATTGCAGGTTTACTTCAGAAAAATCCCACAAAAAGTAACACTTTGGACAAGAATGGGCTTCCAGTGTCCTGGCAACAGCAGCCCTGCACTTAAGAGCAGGACCTCATCTCCATCCAACACCTTTTAGACCTACTGCAACGCTCACAGTGAGCCAGGCCTCCAGATATCAATGCTGCTATTGTTGTTGAAAAAAAAAAAAAAAGATAAGATACAATGACACATGAGACAGTTTGAGTGTTCATGAAAAAGATCTAAGAGCCTTGCATCCTCAGCGTGAAATACAAGCAGGCACAAACCTCACTGCTTTTAAGTATGTTCACACCTCTGCTCAAACACCATTTACTCAAACATCAGCAACAACAAAATCACTATTGAATATGATTAGTCATCTGCTTTTTTAAAGTCGTACACTGCAATGAAGTAAAACTTGTGTTTGAAACAAAACAGTTCTGTGTTATACAACTCTGAAAGTGAGACACAACAGTAGGTGTGCTGTGTGGCTGATGCATCTGCGTTATGTAACCGTGGACAGTGGGGTTATTGTGTGTGTGTGTGTCTCATGTCACATGCTAATTAAGGGAGCTGGTAATTAAAACAACAGCAATGGCTCACATACCACAACCATTGCAAGAACATCTGGCCTATTATATAAGCAATATGTTCCTTATGTTTGGTGTGTGTGTACGTGCCCGCGCGTGTGTGCGCGCAACTTTAGAAACTTCAGAAAACACCTTCCCACACACACACACACACACATCTACACACACACACACTCATGAGTGAACTCAGAGGGAAAGAGGATAAAACACAGATTATTTGCTGGGTTTCAGGAACTTTCTGTGCAAAGTGATAAAAGTTTTATTCTGTTCAAACACGTAGGTGGAAATATTTCCTTCAGAGAATGCATGCATAACTTCATACAGTCTTCAGCCCTTTCATCAGATCCGTTTGTGATATCATTTGGCTTACAACAAACAACAACAGTATTCATGTTTTGGGAGACATTTGTCATCACTGCATTCTGCTCATTTAGCAAATGCTTTCAATCACAAAAGCAATTGTGTCTTTTTTCTTGAAACGATGAATGTTGGCCTTCAAGCAAAGTTTATGTCATAATAAAACATATCACCTTAAAAATGTCTTGAATCAAGTTGAAATATTTAAAAATTGTTCTACAAAATTGTTACTACAGATGAATGCAATATTTCCTCATTCAGTATTATGGATGTAAAAAGCACACGTGAGTCCAAAAATCAAATTTTCTGATAGTTTGACATGACTGAGATTGAGGCAGGTAACGAGGGTCATTGTATTAGTCACTTCATATTCATACACAAAGAAGGATGTTTGTCTTCCTGGAAGAGACGACTCCCATCAGGACACAAGTGTTTCACCCTATTATAAAGATTATTTCTAAGAGCAACTTTGTTTTGATCTGGAGTGACCCTTCCCCCTTGACCCCACCCATGACACCCCACCCCAAAATAAATAAATAAAAAAAACTAGAAAAGCACTCTGAGAGCACAGACCTCCGCCAAGGTGCAACAATTCCTCCATATAGTGATTTACAGATTGCGATAAAATCCGTGTTCTGGATCAGATCCGGATCAGCCTTTGAAATTTGATAGAGGTTCCCATTGTCAATCCCTGAGTCAAATTTCATGAGTTTTGGGCAATAATTAACGAAGATATTGAGAAACAAAATTTTCGACCCCATTGACAGCAATGTTACTGAAAATTTGAAAGTGACCCAGAATCCAGGAATTTCTTCCGGATCACACCCAAAATGAAATCAGTTCTTCCTTTTCACATTTCTGACAACTCCTGAAAATTTCATCAAAATCCATCCATAACTCTTTGAGTTATCTTGTACACAGACAGACAGATAAACGCCTGCAAAAACATAACCTTCTTGGCGGAGGTAATAAATAAAAGTAACAAATTCTAGAAGAGCCACGACATGTCCTCAAGGGTCAATATTTTCTGCTTTAATTTGTCATAATTCTGAAATTGTCAGACTGCAGCCAGTTTGACTCAACCACTAGCTTCCAGTCGACTAAATCCTCTATTCCCGCACGGAAAGGGAGAATTGGAGCGCATAGAAACGATAAGTGTAACCGTTAAGTCATAAAAAAAAGTCATAAAAAGCTTCGACCTTTACCAGTTACCAGAAGACTTTAATTTCCTGAGCTCATCTGCATTCCTAGACGTTAGCTAGCTTTCCACTGACTTGCAGCAGGCTAAAATAGCTC
The DNA here is from genome assembly GCA_018398805.1 of Hirundichthys speculiger. Taxonomy (NCBI): domain Eukaryota; kingdom Metazoa; phylum Chordata; class Actinopteri; order Beloniformes; family Exocoetidae; genus Hirundichthys; species Hirundichthys speculiger. The sequence goes on along the minus strand of JAGFBZ010000292.1, from coordinate 1,675,105 downwards.
ATCTCGATATTTTGATCAGTTTATTTATTTGACTGAATTATTTATATAATTAGTCTAGTTGTACCTTAATTATTCCAATTAATAAAATGAGATGATAATTAATGTTCCTGGAACCTAGGCAAGATTTAGTATTAACAATTAGCATAACCAGCATGATGTAGAAAACAAAGAAAACATAATGAATGTTGAAGGTAAGAAATTTTAGGGACATGAGCAACAAAAGGCTGGAAAAACATTTTGCTGCTGATTAGGTTAACTGGCAACAGGTCAGTGACTTGATTTGGGGTACAAAGAGCATCTTAAAGAGGCAGAGTCTCTCCCAAGTAAAGATGAGCAGAGGTTCACCCGTCTGTCAAAAGCCTTATCTATGAGTTGTGAAATCATCTCAGAATAATACCTCCACAGCACAAAACTACCAGGACTTTGAAAATCTCATCAACTCTGTGTGCACAGGACACAGAGGATTTGGGTGCACTTTAATCTTCGGGCTCAGAGACAGCACTGCATCAAAAGCGTGATTCTTAAAAGGAAATCACTGCATGGACTTAGAAACACTTCTGGAAATCACTGCCTAAGAATTTGCTATCTGGAGATGCAGGTTAAAGTTCTGTCACGCAGATAAGAAGCCACATGTCAACCTGACCGAGAAACACAGCACTCTTTTCTGGGTCAAACCTCATTTTAAATTTGCTGAGGCAAAATGGAAAACTGTCCTGTAGTTGGATTGAAAGACATTTGAAGCTCATACAAAGCATGGGCGCTGCATCCTCTGGACTAAACAGGAAAGGGACCATCTGTTTTGTTTTCAGCACTCAGTTCAAAAGCTTGAATTTCTGATGTTAAGGGGGTGGATTAATGGCTTTCACACAGCTTTCACATCAGAATTCGTCAGCTCAGACAATGCCGTCATAGTGGGTGACTAACATTTACATGGATGTTGACAGTGATTAGCCTTTAATTCTCTTTTAGAATCGATGGGCGTCTCGCAAAATGTAAACGAAACCGAAGCACTGCTAAAATTACACCCAGGATCTCACCCTCACCTTTGGCATAGAACCTACGGTAGAATGTGGTAGAACAACTGAGGGTGATGTTGATTACCTTTTCAACAAGGTAATCAACCTTCCCCGAGGGTCTCTAACCTCAGGAGCTCAGCTCCCTCGAATAATTCACATATCCGCACAGTGAAACAAAAAATGCGCAAAATGGAAAGGAGGTGGTGCTCATATAAATCTGCAGACTCCCATTGTACCCACAAAAAAAAAGCCCTTTGTGATGCTAGAACAGTTTAGTCTTCATCATTAATAGAAGAAAAAAAAAAATCATCCACATTTTCTGGTCAGCGCAGGCTGACAGAGTCACAACTCTGTTGAGTCTTGCATTCCTGCAACTCTCAGTAGTGAAGACTTTATGAGCTTCTTTGCCAGTAAAATAATCATAATAAGAAAAGAATTCAACCAAACCCAACCACCAACAGCTGTGGGTGTTTCTGCAGTTTCGGTAACTTCCTCTGGTCCTGACCGACTCTAGACTGTTTCTTTCCTATAAACCTCTCTGAGTTGACCTCAACCATCAGTAAAGCTCATCTGTCCATGTGTCTATTAGAGCCCATCCCAACTCCACTACTCAAAAATATTTTTTCTTTTATTGGTACATCAATATTAGATCAGATTAATCTATCTCTAAAATCAGGATATATACCACATGTTTTTAAAGTCGCAGTAATTAAATCTTTACTTAAAAAAAAACATCTCTTGAGCCAGACACTTTAGTGAATTATCAACCAATATCCAACCTCCCATTTATATCTAAAAGTAGTTGCAAGCCAGTTAGGTAACCACCTGTAGAGAAATTATTTATTTGAAGTTTTTCAGTCGGGGTTCAGAATACATCATAGCACAGACACAGCGCTGGTTAGAGTCACCAACGACCTCCTTATGGCCTCAGTGGATTTGAGTCCATACTAGTTCTGCTGGACCTCAGTGCTGCTTTTGATACCATTGATCACAGCCTTTTGCTGCACTGGTTAAAGCTTGTTATCATGATTAAAAGGACAAAACTCAGCTGGTTTAAATTATATTCACCTGACAGGTTCCAGTTCATTCATGATAATGATGTTTCTTCTGCACAGACGAGACTCTGCTATGGCGTCCCACAGAGTTCAGTGTTAGGGGCCCATCCTCTTCACTCTATACATGCTGCCATTGGGCATAAACTTTTATTGCTGTGCTGATGATATGCAGCTGTATTTACAGTAGAAACATGAAAAATGAAACAGACCTGAATGTCCACAAATGTTTTGCTTTTAAATTCTGATAAAATAGAGGTTATTGTTTTTGGTCACTTAGGTCACAATGGTTTAGCTAATTTTATGTTTGCCTCCAGTTCAACTGTGAGAACCCTCTGAGTTATTTTTGATGAGGACATGGCATTTAAACAGCATGGTAATCAGGTTTGCAAGACAGCCTTTTTTTTTTTTTTTTACCTCTGTAACATCACCAAGATTAGGAGCATCCTCTCCCAGGGTGATGCTGAAAAACTAATCCATGCATTTGTCACTTCTAGACTGGATTATTGTAATGTGTTATTACCGCGTGACGTCGTCCGCCATCTTGGTAAGGAACGAGACCACCAGTAGCCTCATCCGCCATCTTGGAATCCTCCTCAGACTATCAAGCCATCTTAGTTTATCACACACACACAGTCCTCAGCATACTCGTATATAAGTTTACACTGGTTTCCATTGAATGTTTTATTTGCTTGAGTTAGTCTAGTTGTCTTTTATTTAGTAGATATCAGGATCTTGATTCAAGTGTTTGATCATCTTAATACTTATATATGATATATTCTAATGAGAGAAGTTGTTTGTGGTTATTTTACACAGTTTTGTAACATTTGCTGGTTGAAGAGGTCTGTGCTCGGACTCACGCCTTCTCTGTTGCTCTATAGCACCACACCTGGTCACAGGCTGGCACGCATAGACCAACAGCCACTTTGAGACTGATTGTGCCGTTTCGTCCTTTTTCCTGATTTATCAGGTGGTGCCCCGTTTTAATTTATTAACTTTTTTTTATACCCTTCTGGTTATTAGCAGCTGCCTCTCAAGACAGTTGGTAAAAACCCTCTTTATGACTAAGCGAGCACGTTATACGCCTTATTGCACAACAGCTCCTAATAGAGCTCTCTGCTCTCAGACTGCAGGTTTACTTGTAATTCCTAGAATATCTAAAAGGAGATTTGGAGGATGGGCCTTCTGCTATCAGACACCTTTACTATAGAACCAGCTACCAATTTGGGTTAAAGAGGCTGACACCACCCCCACCTTTAAAACATTTCCTGTTTTGTAAAGCCTATAGTTAGACAAAAGAATAGGCAAGGCAAGAGACGTTTATTTGTAGAGCACAATTCGTACACAAGGCAATTCAAAGTGCTTTACAGATATATAATAGTGTGAAATAAGATATAGCAATAGTGTGTTAGTGCTATAAGCCATAGCCACAGTTACAGGAATGGCTGAAGCCAAGACTAGAGCAGGCTGGTCTGAAACATAGCCTCATCATAACTATGCTGCTATAGGCCTACACTGCAGGGGGACAGCAGCTTGATCCACTGAGTGGTGTTTTCACCTCTCTTCTCCCTCCTCTCCTTTCCTCTTCTTCCTTCAGCTGTATCCATAGTTGATTAGGAGCACCTCATAAATGCAACAGTGCTTCACTGTTCCTGTAGTTTTTTTTGTGAGTGCTGTCCTGCCCCCTGCCCCCCTTTTTCTTTTTCTGTATATGTTTGCAGGCCAGACTTTCCAGAGCTACATACTGACCTGCAGTCTGACCCTCTGACCACCTCAGTGTTACTGCTGATTACATTCTGTATATAATCATCTCTGTAGTTCATGTAATATAAGTACATGGAATTCTTAGTTCTTCACCTAACAGATAATTACTATTAATATATTTTGTCCTATATTATATTGCCAATATATGTATTTGTGCTTCTCCTATCTCTGTCCTATTTCCCTCCTCTTTTCTCCTTTACCCAGCTGGCCTTCGACAGGAAGGTCCTTCCTTATGAGCCAGGTCCTGCTCAAGGTTTTTTCCCTCTTAAAGGGGAGTTTTTTCTTTCCTGTTTGGCTGCCACTGTTTCTTTAACAAAGATTTAATAACATTAGAAAAAGTTAATAATATTTGCTCAGGGATCATGCTCTGGGTCTCCGAGAGACAATTTGTATAGTAATAGATGTTATACAAATAAAGTTGAATTGAACTGAACTGAACATCAAGAAGTAAAAAGCACAGGTATATACAGTACAGGTTTAAGAGCAACATATATTCTCATTTTAACAACATCCTTTTCTGGGAAGGTTGAACTATTTAACAAGACAATGCTGCTGAACTGCATCCGTTACAAAAACATGGCTTTGTAGTACAGGAGTCTAAGGAGTGACCTGGCCTATCTGTAGTCCAGACCAGTTGAAAACACTTGACACGTCATGCAATTTAAAATATGACAAAGACCCAGCAGCATTAATCCAATAACAGACAAGAATGAGATCACATTCCTCTCCAAAGACTCCAGCAGGTCTTCTCAGTTATGTACATATTATGTACATAGACTGTTGTTAAAACAAGAAAATGTGCTACACAGTGGCAAACATCACCTAATCCACTATGACTCTGAGATGGCATTACATTTAAAATTACCTACCTTTTTTTCTTATGATGGAACATTTCCTCAGTTTTCTAAGTTTATTGTGAAAAAGAAATTGGTTTATGAAATGTACCAATCATTGCATTCTGTTTCTGTTAACATTTTACACCCTGTCCCAACTTTTGTTGAACTGTGGAATTGAATTAAAGTTGGACATGTAAACACAGTTGACACTGGCTTCCATCCATCCATCCCCTATTCCTGCTCCTTCCCATCAGAGTCATAGGGATCTGCCAAACCTGACTTTCACCTAAAACAGCTGGGATAGACTCCAGCAGTCATTTCACCTAGTCTTTTTTCAGAATCTTTGGTCTGAACGCTTCTATTCTGACTCACAATTCTTCTTTCTCTAAATGTACGTGTTCCCACTTCAAGAGGAAAAGTACAATCACTGGTGGCTCTCTGCCACATCAAAGGAAATCTATGACCTTTAAAAATCAATGTCTTTTAAAAATAGAATTCACTTTGTGTTAACTCCTCAGGTACCCTCATAAACAGTAAAATAAAAAAGATTGAACAACGGAAAAGAAATGATTTAGGGCCAATACTGTGTACAAGCAGAAAGTGGAGTCCAACCTGCAGATTACTTAAAGTGGAAATATTATAGGGAAAAAATGACTCTTATGCTGCGTTAGAGACTATTTATTTCGACATCTGAAATCACCACCAACTCAAAAACTATGACATAGCAGAAGCCTCTGTTTTTTTTTCTGGAGTGGACCTGGGCCTGAAAAACTCTTCTTGATCTCCATCCTTCTTGGTACCATGCTGCAACACAAATCTTAACAGCAGATGCACACCCAGCAGAAGAGAAGAGCTGGGTGGCTTACTGGGACTTCTACTGCAAACCCGTAATCACAATGCATCACTTTCAGGTTTCAGTTTCTCCTGATCGTGGCATTTAGAGCTGTGACACATACACAGTTTTTCTAGCTAACGTGTCCGTAATTTTAATTTTGCTCAGCCACAACACAAAGTCCCACAAACCGACACGTACGCCCACTGCCCTTTTCAATAACCGTCAAAGTTGTTCATTCTATGAATAAAAAGAGTGAGCTATTTTCATCTGACACCCCGGTGTGACTCTCAAGTTTCACATGTTAACAGTAATACAGATTGACAGGTGCATGTGTGTCTGTGTGTCTGTGTGTGTTCGACTGTGTGACAGCCTAAGTGCATCATTGGTACACTTGCGTAAAAACTTTCAATGTCTCCACTTTCTTCTGTCTTTAAGAAGTTGCCTGTAATTTTTGAGAGATCTCTTCTAATGCTAATCCACTGAGATTTTTTTTAACCTCTGCTGTTCGCCAAAGATCCAGAAAACTGTATATCCTTGCAGCATATGCAGTATGCAGCTTTTCCAGGAGAAAGGCAAAGTTAGTGGTAAGCTAGTGATCGTTACAGAGCTTTATGGAGTTGAACAGACGGCTAATTTCCCCGAAGACCTGGTGGAGAGTTAAAGAGAGCTTCAATGGGAGTGAATATTGGAGCTCTATTCATTAGATACCTTGAAACCACAGACGTCATCAAAGACGGGTCTGAAAAAAGGTTGCTAAATCAGAAGAGCCTTGAAGTGCAAAATCCTGGTGTCCTCTAAGGGCCGACTCCAAAAGAAATCTGTGGCTCCAAAAGTCGACTTCTAAAATAGCATTTTCTCTCTCATAAATTAATTTTGTCCACAAGAAACTGAGATGCCAGTAGCTCACTGCGTTTGATGACAGAACTGCTAGTCCTTCTAAAAATTCTTCTATAATTAAAAAGATATGAAGATTAAAAAGCTGTATTTTGATAACAGTGTTTTCAGTGAGGATTTTTTTTTTTCCAAGGATTTAAAAGGTCACTTCAGGCTGTGATTGCCTGTATTAAAAAAAAAACAAAAACAAATTTGTTTTCCCACTGCCTTGTCCCCTTATATTTGACATTTCCAGGTATAAGATTCTTTTATATCCTCCCCCTTGGTTATATGAGAGCCATATTGCCCTCAACAACCCACTTGCAGTCTTTCTGTTATTCTTCAGCGTTTTTACGCTTTCTCTCCTTTGCTGACCCACAGATTGCAGGGTTCCTCAACTGGCAACAAAACACCTCTGTGGTGCTCTGCGGGAGAGCTCCTTCAGACACATCGCTGACAGGCTCTTTTCCACCTCTTGTCTCACAAGGAAACAATTGGAATAGTGGCGCCTCCCGGCAAGAGGACACATCTGAGTAGTTCTGACTGTTGTCTTCTTCTCTCTAGGGAATATGTAGCCCTGCTAAGAGACTGGTGCAGTTGATTCCTCTGGTTTTTTTTGTTTTTTTAATAAAGTGTGCTTCTCCCACTCAACCAGGATCCACTGTTACTATAGGAGATAATTTTTCATCCCTAGATTGTTAAATAAACTATGAATACAATCTAAGACTTATGTTTAGACCCTCGCCTATGGTGAGCTGTGGTTAGTGACTGACAGAATGAGATTGTGGACACAAGTGGTTGAAGTGAGTTTCCCACATTGTGTGGCTGGTCTTTCTCTTAGAGATGGGGCGAAAAGTTCAGTCATTCAGGAGGGATTTGGAGTGGAGTTGCTGCTTCTCCACATTAAGAGGAACCAGCCGATGTGGTTTCAGCATTTGGTTAGGATGCCTTCTGGACGCTTCCTCGGGGAGGTGTTTGTGTATGTCCAAGCGAAGAAGAGGTGGCTGGAGAGAAGGAGGTCTAGGCTTCTCTGCTCAGGACTCTGCTCCTCTGACACAAACTCCCTTGAGGTGTGCATTGTACATGACGGAATATCAATGGAGAAAGAAATCCTCAAGGCTTTATTGACAGTCATTTATTTATTGTTGAAAAAAAAAAGCCCTTACTACAATGTTGAATTTCCCTTCTGGGATCAATTCATTTCATTTCATTTCATTTCAAAAACTCGTGTAAAGAACTGGCATCCCCAGACAACTTCAGAAAACCCAACTTGTACAAGCAGATACTTAATCTGAGCACCAGTTTGTCTTTTGGTTTTTAATTTGTGACGATCACATGTGAAAATAATGTTCCTGTCTTCATGCAAGCACGAAACATTGTAGAATGTATGGATTTGAGATCCTGATCATTTGCAGTAAAGGGAGCGATGACAAAAAAAAAAGCCTCTTCGTCACAGAGGGCGGGATGACCATTGGAAACACTCAGGAGGTTTGTGTTTTTTGTTGAAATTTCTTCCCAAAACAGTGCTTATTGTACTTTCTTGTTGTCATCTGTATGGTAGTATAAGTACTATCATATTATTGTGTGTGACTAGCAGACTTCGGCAGATTTCCTTTGATCCATGATCTGCGAACATTTATATTACTAACACATAGTTCATATAGGATGGCCAGCCACCAACCCCCCGCTCCTCTGACTTGATTCTATATTTTAATGGTCCAGGATTAGCCTAAGAAGGTTTCATCTAAATGCACCATCCATCTATTATCTACAGCCTCTTCAATCATGTTCAGGGTGACAAGAGTCCGCCGGAGCGTATCCCAGCTGTCATTGGGAAAAAAGGTGAGGGTACACCACAGTCAGGTTTCCAGTCCATTGCAGGACCACACAAAGACAATCACACACACTCACAGTCAATTTAGTATCACAAATCAGTGAAACATGCACTCAGAAAGGCCCCTGCTGGGCCTTTTTTTTCTTTTCTTTTTTTTTTTCTTGCTGTGAGGCAACAGAGCCACTGGAGCATAAATGTGTCCAAAAAAATCAATAAATCAGTAAATTCAATCAGACATGCCAATCCTGCCTGAGCGCAGCATGGTACGACTTGGCTAGTGCAAGTGCACCCTTAATCAGTTTCCCTGAGCCATGTGAACTGGCCTCTCAGTGTGTAGAAGCATCAGGTCTTCTCTGAACCTCCTACTGATCAGATTGCCAGATCCCTAAACTTCTCACTCAGCCTTGGAGAGTCAGCCCAACTACTCTGATCGCACATACGATCTGGTTCTTTTGAAAGATTCATGGCTGTAGATGAAGGTATCCATTTTTGCCTGATGGTTAAAGTTCTTCACGATGATTTCCTAACCCTCACTAGCTTCAATGCAAATTTGAACCCAGGTTTTGTGCCTAAATCTAACCAGTTGCTTTTTGATCGTCAAACTAAAACAAGTTCAACTGAGAACAAACACAAAGATGCAAACTAAAACAGCTTAGATTTCGAGGATAGTGGATGGGAGGGAAGACAAACCTGGATCTACTGCTTGATAGTCATCACCAAACTACTCTGACCTCTAAATGTTGCCTTCGTTGTCTGCTCAGTCTTGTCATCTGTCATTTTGGGGACATTTTGCAAAATGCAACGAGGCACAATATTTCTCTGCTGTGTTTTTCATGTGCATATGCATTAAAAAGCAAGAGAGACTTGGTTTCAGGACACCATTCAAATGATCAAGGTTTGTCAATGCATTCCATTAAAAGTGAAAGAGATACTTTAACCTTGACTGAAATTAGATTTTTAGAGTTTAGGATAAAAAGTGGAATCACTAAAATTACAACTGTGTTTAGGTGAAAGAGTTCTGATAAGAGACCTGTGTACATCACTTAGTTGTGCTGCTTAAACTGACACAGCGCTGTGCAAAAAGATACAGCAGGAGTTTTATACTGTTCATTATTTTTAATGTGAAAATTCTAAAATAAGTAAAAGAAGATCTTTTCAGAGCTGACATTTTTCATGGATGATGCAGAGGACAGAACTCACAGTTAATAAATTTTAGCTGCTACTTTAAACGCAGATGAAGGTTACTTATTCATCAGTTTGTGCGAACAGGTTTTTATGAAAGAGATTAAAATATAACCATATATCGGTTGTGTTGCATAACACAATAGAAGCACATGTGAGAAAACCAATCAGCCAAATAAATGTCCTGGACTGATGGACTGATGCTGAGGGCAACATTTGTCCAGAGGTGAAAGGCCATCTGTCCCTGAGCAGCACAGACAAGAGCTGCAACAGCTTAGCAGCATCTGGCCCCTGTGGCTCCTGGGCTCCATCCAGAGGAGCTCTGCCAGGAGCTGGAGGGCAGTCACCGACATGCAGGGGTTCCAGGCCAACTGCTCTGACTAAGGGATGACCGAGTGGATGGAGAGGATAGATTTGGGGAAAGAAAAAGAGTGTGAGCCAAGAACAGAGGTTACGCTGCACGGGTGAGAGGTGAAAGAAGACAGCAGATGCTTTCAAAGTCAACTCCCATAACCGAGCACAAAAAAGTAATAAAGAAATTACAAAAAAATTTAAAAAAGAATTATCTGATGCCCCTCTGCACAAATGGAAATGTGACTGAAAAAACAGGGTCAAGATTAACAGGGAAGTAGCTGCATGAAGGGATCTTTTTCCCTACCTAGTCTAACAGTTATTTCAGCTGTCATCACGATGGCTGCAGTCACACTTGTGAATACCAGATTGAACAATAGGGGTCCCAGGATTGACCCCTGGGGAACCCCACTTTTTTTTTTTAAAGCCCAGAACTCTCTCACACAGTTGAAGTTATGTGAAAGGGGAAGTACATTCTTGTCAGTTGTGAGGTTTTATATATCAGAAAATGATCTGATCTTTACTTTATCTTAAAATTTGTCACATCCAACCTTAGATTAATATATTAACACAAAACATGCTGAAGCATGTCATTATTTATCTGACGAAAACTAAACCAAAATGTAGAATCACTGTATGACAAACTAAGTTTAGATACACCTTTAACATCAGAAACTTGAACTAATCATTTTCTGCAATCTCTGGGCAGATTTGTCATTCAGAATAGGAAATTCATTTTACAGGATGAAAAATGTGACTTTAAAGATCTTGTTCAAATTTTTTTCCTTTTATGTTTTGTCTCATTTCTGCCTTAATTGTTGTCTTTCTACTAATACTAGGAGGAAATGAAAGTGGCAGTAATGGCTAGCTTGCTCATACCTGCAAGAGAACAGCGTATAAAAGATCAGAATTACTCATATTACTGGAACAGATGCATTTATAACCTCAGGAACTGTTTCGCCAAAGAAGGGTAACATTTTCTCCAGCCTGATTGACCGATGACTTATCAAATTAAAGCAGTTAACAGAGCATGGCAATTTATATATGAACAAAAATGACACACAGTAGTAAACAGGTGCTGCTGTGTAGCCACAAACAAAACAGGGTTCTATTATGTGTCAGGACAATCTCAGAGGAGAATTACCCTGTCTCCATTTTAATATTCACTTCTGATCTCCAACCACAGCTGAACACTAATAATCTTTCTGAATACAGCAGTAATGCAGCTCAGAAAGGTGCCATTGCTTAAAATTACTTTTCACATATAAGTAACACTGCTTGGAATTTGAACCTAGAAACTTAAAGTGACACTAAGCAGTATTTTGACATTAAAATGTTCGTTTCAAATTCATTTGAAAGAATATTTTACTTTATTTTTAGGAAGTGTTGCCTTGTTCATGCAGTCTCCTATCAATGCTATTGGTAAAACACACGAAAAGTTACTTTAGACTTCTGTCCCGGGCTGGCAACAACATTGTGTCACTTTTCGGTAAAGTGCTCAGCAATTACTAAACGATAGAGTGGATATCATTGCATAGGAGACCAAGAAACTCAAGAAGCGAGGAAAATAACTGCTTTGATTTTTTTTTCCTCGCTTCTTCCATGGTTTTGCTGCTGTTTTGTAGAAACCACAACAAAAGTGGATGAAAATGGAAGTTGGTGTCGCTTTCAGACACCTTTGGCTTCTTGCCTCCCTGAAAGCTACGTGATATTTACGCTTGATGACGTTTCCTGATTATTGTCTGAAATGGATCGTGTTGTCTATTCAATACAACGCCAAAGACATTTGAAAGCCACGCCCACTTCTGTTTTGTCCACCTTCTCTTTTTTTTCAACTTCTGTTGCAGGTTTTTTCATTGTGTTGTGGCTTTTGCAGAGGTCTGAAACGTGTCGGCCAACGCAGAACAACCATCAGTGAAAGAATAGAATATCTTCTATTGAAGGTATTGAAGGTGGCGCTACTGCAGGCCTCAGGGTGGTGTGTAGCTCCATCTGGTAGCTCCACCTCAAAGCAGGAGAAGATGAGGTTCAGCTCCTCTGCCAGGGACCCATCACCTTCAGCACCAAGAATAGTCCTATAGTTAGTGAATTGTCAGACTCCCTGGCATACCTGCCTGCTGTTGTTGCTGTCCAGGTGGTCCTCGATCCTCCTCCTGTGGCGAGCGTGTACGGTTGCCAAAAAGCTTTGTGATTTTTGTGGGCCTTCTGTTAGACTGACTTCATTGAATCAGTGGGATGATCCTATCTAGTCCATTTCATTTCAATACAATGGTGTTTCCGTGGCTCTGGTTTGGTGTGTGCTGATGATCTTGCGTGAAGGAAGCTAGGATAGACTCCATCCCCGTGACCCTGAGCAGGATTAAAATGGGTAAATACGGAGGATTGGCAGATCTAGAAGACGCTAGGAAGTCCGAGGCATACACCTGAGACTTAATGAAAAAAAACAACATCTTCATGATAGCTGTTTGTTCTGATTGAAGACAAATATAATTAAATGAGAAACTTTAGAATGAGAATGGTATTAAAAGTGCAGACATTTCAGCTCCTTGTTACACCAGTATGTCTACTTATTTCAAGCTTTGCTTTGACAGGAAAGAGTGACACATCAATCAAAAACTCTATGTAGTCCATCAATTTGCATCTTTCCACTCCTTCAGCCCCCCCCCCGTCCCTCTTGACCTTCCACAGAGACCTTTAATGGAAGAGGAGTCACAGCTCCCGAGAGTTATTGCTAACTACCAAATCACACATCCTGACAGTGGTGCAGGGATTTCGTGGTGAAAAGTCTGTATTTCTCCTCTTAATCCTTCAAGCAGCCTGCTGAATAATGTATGTTTTTCCCTGCTTGGGAAAGAGAGCCAGAGTACCACTGGTGATTCAGGGTGTGATTCAGTCTCATCCATTTCTCATTGAAGACCTTTGTGGTGCAACAAGAGCAAACAAATAAAAAAAATAAAAAAAAACACCACAGCTTGTAAATGATGCAGGAAGCTCCTCAGTGTGACAAAATCTGTGTCATAGCTCCAATCCATTAGGCCAGTGATTCAGCTTCTTCAGGAACAGCTTCTTTAAAATGTGAGACAACTGGTTAGAATCTTGTGAATTTATAACTGAATATCTTCTCACTGTTTTCATTTTCATTATAATATTCTATTTTCCAAATGTGGAGTAAGAGTAACTATAAAATAACTCACGTGGTTAAATGCTTTCAGCAAAAACGTCTGAACAAAACAAAAAATAATTCAAATTTTAAATTCTCCGAAGTCGCCACATTTTGTGGTGATATCTTGGACTGCACACGTGCCCATTATATCAGTTTCTGCATTAAATTACCCATACTGAGCCTAGAGCTATGTTTTGGCTCATTGTCCAGCTGACAAGCAAGCAAAACCTTCTACACACAGACATAACAGCTGGGACCTAAAATGTCCAATCAGGGCTCATCAGATGCAAAAGTGTCTCGTTTAGTAAAAAAGATATTTTCAGCTACTTCTAACATGAAGGTGTAATTTATCTGAGCAGTTAATGTTGAAGTCTGTTTGATAATTGAACTTGCCAGCAGTAGAGGTCTTCATGGGTCCTACTTTCATGGACTCGAACCTGAATTGATCCGTGAAAATTTGACCCGAAACAGACTCGACCCAATCTATTATCATAAGTCCGGGTTCTGAACCTGAATGGACTTGAATGGACCCGCAATATTTGGACCTGGAACTGACCCGATCCGAGTCTTTAGTTTCCGACCACGAACCAAACCAAGATACCTGAATGGAACCAAGACAATACCGCTCATAGCTTCATGTTAAAAGTTGTCTAGCGTTGAATAAAACTTGATTTTCTTACCTAAAGTTGTCTTCTTCTACCCGGTTCAGTTGCTACATAGGCTACGTGATGGAAACGACAATAAATCCACATCGTTATTTTCTTTGTGGATACAAATGCTATTTGTAGCAACTGCTATTGTTAATAGCCTACACAGGTCAGGATGTGTCGTGAACATATTCTCTCATCCAAGGTTATCATGTTACCGATCCGTTGTGCTTTACAGCTGCCAGCATACCGCTAATAACACACTACGGCAACACGATTGTTTCCTGACAAAGATGCCACATTAATGAATAATCATTTAACTGCCCCGAGACCTGACATAGGCTAAACCAAACTACTGTTTGTTTGTTTACTTTGCTTGACCTGTCACCTGAGTGACAGCTGCCACCGCCAATATATTTACCTCTCTCGGGTAAACACGGACCCAGCCTGTCAGAGAGCACCGACCGGACCCGAGACTAACTGTACTGATTCTGACCCGAACCCGGAGTTACGTCTTGTGAATGGACCCGAGATCCGATTCGGGTCGGTTGGAACCTCAGGTTTTTGGATTGTTCTGAAGACCTCTAGTCAGCAGTGATTTGGACTCTAAGGTGTTGAATTTCGGAAGCTGATAACTAATGAACATAAATACATGCTTTCTGGAACATCTAGGAACCTTATAAGTGACTGACTGAAGTTAGAAGTGCAACACTAGAACTGGTTATTGTGGAAAAAACAATGGCAAACATCTGTAAAAAGTCCCCCACATTAGCAACAAGCTGGCTTTTAAAACCTGAACAAAACACAGAAAATGGAGAGAAACGAACATGAATCGAGTCAACATGCAATTCAGATTTTAGATTGTGATTTTTACTGACCTATTATTCATAACATCCTGGCTGCTGGATGTTATGTTACTTCAGTGTTGCTAGCTGCAGTGCAAATGGATTGTTGTCCTTTGGGAAGCTCCTCATTCTCCGTAGGCCTCATGGAGGCCGTTATAGATGAATTATGAAGCATTTAAGGACATACTGTCACACAGCAAGACTCACTGGACAGCACAGTTACTGTGCAGATACACTAGAGAGCTGGCTATACGGAGGTGTCTCCACATTAGTGGTTAGAGCTCTGGCCTCCACAGTCCGCATATTCAAAGTTTCCTTGAACAGTGATCCCCACATTTCCATTAGTGAATGAGAATATTTTTGACAAGTTGGCTAAAAAAAAAAAAAAAAAAACAACTGTAAACTGAGAAGTGCTGCATGACTGTACAGGCTGATGTGGCTTGTACTGTTAAAAGGGCTTTGAGTAGTAAGCAACACCAAAAAAAGTGAGATATAAATGCAGTCCATTTACCATTTTTCAAAGATGAAAAAGTAGGATATTGTGTAATGACTGAGTCAGTTCACCCATCTGAAGCCTTTAAGGCCATAGGCAGAAAGACCAACATATAAACAACCACTGAAGACATCTGAAGTAAATGCATAAAACATCACATGGTCATGCTGATGGGTTCCAGACAAAGTATGAATATTTTAAATCTAGTTATGAGATTAGTCTCTGTGAAATAGACAGTTTCACACATTAATGAACTATAATACCTTTAGTGACAGTATTATAGTGGGAAGAAAGCATATGTCAGCCTTTGGAATTTACTATGCACCCATTATCTTCTGCTTAATCTGTAATCGGGTTGTGGGGGAAGCAGCCCAAGCAGAGAGACCCAGACCTCCCTCCCCCCAGCCGCCTCCACCAGCTCCCACTGAGAAAACACTAAGGCACTTCCAGCCCAACCGAGAAATATAAACTCTCCAGCATGTCCTGAGTCTGCCTTGTGGTCGCCTTCCAGTTGGACCTGCCTGAAACACCTCTCCAGGGAGGCGTAAAGGGGAACCACCTCAACTGGTTCCTCTCAATGTGAAGGAGTAGCAGCTCTACCCTGAGAGTTCCCGAATGACTGAAGTCCTCACCCTATCTCTAAGGGAGAGTCCAGCCACCGTGCAAAGGAAACTCATTTCAGCCACTTGTATACCTCGTTATTTTGGTCACTACCCACAGTTCGTGACTATAGGTGAGGTTTGGAACAAAGATCAACTGCTTAACAGAGAGCCTTGGCTTTTGATTCAGCTCTCTCTTCACCACAACAGACTGGAGTCTACACCACAGCAGAAGCTGCACTAACCCGCCTATCAATCTCCTGCTCCATTCTTCAATCGCTCGTGAACAAAACCCCAGGATACTTAAACTCCTACAGTGAGGCAGAACCTCACTCCCATCCCAGAGAAGGCGTTCTACCTTTTTCTGACTGAGAACCATGGTCTTAGATTTTGAGTTGGCTGATTCTTCATTACCTGCTGCTTCACACTCGGCTGCAAACCGCTCCAGTGAGAATCGAAGATCCCCATCCAATGGTGCCAACAAGGCCGTGTCATCCCCAAAAAGCAGAGACGAAATCCTGACACCATCAAACTGGAAACCCTCCGCTCCTTGGCTGCACCTAGAAATTCTGTCCATAAATGTTATGAACAGAATCAGTGACAAAGGGCAGTCCTGACGGAGTCCAACTCTCACTGAAAACCATTTGTACAGGGACTGGACGCCCTTTAGCAATGGGCCCATACCCCCAAAGTACCCCCCAGAGGACAAGGTAAAATTTCTTCTCCAAATCCAAAAAACAAATGTGGACTGGTTGCACAAATTCCCTTGCTTCCTCCAGGACCCTAGTGAGGGTATGGAGCTGGTCCAATGTTCCAAGACCAGGACTGAACCGACATTGTTCCTCCTAGATCTGAGATTTGACAATTATTCGGACTCTCCTCTCCAGCACCCCTGCATAGACCAGGGAGGCTGAAGAATGTGATTCCCCTGTAATTTGAACACACCCTCCGGTCTCCCCTCTTAAAAATGGGAACCACCACCCCAGACTGCCAGGTACTGCCCCCAATGTCCATGCAATGTTGCAGAGACATGTCAACCAGGAGCGTCCTACAATATCCAGAGCCTAAAGGAACTCAGGGCAGATCGTATCAATCAATCAATCTCAATTTGTAGAGCACTTTTCCTGCAAGGACATGCAACACAAAGTGCTTTACAGAATTAAAACCAATTACCACAGTTAAAAAGAAAGAAAACAATTACGAAGTAAGTCCCTCCCTCCCACCCTCCATACCACACACACACACACACACTATCACACACAACAGGGAGACATGGCACTGAGGATCAAGGGAACACCACCTTTGGGGCCGTCCACACTGGGAGGAGCCCCAGGCCTTGCCATCGGAGGGACCAGCACCCAGGCCCCCCGACTCCAACAATCAGGTGGACCCCCACATCAAAGGGAGGAACTCCCAGCCAGCTGGGCCGAAGGGACCCAAGGACAGCACCCCCATCAGCAGACCTGACACAGCTCCCAGTGCGGAGGACCCCCTGAGGAAACACTGGAGTTAAAAGCTTAAGATTAAAAGCATAAAATAGCAAGATAAAAGCAGCAAGATTAGCATCATCTTAAAAAGCAGGTTAAAAGCAGAAACATAAAATAGGATAGAACCAGATAAGAACCTAAGAAGAGTTTGAAATATTAGTTAAAAGCCTGATTAAAAAGGTGTGTCTTTAATCTTACTAATATCATTAGTCCTGAGGCTCTCCAGCAGGCTGTTCCATAGGTGGTACCATAATGGCTAAATGTTTTCTCACCGTGGGTTTTTGGTCTAGGTTTTGGTATGGTTAAAAGGCCAGTGCCGGAGGACCGCAGGGTCCGCAAGGTTTGATATTGTAAAAGCAGATCAGATAAGTAAGAGGGCGCAAGGCCATTAAGACATTTAAAGACCAGTCAGAGAATCTTAAAATCGATCCTGAAGTGGACGGGGAGCCAAAGCAGCGACTCTAAAACCGGTGTTATGTGCTCCCACCCTCTGGTCCTCGTCAGCACGCGTGAGGCTGAGTTCTGTAATAATTCAAGATTTAAAATACTCTTTTTGGGAAGACCAGAGAGCAGGGCATTACAATAATCTAAGCGACATGAAATAAAAGCATGCATTAGCACCTCCGTGCTGGCCTGAGAGAGAAACAGGCGGACTCTGGCTCCCGGCTTGACGCCCTGGCACCGTCCAGCTTCTTAACTATGACCTCAGCTCCAGTAAAGGGCAAGTCCACCTCAAAGTCCAAAGGCTCAGCTTCCTCTATGTAAGACCTGTTGGTGGGACTAAGAAGATCCCCAAAGTATTCTTTCCACTGGCCAGTGACATCTCCACTTGAGGTCAGTAGCACCCCACACCCACTATACACAGTGCTGGTGAAGCACTGCTTTCCTTGCCTGAGTTGTCTGTCTGTTTGCCAGAGCTGACCGAAAGTAGATTTCCATGGCCTCACTAACCTCCTCCCACACCTGAGTTTTTGCCTCAGAGACTTTCAAGGCTTTAGCCTGTTTGGCCTGTCGATAGCTGCCTGCTGCTTCCAGAGTCCCACAGCCTAACCAAGCCCAACGGCCTCTCTTATCCAAGGTGTCCACCACCGGGTTTACCGCCATGGCAGGCACCAACAACATTACGGCCACGGCTTCGGTCAGCCGCTTCGGCAATGGAGGTGCGGAGCATGGCCCGTTTCAACTAAATGTCCCCAACCTGCATTTACTCGGGACTGAATTTACTAGTTTCCTATATTTTTCCATAAACTGTATCTGATCTTCATCTAAGTCACAATACACATAATACACAAGGTGCATAAACTGTGATAATTGCTTGTGACTTCATGGAAGACACCAAACATTTTACAGCACTGAGGAAAAAGTAAGTGAACCCACAGGCAAAAGCTTCAGCAAAAGCTAATTGGAGTCAATAGTTTCCACACCTGTAGTTCAATTAATGAGACAGACTTGGAGGTGTGGTTTAGTCCTTTGACTGATCAAATTCAGCCATTTTTAAGTTTACTGTTCATAAGAAACATCTGCCTCGCAAAAAGGAAATCTGAAGAAATACAATCAAGAGTACCTCATCTGTATAAGGATGGAACGTGTTTGAGCGTCTGTCAGTTCACAGCAAGACAAGTTATCTTTATCTAGCCTGAATTTCCTTCGGGATCAATAAAGTATCTATCTATCTATCTATCTATCTTAAAACAGGGACATTTACAAGTGGTCACCCAGCCAAGTTGACTCTAAAAACAGAAAACAGAAACTTCAGTGAGGTAAACAGGAAATGAACTCCCAAGTTTACTAAAACATCCTACAGGATAGTGGCAGAGTGGTTGTCCACTTGGAATTATTTCCACCACAGGATGGCTTCAGGATAGTCCAATCAAAGCCCGTAACCAGACTTAAACCTACAGAGATGCTGTGGAACGACCTCCAAGAGAGCTGTTCATATCAGACATCCTACAAATTTGTCTGAATTGAATTAGTTCTGTCAACACGAACGGTACAAAGGAGATTCAACCAGCTATTAACACCAAGGTCATTTACTTTTTCCTCCAGCACTGTGAATATAGAATGACTGTGAAATATAAAGGCACAAGACATTAGAATTGTCTATTATCTAACCGTACCAGAAGTTTTCATTTTAAAATGAAGCCTCACTTGTGTGACCGGACTTGTCTTTGCTGATCAAGCGCTGCTTTACATTGTATTGTTTTGCCAAAAAATAAAAAGCAAGAAAATGTTAATCTCTTCATATTTCTTCCTTAAATCCTCAATAATTGCAAAATGTCATTTGTCTGGTTGATTTTCCCTTAGGGATTAACCGAGTGGCTCTCTCATTAGGAGTGTGAGTGGTATATGTGAAAATGTGGGGAAGGTGGGGTATGAAAGAGTAGGAGTCGTATTAGTCATCGACTCTCACTGCTGGATGTTTCCAGCCAGTGTGTATATGAGGGATTTAACTCAGCCGACTCATCATGTTTTTTACAGCATCATCTAGCCCACACACATATACTTTTAATCCCACTTTCTTGGGCTCTTTCCACGTATGCTCAACACCAGTATCTAATTTTCACAGCTGAAAATTCATCACGACAGTGTGAGACGTCAGCATAATCATGCGCCACTGCCCTAAATATAAAGGAGCCATGCAACTCACTTTCCTCAAAGTAAACTGCCTGTCCTCCTGTGACTTTCATCCCAGAGGAGTGACGGAGGAAGAGAACAGAGCCTCATGCTGGAATGCATCGGTGATGTAATGCAGTTTGACTTTGGTATGCTTTGTCATCACTGTACTAAAGACAGCAAAGTGTGTGTGCCGCAGAAATAGAGTCAGATAAAGACAGACAGAGGAGCGCAGAGTGAGACGGACTGGCTTTCTGCTGCAAAGTAAGACAAAATAGCAAGATGATGTAACACCTCACAATTACCCATGGTGCTTTGCTGGAAAGATGAATGAAGTTGGACATGACGAGGGAGTCAATGAAAATACACACGCGCATACTCTTTTCATCTGTTTTCTAATCGTGTCGGGTGACTCATGCACAACACTATCCACGCAAAAAAGAAAAAAAAAAAAACGCCTTGAAGGGATGACTGCTTGCGTGTATGTGGATTTAGTGTCAAATAAAGGGAAAAGCTCCACTCCTGTTCAGTTTTTACCTTGGCTTGTGGGTTTAACAAAAGCAGATAAAGAGACATGAGGTGTGATAAAGAACTGAGCAGAAAGGAGGAAGAGTAAAAATAAGACAAGGAAAAGGGAAAGCTTGGTGTAGTGATGGATGCGTGGGTCAGTCAGGAGTTTCCTGCCCTGAAGGAGTGAGGATGGAGCTGAGCTGAAGAGGGTGTGGAGGCAAATAACAACACTTGGTCTTTTTTCACACGAGGCAGGGTGTGGTTTGCTTCATGCACCAATTTATCAGGGAAAAACCCTGTAAGATTCAAACCTGAGGGGGTGTGCTGTTACTATTGGCACTCATATCAGTGTCAATAATGATGTATGTGCTGAAGAAAAATATTCATGATACTGAGCGTTGTACAAAGTTGGCATGTATCTTGTTTTGAGGTGACCACCTTAGAAATGCTTTCTAAGCCTGCCATTACTCACATCAGTTATTGAAACACAGCTATGGAGATTTTCATGAATATATGACCATAAATTAGAATGCTCTAATCAGGAGACTAATCAATACACATTAAAGGGGTGGGTTTTTTTAAAGTTTCTAAACACAACAACTTTCCCAAAGGTGACATTTCTTAATCAACTTAAAAACTCAGGGTGACCTGGATCAGAAAATCTCAAACTTCTCAGTTGGTGAGTCATTCATATTTATGCCATCTAGATCTGGATCAGAGTAGAATTATCCGGCTTCCCCCATCTTAATCTATAACCCCTGTATATATAACTGGCTGCCCTAACTGTGAGCTTCAACTTGTTGGTTCCTGAACAAGCACTGTTCAGCATTCTGCATCAGCCCTGCTGGAGGATGTAAAAGCATATTGTGTAAAGAAAAAAAAATAGTGCAAGATTTATCATGTAAAAAGGTTTTTTGTGTGCTGAGTTTCTGGACTCTATAATGACTAAGTGTCATTAGAGATATTTAACGTATATCTCCTGCCGTAGTGCACCTTTGACATAAGATCTAAACAAATCTTCACATTCTGCTGTTTATCTTCCTAATTCTTGAACGTTTGAAACAAATAATGTGACATATCCTTCTTTAGAAGCAGAGTAGTTTGCAGAAATGTTATGCGTCATTAACTTGTCTGGCGTTGAAAAGCACAAAAACAGGAATTGGACTGTTTTCCTTACCTCCGAATCTGCAACTTACATCTACAGGTGGTGCAGTCTCCCATACTGCAGTGCCTGGTATCTTCAGTCTCCAACAGAACCCTGGCCCTGAAGAGCGCCTAATGCGTTGTGACTGGTTACTGTGGATCTTTTTATTCATCTGAAAACAGGGTGTGAGAAGAGAGTCAGAGATTTGCTTTCATTCACCCAGTGGTGAGGTCACAATGAGCTCCCACTTAGTTAAGGACTGTTTCACATCAACGGAGAATGAAAAGAGGTTCGACCATTGAATAAATAAGAAAATAAGATTTTGAGGTGACTTTAAAGACATAAAAACAACTTTTTTTTTGTAGTTTGGAGGTTCCATTTTTGAGATATATCTGTTTAGACAGCTATTCCCTCCAACAGAAAATACTGCGTCTGAATTACCAGAAAGCCCTCTTTACTATGCCAGCTGTTCTTTCATTATCTATCTATATCACCTTGGAGCAAATTTGCAAAATTCGTGCCTTGTGGCTACTTAGGAATGCTTCGACCTATAGGGCGAGCAGCTGTCCTGTACTCCAGGATTTCTGATTAATCGGTTCTCTATTCAGGACAGACTGGACCTTTCAGAAGGAAATACTTTAAGACAGTGGTTCTCAAACTTTTTTATACTGCGTACCACCTGAGAAATTGTTGAGCTCTCTGAGTACAACCATGATGACCAATTTTAAAATATAGTCATATATGCCTTTTCAATTAGCTTTAAATTCACAGGAGAGATGTTTATTCCTTTTTGTAGTTATTCATTGTTACCTGAATTTCGTTTGAAACGTATTTATAATGCATTGTATGTTTCCAATTCAATAAAAAAAAAAAAAAGTGAAAATGTGGAAAGTCCTGACGTTCCCCTGCGTACCACCAGTGGTACGCGCACTACAGTTTGCGCACCACTGCTTTAACAGAAAAAGACCTAAGACACAAAGTTTTAGACAAAACGTGTATGTTCATACTGTGGGGAAAAAAAGGTTCTGTCAGAATGAGAATGTTTGAATCTATAATTTCACAGAGTGATCAGTATTGATGCATCATCTTAGAAGCAGAAAATGCTAAAAAGTTTTTTTTTTCTCCACCCAAGACAGTGAACAGTGATGGGATGATGACGAAGTTTATAGTTCTAAAAAAAGAAAATCTGAAGTGGCCAAAAACTTGGGATCAGGCTCTCGAGAAAATTGAAAATGAGCATTGTCAACAAAGCTGAAAACAGGTGTATCTTTAATTCAAAAAAAAAAAAAAAAATCATGAAGTTATAAATGAGTGTAGTATGGGCTCTTTAAAGTCAGCCACCAGCGATTGAGAAAGAGGTCCTTTTCCACTGAGACCCAAGACCAGACAGAGATCCTAAATGTTCAGAACCACCTGTCTGGATCTTTAAATTGGTGAAGATCTTGTCTTCTAGCTGCCTCCAAGTTCTGCATTTCAAGCGATTGATCTCCACCAGGTAAGTCATTCAGCTGGGCTAGTGAACCATTAAGGGTTTTATATCGTGTTAAGAAATACATTTATATCAGTAGCTTTGAAATAAATGTGATAATTCTAACTGTATAATGTATTATGGAACTGTAACTATTTGTTAAACTCTAATAAAATAAATTGACTTTATTATCACGAAATAACTAATGAAAGCGTTATAACCTTCACTTTGTGTTAATTATAGTGGCTGCAAACTTGCATCCACATAATTATAACATCCCTCTGGAGACCTTATTTACTCTCTTTTTTTTTTTTTTTTACTTCACGTGATTGCCCTGCGATCAAACGACATTAAGTTAACATCAGCCAGTGATATCCAACACACACCTCCGGACCAGTACATGTCTGCGCACAGCTGAGGCGCTGCTGGTGGTTGCCTCCACGCAGCCGTCACGCACAGCGGCACATATGGGACCAGCCTGTTAAAAAAAAAAAAGAGAGAGAGAGCGGTGCTGGTACGCGCGCGAGCATTGCAGTGGGATGTCCAGCAGCTCAGAGATTGCATAAGCAGCATCCCCCCTTAAAGCTGGTTTGACTGGCTTCATGCTGCGGACCGCAGACGCACGCACACAGATACGTTCAGGTGGAATTTAAAGTGGAATTTAAATGTTTTCCTGACACCACAGGGAACAGGGAAAGTCTGTCACGCGCTGCTCTTGTCACATTTGTATGACTTTTCCCCTCCGTGACCGCGTGGAGTCACAGCAGGAGTCACAGCAGCCAATTATAAATCCCACACACCTGCCCTGAAACACGACGAGATCCTGCAAAACAAAGGCTACACAAACTTCCTTTCGTGAAGGTGATTGTATCAATCCACCCCCCCCCCCTCTCACCGTGATTCACACACCGACCATGATGACGGTGACTGTAGGAGCGGAGACTTCTGACGTCAGACGAGGAAAATGACACGCGCGCCCAATGAGGGGCCGAGGATGTGCAGCGCGAGGACGGAGCTATCGACAGAACTCTAATAACCATGCCAACCCAGGAATACAGCGCGCGCCGTTGACTGGGGGAGAAAAGGGGGACAAGGAGAGGGGGGAACCCCTAGAAGAAGAGACCTTTTAAAAAAAAAAAAAAATCAAGAAATACGTGCGAGGAGGACGAAGGACCCGAGCGCTTTACCGGTTTCCTTCAGGGGGGAAAAAGACGAAGAGCTGGTAATTCTCTTTCAGTTCTTTTTTTTTGGTGTGTGTGTCTGTGGCGTGGTCTCCCTTCCATGCTACCCCCCCCCCCCCCCCCCCCCCCCCCCCCCCCCCGCTCCCGCTGGCTCGGGGACTGCACTGCTGCAGCTGAATGAAACCAGTCAAGGTGGCCTGTTATTGTCCCACGCGCTCGTCACCAATTGAGCAGCTCGTGTCATTTGCTTGTTGCGTTGCCGTTCCGTTCAAAGCAGGATGCACGAGCTCCCGTTACCGCAGAGACTCGAGCCTCCACACCCCCCCCCCCCCCTCCACTACCGCCACGGGAAGCTGCGGGGTCTGCGGTGGCGGGTGCTGGTGGTGGTGACCTTCCCTGGGAGCGCGTGTGCATGTCTGTGCGTGCATGAACGCGTCAGAGGAGGACGGTGGTGAAAAATAAGGGGGGGTGGTTGAGGTGGGAGGTGTGTGAGGGGCGAAATTTTTTTATGAATGGGGCTCCACATCGCTTTGGCTCGTGCGCGCGCCAGCTGCTCGACTGGCTGAGCTAAAATTAGCACCGCTCTGGATTAAAAAAAAAAAAAAAAAATCGTCTGCATGCGGGGTGGCAGCATATAGATCAGAATCCGAATGAAAAAGCTTCAAAAATGAGTACGTGAGCGCGCACACACGCACAAACACGTCTGCCCACGCGCTCGCATACGCCACCCGTGAATAGAACAGCAGCTCGCGCTGCGCCGTTCCCGGCACGTCATGCACCATTTTTAGAGATGCTCTAAAAATAGAATTTGGCGACGATGGGTTTGACTTCGAGACAAGTCCACGTCTCTGTCCCGTCGGCGTGTTTTCGGTAGGACTGCTGGCTGTGAGTTGATTTCATCGTGTCGTTTATGTTGTCTGCCTCTGTCATGTTTGCCTTGGAGCCAAAATGGACACTGTCATTGACAGATGATTTGTCCCTGGGAGTGCGTGCCGTCCACACCTGTTGTTGTGATGCTGCTAATTATCCGTCAGGGATGTGCGTGGAAGCTGGTGGAGGTGTGAGTGTCAGAGGGTCAGGAGCGTGCTTGTTTCCATGAATGGATGCCCGGCTGGATAAAAGGGAATGAAATAATGTCTTATTTGTCCCTTTATCCAAAGGGAAAGCTGGCAACTCTGCTGTTTCTTCTTCTTGTTCATGCTCCCTTTGCTTTGTCTTTTTTTTTTTTTTTTTTTTTTTTGGGTCAGGTTTAAACTTTACACATGATCTATTCCCTGGCTGTTGTTCTAAACACAGGCACTGGTTTATGTCTTTATAAGGTTCAGTTGTTGTTATTTTTCGTGCATTTTGTCTTGTTTCAACTTACCTGTGTTTTGTGAACATTACTCGTCTTTTACCCTTGCTCTTTCAGTAGTACGTATGACCACTCTAAGGGTGTTTCCACACTTGGTCCCACTCCAAGTGTGAACATTCCAGATTAACTCATTGTGAACGTAAAGCATGTCTGGTCGTCAGAGAACATGTAATGTTCAGTGCTCAGCGGTGTGATCAGAAACACTCCTCAGATATGAAATAGACCAGAAGAAGAGCCTTTTTTGTTAAATAAACTTCAGTTTATTTAAAAAGGACCATATGTGGAAACACCCGAATGCAGACTATATTATCTGGTTTATTTCTCCTCCTTATTTATTCTTCCAGTTCTCTTCAATTCTTTTTCCTTCTTATCCATTGTTCCCCTTTTCTGCTTCCCTCCCTCCTTCCCCTTTTCTGTCCTCTCTCTCTCCAGCTATGATTATCTCCCTGGCAGCCATGAGTAGCGGCAGCGGTAGCAGCTTCAACTCCTCCTCTCCTCTTGATCCCTTCGACTCCTCCACCTCTTGGGGCCTAGCCGAGGACCCTTCCAACTCCTCTGCTGAACCCGTCGTGCGAACTCTGACCCCGGGCTACCAGCCGGCAGCCACCGCTGTCACAGTCCAGGAAGTCAGTCCCTGGGATATTGCGCTCTGTGTAACTGGGACGCTCATCTCCTGCGAGAATGCGCTGGTTATCGCCGTGCTGTTTTACACGCCGACGCTCCGCGCCCCCATGTTCATCTTGATTGGATCGCTGGCTGTGGCAGATCTTCTGGCCGGCCTGGGTCTCATCTTGAACTTTGTCTTCACCTATTTGATTGACAGCTCAGTGGAGTTTGTGACATTACTATCAGTCGGACTGCTCATTTCAGCCTTCTCCGCATCCGTCCTAAACATCCTTGCTATCACAGTCGACCGATACCTGTCGCTGTACAACGCCTTGACCTACCACACTGAGCGGACGGTCACCTTCACCTATGTGATGGTGGTCTTCATCTGGGTGTCGTGCCTCACGCTCGGGTTGTTGCCAGCCCTCGGCTGGAACTGCTTGAAAGATGAGTCCACCTGCAGCATCTGCCGGCCGGTCACCAAAAACAATGCTGTGGCGCTCGCCGTCACCTTCCTTTTGGTCTTCGCCCTGATGATGCAGCTTTACCTTCAAATCTGCAAAATCGCATTCCGCCACGCGCAGCAAATCGCGGTGCAGCACCAGTTCGTGGCCATCTCCACCACCAAGGGGGTCTCCACGCTGTCGGCTATCCTGTGTGCCTTCGGGGCATGCTGGCTGCCGTTTGCCATGTACTCCATTGTGGCCGACTCCAGCTATCCTGTTATATACACTTACGCCACGGTCCTCCCAGCCACGTGCTGCTCTGTGATCAACCCTATCATCTACGCGTTTCGAAACCCGGACATCCAGAAGTCGCTGTGGATGGCTTGCTGTGGGTGCGTCCCATCCAACCTCTCCCTCAGACCCAGGACCTCCAGTGATGTGTAGCAGGGAAGGTTGGTGTCCGTTTGGCGTGATGCTAGATGCAGAGCCAGGGTTGCAGGAGGGAGAGGATGGCACGGGGAAGAAGGATCGCGAGGTAAAGCGTTGAGGGCTGTGGCCCCCCCCTTCTTAAATCAGGTCTGCGAGGCTGATGATGAACCCTGAGCTGGTCACAAAGTGGTACAAGGAGATGAATGTGAGCAGGACAGCTCATGGCTAAAAAAGATAGAGCTAATCAAGTAAAAACATGTCCTGTCTGTAGCAAAGAGAGTGATGGAGGTGGCGGGAAACCAACTGCAAAAACCCAATTTAAGGTATCTTCAGAGTGGATGTAGAAGTTGCATAAAAGTGTTTCGAGTGACTCCTCCAACTCTCCCCCTCATGGGTGAGAGAAGCGAGGTCTACTTTTCAAGAGTAGCATAAATGTGAAGATGAGATTTAGGAAGAAAGATTACAAGTCACCAGAGGACCTGACTCTGGGCAGCACGGGATGGTTATGCAATTCGAAGGGGTGAAACAGTCTTTAAATACTGTGTGTGTTTTCACTGATGTGTTTGAAAAAAGTGATGTGTGGATAAAAACACAATGAGCTAAATATTCAAAAAAGAATGACCTTCAGCATTCTCAATGAGCTATCTTTGTAGTCTTCTCCAGATGAATAAAAAAGAACATTGCAACAGCCATGCTCCCTTTTCTGATGCAGATTAAGCGGTTATTATTAAAATCTGTAGAAGGAGAGCAACAACAATTGACTCTGAGAGTAGAACTACATGCTAATCGTGATGTTTCTACAAAGCCCATTACAAATTCTCCCAATGCCAAAAGCACAAGTGCCATTTTGTCACATCACAGACAGCACCAGTCCTCTTTTCAAAATCGAAAACATAATCTACTAGGCCCTGAAGCAAAGTAAACACTTGGTCATTTACAAAACTTAGGAAAGGTTTTCCATAATTAGGCATTAGAGAAAAATGGGGTTTTCAGCCTGCTGCTGGGTTGTGACTGTGAAGCAGAGAGCTGAATTCAGCACCAAGGACAGCTCCACTGCAGAGCGCTGCTACCCTGGGAATGCTTGCTGCTGCTGTGTGTGTGTGTGTGTGTGTGTTGTGGGTTGAAAGTAGGCTATGCTGTTCTCTACACCATCTTGATAGGGAAAATGAGATGGTATTTAAAGTATAATTCTTGACTGTTTTGTCATGCACCTCCGATGAACATAAGAGCCTGATTCAGTTAAAAAAAAAAGTAGAAAAACAATATTGATGAAATATTTTAGCTGGCCAAAAAGGGGGTAGCTTCTTCTTTTTCTTCTTTTTATTTTTTTGGAGCACAGTAGGTTGAAATCCATTCTTGCTTCTGCTTGGAAACCAAGATTTCCAAAAATGTAAGGCTTTTCTTAAGATTACAAGAGAAGCAAATGCCGAGACCTGCCTCTGAGAAAGAAATGAATCCATTTGAGGTTTGATAGTGTGACAATGATCCTTATCTCAGCATCAGAAATCATAGATCAGGAAAGCAATGTGCAGGTCCATGAGTAAAACAAAACTTCTGGCACAAGAAGTGGGCATCTTTTTGGCGGCAAATAAGGCGTCTGTGTTTATCAGCATCTGCGTAACACACTAAGCCATGCACCTCTAAATTTAGAGACGACATTCCAGCTCCACTGCGCAATTGATTATACAGTACATTAGCCAAACTGACTGCAATCCATACTGAAAATGTGATTTTTTTGTCAGGAGAGCTTTGGCTGGGCACAGTCTGTTGAAGTTATGCTTGCTGTGCAAAAATGAAACCTCGAAACAACCAGGATGTTTTTTACAAGAATACTAAAAAAAGTTTTAGCTCGTATGTGTTGTCCTTTGGAATATATCAGGCAATGTGGCACAAGCCAACAGAAGGTAAGGGGTACAAACATTTATATTTAAGATGAAAACTGGAGCATTCCTCTTGTCTAAATTCATCTGGTTTCATGCCATATGACTTCCATTTTCATTTCCCTACTTGGAGCCAGTGAAAAGCGGCTGAAAACTTTTCCTTCACACATATAAACACACTCTCGCCCTACCTTAAAGAAGCAGTACAGCTCTGCCCTGGGGCATCTCTAGAGGCTCGGTGGGTTAATGAGAAGCTAGAGAGGCAAGGTGACGCGGCGTGAAATAGAAACGCCAGACGAGACGTGCTTTAATGCAACCTCAGGTCACATGTACCATATACACCCATCAGGATAGTTATTTCCTACTGAAAAGGCCTCGTGTAAGTTAAATCCAGCTAATGCTATTAACATCTCTGCACTGGGGAGCTGGCCTGTTGTTCAGAGGATGAAATGAATGCTGTAAAGATGAGTTGGGGAGACAATTGTTTCCAGCCTTTATCTGCATTTAAATGATCTTCAGAGATAGTTTCACGCTCATGTTCCTGCACAACCTCAGAGAGCGTTACCATGACTATAACTAAGCTATTGGCATGTGGCTAATATATTTATGTGGGAGGTGTACCGGCTTTGGGAAAATCACCTATGGAGAGTGTATGAGCTGTAGCATCAAACTAAAAGACGCAACATAAAAAGAAATTAGAGGAGTTGTTTTTACAACAAAAGATAGTTGGCTTTGACTGGCTGTCTACCAAAAAAGTCACGATAATGGATGATGGTGGACAGGATTCATTTTTGTTCTCTTAGTTGTCGTTTAAAACTTAAAGTAGAATTTGTTTTCTACTTTTCTTGTCAGGAGGAAAAAAATAGTACCTTGTTTTTGCATTTGTTTACGGCTTCAAAAGTTTGTTTAAATGTTGACTTTTTAGAAAAGCAGAATTAAGGTATCTTGTTTTATCCATTTTTGGTTATTGATTTACTTGCAATAATGTCCAACTGAACATTGCTGTGTCAAAAGCCGCAATCAACAAGCGAGAGGAAAGAGAAGTGGTCAGCTTTGTATAATTTGGGTAAAGCAAAGAAAATAGCACATAGTAAACAGTGTCAAAGAGAATGACCTGAACTAAACAGATGGGGTTTTCCGAAAATTAATTTTAGCAGAAGTAGATCTTGAAAGTAGGACGAACCTAAATATGAAGCAAATGCCCCATTTCCATTTATAGATGGTATACTTCAGACATAAATCTCTCTCTCTCATATATATATGCACACACATTGATTGAGCTTAATTGGCAGTCATATCATTAATTTTGTATGACTGCTTGTAACAGTAAGAGAAAAAAAATCAATGGTCATACAAGTTTTAAACCACCACTCGAAAAAGCTTGGACCACCTCTCTTGGTCTCACACTGCAGTGATGGAGGTACCTAATGGTAAACCATTTGCATCAGTAATTAGGTGAGACATATTTCACATAGAAACCTGATGCAGAAAGTTTTTTTGTATGCACAGTGATGTATGAGAATGTGTTGGAAATGCTAGATGGGACATGCAGAGACGTAATAAAATGGGGGAGGTTATTGTAACATCTGTATAGTTTCTAAATAGTTTTTAAAGTAAGATCTTTTCTGCCAGAGGTTTTTTAGAAGTGAACAGTTTACACAGATAGATCATACATGCATGGCTCATGCTAACATACTGGGCGTGGCTCTTAAACTGACCTCCTTGCTTAAAGCTAATCAACATGCGATTAGAATCACAAGCTGCTACTGGGTTAAAAATGCATTTTCTTTTTGTGTTTTGTTTCTTTTTAATGCCACAAGCCAATGACATAATAGGGAAGATGGGCAAATTTCAATCACAGAACTGCCAGATTTTGCTAGTATGAAAATGCCTTGAGTATAGTTAAAGTGTGTCTTGGGTTTGAGAGTCTGACACAGTTGACCCAAACCAAAATTACCCAATGTGAGTCATTGCCTAGTGTGATAGACGCATGCTCAAGCAATGTGTGGTTACATCTTGTAGATGTATTAATTCACAATTGTAGTTATGCATTGGTATTAAATTTGATTACTAATGGCAGTTCTAAGTATATTATTTATAAATACGATCTTTAAACATAATTAAAGAGGACGCATCATCATGATATTCAATTGATCATGTTTACAATATCTAAAATTCCATTAAATTGGTGAAAAATGATACGAGTTACAGTGGATATTGGAGACATAGATGGATGGTAGCAAGGTGCATTAGCAGCAAAAGAAGCATCTACTTTCTCTGTTTTGATCTTCCCCATTCTCTTTGGCTGGGTCCATACTGTACGATTTTGGCCCTCTCAGATGAAAGATGCCCAATCGTGGGCCATCGTAGCTCAAAAACGATGGTCATACAACACACACTGACAAAGATACAAGGATGATAGAACCATCAGACCAATGACAGGCTGCAACAGATATTGCCAAAAGTATTTGCACATCCATCCAAATGATCAGAATCAGGTGTTCCAGTCACTTCCATGGCCACAGGTGTATAAAATTAAGCACCTAGACATGCAGACTGTCTCTACAAACATTTGTGAAAGAATGGATGGCTCTCAGGAGCTCAGTGAATTCCAGCGTGGAACTGTGATAGGATGACACCTGTGCAAAAATCCAGTCATGAAATGTCCTCGCTCCTAAATATTCCACAGTCAACTGTCAGCTGTATTATAAGGAAATGGAAGTGTTTGGGAATGACAGCAACTCAGCCATGAAGTGGTAGGACACATAAACTAATGGAGCGGGGTCAGCGGATGCTGAAGAACATAGTGCGAAGAGGTCTTCAACTAGTTAATCACTACAGACCTCCAAACTTCATGTGGCCTTCAGATTAGCTCAACAACAGAGCAGAGAGCTTCATGAATGGGTTTCCATGGTGGAGCAGCTGCATCCAAGCCACACATCACCAAGTGGAATGCAAAGCATCGGATCCAGTGGTGTAAAGCAGCCACCACTGGACTCTAGAGCAGTGGAGGAACGTTCTCTGGAGAGATGAATCACGCTTCTCCATCTGGTAATCTGATGGAAGAGTCTGGGTTTGATGGTTACCAGGAGAACGGTACTTGTCTGACTGCATTGATCCAAGTGTAAAGTTTGGTGGAGGGGGGGTTATGGTGTGGGTTGTTTTTCAGGAGCTGGGCTTGGCCCCTTAGTTCCAGTAAAAGGAACTCTGAATGCTTCAGCAGACCAAGACATTTTGGACAATTCCATGTTCCCAACTTTGTGGGAACAGTTTGGAGCTGGACCCTTCCTCTTCCAACATGACTGTGCACCAGTGCACAAAGCAAGGTCCATAAAGACATGGATGGAAGAGTCTGGTGTGGATGAACTTGACTGGCCTGGACAGAGTCCTGACCTCAACCTGATAGAACACCTTTGGGATGAATTAGAGCAGAGACTGAGAACCAGACCTTCTGGTCCAACATCAGTGTTTGACCTCACAAATGTTCTTCTAGAAGAATGGTCAAAAACCCCCATAAACACACTCCTAAACCTTGTGGACAGCCTTCCCAGAAGAGTTGAAGCTGTTCTAGCTCCAAAGGGTGGAGCCACATCATATTGATTGGGAATGGGATGAACTAAAGCTCATATGTGAGTCAAGGCAGGTGTACGAATACTTTTGGCAATATACTGTATCAAGCAGTGTCCGAAATTAGCATGAATTGTCTCGAAGACACAGTAGAAACAGGGAAGAACAATGTGAAACTCAAATAAAGAAGAAAGACACTTTCTTTTTCTTAATTTTAATCCTTTTCTTTTCTTTTCAAAGCACATGAACATCGCTACATCAAGAGCCAACTTTCTGCTTACACATTAGCAGCACCCTGAGGTGGGCGTATGCCGATGATGTTACTGCGCCAAGAGCCTGAAATATGCTTGGGTTTACCCCTGCCGTAGCCGTGATTCAACGTGTGTTTAATCGCACAGCGTAACGTGAAGTAAATTAATTATCTACTCATTTCACATCGTGCAGTGTGGCTTGTGAATCTAGCCTTAGATGTGCAGGGTGAGCAGGTGGAGGGAGGGTTACTTTGCATATGCTTCTTGCATCAAATAGTGATTCCCAACAGGTGGTGTCAGGCAACAACCTCACGACAATCCAGACTGGAGGAAGCTGGCATAGCTTGTTTGTTACTGTGCTACTTGAACTTATTATTTTTATCTTCCACCATTATATTATAAACAGCCCCAAAAAGTATGGTTTGGAGAAGGTTTTTTTCTCTCTTTTTTTAGAGAGAGGCATCTACTTAGCTTCAAAGTAAATTTTGTTTCATCTGAGTGAAATTATTTACTCAGAGCTCACTGAGAAATCCATCTCAGGAAACTAGATATTTTTATTTACACTGGTCCATACTTTAAGACCTGAAAAGATGTTTGCACAAGCTGATTTATAAATTATTGGTGCGTTGGACTGGCAATTCAGCCTGGTGTGACAAAATGGCATTGATTTTTTTTTTTCTGTCATGAAGTGGAGGATGGTTCTGACAGCATATGCCGATTTACTGGTTCAATAAGCCTCACCCTATCTCTAACCATAAATCAAAATCCATCCACAAACTTTGACTTTCTAGCCAGGTTAATGAAAATAATTAAAAATTTAAATGGTAACGTTCCTCCAGGACGACAAGTCATAGTGGGAACGTATTTGGAAAGCCTGGCTCGATGGATACTTTCATGACTGTGGCCTCACAAATGTCACAAGAATCCATCTGCCTTCTAAAATAAATGTTGAGAGGCTGCACCCAATCAACCCACCAGCTCTGAACCATGGCTTTGCTGCTTAGACTATTGCTCCTACCCATTTCGTATTATCAAGGTTGATCCATTCAGCATTATGCCCTCACAATGGGTTCAAAACAGCAAGAAACTGAAAAATCTAATAATTGCACTGATATGACATGAAATGTACTTAATAGTGGCGTGCTTGGATGTAAACAATGTAGTTTTCGTGGGCTGATAACGTGTGTCTTTAAAGCAAAAATTCTTATGTTGTGTTGATTGAAATGACATTATGTGGGTCCTTATGTTTACGGCAATGCAAATCATTGATTCAAGAGACCAAAGCCTACAAGTTGGAGTCTTCGAGTTAATGAGTTGAGAGTGAGTTCAAGTTGAGTGTTGTCAGGATTTCAAAACTTGTTTTGGATAAACCATATAAAATATAAAAAAAATGAAGAAAAAAAGAAAGAAAACCCATTTGAGGAAGGATTTTTGTCCTGTGGTAGTGCAGGTGAAGCAACAGCACCACATGATGTGTTTGACCAGGATATAATGAAACTCATAACGGATATCTAGGAACCACGAACCTAATGCAAACACAAAATAGCTTAATATTCTCCAGGCACACTGACATGTTAACAGGCCGACATGTCAGCTGTAGTGACTAATCAGCTAATGAGAGAGCCAGTGCTCACCGGCTGCATGTTAAACTAAATCTGGTGGTCCCATCTGGCACGTCCATCAAACGGTTGTTTTAATAGTTGAAAACACTCATATGTGAATATGCCACTTCTCAGTCAACCATTCCTGGGGCGGGAGTGGGGCGACCACTCACTGTGTGTGTGTTTGTGTGTGTATGTTTGTGTGTTTTCCACCCAGGATCATAGCCAGTTGTAACGAAGTCAAGCAAGTCTCACTGTAAGCACTCACAGAATGGTTTTGTCAACCGCTATACAGGACTATAAATCAGTAAAAAAAAAAAAACACAAAACAATGACAAAAAAAAAAAAAAAATTGTACAGGTGAGTGTGTGTTACTTTTCTTATGCAAGGATGTACAGAAATGTATATTTTTGTAATGTTCATCATCAGGGCATGAGTTACAGGATAAAGTCACTGCTGTGAGTGTGTGCGTACGTGTGCGTTTCTTCCTCTTCTTCTGTGTTCTTCCTATATACAAATGTTTAAAGTTTGTAAGGGGGAAAATGTTTGTTGGATATGCTGAAAAAGTGCCATATCTTTGACTTTCTAGTGTCTTATTTTTGGTTAGCGTATATATACGTTTATCAGAGTGTGATTCTCATTGTCGAATCTGAAGAAGAGCAACGTTAAAAGCTCCACGCAGCTGTTCGGAGCAAAAGACAGATCACATGATGTGGTGTTATGTGCAAGGACTTTGCTTTGATGTAATGGATCACAACACTGAGGAAAGTACACTGCAAACAAAATTTATTTTTGACAGTCTTTCATTGACAAACTGCAGTCAGACATGCACAAAAGGACAGTCAGACAGTCAGACAGACAGAGCCTGAGCAGCGCTGTACGTCACAGACTCAGGTTTCCAGTGACGTCATTTTGTCTGAGTCGTGTCTAGGAGAGCAGGTCGTTTCAAAGACATCCCTCTCTCTTCCTCTCCCTTCCTCTGAAAAATCGGAAACAACCCCCTCGCATTTACACCCTCACTTTCATTCGCTCTCCCTTTTTCGGCATTAAACATTCAACCTTCTCCCTTCCCCTCATTTAAAAAAGCATCATCTCCTTTCTCTGTCATTCCAAGCATGTCCTCTCTCTTTTTACACGCCTTTTGTTCTCCTCTCTATTGACTAACTCCCTCCATCAGTTGTTTTCTATCTTTCATCTTCTCTCCTCCCTCTGTCTTTTATTTTTCGTCTCTAACATTTTGCAGTCCTCAGCCTGCAGGAAGCTCGTCGGTCAGGTGCCATCTAAAAATAGTTCCCCTGAAAGCAGATTTAGAAAAAAAAAGAAGTAAAAAGCAGCAGAAAAAAATGAAAAAGGAGTGGAAGGGAGGTATTAAGCAAATCAGCCTTCTTCTACTTGTCTCTTCCTCCACTTTTGTCCCTGTAAAGTTTTATCTACATTTTCTCATCCCCCTGGCCACATAGAAAGCACTCATCCTTCTACATTTTTTGTCTCCTTTTCCATTTTTCTCGTGAGCACAAGCATTTACATGGAGGTTTTTTTGGAAGCAGGGTTTTTATTGTGAGTCCCTACAGCAAATAATGAGCAGCTCAACATTCGCTCAGTCAGGCTTGGCCGATGTTTTTCCTCTACAACCTGGCAACACTTCATGCAAGCGGAGATTGTCAATCTAAAAGAAAAACAAAAAAAAAGAAACAAAAAAAGAAACAAACAGACATTACAGAGCTAATTTTCTATCGGACCAAGTATGGCCTTCATTGGAAAACATTGTTTTATGCATCGATGTTGTTGATCAGGTTGAGAAGCAGCACGTATGCACAAGCATCTCTTGACTATTGGATAATGACACTGTGATGTCAGAGACCTAATACAGTGTCCTTGAATCATGTTGGGTTTATTGTGTTTTGTTTTGTTATTCTTTTTCTTAGTATTTTCTTTGATTTCTCCTTTTTCAGTTTGTGTTGTGACACGATTGAGAAAAAAAAAAGTACAAATGCACTTTATAAGATGGACATGTTACACATTGCACTTGTATATGTCGAATGTAAAACTTTGAAGAGAAAGATTTATTTTTATTATTGTAAATAAATGAGAAGAGAAAGGAAAAAAAGTGAAAAAAAAAGACTGCAAAAAAAGTGGTGACAAAATTGCCAAATAAACTGCAAACAAGAAGAGTAAAGAAGTCACGTTTCTTTCTGTGTGTCGGAGTGGACTCAGTATGATGACAGAGCAGGACTGTTTGTGTGAGTGAGTGTGTATGACATTATCAGTGTGTGGGTGTTTTTACACTTTCTGTGTGTGTGTGTGTGTGTGTGTGTGGGGATGATGGGTGCATGTGAGTCAACACTGCAGGTCCCTGTAGTGTGGAGGGGAGGGAGGGAGGGAAGGAAGGAAGGTAGGAGGGAAGGAAAGAAGGTAGGGAGGGAGCAGGTGGCAGGGAGGATGGAGGAAGGACAAAAGAAAAGAAGGGAGAAAAGCAAAGAAGGAAGGCAGTTAGGATGGTAGAAAGGATGGAGGGGAGGTGGGAGGGATGAAAAGAAGTAATATAATGAAGAGAGGAGAGGAATGAATGAAGGAAAGGAAGGAAGGAAGAAGTGGAAGGAAGGAATGAATAGAAGAATGAAAATAGAATGTTACTGAAACATTAAAGCAGTCCCTTATTTCAAAACAACAGCAAATGTTTGAGACACAGGCAGAGGAAGGATGAAACGGAGGAGACAACACTCACAAAAACACACTTTAATAAAGAAGAAAACAGGAATCCCAGAGGCAGAGAGCGACAATAAAGATCTGAGATGATTATCGAGCATCAAGCATTGTGTGATCATGTGAGAGTTTCTGTACAGGGACATATTGCTTTGTAACAAAATAGGCTTAACAGTACAAACATAAACACATGTTGTTATGTTTGTCACTGCCCAATGCTAAATTCGGACCTAAAATTAACCCTTTCAAAACAAGACCCCCCCCCCCTTTAAAGGGAACGCATGTCATTTTCAAACAGGAGCCTGAGAATGGGCTGGTGTTTTTAGGGGTTAAAAACCCAAACTATGACTTTTAAATAGTCCTTAAATATAGTGTTCCACTCTTCACAAACCAGCTGGACCCCACAAGTATATCTAAACATGGCCACGTACC
Source organism: Hirundichthys speculiger (assembly GCA_018398805.1). Lineage (NCBI taxonomy): Eukaryota > Metazoa > Chordata > Actinopteri > Beloniformes > Exocoetidae > Hirundichthys > Hirundichthys speculiger. The sequence continues at coordinate 1,637,943 of JAGFBZ010000292.1, read as the reverse complement.
TGCTTTTCCAAGTGAGGAGCGGAGAGACGTGGCGTATTCATGTGAGGGTGGGGCACTGGGGAGATGCGTGCACACGCTGTAGCAATGCGACTTCGGCCGTACAAATCTGTGACGCAGGTGAGTGACTCAGTCTTTAAGTCTGTTACAAAATCATTTCTTTGCATTCAATGAAAGTGTGAACGACACAAACTTGTAGGAGAGACGGTAAATGTAAAGGTGCGTAGGATGCTGAAACTCCCCTACCCTTATGTGGTCTTCACATGGAGGTGAAGAGCTCCATCAAGTGGCTGCAGGCGAGAGCTGCAACGGGAAGAGGTGAGAGGAGAGACACGACCTCTGCCCACTCATTCACATGCTCCTCTCCCCCCCCGCTCTGCTGCAGAGCTGCATGCCCACTCTGAGTGCTCATGTGTTGTAGAATTATTAATACAGTCAATGCGACATGCTCAAAGCATCCCAGAAACCAAGATTTATTTATTTTTTTCATGGCACGGGGGAAAATGATACGTCACATATTTGACCTGGGAAAAAAGAAAAAAGCTTGGCTTTTGTGTCTGTGTCTGTTGTCCTATCCGTTTGGAAGATGTGATATGAAGATGAAATCAAAAACATGGTTACCTTGGCTACACCACAACAATTTCTTATGCAAAAAATCATCTTCTGCATTAGTGCACGCTACACTCACTGAAGGGAAAAGCGATTGACCGAAACATCTCTGGGATGCACAAATCACTTTTGCAACGCTTGTCACAGAGATTCTTGGTGCATTACCCTAACATTTTCATGTGGGATATTTGGAGATTTGTGACTCACAGCTGCAAACTGAAGCAGCTGCGGTTACTAAATTGTGTTTGTGTATGAAAAATATCCACACACGAGAATGCATTTATGCAAAGATATTCACAAACTTGAAATGCATGATCAGTGCTCTCACACATGAGTTCATGTGGGTGTGTGAATGTGCACCATATTCAGTGCATGAATAGGAACTGTGATCTGACCTTCATCTAAGTTACAATAATAGACAAATATGTGAAAGTTTATAATGCACAACTATAATTTCTTGCGTTTTTACTTGCTGATGTAGGTTCTCGGTCATCCAGGTTATGGGAACTCTGAAAGGCTTGTATCAAGGCAGCTGAAGACCTCTTTTTCTTTGTTCTTGAAGACATGAGGATGCGTTGTAGATGGAAGATGAAGAAACATCCAGTTGCCTTGATTTAAGCGTTTGAGAGTTGTGTCTTTACTTGACACATCCATTAAACATTCACAGATGTAGAGGGAAAAGAAAGTGAACTCAGAGTTAATAGCTCCTTTGGCAGCACTGACATCAAGCAAGCAACGTCAGTAGCTCTGGATCAGATCAACGCCACGTTCAGGAGGAATTTTTGATCATTTCTTTTGAAAGAACTACTTACACATATTTTTAGGATTGATGGTGACGAGGCCAATCTGTAGCATCTCTTTAGACATGAGGTCTGGGCCCTTACTGGGCTGCTCCAGGATGTGGATTTTCTTTTCCTGAAGTCATTCTCTTGTGGTTTTACATCAGGGACTCAGGGCCATCAACATGCTGCTTCTACTAAGCATCAAGTGGCGGACAGCCGCTATCCTCGAGGGTATTTTCTTTTTCACAATTTGGAAATTGTGAATGAAAATCTGAAAGCTTTTTGGGGTGTGAAACCCATCAGAAGCAGATATTGGGCACATTCAGATATGAAATTCCTGGCGGGTCTGCATGTGTTTTGGTTATTCTAGACTGTAGATCTTGAGTGAGTGGGCTTGGTTCTATGTTGATTCTGCGTCTATGCATCCACTCACCTGCTATTGGTCCACTCCTACTGGCAGTAGCTGCAGAAACAAATATTTATCCTTGCACAGAGGAGATAAAACAATCTGCTGTCCCTTAAATTGAGTATGTATGAGTCATTCTGGAAAACATCAAGAGCATTGTTGTTCAATAGACTCATCTGCCTTTGATTCTAAAATTAAATCTGGCTGAAATTAGATCTAGCAGGAAAGATGCATGCAGGAAATATTTTCAACCTATCAAAAAGAAAAACATTTTTGATTCATCTGTATTGTTTAGTGTAAAGTAAAAGCCATCCTTTCATCATTGTGTGTGTTCCTTTCTTTCCTTTTTTCCACGGACCACTTCGTTTCCATCGTTCCCTCTCTGCTGTGTCACCATCTGTGTCCCAGACTGATAAAACAGCACACATCCCATGGCTTCCTCCTACACCCTGCCAAAGCACAAAAACAGTACGGAGCTGGAGCAGTCCATGCTGACAGTTCTGCTGGAGTACGGAAAAAACAGAACGATGACTGATGGATTTGCGTCAGTCCTATAAAGTGACTGATACTGCTGAGTGAATGCTAACATTTCAGACAAATACTGAGGCTAATTCGAGTTTCCTCCGAGAAAATGTGCCTCTGAATCCTGACAGTAGGGAAGGAAAATAATCTGTTTTGTAGGTAATGGTCCCTTTTATAGGCCTCGACCACCAATCTGAGGAAGAATCAAGAGATTCAAGAGACTGCTGGTGCCGAACACATGGCTGTCAGCTGCATGTACCTCACATGGAGGACACTTCGTGAACGGTTTGAATTTTTCTTCTGGGAGCGCAGGCATCTTCTTCAGACAGATGGAATTCACCTCAATAAAGCTAATCTGTTTTACTCTGTGAGTCATCTGTCCTCTCTGACAAGGATGAGAGACAAGAAGAACTAGAACAAAAAGGATAAAGACAGGATAAGACCTTTCAGAAGTGTTGAGAGTTAGGCTCCTCAGGCCCCGCCTACAGAGAGTTCCAACTCCTGAGGGGATTCAACGATGACAGAGAGGCCCATCGCCCAGGCTGAATACTCCCAAATGTGGAAGATCATTGCCCTTGTCTCCTCTCAGCTCTCATTGCCTTCCCCAGCCCTCCATGTGAACTCCCCCCCCCTGCCGGAGTTCATCTACCAGATCAATGAGCTGGTCACTGCTGGGACCAAACTGCCACTCCCCCACCCATCTCCTGTGTTTTCATCCCTACCTTGTCCTCTGCACCCACTTCCACCTCTAGTTTTGAGCCCCTAGCCAGCCTTAAAGTCTGTTAAAGAAAAGACTCCGTGTCCCTCCTCCCCCTTCACAACAGCATTACATTCAGCCTCTGTCTCACCAACCAGATGAAGTCACACATTATGTTATCATGGACTCAAACTGATGTGTGTTGGGTTCAGGTCACAGGGATGATGGCACTCAAGAATGCTTCCAGGACAAACCAGGACCTCGTGTTCTATTTCTATTCCTGTGTTTCTAGGTCTCAGAAAGGAAGAAGCGCATGTAATTCCAGCATCCGGCATAAATAATTTGGTCAAGTTTTCTTTCAATAAACGTGCTGTTCAGGTCCCCTCTACTAACTTTAAAAAGGTAGCTCTGCTAAATGTTCGATCTCTTAATTAATGAGTTTTATTTCTGAGATTAGTCTTGAGTTCATGATTAAACTGAAACCAGGTTAAATCAGTTCTCACTGAGTCAGCCCCACCAAACATCAATCCAATGAATGTTTCTAGATCAAACAGGAAAGGTGATGGTGTTGCTGATATATTTAAAGACCCGTTTCTTTATGACAGTAAACAACACCAGGGAGAGCACTGACTGTCTCAACACAAATGGGCATAAATGTTCTGGCTACTGAATACAAAACTGACTGAGTCATGCTTTAGCTTGCTTATATTCTTCTTTGAGAAAAAAGTTCAGGTAAATGAAAGCAGATTCTTTCCAACCAGATATCCAGATCACCAGAGGGAGAAATGAGGACCATCAAACATGTAAAACACAGAATCATTCCTGTGTTACTGCTGGCTGCTTCTCTCATGATGAAGATAATGTCTAACACAACTAATATCACAGTGCCTTTCTTTGCCATTTTTCCCCCCCTGAACCTTTACCTGTGCCATGTTCCAGTAATTCCTGTGCATCAGTCACCCAAACATTTACCTGCTAGCAGAACACATTCAGACTCAATAAACCATCCCCTGGCAGGTCCTCATTCAGTCCCACCATCCATCTCTCTGGCAGAAATGAGCCAATAATGTGTCCAAGTCCCGCCGGTCGACTGCAGCGTACAGAGAGCAGATATCGTCAGACATCTCCAGCTCCTTCAGGCACCCTTTCAGATCTCACTCCATGGGAAATGGAGATCTCACTCCATTCTCTGCAGCCTGTTGCTGCATAGACAGGGCTTCAAGAAAGTGCTCCACCGCCTCTCTGGCTGAAGTTCCAGAGCTCTTCTGTAGGCGGCTACTGCCTCCTCTGACCGGCTTCCATTGACCAGAGTAGCACCCAACTTTTTCCACAAAGGTAGTCCTGTGGGATGACGGACAGTACCAGCACTGGGGTTGAAGAGGACTCCCAGGCCCCACTGGAGCTGGGGGTCTACCTGGCTCGGGTCAGAGATGGCTGCTAGCAGGAAAAGGGTCTGGAAATCAGTAAACGGCGATTCTAGCAGTAGAGCCGAATCTGTCCTTCTCCTCCTCCATCTAAAGACTAATTTCACCGCAAACAGTTAACATGTGGTGATTTTGATACACTTGAATATCTGTGTGTTGTGCTGAAAGGCATTTCAAAAAATTAATTGTCTGCAGACCTCCAGGGTTCTCTGCAAGTTTTATGAACAACGTCTCTGAGCTGCTTGCTGTTATCACAATCAGAATTCAACCATGTTGTATTAGCTGGTGATTTTAACACTGACATTGGTAATCCTTCACAGATAAACTGCCAATAAATTTTGTGGTCTGTTAGAAACTTTTGATCTGTTCCAGCATGTGAAAGAACCCACATGCTGGATTTGGTCATTAGCAAGGCTGTTGACATTTCTAACACTGTTGTAAGGGATGTTGGCCTCTCTGACCACTTATGTGCTTTCTTTGAAACGTCAGTTTCTCCAGTCACCCAAACTGAGTCAGTTTCTGTGAGGAAACTGTATATAAATGAACAGACTGCTCATCTTTTAATGGACGTCATGTTTACGTCAGCGAGACCAAGGTCAGAGTCTGCTGATGTAATTGTTCATAATTTGAAATGTTAAACAGTTAAAATTATTGATGTTATTGCACTTGATAAGATAAAAATGTTGTCTGGCAAGCAGAAAGCACTGTGGAGAAACAGTCCAGCTTTTGCCGATCACAACAGAGAACACATTCACTATGAAATCTTTAAAGGAAACCCTCACAATTAAAACATCGCTATAAAAAGGCTAGACAAGCCTATTTTTCTGAAATGATCAGAAGGAATATTAACAACAATCAGATGCTTTTTGCCACTGTTGAGAAACTAACCAACCCCCCAGCATAGTGAGCCTCTGATTTCATGTCTCAGAACAAGTGTAATGAGTTTGCATCTTTCTTTGATGTAATCATTAAAATCATTAAAACATGTACACTAAACACTGGAGTCTCACAGTACTGAGGCCACATAGCAACAGTTTGATCAGACTGTCATCATTTGGTTCCATCAGTGCTAAAAACATGGAGGAGATAGTTAAAAATCTAAATTCAAGATAATCTTTCCTTTATTGGTAAAATTACTGTGAAAGCAGCATTGATTCAAGCAAACAAATTCTTAATTGCAAATGGCCGTTTTGACAGATTTCCATCTGGCTTCAGACAAAATCACAGCACCGAGACAACACTGATCAAGGTCTTAAATGACATTTATCTGAACACTGATTCAGGTAAAACATTTGTATTGGTGCAGCTGGATCTTAGTTCATTCTTTGATATTTTGGACCATAAAATCCTCTGGACAGACAGGAAAACTGGGTGGGGTTATCAGGTCCAGTTCTTAGTTGGTTCAGATCATATCTTGAAGGCTGGAGGTTTGTTGTTAACATGGGTGAAAATAAAACTGAGCAAACTTCCATGATCTGTGGAATGCCTCATGGATCAATTCTTGGACCACTATTATTCATTCTACACGCTTCCACTAGGTCAGATCATAGATGACAATAATGTTGCTGACCACAGCTATGCAGATGACACTCAGATTTACCTGAACTTCCACCAAATGACTTTGATTAGATTCATTTTGTCAGTGCTTGGAGCATGTGAATAGCTGGATGCAATGAAGCTTTCTTCAATTAAACTAAGACAAGACAGAAATAATCCTATTTGGTAACAAAATGGGAAATAAATAAACAACAACAACAACAACAACAACAACAATAAAAATCTGCCCAGCCTGAATCCAGAGAGTTCAAGACAAAAACCCAAGTCAGAACTCTTAGAGTTTTAATTGACTCAGACCTGAGCTTCAGCAGCCACATCAAGGCTGGAACTAAAACAGCTTTTTATCGCCTCAAACAGATACAAAGAGTCAGAGATCTGATGTCCAGAGCAGATTTAGAGACGCTCATCCATGCCTTCATCTTTAACTCAGATGGAATAAATTCCTGCTGATATTACATGTGCCCCAACTCTCAGCACTTTAAAAGTTAAACTGAAAACTGCTGTTTTCTCAAGACTCTGTTTAGTCTGATTTTATTGCACTGACTTTACTGGTCTATTCTAAGCTGTTTTACGTATTCATTTTCTGTCCAAATCTATTTTTTGTGCTTTTATTATGCATTTTATTTGCTTTAAGTAATTTTTAAACACTTTGATTCATCTTTCCCTCTTTTAAATCCTTTTGTAAAGCACTTTGAGTCAGCTTTGTGTATGAAATGTGCTACACAAATAAACTTGCCAATGCCTTATCATCACACTTGCAAGAAATAACATGCAAGTTGATATTAGAAATTTTCTAAAGAGAATTTGAAAGGGTGTCGTGCACTTACTGCCTTGAGAATGTGATTAACAGAAAAAGGAGAAGCAGCTCAGTCACCAGTTGCTATAGTGACATGCAGGGGCGATTCTAGGGTCAGAGCTTTAGGGGTGCTGAGCACCCAATTAGCCCCACCACAACCCACAAGTAACGTTAGTGAGAAGAGGATGATACCATTAGGCAGGGTCGTTTTCAATTTCATTCTTAAAATGAAAAAGAAAAAGAATATGTCGATAGTTAATATTGTGTTGTTTGGACATAAGTGGTTGCTGCTGAGTATAAAGTAAAAGCATGAATCCACGCTGTAATTAGGTGTTTTAACGCCCAAAAAGAGGCAAAACAAAATAAATAAAAAGTAAGGTTTGTTGGTGGTTAGTACTGCGTGGTGCCACCATGCACTACTAACCAACAATGGATGGTTGGGGTGTTATTTTTGAGTTTTAAAAGAGTGGGCCACGCCGGCGGCGCACGTATGGGCCGCGGAGATAGGGCACTGGAATCCCCTGGCAAGCCAAGGGAGATCACGGACCACCGCGCAATGCTCGGCCCACGATCCCCCTTGGCAAGGGAGAGTGCGAGCCTCTGCGCGGTGCGGATCTGGCGCGTGCAATGGGACCGTCTGCTGCGCATAGCAGCGGTCCCGGCGCCATCCAAGCACCAGGCTCCCCGTGGTTCCCCGAGGGGACCCACTGAAGATTTGACAGTGTGTGACCTCTTTATATACTACTTTTCTCACGTGCCATCAATGACGTCACATTGCAAAGCCACGTGAGGGAGCTCCCATGGAAATTTCCTTCAGGGTTGTCATGACAACACTGTACGTGGTGACGCGTCTTTGCTCAGTGCCCGCACGCACGCCGGTCTACCAGCGCAACGTCGCGCGCAGAGGCGCTTACTGGCTGATGCAGGACGCTGTTGACCAGGGGCGTCACTAGGTTTAGGGGAGGCTTAGCCCCAAGAGATGCACAGGATGTGAGCGAATGTAGCGTGTGAGCACAACATTTCACAAACAGCTAATAAAGACTGAGAAATAATTTATTAATATTATTATTTCAGTCTGTTTTATACAATACAGTATAAGTATACAGTATAAGTCTTATATCTGCTTGCTCTCCTTCTCTCTCTGTGATAACTTAATCTTCCTCTGCCTCTTGATCCATCCCTGGATCCCCTTGCTCTCTGACTTGACCTTGCCTGTTGATCACACAATGAGTTGAATTAATAACTGATCAACATAGAGCCTAATGCCATAACTTTCGCTCACAGCACAATAATTGTTTGTTCCCAAATATTTTGAAGTTGCACAGATTACATTTTGGGCACATATGTGACTAAAATGGTTGTAATTTCAAGCCCTGAAAAATATATTACTTAATTACTTGAATTAAAGTAATACTAAGATACTCTTGAAAATATTTGGGTCAGGCTAATATATATATATATATATATATATATATATATATATATATATATATATATATATATATATATATATATCTTTGCTTGCTTTCTCCACTTTCTAATCATTACACTCCTCAATAAAAGCTCAAGTTAAATTAGTCTTAATATGAATATGAGATATGAAACATTTCAGTCAAGGTGAACTATATGAGTTCCATAAAACTCCAAGGCTGTCTGCATCTCAAATGACTCTATCCTGTGAAATCCTTTAGACTCACCTTTCTGGTAAAGGTTTCTCCCCTCTCACTCCCTGTGCTCCTCTGCCCCTCTGCCCTGACTCCTACAGGTCAATACGGGAGGTGGAGTGATTATTATTAGTGTATTATTATTATTATTATTATTATTATTATTATCCACTGATGATAATCATACTGAATGAGCTCAGCTCAAGTGAGAAACACAGCTGATGCTCCGGAATGAAGCCATCCCAAAGATAGTATAATGTAAAAAAGAGTGCACAGACGTGCGCAGAGATTGTCTGTAATGTGCAAACTAGGTTTTTATTTGTCAGTCAGGGAGCTCTTGGTTCATTAATTACACGGGACTTACTGCTGTTAGCTGGGGGCTGGAGCTAACTAACTGTTACCATCAGCAGTGATCAATACTTACTGTCTTGAAAAACTTTCTTATGTCCATCCTTCAGTGAGTCATGTTCTTCTACTCATGCGGTTCGAGTCGGCTCTGTGTGCTTCGGGGTACACACAGGAGTGCAAGCAAGGTCGCAGGGAAAACGTGGACTGGATTTTCAGTGATGTGGGCGTTCTCAATATGAACAAGTGGAATGGATTGGATAACGACGCACTGACAGATTTATGATCATATTTAAGTGAATAGTGACAGGTTACACAATTATTTATTTAAACTCATATTCTGGTCACTTCATATTGAATTTGTCAGCGCTTTTTGTAAAATATATACAGTCATGGAAAAAATGATTAGACCACCCTTGTTTTCTTCAGTTTCTTGTTCATTTTAATGCCTGGTACAACTAAAGGTACATTTGTTTGGACAAACATAACGATAACCACAAAGATTGCTCATAAAAGTTTTATTTAAGAGCTGATATCTTACCATTTTCCATGGTTTTCTTGATTATAACCTAAATCACTTAAGTTTTTACATCAATAGCTATGGCGTTTGTACTGCCAAAAACACTGCTTTTATGCATTCAGTGTTTTCTTTTCTGTCTGTTTTAGTCACATGATGACGTTTAGTGGTACCAGGTATTAAAATGAACAAGAAAGTGAAGAAAAAATGGTGGTCTAATAATTTTTTCCATGACTGTATATATATATATATAAAAATATATAAAAATATAAATATATATATATTTTTTTTTTAAAACCTAATTATTTAGGGGGGCTGAAGCCTAATAGGCCTAATGACGCCACTGGTGACAAGACCCAACTGCAGATAAACACCACGCAGGTGTGTCTGAGGTACGCAGAAACGCAATGCAGTAATTAGTCCTCCAGCAGCCTGAAAATCTGAAATGACTAGAAGAACTAGTGGCAGAAACATGTCATAACACACCAAAGTATTAGATAGAATAATATGGTAAATTAGAGCGAGGCCTTTCAGCAGCAATACTCGGCTAAACTGTGTGGTGTTTAAATGATGCTCAGTTGGTACTAACTGAGGATCACTGAGTATAAAGTGGGTCCACAGTGTGTCAAAGAAAATATCCTCCACACCATTAAACCTCCAGCAGCAGCCTGAACCGTAGATGCCATGCAGGATGTATCCATGCTTCCATGTTGTTTATGAAAAATTCTGACCCTTCCATCTGAATGTTGCAGATGAAATTAAGACTCATTTGCTTTTCTTCTTATTTTCCAATTTTGGTGAGCCTTGAAAACTGAAGCCTTACTTTCCTGTTCTTAGCTGACAGGAGTGTCCGGTATAGGCTTTTGCTGCTGTAGCCCATCTGCTTTAAGGATCAAAATGTACCTTCAGTAGGCATGTCGTGATCTAAAAAAAAATCGATTCAAATCGATTAAAAAAAAACAAAAAACGATTCGAATCGATTTAATTAAGCCATGAACCACGATGTGGCCTCCAGGCCAGCAGAGAGCGCCCTCAAGTTAAAGTACGTTCTTGTTTAACGTCACTATATGCGGCGCTACGTGCAACGTGCTATTGTCATTATGCATGTACGCCACTAGATGGAGCCGCACCTAAGAAAACAGGAAGCAAATGGAGCATCACAGTGAACGCATGCGAGCAGGATCTGATGAAAAATGGAGGGTCACACGACCGACTCGAGCAAAGAGGTTAGACATTCGAAAATAAGACGACTTTGATGGTTCTGCTGTTATCAACATGATTAATGCAGTTATTGAACTACTTGGTTGTCGCTTATTCACTGAGTCATAGTCACAGATTTTAAGAAAATAAAGTTTATAACATAGTACTATAGCTTGATCTTAAATAACATGGAAACCTGACTCATACCTTACTTTAAGTATGGTACCATATGTCCTAAAACGATGAGATCATCAAAATGTTTAAAATTACAGCAGAATGTTGTCTCTGTGTGATTTTTTTCCTATAGTAATTATACAATAAAAAGTTGTTTGCGAATAACCTTATTGTCTTCATCATATTTTCATTTTCCCAAAATGATATTTGAAAAATCGGGGTCGTTTTATAATCAGAGTCATCCTGTATTCAGGCCAATGCGGTAAATTGGTGAAATTGGTATTTAATTTTTGTTCAGACAAAAATAAATATGCCTTAGTTTGTGCCTGGCTTAAAGTAGAGTTGACTTGTTATGTACTAAAGGAAAAAAAACTGATACTGAACTGATTTATAGAAGAGGGCAGTAGGCCTATTGTAAAAAAAAAAAGAAAAAGAAAAAAAGAAAAACAGGATTTGACAAATTTGAGAGTTAATAAAACAGTTTCCACTTTCCAGTCATTTGCTATGCAGGTATAAAGAGGCATAAGAAAAAAAAACAGTTTTGTAGAAAAAAGAAGAGAGCTGATACAACTTTTTTTTGTCATTTGCTGCTAGTTCTAATCTACTGTATTGAAAATCTACTACAGTATTGTTAAAAAGGAAAAGGCTGAATTTGTGTAAGAGAAATAATAATAAAATATAAAAAAATCTGTCATTTGCCTGTAAATTAATTTTGTGTTGTACATGATTCCAATCGTATCGTGAACCCTCAATTTTGATTCGTATTGTGTTGTGAGTTGAGTGAATCGCGGCATGCCTAAACATCAGAGATGGGATTCTGCATACCTTGGTTGTAATCAGTGGATATTTGAGTTACTGTTGCTTTTCTTTGACCTTGAACCAGTCTGCTAATTCTCCTCTGACGTCTGACGTCAACAAGGCAGTTTTGTCCAAAAAAAGCTGCTGCTCAGTGGATATATTATCTTGAATGGACCAGTCTCTGTAAACCCTAGAGATGATTATGCGTGGAAATCCTGGTATATCAGCAGTTTCTGAAATACTCAGCAGCTCATCTGGCACCAACAAGCCTGACACACTCAAATTCATTTAAAATCCCTTTCTTTCTCATTCTGATGCTCTGTTTGAACTTCAGCAATTTGTCTTGACCACGTCTACATGCCTAAATGCACTGACTTGCTGTCCTGGGATCAATTGAACATGTGTACCTATTAAAATGGGCGGTGAGTGTATGTTAAATAATTTGTGTGAGTGGAGACATTGCTGGAATGAAAGATGTTTGAAACTGAAAGTGCATGACATCACTACATTGCTTGAAGCCCATAAATCACATCCATTCTGTTATAAATTAGAATAATGTTTTCTGTGTAATGTATTGCTAAATAATAGAGTTATAAAGAAGGTGTGAGTTTTCACAAGTTTTTGTCAAACTCAACTCATTTCTGTGAAAGAAAAATTGCAGTTTTTCATTTTATTTTTAAAAATAACATTATAAATACATATTTATGATGAATTGCTGAGGGCATTGTTCGTTAAGTTTTTCTGAAAATTGTTATTTGTGAAAAGTACTGACATTTTGAAAGGAGTGGACGACAGAAGAAGGTGTGCTTCAATGCTTTGCATTAATAGTGCTTATTCAACTTTGTTAACACATAGGAGTCTAAGTGAAAATTTGCCATGTTTGGCAATTTTAGACCAGATTTGCCAAGATTTGCAGCAAAATGTATTTAGTTCTTTGTTGACTCATGGCCCACCTCTCCACCAATATTAGGGACACTTGTCTTAGCTGATTTTAGTGTAATCCTGCTGAGTAATGGTCAGACACCATGACTCAAGCATCACACCGATGAAGAAGAGAACCATACAAAATACAAAAATAACAGAAAAAGCCAAAGATGTAAAGTTTTGTTCACCATTTATTGTCTATAGTTACATGCATACTTGCTTACAGTTTATTTTAGTGTGCAATACAGTTTTACTTTGATTCATCGTCTAGGTTATATTAAACCAAATGAATTTAACTTTACAAGCGTCCTTACCAAAAGTCTTTACAACAAGATTCGTTTCTCACATTTTAACACGTGACATTTTCTTACGAGCCAGAAGCCAGAGATACACGGGGGCAGGTTTTAAAGAAACCCTCCCCTTTGGTGTGCCTGCTTGTCATGTTCAGAAATGAAAAACCCTACACTTCGTCTGGGGTTTAGCATTGCAGACTACAAAAATCTTGACAGAAGCATTGGTTTTCATGACATCAAAGAGGGTGGAAAAGTGGCTTTTTTTTTTTAAGTTAGAGCTTTACATAGATGCTGAATATTTTTTGATCCACAGATACTGGGTAATTATACATATGTGTGTATCTGTGGCTTCTGCAACAACAACACAACCACAGAATAAACAATTAGACCTGGGTCAAAATTCAGACATTGTAGCAGGGTTTATGCTTGAAACTCCTATGTTACAATGGAATATTTTATTCTTCTTCTTTTAAATATCACCTCACTCTGTGGCAAATCCACTCTAACTGTTCATATGTGCTTCTTGTTGCTTCAATAACAATGTCCACAATTTCAGGTCTTTGCACAACTCTACAACCCTCGTCCAAACTACCAGGGCGAATGACCAAAAATTTCTCAACACGTCATTGATTTATATTCTACAACAGAGTTCTGCTGCTGGGTCAGTGAAATCCTTAACTCATTTATATACAACATCAAATCGCTATCCAAAATTGTGACGAAATCTGCAATAAAGTAAGTCGATGAAATCCTCAAACCTGTGGGACGACTGACTGTCAAACAGTCTAAGATATGTGGCACATCTTGTTTTTTTATTATCATCAATGACATTAATGTCCATCAGAGGAAAATCTGCAGCCGTGAAAAGTAAAGTACACCCTTAATGATATATATACATATATATATATATATGAAAATTTTAAAAATCTGGTCCTTACAAGGTCTTATAATTAGCTACTTGTGGAGGGGTTTTCTATAAAGAGGACGTAGCAGCACAGTTTAGGTTTGTAAAGCTGCATCTAAAAAAAGCCAAAAGACTAGCATATCTGAAACAGAATCGTTGTAAAAGGAAAATAAAAAAGGTTTTGCAATGTTCCAAATTCAAGTGATTAGGACATTGACCGTAATTGACCTGTTCATGAACAAATGCCAACAAACCTCTATTAAAACTAAGCGACAGTGTAAAGGAGACTAGGCCATATTCTTCCACAAGAATGTGAGCAACTGATAATATCATGTAGAAAACACTTAGTTAAATGTCGATTTGGCAACCTATGAAGTCATGTGGTGCACTTGGTTTTTCAGACACGGCTTTTGCATTTTGGCTTTGTGTCCTTACGTTAACAAAAAATGTGTCATGTATTATGCGTTGCATTTACCTAATTTTCAGACATGGTCAAGACCAGATCATGTTTTCCTTCATTCACTTCCATAATATGGTATCTTAATAGTTTGTTCACATCTTGACATGTGAACTTTAGAACTAAAGGATGGAATTAATTAAGGATGTACTTTCTTTTTCACGTAATTATACATTCACAGTTGAGGTTCAATAGGGCCAGATTTTAAGCCAGGACTTAATAAAGATCTTAAATCAGCAGCAGGATGTAAATATAGTCTACATGAAATAAATAGCTCCATTGACACTTTTCAGTGAAAGGAACCTGAATATATGGCTGATAAATGATACAGGGGGCAGTGTAACCAAATCCATGAGTAGAGGACTCCACTTCCCATAACTCTTTCCAACTGCAATAAATTGTGGCACCAACAAGAACTACAGAATCTTAAGTATTTGTTGCTCTTGCTGGATAAGAAAAACACGAGTAAAAATGTATGAACGTACTATTGAATGATCTTGGAGCGAGACATTTTTGCTTTGTTTGTAATTTCTGGCTCATCTTTTAACTGGCTTCTCTGACACAGGTTAACTTCTTTCATGTGGCACCTCCTTTAAAGTCACCCTAAAATAAAGCAAAGTGAACACCTCACTGCAGCACACTTATTAAAAAAAAAAAAAAAAAGAAGGAGGAAAAAACACATTATTAAAACACTACAGTCCAATCAGTTCATACTGAGGGTTAGGCAAACCTATACTGAAAGGAGATAAGAAATAATATACTGTATATTACCTTTGCAAGTCTCTTACACATGTATTTATAGTTCACAAAGCTTCTGCAGAACACAGTGTTGACCTAGTGTCACTGAGGGTGAACGAGGCCACATGAACGAGTGAACGTGACCTCTGACACGCTGGCTCAGGATGATTAGCTTTATGAGTGTGACACCGGTTGTGCTTAAATGTCGAAGCGTTTATAGAAGACCACAGCACACAGTCACTTGCTGAAATGTTAAGCTTTAGTTAGGAAGGACAGCAAAAGATCACGAATTAAATAAAAAAAAACAAAAAAAACAGCATAAGCTCATTGGCTTGCCATTCGGTTCAATGTGGCGAAATGGAGACAGAATGTTGAGTTTGACTCCAGCAAGGCTGGTGGTGCTTGGTTTCCCGAGCCAGCACAGTTCTGGGCAGGAGCCAGCTTTTAATCACAGTTTTACTACACTACTACCTCAAAGGGAGAAGTACAATACACCACAATCGTTGAAATGTAAGTGAAAGGACACCACCACATTTTGGGAGTTTGGCCTTCTAATCACTTTAACCAAAGCTTTACCAAAGCTGTCTCTGTGTTTTCTGCCTGCTGCATCATGCTTACAAGATATTATTCAAAGAAAATAATAACAAAATCAATCACAGTCTGAACTGCATGAAAGATCTCCAAGAGCTAAAAAATATATATATATCTTATTTTTTTTTTTTACTTTTTAGCTATTTTAGCATTTTCAAGGTTGGCAACTTCATTATTTCTACTTTAAAGTGATTCCAAGGTTTTCTGAGACAGTGTAAGGTTTTCTTACATTAGTAATTTTATTAAAAGAAGACAAATTATACTTGTAGGATATTTGTTTTCTGTCGAGTCGCAAAGCTCCAAGTTTAACCAGAGGGAGGCATCACTCCTGAACTGCTTTAAAAACCTTGTCTATTTTTATTTGTTTTGTTTTTTCTTGCTTCACTTCTCCATTACCATATCATTCTCTCATTTAACTATTGGATGTTCAGTGGCTGCGCCATGTCACCACTTTTGTCCAATAGCTGCTACCCCAACACCGTAGCAGAACTCACATTCCTCAGGACGACGTTTTTTTCTTCAGTTTTTTTTTTTTTTTTTTTTTTTACCTAATTAATGCTAAATTAGTGTCGTTCTGAATCAGTGGGAGTTCGCATACTTGCTTTCAAAAAGGTTTACCTTTCTCTTAAAAGAGCTGTGGACACCATTTTTGTGGTACTTGGGTTTCCCTTATTAGCTGACTGGGTCTTTGAGGGGGTTCTTAAAGAGACAGGAGCTAAAATGACCATTTCAGAAATAAGGGAAGTGCTGCAGCAAAGTAGAACATTTCTTTTAACTAAAACTGAGCTTGTATATGAGCAAAATATGGAGTCTTTAATATACAAAAAGGTGGTTTGTCACACTGAACAACAACCCGTACCAAGTATTGTTTGATGGTGTGTAGCGCTAAATAAAATAGATGATGGAAAAAACAAAACAAAACAAGATTCAGATCCTAATAGGCAAAGGAAAAAATTCTGATTAGCTCCAAGGTTAACACTGCTCACTTTCTTTGTAAGCAAAGCAACTTGAATGCAAGGTCTAATGTTGAAGCATGTTCAAAAGCAATTTTCTTTTATTTTTTTTAAAGCACCTTTAACGGCAACACAACAGCAATTCAACATGCTTGGTGTTGTAAAGCACGCTCAGCAGCCAAAGTTCATCACAGAGACGGTTGTTGCCAATTCTGTAACCCCATGATGGTCAAGGTGATGGTCAAGATGACCCGAGGGGCCAAACTCCCAAAAAAGTGGGCATCGCTTCATGAGAGCGCGTGTTTTGTAACCAGGCACAACCCGGAAAAGCACAGTAATCTGTTAATAAGCTATTATCTTCCCTGATTATCCTGACTTGTTTTCACAAATTATTTCTCAACATTTGGCAGATAAGTAAAGATTGCACTATTATTAGTCTTTCTTGTGCTCTATCGTGTGTTCTGTAAACACATTACACCCATCCTCACTAAGGGCCCACCTACTTGCAGCTTGAGCGCTTGTAATATTGCTAATAATTACCACTCAAATGTGTCGGGGTGCGAGAAGTTGGCTGGTCTGTGTATCACACCTCTGTGTTTGCGGTTAGGAATGAGCAGATGGAGGCGAGAGGCTGCTGCAGTGCGTGTTGTGCTGTACACCCTGGGCAGCAAGACACTAAAACCTCTGGGGTTTTAGTTTATGTATAGGCGTTGTCAGGGGCAACCATGCAAGCTGACATTATCAACCTGTTGCTCAGCGTTTACAGAGTACGCAACACGCGTTGTGAGTGAATGTATGATTGATTTTGTTGACCCTTTCAGTCCAAATGTTAAGTAACATTCAAATGAACCAAATCCTTTCATTTCTGCCTCAGTGCCGCCCTTTAACTCCACCCATCAAGCCCCCTCATCTCCATTTTCATCTCATTCTTTTTTTTTTCTTTCTTTTTAGTCAGACCACTCATTCTCATCGAGCTCTGAGTCATCGTCGGACTCGCTGTACTCTACTGCGATACGCCGTGAGAGGATGGTGGCCACGTCATTACCAACGGGCTCCCGCTTGGCCTCCTGCTCCCTCTGCTCCTGCACCTTCCTCAGCTGGATGCCTGAAAGGGAGAAAGGGAGGACACATTGAGGAGCGAAGGAGACTGAATGCAGTTCAGAGTCATGTCTGAAGACTTTTTAAACACTTTTTAAATGACTTTTTTTTTTTTATCAAGTTTTTGTACTAGAAATTGAGGGGGAATTCCCTTAAGGTTAGCAAAATCAGATTAAAGCAGTTGAAGTGTTTAACAGTGGGTTTGTTATTCAACAGAAACCATCATGTTAATGTGCATAAATGTATTTAAAGTAGCATAAACATTTTAGATCTAAGAAAAAGTTCAATACTAAAACAGAAAGTAGGGCCTTTTTTCCCTAAAATGCAACACAAATTTGAACTTAGAAACTAGAAAAGCACTCAGAGAGTGCAACAATTCCCCCATATAGCTATTTAAAGATAACGATAAAATCCACCTTCTGGATCAGATCCGGATCAGCCTTTGAAATCTGATAGAGGTTCCCATTGTCAATCCCTGAGTCAAATTTCATGAGTTTTGGGCAATAATTAACGGAGATATTGAGAAACAAAAATTACCACAATGTTATCAAAAATTTAAAAGTGATCCAGAATCCAGGATTTTTTCTGGATCAGACCCAAAATGAAATCAGTTCTTCCTTTTCACATGTCCGACAACTCCTGAAAATTTCATCAAAATCCATCCATAACTTTTTGAGTTATTTTGTACACAGACAGACAGGTAAAAACCTCCTTGGCGGAGATAATAAAGAATCGGTTTCTTTCACTGACCAACTTTAATGTGTTCAGAAAATTAAAACAAATCCAAACAACAAGTCCAAAAAAGTTGGAAGAAACACATCAAAAGACAGAATCCATCCATCCATCCATCATCTGTAGCAACTTATTCCAGTTAAGGGACGCAGTGAAAAGCAGTGGTCCACCCCGGACATGTCGCTAGTCCATCGAAGGAAAACATTTAGTTAAACAACCACACTCTCACGTTCACTCCCACGGACAGTTTAGAATCTCAGATGAACCTGACATTTATGTTTCTTGACTGTGGGAGGAAGCTGGAGTGGAGAGAACCCACACAAGCACAAGGAGAACATGCAAACTCCACACAGAGAGACCCCCGCTGAGGTTCAAACCAGGAACCTGTTGCTGTGAGACAACAGTGCTGACCACTAAGAACAAGAGCCAACTTGAATTTTATATCTTTATTTTCTGCATATCTCCAATCATCTTCTGAGTTCCTTTTACTACAGATTAACTAAACAGAGCTCTACTGCTGAAACAGGTTTGGGGAGGGAAGGACTAGTGTTCTTCACTTCTGTTCTATACTTCCAAGGATGTTGTCTTTGTTCTCTTCATTTGCTCAGCGTCTTTAATATAATTCTGGTGTAAGTATGACAAGGCTGTTTGACTTATTTGTAGATTTATCTCAGAGGGCTTCAGATCTTGATTGGCAGCATTAATCAGGACAGATTTCTCATCGTCTTTTTATTGAAAATTATTTTTCATTTTGAACCCATGTTCTTGTCAAAGCCCTCGCTTTTATGATAAATATGTTTTAATCTGTTAAAAAAGACTAAATGAAGGGCTTCTTTTATAGGCAAGGGATGATCTGAATCGACTCTTTATATATGAAAACGTTGGCATATACTTGAACTTGACAGTTAACTTCATAATGTGTGCAAAGAACGACACCCTCGGACGTATTTAACAGAAGTGAAGAACTACAATAATCCAGTCCCTCCCTCCCCACCTGGACCAGCTCAAGCTACTTCACCGTCTGTCAAAAATGGTTACAACCACTGGATTAATGTCGTCTATATAACTACTTATCATCCACTAAAGCTCTACACACTGCTATTCTCTTTGAACACAACTGTTTATTCAAAATACAATAAAGCTGGTCAGTGAAATTAAAAAAAAGTTCCAGAAACCAGTGAAAATGAATTATTAAATTTTAATAAATCAGTAAATAATCACATATTTATGTTTTGTTGCATTTTAGAAAACCTTTCCACTGCTCTAGAGATGGGATATTGATGAAAATAGAGCAAAAACAGCACAGAAGCGTATTCTTGAAACACTTCATATACGTTGCTGTTTTTGACCTTTACACACTTACCTCTACGTATGGCGGCCAGCAGGTCGGAGCGTGCGTCGCTCATGGGGATCATCCCCAGCATGGTGGACTTCCGCGTGGAGGGGGCCGCGTCCACAGCTGTCTGTCCAACAGCGGCGTGTGGCGGGGATGGGTGGGCCTGGTGTCCCGCAGGTGCTCCGGGAGGGGGGGGTGGGGGCGGGGGCGCGGCCGGGGGTGCGCCCGAAGGCGGGTGGGCGGGAGAGGGCACGTAGTTGGCCGGGGGAGGAGGAGGGGAGGGGGAGTATGGGCAAGACAGAGCGGAGGAGGCAGGGGGGACAGCTGACGCGGCAACGGAGGGAGGGACCGCGGCGGAATCGAAGGCGGTCTGGGCAGAAGGGATGGTTGGGGGTGGTGGGGGAGGGGCTGGCGGGATGTAGTACTCTGGAATGGTGGAGGGCTGGCTGCTGGAGGGGAAGAAGAACGGGGAAGAAAAGAAAAATCACTTTGCTGCCCAGAAACGCACAAAAAAAAACAATCACCCATCACAGTTATTCAAGTCATTTAAGAAAAAATGGAAGGTTCATTTTTTTTAGTTTCTTAGTTTCCAGTAATTATACTAACAGAGGCCACCATTTAAAGGCTTCTTGTTTAACAGACTGATATAAGTCTGCCATCCAGTCTCATGTTAGTCTTGACTAAAAAAGAAAATAAATGTATTCACAATATAATAGTGAATATAATGGAGGGATTGAATTTCTGTGGCTTACAGATATTGATTACCTTGTCAACAATATTGCACATATATTATATTAGTGCTGGGCATATGACGATACATATCGTGGGGACGATAGAAAAGTGTGTTATCGTGCCATTTCTCTTCTATCGTTTCTATCGTTTCTAACCTAATTTTATCAATTATTACAGCAAATATGTAATTAAATAACCTGCAACGATAAATTTGATAGAATCATATCTACTTCTACAAAGTAGCCTTTTATGTTTGCACTTTTATTCATGGTTAATGCCTTAAACAGAGTTCTCTTCAACCCTGATGTTTACTTTAGACATTTTATATTGGTTTGCAAACTTTTCACTACAAGGTTACAGATTTCAGAAAGTTGAAAAATAATTTGTGTTTATTTTTTATAGCTGAACTTCAGTGCAAAAATGTGTTTTTCCTCTCAGAAACTGTTGTGCACTTAAAAAAAATGTGAAAGCTACTGTACCTCTGTACCTACCTGTTTTTGCTGCACTAAAATGTATGTTTGTGACAGTTCAGCTAAATGTCCTTTCAAAATAAAGTTGAAAAGTAAGCAATGAAATTTTTGTCAAACTTTTCAGAGAATAACTGAAAACATACTTTATTATGGTATATCGTGATATATATCATTATCGTGATATAAAATAGTCCATATCGTGATATATTATTTTTTTCCATATCGCCCAGCACTATATTATATATAATAATATATAAGAATATATTGCTCGGGGGTCATGTTCTGGGTCTCTAAAGTGCCTAGAGACAATTGACATTGTAACAGACGCTATACAAATAAAATTATATTGAATATATTACATTCAGCTTTAGATGATGTTGCCCCTCTGAAGTAGAGGGTCTCTAACCAGAGGAGCTCAGCTCCCTGGAATAATTCACATGTCTGCATTCTGAAACAAAAACATGGAAAAAGGGAAGGAAGTGGTACTCTTGTAAATCTGTAGACTCCCCTCGGTCCCTGAAAGACAGTCTAATTGACAGACGAAAATAAAAATAACCCACGTTTTCTGGTCACCACTGTAGTCAGGCTGACAGTCACAACTCTGTTGAGTCGTGCATTCCTGCAGCTCTCAGTAGTGAAGACTTTATGAGCTTCTTTAGCAGTAAAATAATCAGAATTAGAGAAGAAATCAACCAAACCCAACCACCAACAGCTGTGGGTGTTTCTCCAGTTTCAGTAACTTCTGCTGCTGCTTAAGGTTTCTTCCCTCCTAAAGGGGAGTTTTTCCTTGCCACTGTTTTACTTAAAGGTTTTTTTTTCCCAGTAGGGGAGTTTTTACTTGCCATTATTACTTCACTTAATATATCACTTAATATTTAATAATATTTGCTTGGGGGCCATGCTCTGGGTTTCTGAAAAGCAGCTAGAGACTGTTTGTATTGTAATAGATGTTAAATCAATAAAATTGAATTGAATTGAAATGAATTTTGTTTTAATCCAACAGCAAAGTGGTCTGTGACATGTGAGTTTTTGTAATAAATTTGCAAGCTCACCCATGTGCAGCCCGGTAGTCCTTAATTGACTGCTGCCTCGGTCCATTAACCGTTGGATCTCCTCCTGCCTGGACCCCATGTCCTGACGGGGTCCTGCCCAGAGAGGCCACATGTCGACCTGGTGCGCCGCCAGCTGCTGAGGGCTGGTTGGCTGGCCTGAGGCCCCGATCCAGAGACTGGGTCTGGGCTGCAGGGCCCAGGTGATCCCTGGCATGATGGTCAGGGGGGTGGGTGGCAATGGGGGCTTGAGTAGAGGGATGATTGGGGCTGGCTGGGTAGGAGTCGGATGCCATTGATCTGTTGAATAAAATAGGAGAGGCTGGGTAAATGAAAGGTGCAGCTCAATGTTGAGTAGAAAAGTATTCTAATTTTGTGAATTTTCTACAACAAGGTTTGATTTAAATTTTTCTATCACATAGTGAGGACATCCTCAATGACTTGGGGTCCTTAGTGTAAAGTCCCAGTTTGGGACTGGTTATAAAATAGATTTCACACAGTTTGCCTTTCAACCAGAAACCACATTTTAAATGAAACGCCACAAGAAAAGAAAATAGGATGGACTATGTGCAGGTCAAGTGTACGAAAAAGATGGTGAATCACAAAATATGAGTCATATTTGATTTTCCTACATGTCTGTATCAAATGTCTGTTGATGAGTGTGTGAGAGAATGTGAATGAGTAGATAAGAGTTTGGTTTAACGGTGTCAATGAAGACATGAAGAAAAAAGAAATAAAATAAATATTCTGTCTATTCATGGATTCTGTATTCCATTTTCCAGAAGAGGGCAGCATAGAACTTTAAAAAAATAGAGACCAGCTGTTTCAGCTAAAGACTTCATATATCACAGCTACAATTCCTGGCAAAAACTATATGAATCACATCTGCAAGGATGTTCATTCAACCATTTTATGATGTAGAGAAAGAAAAAAAATCCAAGCTATGACAAATTTTATTTTTTATCTACTTTATCATTCTGGTGTTGGAAAAATAGCTCTCGGAAACAATATTTTCTGTAATTAATGGGAATTTCTTTTTTCAGATTAAGAAGAAAGAAATCTTCTTGAAACATACCCCCAACAAGAGATTTGTCAGTTAGGTTTTAGGTGAGTACAGAAAAATGGTAAGAGAGAAACACTAAGGTAGAACAAAGTAAATGTCCAGTCAGGAGTTACAATTCAGAGCAATAAAAAAAAAGAAAATGCACAACAAAGAAATGCGAATCAAATGAGGAGAAACAGGAGTCAAAGAAATTGGCTAAATGAAGTGGGATTTATGTGCAGAAAGGCAACAGTCAACTAGTATTAATGCATAAACAGAAGAAAAGAAGGTTGAAGAGGGCTGAAGAGAAGCAGTCATGGACTGGATGACTGGATGACTGGATAACTAAATGACAGCGATATTTTGTGATTGATTATGAATCCAGATTGGGCAAAAAGGGCTAATGTTAGAACTTTAAGTTTGATAGAAGTCTAATCATCAAACTTTCGAAAAGAACTGCCCAATGAGAAGCAGCAAATTTCCAGTCATGAATGATACAGGGTTGAGCGTCAGGTGAAAGACCACCAATGCTATATGAGAATGTTGGAAGCTGATTGAAGAATACTCAATTTAAAGCTTCAAAGAGTTCAAGCATTTCCTTCAAAATGAAACAGTGGAACAAACAATGTCCAAGAGTGGATGATTTCATGTTTTTTGCAAGACATTGCATCTGCTTCAGTACGTGTAACCTTAATTTCAATGTCCACACAGCATTCCTACACTGACTTATCTTATACAAAGTGATGTGTGTCTTATCAAGGCTGAATTGAGATGAGAAAAATGGGAACTTAACTCCATTTGGTGAGTCTGTAAAATGTAATGTGAGAGATAAGCTGTGTGTGTGTTTACCTGCTATCAGGGGACAGGGAGCCTTCGGAGGACATGCCATGGTACGGAGACGGGGTGAGCCTGGCATCTGGTCTGAACTCCTTGTCGTAGGCCAAGACGTTCCACTCCTGACGCCGATTACGAGCCTTACGCACCTTTAAGAAGGGGTAAACCACCAGGGCTGTAACTTTTTTGGTTTTCTTCTGCAAATTCTCTCTTCGTGTGCACTGATTTCAGTGAAAGCGTTTTTTTTTTTTTTTTTTTTTAATGTACATGGAAAGAAAAGTACTTAATGAATTAGCTGCGGCAGTAACTGTTAATGACATCAAGCCATACCTTAATTACAGTTGGCTAATGTCTAGAAGTTATAAGATGAAACACATGGTTAAGTTAACTTAGCTAAGTATGAAAATGTAAATTATTCATTATTATTTAGACCCAGGAAGAAGATGAATGATACCACTATTGAAATCCAATTTACAATAGCAATTTAAGTAATTTAAATACCAGAACAGTGTTGAGGCCTAAAGCCTTCAGTCATTTTAAAACTTCTCTGTTTTGGGATGCAGATACATGCTTGAGCTATTCTGATGCTTTTTTTTTTTTTTTTTTTAAATACAAATGTAGTGGTATTAAATTACATTCAAAGCAAACTTTCAGTTTTCTGAAAACAGAATAAAACCATGCTCCACTCAAATGGGTCAACGTGAAAACTCAAAGTGCCACAGCTGATAAGTTGGTGTGTGGCTACAGATAATAAAATGTTTGTATTTTTTATTGTTGAAAGTCTTTCAACAAAAACTAAAGTCTGAAGAAAATGGCAATGCAAAATTGATTTAAATGTAATTACAAAATGACTTGCATAGTAAGCAGGTCTATCGTGTCAGAGCTCAGATGAAATTTTTGCTAAATACAGGCTACTTTGGATTTATGCTAACAAGCTTTAGATTTCCAGTTTATTATTTATAATTGACATGAGCAGGATGACATTAATAACTGGTTCTGAATGTTGGTTTGATTATTTTGTCTAAAAGTTTTCTTTTGTGTGTCAGTTTTGCGAGACTGGAACGAGTTTTTAACGACAATTCAACAATTCTTCTGGAAGATAATCAACACCAAGTGTGCGTTTTGCTGCCACAGAGAAAATTAATTCATCACAAACAAGATGAGAACGAATCTGACAACTTAATGTTGTCCTTTTATGTGCACTTACTGGAAAAACATTTAAATCAAATAAAACGCATTCCAGTAAGTACACACATAAGGTTCTCTCTGCAGTCTATCTATGGTACCATTTCACAAGAGGAACGCTGTTGTTACTGTGATTTGGTGGGATGACACAGACCTAGGGCTGGGCGATAAATCGATTTAATCGATTAATTCGAATTTGTACTTAATGTCGATTTGTTTTAATGAAAATCGATTTTCTCATTAACATCCGCCAAGCGCCTGCCTGCTGGGCTCCCGTAGTCAAGAGCGCAGTGCGCGCCCCCCTCGCGCCCCCCTCCCCACCCGCGCTAGGTACACAAACAAGCAAGCAGTGCTGATCTTACACCGAAGAAAAGAAACGTATCCTCGGTTATTTGGAATTGGTTCGGGTTCGTGGCGTCAGACACAGAACAAACAGCACCTCGCTGCAAAGTCTGTTTAAAGGCTGTTGCTACCAAAGGTAGCAGTACTAGCAATTTACTGCAGCACCATAAATTACAATAGAAGCCTACAATTTAATTTTTAATTTTATTTGATGCAGATGTTTAAGTTAAGTTAACATGATTCAGGGAATCAAAATAGTGCCCAATACTTTTTGTTTACCACACAAGCACCTCCTTATTATGCAAAACATTTCAGTACTGAGAGTTTTGTTTGCACTTTTTTTTGTCAACCTCAAAAAGGGGTCTTATAATACTTTTACTTATTTTTTGTGTCATTTCGAACTAGATTATGAAAAGTTACATTGTCACTGTTCACAATGGCAGGCAGGGCTTGCCATCTCTTTTTTTTGTGGCTTGTTTATGTAACTGAAACTCCAGAAGGGAAAATTTAAACAAAATAAACTAAACTTGTTTTGAACAATTTCTTTGTCATCTACAAATTGATTTAGGTAGGGGGTGAAAAAAATCGATTTAAATCGTGAATCGGGATTTTTTCTGAAAAAATCGGAGATTTTTTTTTTAGGCCATATCGCCCAGCCCTACACAGACCTTTAAATTCTGTTCACCCTGATTAGTACTGATGAGGTACTTGTGTACCCGAGAACTGCAAAACGATGCTATTTGTATCCACTAGGTGACAGTAATGTGTTGCATTTGGGGCTTTTTGCGGACATGACCTTTTCCAGTAAAGAAAGCATCAAGCCAAAACAAGCAATACGAATAATTAATTTTGCATCATTTTATACCTTCCAACAACCATGGTGAACTACTGCGATGCTGCGGAGTGTAAATCACACAGATCCAAAGCAAAGATGCTGCACTTCTATCCCTTCATGGCTGATGTGATGTCCGTAAAGTAGTTAAAAGATCTCTCAGTTCTTCTAGAGATAATTAACTTTAATAGTTACTTGTATTTAATTTATTTGCCAACATAACCTTCCTGACAGCAAATACTGCTTAAGATGAAAATGAAACATGGTTATGTGAAATAAACCATGTTTATAACCATATTTGTGTAACTTTATCTTGAGACGCTTGGATGAAATAAACAGTGAACACAGATTATATTTTAGGCCAGTCACTGAATGTTCACGTAGTGATAATAAGATGGATTTGCCAACTTTCATTCACATTTGAGTGGTAATTATTTGGAAATACTGATGTTATAACATAATAACTGACCTTCTTCACTTCTCTGCTCGGATCTTCAACCTGCCTTTGCTGCTCCTACAAGAATCAAACAGGTAGACAGAACCAGAGAGAAACTTGCGTCATTGGTTATTGATTTATCTGCTGCACAGGGAAAATAAAGAGAACCCCATCACCAGCTATTTCACCATGAGGTAAAGTCATTCTGGACCAAACACACACACACACACACAATAATAATAATCTAGTCACTACTAGTCACTAGTGGAAGATGTACACAAGCACTTGGTGGAGAACAGAACCAAAAACTTGCAGAAAGAAAAAACAAGCCAGCAACGAAACCAAACACACGGGTTAGAGAGAAGGAGTGGAGGCAAGCTAAAGTGACATCACACACATGGACACGGAAGGGACAGAAGGGAGAGGATGTGTTTGTGTGCAGCTTTGTCTTTTATCATAAATCAATTACATCCCTGCTCCGTGTTCGAATCTTCATGTTTCCCTCTTCGTCTCTTCATTTTGACTTACCTGTGTTCACGCGTGTTCTATGATTAAGTGAGAGTGTAATGTGTGTTAGTGTGCAGAGGGGAGAAGTGAGGAGCAGGAGGGGGCAGGTTAGGGGGTCATCTTACAGAGATGGACAGGGGGCTCCTGGGTGGGGCCTGTCTGGAGTGGGGCCTGTCAGGGTGGGCCGGACAGCCCTATGGAAACATGGGAGAAAGACAAGCTGATGCGTTAGATTGAGCAGGTGAAGAGGAGGGAGGGGGTGTGCATCTTTGAAGGCCTGGCAGCTATCGAAAAAAGGTGATGAGGGAATAAAGGGCAGCAAAGGATGAGCCAGCCTCCTGCAGCTTCCTGTGGTACTCAGGAATTTTGAAAGCCTAAAGGGGACATATTATGGAAGAATATTTTATCTGTGCTTGAGAGTAAAAATACACGACAGCCATGTTAAACTTCATCTTCAACCCACGTCACATTTACCTTTTCACTGAAGTGGGTTCCACTATAAAAAGCTTATAAAGTCACACACTGCATAAAGGAGAGGGGTGGAGTCAAGTGGCTGACTCCGCCCCTAACACCAGCTGATATAGCCAGAGGTGAAAAGACATGGTTGAAAAAGGTGCTTTGGGACTGTATCATGTCACAGTTGTTTCATTGTGTCAGCTTTACAATATGTCTCCTTTAAACTATGTTGCTTCTAAGGGGGGGGTTGATTCTGCACAACTTCCAGTTAGAAGGGAGGGAACAGAAAAAAAAAATGTAAACCATTAAATTCAACAGAAACAAGGACAAATAGCACCAAATACATACAGCAGCAGTTGTTTAGGCGCTGGGGAATAGGTGGAGATTTGTTTATGGAACACCAATGAATATCAGCTCTGATATATTTAGCTCAATTAGCTCCGTCAATGATCAGTGAGTAATCCGTTAAAACCGTTTCCCTGGCAGTCATTAAATAACCATGGCTGTATAATGCTTGGTGATCGTTAATTTCATAGTTATTGTGTTTTTCCTAATGTCTCAGTCAAAATATCCACTAGAAGAAGACTATTTCTGTGCCAGCAGTCGTGCCACATATTAGTAGAATATTTGATCATTACTGTTGTCAGCTATGTTGGTGTTTTAGGGCTATTTGGAGAAAAAAAACATTGTGGGGTTGTGTAATAAAATTCTGAGAAAAAAAAAATCTGCATTTATGATTTTATAACGTCAACAAGTCAGATTAAAAAAAAAATGATTAAAAATATGAAAACCTGCATGTTTTGTTTTTTTTTTGTAGGTGAAGGGGGTCAGTTCCATCACTTTGGTGCTGCTTCACCTGTCGGTGACTAACTCAGGACAGGGTCATCACATGCAGTATGAAGAAATGAACGATCTGAAACATGGCTGCGTCGTTCATAGCAATGCCTCTTTAAAGTCCAGATGCTGATGATATTATTGTGATTTGGGGCCACAATCAAAAGTATTTGATAGATGCTAAATCGACCGGAAAGACGAATTTGATCTGGTCAGAGAATGCAGAAAATACGCATCAGATATGGAGCATCTGTGTTGTGGTCTGAGAGGGTTCCTTTGCAAATTTGCAACGTGTATAACCTAGGGCTGTCAAAGTTAACGCGTTAATAACCACTATTCTTTTTAACGTGAGATTAACGCACACACGTTATATGACCCTCGGCCAATAACTGTATTTACAGTCAACGTGTGGGACAGACATGGCGACAGAAAAGGGTCTTATGTACGGCAAGTTTAGTTTTAAGGTGCTGCCAGATGGGTCTGTTGAGAAGAAAAAGGTTATTTGTATTTATTGTCGCTGCGAATTGAATTACCACCACAGTTTGCAGTAAAGTTTCACATCCGACATTCGGTTGTCTTTTTTTTTTTCTTTTTAAACTTTATTAGCGTCATGAAAACGACATCGATTTCTTCCAGGTTGGTATCATTTTGTAGGTATAAGTATGCCAGACACTTCAAAAGTGTCATCAACCCTCAAAGCTCAGTGACTGTGGCTAAAACTCTAAGGAACAGCGCTGAATGTCCTTCTGAGTACCTCGCTGCTGCTGTGGAGTTTAGGGACCGTCAGCAAATTACTGCAGTCAAGCAGCAGCCCCTGACAAAATACACAATAAGCTGATGAATTAAGCCCCCAAAAAGTACGGCAGCATTGGTGGACTTCCTGTTTTCAAAGTAAAGGTTTAAAAATATAATAAAGCAGATCCCCGTGACCCTGTATAGGACAAAATAGGTATAGATGATGGATGGATGGATAAACAGAACATTTAAAAAATGCGATTAATCACGAGTTACTAATCTTTCGATTAATCGCGATTAAAAATTTTAAACGACTGACAGCCCTAATATAAACCAATGATTTATTTCTTTATTTTTTCACAGAAATTTGTCAGTTAATAAACTCAGCAATTCAGACTTCATACTACCATAATCTTTACTTTAAAAACTTGCATATATAATTCTCTGACACTGTGTTTTTGTCTAAGACTTTTAACCCTCATCCTTCTCCTAATTTCTTTCTTTGTCATTTTTCTATGAATATACCATCTAATTACATTGTTAAAAGCTGTATTTTGCTTTGATTCTTGGATAATAACTTGATGGTGCCTCTTCACCTGCTGCTGTATTAATAACCAAGTTTACAACAAGGCAAAGCTAAATGGTGATTACAGTAAGATAGAAATGCATCAACTGAAATAACAGCATAAAAATGACACAATTAGGCAGGAAAAAGAAAAAATAAACAGATTAGCAAATTAAAGCTGAAGATGAATTTCTTTTAAGTCCTTCTGTCACACTCCTCTCTCCAGATCCACACTGAAGTACATCCATCCCCACGCTGGCATTGGCAGCACAAATACAGCTTCCCATGCAAAAGGCCTCCACCAGCACACGGAACCAGACACATACCTTCTGCCGCCTCTTCTCTTTGCGCTTGTCCTCTGTCGCCTGCAGCATCTTCTCCTTCCAGAGGTTGAAGAAGTACGACGGGTCGGTGTAGAACTTGAGCGCATCCTTTTTGTCATCCCTGCGGTGAAGAATGGAGGAGGAGGTGAAAAAGGGAAAGAAGGTAGATCCAGTAAAATACCAGCAGATAGAGTGGATGTGTTACTGACCTGTAGGGGCTGAGGATGTTGAGTGGTGGAGGCTTGTCGCATCGGTGGTACATTTCAACCACAGGGTTTGGCACAGAGGTTCTGGACACTACCTGCTGGTCCTGGATCGTGCTGCTCTTAAAGGCCTTTCTCATGTTGATATCCTGCAGGGAGACTGCAAACAGAGGAGGAGATTTACTTAAAAAAAAGAAAAAAAAAATAGCACAACCATACACTGTCTATGCTTATTGGTATTTGGTAACATAATTCCTCAGAGGAGTTATTTGATCTTTTCAAGTAGTGATGGATTAGCAGCTAAATCGAGAATCTACACCAGCGTCCTCAGCTCTCTGGTTGCAGATCTGCTGTTTACAGTCGTGAATTACACCAGGATTTGTGGTATTAAAAGAAGGGAGTATAATCTGTTGTTAGTTCCCCCATTTGACATGAACACCACATTAACCAGGGCAGGGCGGGTTAACGAGCCTGAGGCCAATAATTTCAGGTCAAGATCTGTTTAAATTAACGAAGACAGACCTTAATAAATGACAAGGCCAAAATATGAGACAATTTTCTCTCAAGAAATGAATCTTAAATGATACCCAAAACTCAGTTTTAACATACCACATTTGTAAATACATCATTTCTGACTCTTTTTATCAACACCATGAGCAAATAAAAAACAGTATGATGTTGGTTGATTATGCACGGTTATTACATGCTGGCTATTTCCAAATTAAAAAAAAAAAAAAAAAATTGCAATTGGGCCAGACATGAGCCTCCGACAGACTGGGTTCGGCCCAGAGGAGAGAATGCAGGACGCCGTTTAAAAAAGACAGGAGGAGCAGAAGAACCGGAGGGCACAAGTTTGTTGGTTTTGATCAAAGTCGAATCCAGGGGGACCAGACGAACTCTTTACATTGTAGAGGCAAAAACAATTAGGATGGCTGGCCAGGCTAGGAAAAAAGGATCAAACAGAATTAAAACCATCAGCACAAGCTTTAGGTCTTATCCAAATACAGATTAATTCTTAACAGTGTGTGTACGATGACACTAACACATGGGCGCAGAGAAGGTGATAATTGGACAGCTGGGACAGATTAGTTTGTGGAGCATGTTGCATCAGCTTAGTGAGCATCTTACGTATACATAACACACACACACACACACACACACACACACACACACACACACACACACAGACGCTCACAGATGCAGAGTAAGACCCTGCCAGAGTTTTCCCTGTGTGTCACAGAGGCAGAGAGAAGAGGAGAGCAAGACAGAAAAAGATACCGCATGCATTTGTTTCAATGTCTAAACCCTGTCAGATATTTAATTAAGCTGTCCAGGAGTGACCAACCCTTTTCACACATATTCACACGGAAGAGGAGTCGGAGACTAAACCACATCAACGTGACATATGTCGCTTGAGGTTTTATAAGTATGTGGGTGTGTGTGGGACTTTTCCCAGTCTGCAGTCTGCTCTGTGTTTAATCACTCTGAGCTTCCATCTTTTTGACCTAAACAATAATCTGCTAAACTAGCAGACAAATATGACAGATAGGACACATGTTTGTCCGTCTCTGACACACCAACAAGCACTATCACTCTCTTTTTGATTTTTTCTCTGATTTTTTTGTCTGACTTACTAAAATAACCCAGTTAAAGTGGTGAGAACCAAGCACCTGTCTCCTTCCATGTCTGTTTGCCATCTGTATATTTGTGTGTTTTCCATGCTACACATATTCATCTTTACTGAAGGCTCCTTTGCATCTTTCTTTCTATCCTCATACCTGTCTTTCCTCAGCTATTACTTCCTCCTTTCTCTTTTCTTTCTCTACTTTCTTCCTGCCTCTTTTCATCTGCCACCAATCCCTTCCCGTCATTTTCCTCCTTCTCTTGTGATAAAACATTATTGTATTGAAACATGGAAAAAAAAAGCATTTAATGACAGGATGGAAGTAGGAATACCAGAAAAGAATAAAGGATGTGAACCATGACCATCACTAGAGGGAAGACAGAGGAGTAAGAGATGGAGAGGTAAATGCGTGGTAGGAAATAAACGACAGACGAATGGTTTGTTTGTAGGAGGAGGAGGAGGAGGATGCGAGGAGATGAAAGAGTGTGAGCAGGCGAGGAAGACGGGAAGAAAAATAGAGAGGCATGAGAGGAAGGACTGGCTAAGCCTTTCCTTTTCATCCCTGTCTGTGCTGCTCTGATGCTGATAGTCTGAGTCTGCTGTGCCGCAGAATGACGAGGCAGAATCAGCAAGAAAGGTAAGGAAGAGAACAGAGAGAACGAGAGGGGGAGAGGCAGTAAAAAGAAATGAAGAGACAAAGGTGAGATGAGAGAAAGCAGAGGGAACGGATGAGGAATGCTGTAAGCAAGGAAGCAAAGATGGATGGCACAGATACGAAAAAAAGAAAAAAACAAGAAAATGTTAAAGAAAAACCACCTAAATGTTACACTACAAGTTATTCAGCTGAAGTCTATGAGCCAGGTTTGTTCATCCTACAAACACTGATGTCTATGTGCATGTGTGTGTGTGTGTGTGTGTGTGTTTAGGCCTATCAATTACTACATTAGGAGAATTGACCTTCAGAGACTGTGTAAAGCTTAAATGATGGAGATAATGGTTATGACTCGCACAACAAGAGACCGCAAGCAGACACAGCCACGTCCACGCGCATCTCACACACACACCAATGCAACCCAAGAGTGCTAACCTCTAGAAACGCATGTATCTAGAACCCTTTTAACACCCGCTAACTTCTCAGGGGTACGTGTTGGTCATCTTTCCTTTCTTTCAGCAACAGAAACACATGTTTTCTGATTGTTATGTCT
The DNA here is from genome assembly GCA_018398805.1 of Hirundichthys speculiger. Lineage (NCBI taxonomy): Eukaryota > Metazoa > Chordata > Actinopteri > Beloniformes > Exocoetidae > Hirundichthys > Hirundichthys speculiger. The sequence continues at coordinate 1,605,055 of JAGFBZ010000292.1, read as the reverse complement.
GTCATGTGGCAGCTTTGAAATGAACAAGTTCATCAATCTTTGATCAGTTTTACCAGTCTGTAAGACTGCAAGACAGCCAGCGGCTCCACCTCCTGCTGTGTGAGACTGATGTCCGCAGTCCAGTGTAATGTAATAAACTACCGTATTTATCTGAGAAAGCTGTAATCAGAAACTGTGGTCCTAAAACAGCTGGTGGAGAATGGTGTAAAATCAATCCTCCATGTTGTTGCAGCTTACAGGCCTGTCCCCCCCGACAGGAAGCTGGGCAACAACATATTGATATAGCACCTTTCTCAAGGTGGTTTCCAATGCAAAGCAGATTTCTCTCACTGTCATCATACACAGCGATTTAATGAAAATGATGAAAATTCATCAACGGTACAATTTTGAGTAACATACGTATAAATTTACACGACAGTGAGAGACAATTTCAGATCTTTCCAGGTCAGTGGGAAATGTTCATTTGTAACTGCAATGCACTACAGGAACTGCTGGGGGCAGTATCGTTTCCACTGTGCCACAATAGTTGCATGCAGCACACAAAAAAGCGCAAAGTTAGCATCAAAATGTTTGCTAGTTCACCTGAAGCTGGTATTTTTGCTTTTCCATCACCTCAACCCAGTTCTTGGCAACATCAGTTTGCCTGTCTATTAATATATATATTAAGATATATATATATATATATATATATATATATATATATATATATATATATATGCATATATATATATATATATAAAATAAAAAAAAAAAAAGGTTACAGTTGTTTTTGATGAAATCTGATGGATGATGCCATGTCTCTAATATTTAATTCATGTTTGCTAACCCTTTATGTAAAATAACAAATCAGTGCTTTATCTGACTCATCTACCCCTGTCTACTCTTCTTCTCTGGATATACATTTTCAATAATCAGCCTCCTTCACTTAACATTAGCTGGTTACTCTATGGGTTGGATCATATCAATAATGCACCTGTAAGATAAGTTAAACGGCTTTATTGGCATTAGGCAGTAAACTATGCAACATAAATTATAATACACAGCCTTCGACTTGTGATAATTAACTGACTGACTGCCAGTTAAGTACATGGTTTGCTCATAAGCAGCCAAACATGAGTCAGAGTCAGTCATTGTCTGTCGAGTAACGGTGCAGGTTGTTCACAAAATGCATGAAATCCCAGACTTGAGTGAAGAGTGTTAGGTTTTGGGTTTGGCTTTCATGATGACCTATGATGACCTTTTTGCTTTTACTTTATCTAGCAAAGCATGTGCATGTGTGTTGCATGATGGAGAAAAACCAAAAAGGTAGTCATAATGCCATGGCTGCTGACATAAAAACGTCTAGGGTAAATTTGTTTGAGAGCACCACGACATTTAATGGTCCATAGAACTTAAGAAAATGGGAAAAAACAAAAAGATAAAACCCAACAACCATGCTAATCCTGCGGAGGAGAGGACCTTGACACACACCTTCCTCCACAGTGGAGTCGAGCTGAGTGACTTTCACAGCCAGCTGGTCCACTCTCTCCTGAAGGCTGCTCATCCTCAGGTAGAAGCTGTTGGCTTCATTAAACAATTCTCCAAAAATGTCTTCTGCATGGCGACCTGGGAAGGACACACACACACACACATACATGCAATTATGTCTGATAAGAGATGTAACAAAGTAAATTCACACAATTACAGTCACCAGCTGAGCTCTCCTTTATTTCTCAAATGTTACCAGTGAGTGTGATAACCAGGAGCCACACTGATGTTTTGCAGAGAACTTTTGTTAACTGTAATTAATAAGATGCTTTTTTCAGTTTTATCAAAAAAAAAAAAAATTACAAGACTAACATGTGAAGATGTGTGCAAAGATTCTATTACAGTTTTTACTAGACGTCATTCAAGATCTTGGGCACATATCTGCAGTAAAATTTCAAAATGTTCCCTCTAGCCTGTATCCAAATTGATAACCCATCCCTTTACTCGAGCACATTATCACGACTGGTATAGCAGCAGTCTGTTATCCAAAATTAGATTTGGAAATATCTTGGCTGACTGGGGGTTATAAGGGCTTGATGTGGGGAACACAGATTACTGCGACTCCTACAACCGTGAAAGAAAGAAGCACTTGGATGCAGGTCTCTGTGGTATCTCCTGCACCTGCAGCCGCCTCCTGCTGTGCTCCTGTCAGTGAATACCATCCTCATAACACCTGTAGTTCTGATTGTTGTTTGCTCTCTTTTCCTCTCCACTGCTACAACAGCACGACAGATGGAGCAGAGGCAGAGCCCTCGCTGAATTTAATTTAGCTCCTGACGGCTAATCACGTTTGAATAGCCTTTTAGCACTCATTTCAACTGAATGATCTCTCCCTAGTACAGTTCAAGCTCATATTTAACTTTTTAAAGGCTTTTAAATGTCTTATGCAAATTTCTAATGAGTGGTCAAAGGTAAGACATTTCAGGAGAACGAAACACAAAGACTTGGAGTTCACAATATATCACATGAAAACACTGATTTTATGGGTTTTTATCCGGACTTTTTTGGACTAACCTGATAAAATACCATGACAACACCTAATGACTGATCATACACAACAAACTCAGCATGCACAGATGTTCACACTCATCACATCTGGAGCTGTGGATGCTCTGAACACATTCGTTTCAGGTGTGATTGCATATCTGGTATCAGTCTCTGGTTCTATGGATGACAGTTTTCAACAGACAGACTTCGATAGAAGCTTAGAGCTTCGTCTTCCTCTTTTGGTTTTTCCCCCAAGAGGAAAAGAAAAATCCCAATTTCTGCTTTGCTAACTTTTTCCTACTTATTTTCCTTCCTCTTTCCAGATGACACACCAAGAACCTTCCTGTCTCCTTTATAGCATTTGCTGTAATTGTCCAGTTATCTGGCTGCTCTTCTCTCATACCCAGAACTTGACTCAACTTCTCCCTGGAGTTCACACAGAAGCTTTTCTTCCTCAACTTCCACAACTTGATCTTTTGTTCAGTCATCCTGCGTATTACCAGCATATACTGTCTGGCTATGCTCCCCTCTGTCACCACCGTTGCTTCAGATTGCATCTTCTGCCAAGAATCCTCCTGCCACTACAACAACACCCTGTGGTACTCCCTCTTGAGATGCTTATTCACCAGCCACTGCATCCTTTTTGTGAAGCCCAACATCATGTCTTTCCACATTCCTGTCCTTAACACTAGACTTGCCCATCAACTCCTTATCTCCTCCGTCACGAACATGACCATCAAAGTCTCCTCCAAGCATCACTCTTACCCCAGGAATACTTTCTCCTTCACTTCATTTAATTCACTCCAGATCTCTCTCCATCTTCCAGTTCACAACCAACTTGTGGGGTATGATCACTGACAATGTTTGTAATCACCTCTCCATTTTTTCCACTTGGTATCCAGTACATACAGTAGAACTATCTCCCTTCTCTGCATCATATCAGCGAACTCTTTAACATAAAGTTCCTGCGTCTCTCGCTGGGTGACATCTTCAAATACATATATTATCCATACTATCATCAAACTACAACTGATGGATCATGTTTTTCATCATCAGCTGTGCTACTAAGCATTGGAAGCATAAGTCATGGGATTTTTACAGTAAATTTACACCAAATTTTATTTATATAAAAGCATTTTGGCTTACTATAGGCAAGAGGTGAGGAACATATGCTTTTTTAAATATAGGGCCATAACAGCATCGTTAAAATACACATTCATGAGATAACAGGGTTAAAACCTCAGCTCTGTTTAACAGTTGTCTCTCTTTTAAATTCACATATAAATGGAAGCTTTTTCTTTTTTCTTGACTGTGTGCAACAGCATGTAGTCATCTGTTGTTGTAGATGTTTGACCATTTTGTAAAACCATGCTGCCTACAGGCTGGAAGGCATTTTCAGTGCTTTGATGTGGAAAAAAATACGAAGACAAGTTTGCACAAAATTGATCATGTTTGGCTTTAAAGAAAATGTCTTGAAGCACTCTGAACAGCATCACTTTCTTGGCTTATAAAATGTACAGTTTTTGAATCAATAGTTGAGACAAAACATCTAAATTTAATGTTCCCCTTCAATTTTTTGTCTTTTCAGATTGGTTTGGACAAGACGAAGGGCATGAAATACCCTACCTTTGAATCATGTTGTTGCTTTTGAGCCACGGAGAGGTTTTTTGTTTTTTCTTTGGCTCAGTAAAAACAAAAGGGGAGGCAATTATTAATTTGCTCTCCGTTTTCAAATGACAAGTAAAAACAGTAAGCAAAGAACAACATTCAAGAGATCAAGTGTTTGAATAATCGTTAAACAGTGTAAAAGTTGGGTCAGGAATGATACCTGCTGAAATATGAACACTTTTACAACTAAGAGCTTGTCCTTTTTAAAAAAAAAGAAAAAAAAAAACATTAATTATAAAAAACAAGCAAACAATTCAACAAAACAAAAGTGAAATAAAGAGGCATAGGTTTCTTAGGCTGGAATGATGTTTCATGTGTTGCGATTGTGTTGCGTTGCTGACATACCATCACACTTAATAAAGCATAAACCACATAAAGTGACTTTACAGGCCGATATGTGGTAATTATTTATAACCTGTAAGGGGATTTAAGTTCCTGCGTTAAGCTGACAGCGTATGTCCACCACAGCTGAGGACCTCGTGCTGGAACCAGGGTCGTGGCCTGACCCTTCCCACAAATGCAACTACACTTTGGCTCAACGCAGAGACCCTTAATGACAGAGAAAACACTCGCAATCTGCACCACTGCAGCAAACTTTTTCATTTCCTTTTCAGCCAGAAAATCAGGCCATGGATCACGTGACGTGACGTGGATTGGGAAGTGATCTGGGTGGACCACGGATTATCCAGGATCTGCTGCAGGGCTGGCAGGAACCTTCAACAGCCATCCTTCCCATCACCACGCTAAATACTTTTTCATTCCTTATTGCACCATCAGCAAGTCTAAGTAAAAGCTCCTGGTTTGTCCGGTGATCGTCACTATGCATATCCACAATGATCTCAAGTCTTTGCTAATCAAAAGTGTATTATTGCTTTGTTGTGTGTTTTTCACCTTAAGAGTATTAGCACCTGAATAGAGACAAAAAGTTGGAAATGGGGTAATAATTGGTTCTTTTAGTACCCTTTCCAAATTTTTTTTTTTTTATGGAAATGGGAATAAAAACCACTTACAGTAACAACCTGAACAGTTCCATAGTGCTGCAATGAATCATGGGTGATCTAATACCAAATATGCGACTGGTCTAATTGGGTTGCTTTTGTTCAACCTCCGTCAAGTCAAACTGCTAAAACCATGTGTTATAATCCAAACATGAGGTTATAAGTTAACATCAGAAACAAGAGTCTTGACGTGACCAACTTTAATATACTCACTTAAACTGCCCAGCTGTTTGATGATGGCCGCTAGCGTGCTGTTAGTGACACACTCCAGTTCACTGGTCACCCCATCCGGCAGCGCCCCACGGCACAAATGCCGTGGCTCGATGTTCCTCTTCACCAACGGCATGCTGCTCTACGTCTGTTAAAGAAACAGAGGATGACATGAAGAGATATAGTTAACCGTTATTTTGTACATTTCATTGATTGGTTGATGGACAGTTGTAGATCATCACTACCTACATTCCCCAAACTGTCTCCAAAACTGTCTGACTGAATTTTGTCCCTTTACATTCTGACCTTAGCTGTGGCTCGGTATTTAAACATTCTGTAGGAAATGCACCATACAGAAATGTGTACAGAAATGACAATTTTGACAGCTAAGGACAAAAAGAGGGAAGCAGAGGGACGGTGTTGAGCTGAGAGTTCTGATGGAAACGGAGGTGTCATGTCCACCAAAGGGTACAGTCCCTCATTATTCTGCTTAATGCCAATGTGGCTGGTCTGAGCCAAGAGCCAAGTGAGCCGGAAGGAAGTTTCTAAATGGTGCTAATGAGCCGCAACTGTGGCCAGAGAGACCATGAGGGACTGACAGGAAGAGGGAGAGCGAGAAGATAGACTGAAAAAGTAGGGGAGGAAAAAGAAAAGGAATACAGAGCAAGTGAATCAGCGCTGCTGATCTTGTATGTCAGCTGTCAGAAAATTGGATCAAAATAGAAAAGTTTAAAAGGGGTCTTCTTTGATATAAGACCAAAGGCAAATGACAGCCTCAAGTATAAATCGTAAAGATCTGTAGTCACCAAAGTTTTAGTGAAGCTCAGCCAAGATAAGTGCCAACAGTAAAGGTGCCTATTAAATGAGAAATGAGCTTAGTTTCTCCCTCTTTGCTCCTAAGTTCTAATGATGAATAATGGTTGGAAATTAAATGTTAAAATTACAGACATGAAACATAATTGTCTCATTGTTTTATCATTGGAGCTGTTTTGAAATAATTAGAAATATCCTGGAGGCAAAGTAAGTTCATCCTAAATGTGCCTCAAGGGAGCAAATTAAAAGTACTTTGCAGCGGGCTGAGGCAAATAAAGGCTAAATGCTAATGTAAGGCCAGTGGTAAGAACTGAGAAGCTAATTACTCATTCTACCTTGGCTATGCTGGTGACGAGCATGCCGTACACCACCGGATCAGCAGGCCAAGGTCACCTATGTGCCATTAATATTTCATATTTTTTTTTAAATGCACATGACTAAAACAGCTGGAAATGCAGTTACGCAATAGCAAGTTTGTATCGTGTGTGCAGTAGTCATCGCATTACTGGCAAGATAAGAGCCATTAAAAGTGAATTTAACAAAAACATGATAGCGTTTTTACCGTCCAATTGTCAGCAAACCGATAAGATGCTGGAATGAAATCAAACACGAGGCAAGAAGCTGCTCAGCGCGTCTCTGTTTGGACTGAACTCCCAGTGTGGGACGTGCTTGTTATTTTTGGGCCGTGGTTTTGTGTGTGTCTCATAACTGCGCACATGTAGTACGTGTGTGTGCTGGAGTTTCACGTGTGTGACTGCTTAGTGTGCGAATGAAAACGCTCCTAAATGTGTACAGACGCGGGTGTACGTTTGGAAACATCGTCTCCCGTTTCACGAATATTTCTAGGATGACAGGAGTGTGCGTAAGAGATTGATTTGTGCACACCTACCAGGCAAAGCTTGATTGTGTGTGTGTGTAAATATTTATTTGCAAACTTTTGATAAAAAGAGACTTGTCTGTCCTCTTTACATCGCTCACATGCTTTTCCACTTTCTAATAGCTTCTGACATTGAATTCTACAAACCACCTTTGATTTTGCCAGCTTGTCTGCACAATCTGATCAAGCTTCTCCTGGTTCGTGTGTCTGTGTGAGTCAGTATCGAGCTCCTCCTCCAGCTGTTGTAAATAATCTAACACTTTTGCTGTTAAATAATACATACATCCTCCTTTTCATCCCCTTCTGCCGCCTACAATGGACGCTTTTCTTGTCTTATTTGTCTCATCTGTCCGATCCTTCGCCTCTTCTCCTGTTCATACCTTCCTCCTGCAACATCCTAAAGGATTTTGATGTCTTACACCTGTCTGTCTTTAGCATTTGACAGCAGAAGCCAATATAAGACTGAAAAGTGATTTACTGCTTGCGTTACAGCGACAGACTTGTTGGTATGTCATGTTTCAAGCTGATTATTTAACCTTAATGGATATCTTGTTATTTGCGAAATATTTATCTGCCACCGAGTAGTCTGGTATTACTGTGTACACGATGATGAGCTTCCACCAAAATAAGCAAAGGAGAGACTTGTCTGAATAGCTATTAGCGTTAAAGGCTGTAAGATCATCTCCAGGCAGCTTCGTGTTCCTTTGACTACAGCTGCAAATAATTATTAAGGAGTATAATATCCATGGGACTGCAGCCAACCTCCCAGGAGCATAGCTGCAAGAGGAAATGTAACCCCCAGGTTGATCAGAAAGGTAGTCCAGATGGTTGACAAAGAGCCAAGAAAAACGCTCAAGAATATCCGACGTGAACTCCAACATCAACAAACATGAATGTCTGATTGCACCATTTATTGCCTTTTAAAGAACAATAAGTTTCATGGGGCAAGACCAAGGTGGACTCCACTATCAAAAGGAAAACATGAAAAGTCAGACTCATATTTGCTAAAATGCATGTTGACAAGCCACAAGGTATCTGAGAGTATCTGATGAGAAAAACACTGGGGCTTTTTTGGCAGGTCACATCAGCTCTATGTTGACAGATGGAAGGACGAGGCTTTCAAAGAAGTGATTACCATCCTCACTGTGAACCACGGAGGGGGCTTGGTCATGCTTTCAGGCTAGTTTTTGCATCTAGCATGGGGGGGGGGGCTTAAATCTGTGCTAGACACATTGAAATCTCAAGATTATCAAGTGGAACATACGACCCAGTCAGAGATCATGGGTCCTCCAATGAGGTAATGAGTCAAAACGCACAACTATAAGAACCAATATGTACTGATTTAAAAAAAACAAAAAAACAAAAACTGGATCATCCCCTAAATGACACCGTATAAATGTAACTAAGGACATAGTTGTTGGATCTTTTTTTTTTTAAACAAATTAATTAATTTCTGAATGTTATTTTTTTTTCTCTTGTATGATAAAGAATTTTATGGCGTAATCAAGAACTAAATTATTTGAGGATTATATTTTTGTTGTTCTCAGGCTGACTTTTTATTATTTTGCTTTTTATTCTTTTTGGTTATTGCTGGTGTAGTCCACCAGACTGATGTCATTTTACCCTCCAGCTGACCCAGAAGTGCTTCTGGGAGGTAGCTCAGCGCCGTAGGTAAAAACATAGACAGCTTGTGTGTTCATTGTACCTTACAATGTACGCACAATCATGGATTTTTATAACGAAAAAGAAACCACAAACTATCAGATCATCACAGAAATGGGGGGAAGGTTTAAAATAAACAAATCCACTCGGCAGTGGGGAGTTGCGAGAAAAACATATTCACCCTTACTGATTTATTGATGAAACCAGGTAAAGGTGGAGAAAAAGATGTGGAGCAGGAACATGTGCAGGAGGAGGGTATGAACAGGAGAAGAGGCGAAGGATCGGACAGATGAGACAAATAAGACAAGAAAAGCATCCATTGTGGCGGCAGAGGGGATGAAAAGGAGGATGTATGTATTATTCAATACCAATAGTGTTAGATTATTTACAACAGCTGGAGAGGAGGCCGATACTGACTCACACAGACACATGAACGAGGGGAAGTTTGATCAGATTGTTAAGACAAGCTGGCAAAATCAAAGGTGATACTTTTTTCAAGTGAAAAAGTAGAAAATCATTGAGAAGCACTGCTGTAAGGGTACCAACAAATTTGTCCATATCTGTAATGATTTTGGAAGTTGTTGCATAGTGAAATGCAGGAGACAAAATATCATGGAGGCAGGGAGTTCTTCCAAAAATATACCAGTTGAATAGAGTTTTATTGTTAACTACAAACAAATCTTCTGCATGGCAAACAAAGATATCTCAAAGAGAGAGCCACCCTCTTCTCTCAGAGCATTTTAAAGTGACCTATCAGGAACAGCTCTGCAGAAAAGAAGGTTGACAAGATTACTCACAAATAACCTGTTTTCTTGGTTCACTTACATTATCAAAGCATTATTTCATTTTCCAATCTACTATCAAAAATACCACACATTCAAAATACACCAATTATTTAAATATCTTGCAGAAATGACCCTTATTACCTGCAATTTCATCACTCTTACTTTGACCAATAAAATGAAAGAACCCACCTATTACAAGCTTCCTCACAGAAGTATTCAGTGAAGTAATGTACTGGACAAATGAAATAAATAAAAAAGTAAGAACCTTCAGGTCAAAATAACTCTAGTGTGAGAATGTTATATTTTTATCATTTTGTTTTAAATTCAAGGCTAAAAATGAGACATTATCACACGTGTGTTGAAAATGTTATGTTATTAACATGCATGCGAAAATCATCTAGTGATCCCTTATTTTTCACGGTTAATGGGGACCAGCGCCCCCCCCTGTGAAAATCAAAATCCGCGAACTGGAGCCGGAGTCCCCTGAGCCTAAATAATGAGTTTAAAATATGTTTAAAAACCGCAAAAAAGTACTGCAACAAAACAAGACAAAGGCTCAACTGTGGTCTTTCTGTTACCTTCACAGCCTCTGGTCTCTGAACCGTAGTAAAGAAACCGCTCTTTCATCTAACCTCGTTTTCATCCTGCCGCCCCACGACACACACACACACTACATTACCCATAAGGCCACACCATTACCCATAAGGCCACCTTCTTAAAGGGGCCAGGCTGGCTCACAACATTTCTTTCCTGCGAGAGAACGCGCACAACAGCCTGTGATGTTTCCACAATTTTTTCTTGTTTTTTTTTTTTTACATTATATATTTCTGAAAAAAATCCACGTATAATTAAAACTGCAGAATTTAAAGCACGAGTTGGCGAGGGATCACTGTAAATCGGTTTCACTCAAGCGCAGTCAAGGACATTTTTCAGCACATATGCATTTACAAGCAGATATATCTACTTGTAAATGTGGTAATTGACCAGGATGCCGCTGTGGCGATTAAATATTTAATGTAGTTTTCTTTTTTCATTTTTAAAAATACTACATCAAGCACAAAGAAATTAATAGTACCGCATTTGGACAGTTTTCAGTTTCTAAATAAAAGAATATTAAAACAAAAAAACAAAACCAACAAGGTGTTATTACGTTTGCAGGTAGCCTCCAGTCCTGACGCCAAGACAACCTGTATTTCTGGTGACTGGCATGAATTTAAACAAGCACAACCGACAGCATCAAGAGTAACCACGAGACACCCACTGAAGCAAGTTAACCCTGATTTACATGGTTGTCAGGGAAACCCTCCATCATGCATCACTTGGCAACAGCTGCATACTGAACATTTCTCATCTTTAACCTCGTTTAGCACCCCGTGCACGTCCCCTTCACAATATTTTAATGACTTTGGGTGTAATTACAGTTGTAATCACATAAGACGTTAACCCTCTGATCCAAAGCTGATTGGCGCTTGCTTGTAAAGTGGTGCTCAGTGTTTGCACAAAACCTTCCTCCAGTCCGCCTGATGCTTTCACACATCGCCCCCAAGAATACTTCATTACTCTCACCTTTATTACTCAAATATATTAACATCACATTTAATTTTGTGACAGGCAAACTATTTCACATGCACAGCTTTATACAAAATTACATGTGCAGACGAGACAATATTAATTACCGTCCTTTATTAAACTCTTCATCCCTGCAGGGGGTCAGGCAAGCATCAGCTAATGCCATTACTGCTCCATATGTTCGCCCATGTAGACGTGAGCGCCTGTGACCATGTACACAATTACACACCCCCCCCCCACCCCCCACTGCGCCACATCAAGCTAAGTCTGCCTCAAACTGTTACACCATCATCCAGTGTTGTCCTGCTCCACAGTAGGGACTTCTATATTGACGGCTTAATAACCTTCTGTAATGAATACTGAAAATGACAAGCTCTGAGTGCAGATAAAAACATCCCAGTGATGAGATGATTTAATGCTCAGTGTAAATTGCCGTTAATGGGTCGTGCATTTAGGCGTGTAGACATTGTTAACATGAAGTTCAAACTGGCTGTAATGGGGAAGAAAGGTGATATAAGTGACTGTTAAAAGCTTTCTTCTTTCTCTTCACTGTGCATTTTCCCCTTTACAAGGAAACTTTCTAAAGGCGTCTGTTTCTTATTCATTTTGCTAGCTGGATTAAATTTTGGCGCTCAAGTGACCGACATGTAACCAAGAGAATCTGGCCATTTTTAAAAATAAAAGATCTTTCAAAATAAAAGCTCGTTCAGACTCATAATATATAAAACTTAAATAGCTAATTTTTTCTTCCACGGCCTGGTACCGGTCCATGGCCCGGGGGTTGGGGACCACTGCTTTAATGCACAACCACCTATAAAATTTATAGAGAATGGTCTACACAGGAGAAAAAATCCAGTGAGTTCCTCGGTGATGCCAGGGATCAGTGGAGAATGGCCAGACTCGAGTTGAAAGGCAACAGTTTCTCAAATAGCTGCTTGTTACAACCAAGTGATGCAGAAGACCATCTCTGAACACAAAACATGTCAAACGTCAAGGCAAATGGGCTACAGCCAGCAAAAGACAGCATCAGTTGTCCCTCATATGGCATATCATACTTGAAAACCACTGCCTGGTTTGAGGAATCTTGATTTTTGTAACGTCTTTCTTAAAATAAGGTCAGTATTTGGCTTTGACAATGTTAAAGTTTGGACTCATTGTGCTTTCAATCAACAGTTCAGGCTGCTGGTGGTGGTGTCATAGTGTATTTTCTTGGCACACCTCAAGCCTCTTAGTACCAGTTAACCATCATTCAAACAACATACCCTACCTGAGTATTGTTACTGACCACGCCCACCCCTTTATGGCTACAGTGACCACATTTTCTGATGGTTACTACCTGCTAAATATCATACCATGTCCCAAAGGTGAACACATCTGAAAACTTGGTAATGATACTAGTGTACTCAAATGGGCTCCACAGAAACCACATCTCAATATAACAGAGCACCAGTGGGATGTGGTGGACCAGGCGATTCATATCATGGCTGTGCAGCAAAAAAATCTTCATCAGCTGTGTGATGCTATTGTGTTAGTATGGACCAAGATGTCTCTGGAAGTCACAGTGGAAATAAAGACAAATTAAATCTGTTGTTGAGAGCAAACCAGAAAAAAAGCCAAACTTATAATAACAACAACAACAACAGCCAAGAAAATGACATCAGATCCAGAATTCTGGCAGGATGCAGTGAGAATGAGGACAGTTAAGAACGTTTTACATTTCATTTACATTTCATTATTTGTATTGTATTGTATAGACCCTTTCACAAAGTTTAGCACACATAAGAAAACTTCAGTTTCCATTAGGGTTAGGGTTAGGTCGCCAAATGTTAACTTTTTATATTTTAAACTCAATAACTACCACCTTACACATTTTCATGGCATTGTTCTCATTTAAATGATTCGAACTACATATTATAATCTGTACTGATGCTGTGTTCATGGTGCAACAGAAAACTGAGTATCACACCAGTCAGCAGCTCTACAGAACAGACTGGAGAGGACTGAACACACACACACACACACACACACACACACACACCTCTAGAAACATGAAAGCGAGTGAATACAGTGAAACAGAGCTAATGTTTTATTCTGCATCAGGATTTCTCTGGTTCTGCTACGGCAGCTGGGGAAGCCCTCTGACTGGCGATACGCCAAATGTCACCTAACAAACTCATCAGGGAGCTGGATAAAGCACAACAAAATAAATAATTAAAAGACAGGCACAAGCTGTGAGCTGTATGACAATTATTATATTTATAATAATCATCATCATCATCATCATCATGCGATTAATCGCATGATTTCCCTGATTAATCACGATTAATCGCATTGTATGTGAAAAATCAAATAATGAATTCAAAAGTAGTGTAAAGGTCACTTTTATTTTAATGCTCTGCTGCCATATGAACTAAAGTGTCATAACATTTGTTGTTCAAACATTTTAACATCAGCACTTGTCAGTAACACATACTTTGTGTAAATCTCATCCTAAAAAAATGTTAAATAACATAAAGCCTATTGCCACTGCCAGGGCATTAATGTCATCCTGTTTTTTTTATAAAAAATAAAAAAAGTCTACCAACAAAATCCTAACAATCTAGAGGTCACAATCATAACATTAAAACAGGTAATTTCTGAGGTAACAGCAGAAACTTTTTACAGGGAGTTCAACTTGGCAGTTGTTAACCTTGTTTCTGTTGAATTCTCCGTCTGGGAGAATTTTAAAATGAAAATGTCCCTGTTAAAGTTCTGTAACTTTATCAATCTGTAAATATCTGTGTATCATTTGTTTTTTTTTTCCATTTTCGATTGTCAATCAAAAAATTTAAAAAATTAAAATGTGATTTTAAAAAATAATTTTTTTTCCGTTTTTTAATCTAACACTAAAAAATAACTGTTCTTTGTTTTATATTTCAATTTTAACAAACAGGCCACGGGACTGAATTTGTTTTTAATATTTTGTTGTATGGTTTACGTGACCCAGAAATGCCTTTGTTTTATAATCAAGGAACAGACTTTCGGTTGTCATTACACATCTGTGCCACTAGATGGAGACGCACTGACGTAACCAGCTAGACCAGCCTTTCTCATCCGGGGTGTCGCGGCAAACTGGGGCGTCTGACTGCTGACTGACTGCTTCAGGGGTGTCGTCAAAAAAATGACCTATTCTGACATTTCATATACAGTGGTACCTCTACTTACGAATGTTTCTACATACAAAATTTTCAGGTTATGAAACTACTTCCAGAACCAATTAATTTCGTAAGTAGAGGTAGCACTGTATAATATAAGGAATGCATACATAAATACATACTTTTTCCCTCTGAATGAATGAATAAATAAATAAATAAGATACATAACTGGACATGAAATGAATAATAAAAATATGTCTCACATGCCCATTTCCCAATGTTAACAACATCAGTACGGGGTCAGCATAAGGTCAACGTGAATACCCAGTTAGCTTACGTCGTAACATCATTTAACCGCTGGAATTTTATTTCACAGATAGCAAAGAAAACTTTTTAGCAGCATCATGGATCATTTTCTAAAAAGAAAAGCCCCACAGGAACGGAACATCACAGAGGAGCCGACTTCTTCATGCAAGCCTTCATCCACCAGCTCTGAATCTGCACCATAGGTAGCAAAGGTAGTGCTAGCGATAAGGCTAAAAAGAGGCAATACAAGGATGATGGATAGAAGCAAGCACATCATGGATGAAAAGAAGCTTTCCTGCTGAGGCCTACTCTGGTGCAGTTATCGTTTCTTTTTAACAATAAATAAATGACAGCAATAATAATATTGAATTAATAATAGTAGATGTCTTGTTGTGGAGGCTTTTTGATTTCTGTCCTTCTCAGATTTTGCATGTGAAGTTGAATGACAAGCAGCAACCATTTGTTAGTATTTCTACAGTGAAATACTTAATTTCTTACACTGTAAATAAATCATATTCACTATAGTGAAGGGAAGGGCAGAACTTGCATATAGATAAATTGAAACGTTTTTATGATGTACTCCGACTATGAACTTCCCCTGTTTGCAAGACTAGAAATCTCCATTGATTATATATATGTATACATATATATATATGCCTTGTTTTGCTCGATGTTGTATAAAAATGGCCATCATTCATCCTTCTAAAATTACATTTTTAACCAAAGCAATACCATACATCTTCATTTTAACCCCAACCCCCCCATGTGCGTTGACTCTCACCTCTTTTTGGCCTCCTTTCTCCTCAATCTTAAATATCCCATGCTCCAGTCATGCGCTCGCCTCTCAGGCTTTACTCTTTGATGTCTGTATTCATTGATGCTCTTGGGTGAGGAGCCATTGTACAAAATGAGCGTAATTACAAAGGCACCCTCCTCTTGTTTTATGCTAATCCTCCCTAAAAACAAATTATGCAAAAGCACAAGTGAGGAGAGGAGCAGAGAGGAGACCAGGGATTTTATAGTTTCCTCTTCATCTCTCTATCCTTTTTTCCTCCCCTTCTCTCAAAGGCAGCAGCAGAATCTGCAGAGCCGTTGTCATGGTTTCTTTGGAAGTATTTTCAGTTTTTGGCTGAATAATGAAGTGATGGGAGCTGGACTGGGAGATAGAAGAGAGTTTACTTTAGGGCAAAGAAGTTCTGCCTGACATAGAAAGGATTTTATTGTTTCCAAAGTGGTTTGTTTGTGTGCATGTATGTGTGTGTGTGTGTGTGTGTTGTGTGTGCGTGTGTGTGTGTGTGTGTCTGTGTGCATTTGTATATTGTAAATAGCGGAGTTCGACTGTGATAAGTTATGAAATATCTACTTTAATTGTGGGTGAATAATGTCTGTGAGACAAAGAAGCTAAAACAAAAACAGTAAAACATTTGTAATTTGATTCAAATATGAACAAACTCACTATTTATCCACACCCGTTTAGACCTATCTATGGAGCCTATCCCAGCAGATCCCCGGGTGAAAGGCAGGGGTCCACCCTGGACAGGTCACCAGTCCATCGCAGGGCCACATATAGACAAACAACCATGCACACTCACAATCACTCCTACGGGTAATTTAGAACCACCAAACAGAGCACCAGGAAGAAGGGGAATTTAAGTGACTTTGAACGTAGCATGGTTGTTGGTGCCAGACGAGCTGGTCTGAGTATTTCAGGACCTGCTGATCTACTGGGATTTTCCCTCACAACCATCTCTAGGGTTTACAGAGAATGGCCTGAAAAAGAGAAAATAACCAGTGAGGTGCAGTTGTGTGGACGAAAATACCATGTTGATGTCAGAGGTCAGAGGACAATGGGCAGATTGGTTTAGGGTTAGAAAGGCAACTGTAATTCAAATAACCACTTATTTTCACCGGAGGTATGCAGAATACCATCTCTGATGGTACATGTCGAGCCTTAAAGCAGATGGGCAACAGCTGCAGAAGACCACACCAGACGATCCTGTCAGCTAAGAACAGGAAACTGAGGCTACAGTTCACACAGGCTCGAAATAATTGGACAGTAGAAGATAAGAAAAACGTTGTCTGGTCTGATGAGTCTCGATTTTGGCTGCAATATCAGATCTAGTATCAACAGAAGGTTTAATGGTGTGCAGGATATTTTCTTGGCACAGTTTGGGCCCCAACTGAGCATTATTTAAATTCCACAACCTACCTGAGTATTTCCTTTACGACCACAGTGTACCCATCTACTGATGTCTACTTCCAGGTTAATGCTTCATGCTGCAAAGCTCAAACCATCTCAAACTGGTGTCTTGAACATGTCAATGAGTTCACTGTACTCCAGTGGTCTCCAAAGTCAGCAGATCTCAATCCAGTAGAGCATCTTTAGGATCATGGATTAGTAGCTGATAAATCTGTACAACTGCATGATGCTAAATAGACCAAAATCTCTGGGATGTTTCCAACACCTTATTAAATCTATGCCACGAAGAATTAATGCAGATTTTAAGGAAAAAAGGAGACCAACCTGGTACTAGCAAGGTGTAGGCTACCTGATAAACACCGAGGCAGGGTACATACACACACATGCACACAAATACATATTTACGCATATTTCATGTGTTGTTCATCATTAAGCTTTTTTTCTTTTAACGCGTAATTATTAATGGATTGAAACATGTAAAAACATCTGGTTTGGGCTTCCAAAAAGCAGCAGCAAGAAAATGTATTTCTTCTATAGACAGGTGCCAGCCACTTCAGTCATGCCATCACTCGTATTGTCCCCTCTATTGTCTGCTGACGTGGTCAGTAAACGGGTCAGCAAGCACAACGAATGCAACGAGCGCTGGGTTTCAGAACTGCATTCACCCCGTGCGTGTTTGTGTGTTGTGAGAGCTCAACCCGTGCCCCTCTGTGACCCAGTCTCTCACAATTAAAAGTGCCGGCCTCAGCACGATCGCGACAAGTCATCCGGCAAAACCACATGACCCGGCACCATCACATATACAGCACAGAGCAAACTGGGTCCACTGGTGTGAGGCTAGTGGGAAGACAGGCCCGGCCACTGGGGGGAAGGCAGGGGGAGTGATGTGTCACAGTGTCCCAGTTTCCCCTGTCTCCCTGCTGAAACGAGTGATCTCTGGGGAAGAACGTGGAGAAGATCCAGAAAATTTGACTTGCTGGATAGAAGCACAGATGATCTGACGCTTTCATTTAAAATGGCTGCGAGGTACTAGCCGGACAATTTGGTCCATTCTGTGGGCAGTTTTACAATACAGGAAATCAGAGAAAGCGAGACTTTCATTTGAGAATTTAAAACTAATTCATTGCTTTCTTTCGCCAGTAAGATCAACAATTTTTGCCCGACTGGGGAAAGTTTGCTGAAGGCAAAACATATTACTCCATTCAGTGAACAACACATGAGAAATCCCAGTATTCATAGCACTGATTTAAAAATCCTTTAAAAGCATTCAACTAAAGTAAATAGTTGGCCAGTTTCTAAAATGACAAGTTACAAATAGTGGAACACTTCTGACTTTTAACAGACAACAAATCGGTAACATATTGATAATAGATATAAGGGAGTGGGGCCTCAGATTTAAAAGATCACCGTGTGTGTTTGGCTCTCTCTCAGGCAGCACTATTGACTATTTCACAAATAACTGACAAACTATTCATCAGTTTAGAGCTCTGCGACAGCGTCACAAACTTTCACTTGAGGATCACACTTCAAAATGTCGTGGGACCGAAATCTGCAGTGCCTTAATGTAAAAACACTTCAGTCTGAACTGTTTCAATTACAAATGAGGGATAAAGCAGGAGCGAGGAAGCTTATCCTACACAGATTCCTTTTGGACAAAAAAAAAAAAAGAAAAAAAAAATCCTACTGCAGAGCAGCCTACTATTGAGTTCACAGGAAAGGGGAACTGAACTGACGTTTGAGTGTAATCCAAGCTGTCTGCTCGGCAGCAGTGTGCAAGGCTCAGTGTGGAAAAGCCCTCCCTTAATAACATCCCATTTTTTTCCCCATTTCTGTTTCCAATAGTGCAAAGCACCACAGAGCAGCTGGACTGGTGAGCACGAGCATCCTGTGTGGAGTTAATTAACTACACGTCAAACCGAACGTTACTGTCACATTTCTCTCTTTTTTCTCTCCTATTTGGATTTGTGTATGGGGCTGCAATCATAGACTGTAAAAATAACAAACACGCAGAAGATCGCTTGTTGGTATGTAAAACACTCTGAAAACTCTTGACTCTGCCGGAAGTGACCATGTTTATATCAGCAGGTGGAAGAGCTATCTGACACCACAGCGGATGAATATGAATCTGCATCTTCCGCTGTAAACACATGAAGTTTGCTAAAGAGTACCTTAACAACCTTCAACACTCCTGGGAAATATTTTCTGGACTGAAAACAAAGATTAAATTGTTCAAAAAGAATATTCAGCAGTATGTATGGCATAAAAAAGTCACCGGTTCCCAACATCCAACCATCACACCAAAGGTGACATATGATGGAGGTTGGAGGTTTTGATTTTGGACCTGTATTACTGCCTCAATATCATCAAGCGGGAAATTTTCATGCTCACATGCCCACTTGATGATAACTAGGGCTGTAGCGATACACTAATCTACTATATACGATACACGATATTCGGCTCACGATACGATATATATCAATATTCATCTTACAATACATTTACATCATTTTCTGAAAGATTTTAAAGGGACAAAGTGATTTTGGTGGCATCTTGTGAGTGTTCCAATGACTTTGTTTGAATTTATTGAACTGAAAGCATCAATTACACATTATATGGCTGACAGGCAGCTGGACAAACTGAATAAAAGATTTGTTGAGAAATATAGTTTCATTTATTTTAACAGTGCAAATTGTTGCTTGCAAGCTTTTAAAGGTGGGACACGGGGGTTTTGAAAGAAGCTTAGAATATCGATACCCACGGCTGAAAAATCGATACTTGTTACTCGATAAAATATTGATATATATCGCAGAATCGATAAAATCACTTAGCTCTAATGATAACAATAATTTTCCACTTTGAATTTTGTTAAAATGTCCTGCAAGGATAATGTCAGTACGGCAATCCAACATCTGAAACTTGCTAGAAGTTTAGACAATGACCCTAATTGCTGAAGTAAATCCACGATATTAATTTGCGTTTGGGAATGGCCCAGTCAGATCTTACACCTCAACCCGTTGTAAATGCTTTTGAATCACATCCAAGAGAGCCATTCACGCCATACATCCAGGAAATGTGTACAAGCAGAAAACAAGCTCTGGAAAAAGGAATCTTCAAAAACTACCTTTTGAAAGGTGTGCAGGTCTGATGAAGAGCGACTAAAATTAGTTGCTTGAATTCACTGCTTCCAAGAGATTCATGAAGCTATTAAATTCAAGGGTTAACTTGCTTTTTCCCTCAAACACTGTGGATGTTTGATGGAAAGTATGTGTGAAATAAAAGGTGAAATTATAATTCAGTTTTAAGTCCAGTTAAATCTAACAGCCACATATTTTTTCTTGTCACAGTATCTGATTTGAAAACCTTTTGTTTTTAAAACTCAATACCTACAACTCATACAATATATATGGGGTTTAAATAATACAACATAATTTCTACTGAGGTGTCTTTGAACAAGGTTCTTATAACTGAAAGTGCTCCCTCCCACCCTGGACCGGCCTGGAATACAGAAACTGCAGGCATGGAGGATGGATTAGGGAGGTAAGGGGGCAAACAAACAAACAAACAAACAAACAAAAACAATTTATGGCTGTTCCCATATCAGCTATCACTAAATTTTACTTGACACAAACATGCATGCACACACATAGACAGAGAAGGTTGGCCAGAGACCGAAGCTTCGGGTCGATTGAGCCGATGACTTCGTCGATAAAACCACCAGCAACACCCAAATACTGCCCCCAGCAGTCATTGCCATAATAATACAAGCTTATTGATCTCCATGGTAACAAATGACCCTGGAAAATTGCTGAGAAACTGAAATTTCTTTACAACTTCACAGACTGAAGCAGACTGAGGTAGACAGTACGATGATGATGTAACTCCACTACTGGACCATGCTTGAAACTCCCCGCCTCCGTCCTTATGGCATCATCCCAGTGGGAACAAAGGTGGTGAGGTCAAATGGTCAAATGGGAGGATTATGTTACCCTGGTTGGGGGGTTAAAAGAAAGAAAGGAAAGAAAAACAGTTTCCAACTGCTTTAAAGCTTGAGTCTTATTAACATCAACAACATGTAAATCAACTTCTACAACTCTTTTCATGCACCTCAGGCTTGGTTTCTACTTCTTTTAATGTTGTTCGGAGGGTTTGTGTTCATCTTTAGGTGGCTATAGTAGTACCTTGGCATTCATTTCCTTCTATAACTGATTTAGAAACAACGCTTATAAAAGTCTTGCCTAAAATGATACATCTCTATTAATGCTGTAAATAAACTTCATCATGAAACTAACTGTGGAACTGTAAGGGTGTCCAAGTTTTGCATTTTAATCTTAATAAAAATCACATTTAGGATACTGAATTCACATGAATTCAGACATTTATTAGAATGATTGCGATAATTTTGTGTTATAGACACAATTTGTTGCATTCATACGTTTTAAATAAATAAATCAACTGCATTGCATTTGAGTGAGCATCTATTAAAATTAACAACACAGATTGAGTTGCCAGGTCAAACATCACAGAAAGAAACATTTCTGATTTTTAAACTGAAAGAAAAATAAGAACTCAGGGAATGGAAGGATGTGTCAGATGTGTGGCAGTCAAAAATACAGATAATCAAGGTCTAAGAATGGAATTAGAAGAAAAAAACAATCAGAAGGAAAATAATTTAAATTGTTAATTCTATGATTATAAATAGTCTACATCTTGTGCATGTAGCCACCATCTTGACATATTAGTGACTGTCAGATGAATAGGAAAGAAAATCCTTCATCAAAACGCGTTTCTTGAAGAACAATGTTATTTAGTGGAGTGCAACAGCAACAAAAGCACTTTTAATTAAACACATTCAGTGCAGGGCTCGACAATAGCATTTGCCCGATGGCCCGAGCGTTTTTTTCGCCTGTCTCGGGCCAGTACGGGCCAGTAAACTTTATTAAACACTGGCCCGTCCGGCCACCACATTTTGAGGCAATTTCAGATTTTTCTTATGGATATATTCGTCATAATCGCCAAGAAATGACTTGTATTTTATCGGAACATGAAGATGGTCTGCCATGTGAAGAACGTAATTTCGCTGCAGGAGTGTGTCGCGTCTTCGTGCATTTCCGGAACTGTTCGGGAATGTTCGGCAGCAGCATCTTTAAATGCGCGCGAAAAGATACAAGATGGAGAAGAATCGAAACAACGAAAGTACACAACGGTATTGCTATAGACCTTTTTGGGCCAGCCCCCCAGAAGTACCCCGTCCGCAATTGCTGGAGTGTGCTACAGAGCGATTCTTTCACCGGCTCGCAGATTAACCAGTGTTTTTCTCTTTCCACAAATATATATTTTTATAATGTCGAGTCGGTCGAGTGGGAATACATGATCCGTCATAAACTGTGCCAACAATGGCGTGAAAATTCAACAATGGAAGAAGAAAGTATGTGAAATACACAAGCCTTTACTGCACGAAAACTGCCTTGTTTGCAGAACAAGAAGTTAGGAAGACGTGGGTGAAAAATATCAACAGAAAGGACTTTGTTCCAAATGAATACAGCCGGGTAAGTTTTCGTTAACATTTAATCTCGTACTATTCATAGTCTCGCTGAGAGTCCCGGACGATTCTGGCCGAAAGAGCAGCAGTATGAGGCTACTGTAGCCCTCGGCACTAGCACAAGCCTATAAATCAATAAATGAATGAATGAATGACTTAGGAGAATGATAAAATAAATTAAATATAAAGTTAACACATAGCCTAATTTACCGCTAGCGTTAACGTTACAGTAGCATAATCTTTATGGTTTGTTGACGTTAGTTATAGCCAGCGTTGCAGCGTTCCACAGTTTTTAGTGTTTGATTATGGGAACAGATCATGCTATTTCCATAACCAATCATTAAAAACAGCGATAAACTACCTTCATCTGTAACTGAAGGCCACTGCCTAACATCATCAATCCAAGACATGTCTGCGTTATCCGTAACAGATCCTCCACGCTGCTGTGTTTGGGTTAGTTGGTGGAACACCGCACACTCCAGTTATGGCTGGGCCACTAGGGGGCGCATGTCCACAATTTTCAAGTCGAAAAGGTGTATACAGATGCAGAGTTGGAAGAAGAGTTGCTGCAGTTGGAGGAAGAACTGACTACAGACTGCTTTAGCACCTCCTATGGGTCTGAGGAGATAATGGTTTCCTTAGGCTGTGACAGGGTGGAGGACGAAACTGATGGCTGTGACAGGGTGGAGAAGGAAACTGCTGCTGGCTGTGGGGGAGGTGGGGAGAGGAAACTGATGGCTGTGACAGGGTGGAGAAGGAAACTGATGGCTGTGACACTGTGCAGGGTGAGAAGGAAACTGATGGCTGTGACAGGGTGGAGAAGGAAACTGATGGCTGTGACAGGGTGGAGAAGGAACTGATGGCTGTGACGGGTGGAGAAGGAAACTGATGGCTGTGACGGGTGAGAAGGAGAAACTGATGGCTGTGACAGGGTGGAGAAGGAACTGGAATGGCTGTGACAGGGTGGAGAAGGAAACTGATGGCTGTGACAGGGTGGAGAAGGAAACTGATGGCTGTGACAGGGTGGAGAAGGAAACTGATGGCTGTGACAGGGTGGAGAAGGAAACTGATGGCTGTGACAGGGTGGAGAGGAAACTGATGGCTGTGACAGGGTGGAGAAGGAAACTGATGGCTGTGTGACAGGGTGGAGAAGGAAACTGATGGCTGTGACAGGGTGGAGAAGGAACTGACGGTGAAATGGCTGTGACAGGGTGGAGGACGAAACTGATGGCTGGACAGGGTGGAGAAGGAAAACTGATGGCTGTGACAGGGTGGAGAAGGAAACTGATGGCTGTGTGACAGGGTGGAGAAGGAAACTGATGGCTGTGACAGGGTGGAGAAGGAAACTGATGGCTGTGACAGGGTGGAGAAGGAAACTGATGGCTGTGACAGGGTGGAGAAGGAAACTGATGGCTGTGACAGGGTGGAGGAGGAAACTGATGGCTGTGACAGGGTGGAGAAGGAAACTGATGGCTGTGACAGGGTGGAGAAGGAAACTGATGGCTGTGACAGGGTGGAAACTGAGGACGAAACTGATGGGCTGTGACAGGGTGGAGAAGGAAACTGATGGCTGTGACAGGGTGGAAGAGGAAACTGATGGCTGTGACAGGGTGGGAGAAGGACAACTGATGGCTGTGACGGGTGGAGAAGGAAACTGATGGCTGTGACAGGGTGGAGAAGGAAACTGATGGCTGTGACAGGGTGGAGAGGAAACTGATGGCTGTGGTGGAGAAGGAAACGATGGCTGTGACAGGGTGGAGGACGAAACTGATGGCTTGTGACAGGGTGGAGGAACTGATGGCTGTGACAGGGTGGAGGACGAAACTGATGGCTGTGACAGGGTGGAGAAGGAAACTGATGGCTGTGACAGGGTGGAGAAGGAAACTGACAGCTGTGACAGGGTGGAGGACGAAACTGATGGCTGTGACAGGGTGGAGGACGAAACTGATGGCTGTGACAGGGTGGAGGACGAAACTGATGGCTGTGACAGGGTGGAAAAGGAAACTGATGGCTGTGACAGGGTGGAGAAGGAAACTGATGGCTGTGACAGGGTGGAGAAGGAAACTGATGGCTGTGACAGGGTGGAGGACGAAACTGACAGCTGTGACAGGGTGGAGAAGGAACTGATGGCTGTGACAGGGGTGGAGAAGGAAACTGATGGCTGTGACAGGGAGGACGAAACTGATGGCTGGACAGGGTGGAGAAGGAAACTGATGGCTGTGACAGGGTGGAGGACGAAACTGACAGCTGTGACAGGGTGGAGAAGGAAACTGATGGCTGTGACAGGGTGGAGGACGAAACTGATGGCTGTGACAGGGTGGAGAAGGAAACTGATGGCTGTGACAGGGTGGAGAAGGAAACTGATGGCTGTGACAGGGTGGAGAAGAAACTGATTGCTGTGACAGGGTGGAGGAAGAAAACTGATGGCTGTGACAGGGTGGAGAAGGAACTGATGGCTGTGACAGGGTGGAGGACGAAAACTGATGGCTGTGACAGGGTGGGAGGACGACAGGGTGTGACAGGGTGGAGAAGGAAACTGATGGCTGTGACAGGGTGGAGAAGGAAACTGATGGCTGTGACAGGGTGGAGGACGAAACTGATGGCTGTGACAGGGTGGAGAAGGAAACTGCTGGCTGTGACAGGGTGGAGAAGGAAACTGACAAGCGTTGACAGGGTGGAGGACGAAACTGATGGCTGTGACAGGGTGGAGACGAAACTGATGCTGTGACAGGGTGAGGACGAAACTGATGGCTGTGACAGGGTGGAGGAAAACTGATGGCTGTGACAGGGTGGAGGACGAAACTGACAGCTGTGACAGGGGGGAGAAGGAAACTGATGGCTGTGACAGGGTGGAGAAGGAAACTGCTGGCTATGAAGTGGTGGCACAGGAAACACAAATTACAAAACTATAAACAGTTAAACAGGAAATAAATACTGAACAAAATGTACCTAGTCAAATATATACTCAGGAAGATGCCATGTGATAAATACCAATTTGAAAAAGTCTCATAAAGCATCTGTGATGAGAATTTATTTAGTCAATGCCAAATATAACATAAAATCAAAATAATTACTTCAAAGGAAGGACTTGTGATGTCAGAGACTGTCAAACACTTAATATGTGTAAGTTTTTCATACATGATGGTTATTGCTTGATAGTAAGTATCAAGACATGAGTAAGTATTCTGTGCTTTTCAGATATCATCTAATATCACATTGTGAAAACAGTGAATAAAATTCTTTTCTACTTTGATATGTAAAATGCAGTTTGATTATTTTAGTGCCAAAAACAACTTACCACATACTCACCTGCTGCCTCCCTCACACTTTTATCCCATACTTGGGACTGGGCTTGTGTGTTGTATGTTAGGTGTGTAATCATTTCATTAATTAAAGATTATATAAAAGTATATTATAAGATTGGAGGAGTGCATAATATATTAAACCATCACCAAAGCATGAATGATTAATTTTGATAAATCTAACAGGTTATGGACCAAAAAGCTCCATGCTACAAAGAAGGTATTTTAGAAGTTTATACTAAAAGCAACAAAGCATCACACCACATTAACAACACAGAAGGTGTTTTACGACAGTAATACTATGTGCATCTACAATGCAGGCAGGAAAATCTACGGGGTTATTCTTCAAGATTATATGTGCATGCTACCTGCAAACAGAAAAAAAGTTATTCAACAAAAATGTTGTGTCAGATAACATAATATTGCTAAAATATGTGAGACTTTTTATTTCTTCATTTCAGTGTCAGAATGCACCAGAATGCACCAAATTACATAATTTTTTCAAAATTCCTTCGGCGGCCGCTGTTCCGCGCGCCTGCTAATAGTTGGGCCACTGATTTATGAATCAGGGCCAGTACATTTCTAAATTTTACTGGCCCTGTGGGCCAGTGCTCTAAAATGCTTATTGTCAAGCCCTGCAGTGTATTGGCTACATGAGGTTGCTGTGAAAAGCATTTTTGCTTTAGAACTAGACCCATTCCATACAGTTTTCCCATCATTCAAACTCTGGAAAATAAGACTCAGGCTAAGAGTATGATGCCAGGACTTTTCTTTCAGGGTATTAAGAAACTATATCATATTGCCACGATATGAATCATACTTTTACTTCAACCTACAAATCAAAATTATGCACACCAGTTCACTGATTCAAAAGCTAAAGAAAAAAAATCATGTTTTTAAAATCAACTTGTGGGATTACATCATTTTTTTATATCTATTTCTGAACTGCTTTCAGTCTATCCATCTTGGCAGAGGTACAAATTTACAAAGTGGCTTCAACCATACGCATCTTTAAGTATACTCAGAGAAAAACATGTGGGGAACTCTAAATCTTATTCAACATGTCCGGTGGACACTGAAACTATGAATAGCCCTGAAGCGAATATCTAAGTGGCCACATCACTCAGTCTGAGTGCACCCCGAGGAGCCTGCTGTGCATTTTCACAGTTAATTCATACCATCAGCCCCAACTGAACACGTGTTCATATGAAAACCCAAGGAAGACAGAGCTCTGTTTCAGTATGCCTCCAAATCCCATGCTGTTTCAATTCATGTGAGTTGAAACCCGAATGAGTGTCAAACCAACCAGATCTGGGTTCAAGAGGAGGCAGAGAAACGGTCTGGAGGTTCAGTAACAGAACAGGATCCTCGGGGAGGAAAAATAGCAGCAGTCCAGGTAAAAAAAAGACCTGGAAAACATGTGTCGTGCCTAGGGACAAACAAGCTGTCCTGAAATATACAGCACTTCCTTGCTCCTGGAATCCCAATCATCCACTCTGTTTCACCAGTGGGAAAAAAAGAAAAGAAAAAAGAAAAAAAAACAAGTAACCTGGGGGTTCACATCTCTCACAAAGAAAAGAAACCTTCAACTCAGGTGAACTAACGACCTGAAACAAAGACTTCAACTCTTAAAACTCAGCAAAAATGTTATTTAATTTAACTGGACATTCAAACTCTCCATTCAGTCAACTTTTGAAGAGGAAGTCGCAAGTCTTTTCTTTACAGCAAAAAAAAAAAAAAAAAAATCAAAAGATCATCATGTGAGTGCAGGAAGTAAAAGAGCAAAAGAACAGGGCTTCTTTTATGTTTCATGTTGTGAGAACTGAGAGGCAGTCCTGTGATACTGAACATGCAATTTCTTCTTTTGAGATTTTAATCAAAGAAGTCTCCAAAATAAAGAAAAGATTATGCCCATAAGAAGTAGGATTATGAACTGCTATGTCACAGGCAAGATTTATTTTTAAGATTAGTTTTGGAGTAAATCCAGTTGGCTCGTGGCATTGTTAGAAGCTAGCGTTACAGGCTGACAGACATGACCTAGAAAAGTTGCAGTAACTGATAAAGTGAACACTTTAATAGAAAAAGCTGCACATGTTTAGGAAATATCATAATTCACAGGTTGTGGTTTCCCTTAAATCTGCCTGCTCAATTTGAAGCCTAAGCTAGCAAACACTTAGCCTTGCTTAAGCTAAAGACAGGAAGTATCAAACCCATTTCTGCAAATAGTAAATTGTCCACCTTTTACCATTTTCTTTTACATTTTCTTCCTCCAATATAAACGCCTTATTTACACAGACAAAAGAAATGGAACATGTTGTGCTTATACGGTTGTTTATCCTACACGGCTATTAGCATACTAGCTCATGGTTACATATTTAGACACTCTTTGTTTAATAGGAAATATTATTCACTTGAGAATTTTTGCTTATGAATTTATTTAATCAAAGTATTGATTTGGATAGTGTTTGGATTATTTGTCCATTAAATTAGCCTTGTACACTCTAAGAAATGAAATGTTGATTTTACTTAACAGAGTTATGTCAACCGGTCCCACGCAACTGTGTTGTTTAAACAGGAAAAGCAAAAGACTATTAATGTGAACAAGACGTATTTAGTAAATCTAACTTAATATTCTTACTTTAAAGCTACATGATACTATTACATTGCATAAACACAACAACCTTATGTTGGATTGACTGAGACCACATTAAGTTAACTTAATAGGATTGAGTTCAATTTACTTAACACAATTAAATATAATTAATGTGGTATGTTTGAGTTAATGTAAAACTGTAGTTGTACTGGCTAAATAAAAAAGTTAAATAAATACAACTTAAGTTGCTTAATTTCACTTGAGCTTTTATTATGCTCTGAACAAGGAAAAAGTGGAACAATTACAAATATTTAAGATTGCAGACATCTGTACAACACAGACATTCACAAAACTGTTTCAAAAAATATCACAGAATATAGATATATATCGTGTTACTCTTAATCCCACACTTTTGTAAAACCACATTTGTTGAACCAGGGTTTTATAGATATTTTAAAACATTCGGTTAACTATGAACTGAGGGATATGCTTACAAAAGATGCGCCTACAGCGCTCATTTTTTCCTTGTGTAAGAATCAGAACAAAAATGTCAAAAGCTGTACTGTGCAATATCAGCGCTGTTGTGGTCAAAATGAAATATAAACTACTTAAGCAATCAATTACTGAACATGGCATATGTGGGGAAAAAAAGGGAAACACCTCATACCATCTGCTGATTCTTATGTATATACTTAATTTCAAAAAAACAGTTGCCAATTTTTGAATTATTTTTCTTCTAAGTTCTCATTTGGCATGTCAGTTTCAATTAAACTGACAATGTAAGTCCAAAGCAGTTTCTCTAAGATCAGATGTGAAAATGTATAACAAGTGAAAATTTCAAAAACACAACAAACAACAACAAAAATGTGTTTTGAAACTGAACAGTTGAGTCCACCATCAGCCCACAGTGCTTATTTTTTCTCTTGCGTAAGAATCAGAACAGATTCAATCCAAATCCAGTTTTTATCCACAGTCTTGATGGTAATTCACCCATGCAGTTTATTTTTGAGGACTTGCACCTTAGTAGAGAGCTTGTTCCCATCCAATCCCATCACCACTTTTTTGAAGAAACTCAAAAAGTATATCGCAGGTCCTTGGGATTGCTCAAGTTTAAAGAATAGATCAAGCCAAAGAGGGCTGCGCAGCCATTCGCCACATTGCTCAATTCTTGCAGCATTGTACATCCTTCAACGATGATGCCAACATCTTCAGGTGGATCTGTTCCCTCTGCTCCCTCTCGCTCCACAACATAGATGCCCAAAACTACTTTCTTCATTTCTCCCTCTACACCAGCATCAGCATCCTAAAAATAGCAGAAATAAACAGTTTTAAATCAAACATGTATTATTAATGTATATTTTCCATTAATATATGCCAGTCTCTTTAATGAAGAAGACTGGTAATTGTGTTTGATGAACAATCAATCAATCTACATTATCCTATTAGTAAGTACTTGTTTGGGCCACAAAGCTCTGCAGCTTGGAGTGTCTTTTCTAAGTTTTATACTTGTGACACGCACATTATTTTGTGTGTATGTGTATATATATAATATATATATATATATATATCTATATATATATATATATATATATATGTATATTATATATATATATATATATATATAGATATACACACACACACTAATATAGAATGTGTCAATTCAATGTCTATCATTAGAAAATTTGATGCTAAAATTGTCATAATTACACATATCAAGTACAGTATTTGAGTGTAAGCTATCTTGGCGGGGGTTTTGAAATACTAACATGACAAAAGGTTAAAAAAGTTGATTTTGCTATTTTAAAAGTGGTGGTTGCGCAACAGTGTCATAGCTCACCATGTACTTCTTAACAAGGTTGTCAGGATCTTCATTTGAGTAGACGCATAATGCTTTCAGTATGCATTCCCATCTGACTTCAATGGTTGGATTCTGTGGGAAAGCAAAAGCTTTTTTTTTTTTTACCAACCCTTTACTAAATAACTGATGGTTGTAGATTTGTAATTTTTTTAATATCAAAGAGACATAAACAGAGGATATTGAATAATGAAATAGAATTAGACATTGTGTTAATTATGCTCATGAGTTCATTCTTTTATAATACTATGATTATGATTATGAAATGGGTCCAAAGCATATTTGAACTTGACTGAAAATGAAAGACCTAATAAGAGGTAAAATTGTAACACCAACAGCTTATTTATGTTGAGCGTTCAACAAGTCAGGGTTTACGTAAAAACACCACCTGGTCCCATGGCTGCCATGATCTGGCTGATTCTGCGTCCTGCCGCCCCCCCCCCTTCTTTTTTGAAAACCTTCTTCAGCTGGCTGGAGTAATGATCCAGTTGAGCCATAAAGGTTGACAGCAGGGGGATTGTGGTAATGCGGGTAAACTCTGCATTTACCTGAAACACATTGTGACAAAATCTCACATGAAACTTGAAATGATCTCACATCACTTTCAACTGGTCACATTTTGTTCATTAAATGTACAAATATAAGAAAGACAAAAAACATGAACATTACCTGATTCTCAGAAAACAGGGCTGGCCATCTGTTTAGAGAACAGCTGGCCAAGCTTGTTCTACACTTTTAGTACGTGACACATCAACATGACATAGAATCAGATGAGTTTTAAGAGCATTCCATGTTTTAAATGAGCATGGGCATTCATAGTATGTGCATGGATATGAGTGTCTCTGACAAAATGTTTCAATTTGTTGTGTTGTAGTAATTGGTACCTCGTAGTTACAGTCTCAGAGCACTGTTTGTACCTCCACATTCACAGCCTAAAAAGAAGAGACAGTGATTAGTGATCTATTAGAAAGACAGATATGGAACATAGTAGATAGTAGTTTGATATTGGTACACTATGCTTCTCTGAGTCACTCGACCTATATATTTTTCCCAAGAGTAATTGATGAAAATAAATTAAGATTTTTTTGCAGCTGCATTTAGGATTTGGACTTTGCATCTATCATATGAAACACAAAGCAATTAAACCACAACAAACAAAAACCTGTTTCATGGTTTGCACATAGAACTAACATGTATTTTTTTTTATCTTGTAAAATTATTTCTATTGTGTTTTCCTCAAGCATGAAAACAGATTTTTTTTGAAAAAAAAATCTGCTTACCCTCTTTTTTTTTTTTTTTTTAAACATGTGCTTCTAATTTTAACATTCCCATCTTTACTTACTGTTGCACACTTGAGTAACCAGTCAGGGAGATTTTCTTCTTTTACTTTCTATCTGAAAATATACAGATGAAACTACATTATATCGCGACACATCTCTATCCAGCTCAGCATGAAGCGCTGTTTCCTCCAAATGCAAAATACAAAAAATACAAACACATTACCACAAATTATCACTGGCTCCCTGCTTCTAAATTACTGTTTTTTCCAATGGGTACAAGCAATAAAAGCACAGCAAATTATTCTATGATGGAGTTCCAACACATTACAGCCGACGTTACCAGCCGATGTTACCATAGCAACAGCATCTACATACACCGAAAATTAGCTTAGCTGCTAACTTAACACACAACACCTCCACCTTGTCCACTTTGCTTTGCTGAAATTATACAGATGAAACAGTGCATTACAGTATACCCTTATTATTCGCGGGCGTTACGTCCCTTCCTCCTCCCCGCGAATGCCTATAAAGACACATTAGCTAACCGCTAGCTAACAAGAAACTCCGTGTCTGTGTGTGATTTAAGATAGCAATGACCGTTTTCCAAACTCTTTCAAAATCTGCAACCGAAGGAAATACAAACTGAAAACACGTATCGTCGGTTGACACAACGTAAAGTTTCACACTGTATTACTGAGGAAATGTTTGTACTTACCAGTTTTTTCGATGACGGCTGCCAACTGAGCTGGCTGGCGACGGTGACTCAGCTTCGTAGATACTGCGCATGTCTGAGAATGCGTCATAGTTGCGTGTGCGTGTGATTAGTTGAGAAGGTTGCGTTCATTTTAATCATCTGTGTTTTGTAGCCTTGAAATATCTCACTATTTAGTAATTCCAATGAAACATTGTTATTTTTTATGTAAAAACGTAATAGTTATAGTATTTTTAACACAACAAAGTTACATAAAACGAACAACATCACTGTTTCATTTCTTAGAGTGTAATGAATGACATTTATTACAATGTGATAGGGCCGCAGTCGGGATGTCTGTTAACATAACTCAATCAGACACTCTTTTAGGAAAAGAAAAAGGGGAGTTGTGCATCTCAAAAGGCCTTGAAAATCCAGGAAAAACCATCTTTGTCCTCTCAGCAGAAAACAAGCCTTTTTCCTTTGTCTTTGCCTCAGTCCCTGAAGTCAAACAACCCTGTGGATGAATGTGCTTGTATGAGTACAGTTCTCCTCTGTGAGAGTTGTGCTGTGTCCCTGGTGGAGCATTTAATGCTTATTTAGCGTTCAGCCTTCTTTACCCTCCTTCCTCGATGATTTGCTTATGTAAGGAAGCAGTGCAAGCTCGTCTGAGCACAGTCTCTTATGAATACAACTCACAAACACGGATAAAAGAAAGCTATTATCTAATCACTGTTCAGCCAGGCTACAGTCGAGACTTGAAAGGACTCATTGAAGTGGACGAAGTATATTTCTTAATAACAGAACAATTATATTCATTGCTCCAAGTCTGTCAGCTTTGTTTGTTATTTGAACTGGCAGAGCCCTTGCATTTTCTATTTTCCAATTTAACCAGTAACAATACAGTGCAAAAACTTTGTGGCATTTATGTCACAAAGTCTTCTCTTGTCCTAAACCAGCCATTCCCAAACTTCAGAATACCAAAGGCCCAATTTGAAATGTGAAAAATCTCCGCGGCCCACCCAAACCTCTATTCACAACTGTAATCAACATACAGAACTAGGAACCATGTTCCAATATTAATGTGAGGGGTCAACAAATAAGGTGACACTTTTAAGTTAAGATGACAGTAGAATAACACTTAATTGGGTTGTTTTATTACTTCTTAATGTTTTTTTTAAGTCATGTCATGAATATTTTACAGTAATTAAAAACTTTTTTAAAAAGGATCGAGGATTTAAAACACATTTGTTTAATTTTAATGACCTCTCACGGCCCACCTGCAGTACCACGACGGCCCACCAGGGGGCCGCGGCCCACACTTTGGGAATCACTGGTCCTAAACAATAAATGTTTTCTGAATAGTTCATATGAAGTTTTTTAAGAAACTACATAATGTTTGTTTGACAAAGATATCTGGTAATCTTCATAAATAAATCTGGCAATAATAAATACAGTCTTATTATTGTTTTGTAGCATATGTGTGTGTGTGTTTAAGAAAATATAAACATGTTATGAAATATAAAATATCAAAAGATGATGGCATAGGACTTCAAATAGCTTACTCTCTTTTGTTAATGTAATATTAGTGCAAGTCTTTTTTGCTGTTGTATTAATATTAAAAATGTTGTATATTGAAGTTTTAACTCAATACACACAGACAAAAAAATAACATACTTTGCTGGTGATTGGATCAAACATCTATCAATCATGCACCAACTTCAACCAATCAGGGGAGGCAGCAGATGTGAGTAAATCAAACTCTTGCCAAAGCCAGTCAGTAGAAAGCAAGAACATATTTTCCACTGATAAAAGTGTTTGGTGTTGATTCTTTGACCCTCCTAAAATAATAAATGTTCACCTGCTTCAACATGAACACAAATTTACTTTAGTGTTGCTGACAGCCATCAACATAAAACCTGCCCACTTAGAGTGGACATATGATTTTTCTTCTTCTTTTTTTCTTTTCTTACCATCTCAAAAATTGGAATAAAACAACATTATCACCTTATTTGGGGGCACCTGACCCAGAAAAAATTCTCATCCAAAGAGCCGTTTAGATTTACAGGGTACTGTGACATCACAGACGCATGATAAAGTCCAATTATCCAGCCTCCCTATCTTTATCTCTACCCCATTTCAAATCACGCTGTATTTTGCTGTACCCAGGAAATGGGCAGCACAACTAGGGCTGTAGCGATACACTAATCTCACGATACGATACGATACGATACGATACATCTGGCTCATATGATATTATATCGATATTTTTCTAACAATACATTTACATCATTTTCTGAAAGATTATAACAGGACAAAGTGATTTTGGTGACATCTTGTGAGTGTTCCAATTTGTTTGAATTAACTGAACTGAAAGGTAGGTGACTGCAAACAACGTCGCAGAGAGGAGAGAAAGGAGGCCCCTGATTGGTCAATTCTACATCCACGTCATCGAAGAAATGAGGAAGTACCCACATCTGTACGATTCTGGTTCTCCACACTACAAAGACAGCACATATTCTAGTAATTCATGGAGGGAGATAGTGATGAATGTGGGTCTGGATACGGCCGAGACGGTGAGGAAGTGGAAAAACGCAAGAGATAAGTTTAGTAAGTTTAGCTAGTTCGTGATTGTCGCTCTTGCATTGTGGTGTGGAATAACATAGCGGAGACCGCACGAGTATAAATCAGAAGTGATGGCGGCATCTCTGCGACAAGCTGACGGCGACACATTGCAGCGAGAGTATACACGGGGAAGTGACAATGCGCGCAACATCGCGGCAGCCAACCCTCCCGGATTTATCAGTTAACGGTTATTAATCGTTAAAGGGCGTCGGTTAACAGTCATTAAAAAAATCCAAAATGTGCATCTCTACCACCTTTAGTACGATTTTTAGACTGAACCCATCTTATTTCCTTGATTTAGGCCAGTGATTCCCAAAGTGTGGGCCGGGCCCCCTGGTGGGCCCTGGTGGTACTGCAGGTGGGCCGTGAGAGGTCATTAAAATTAAACAAATGTGTTTTAAATCCTTGATCTTTTTTAAATATGTTTTTAACTACTGTAAAATATTCATGACATGATTAAAAAAAACATTAAGAAGTAATAAAACGAAGCAATTAAGTGTTATTCTACTGTCATCTTAACTTAAAAGTGTCACCTTATTTGTTGACCCCTTACATTAATATCAGAACATGGTTCCTAGTCCTGTATGTCGATCACAGTTGTGATTAGAGGTTTCGGTGGAGATTTTTCACATTTCAAATTGGGCCTTGGTATTCTGAAGTTTGGGAATGGCTGGTTTAGGCTGTAACAATTAGCACTTAAGTTAACCAAAGTCACACCTGCTAACCGGTTTGGTCAGTAACCTAACTGTTTTGCACCACTGTCCAGAACATGCAGGTTCATTCTGACTGACAAATTGACGAAATGTAAGAGCTCTGAATGAGAAAATATCACACTTTTTGATAAAGGATATTTAAATTAAGGAAAATAACGTGACCTCATTATTTTCTTCTTGAACTACTATATTTCTTTACAATAATATACAGGAAAAAGCTCAATCACACAAGAGGTAGATAAACGGTTGTTGGGTACCATCGTCTCCACAAATCCTTTTAAAGGCTGAGGTTTCACTGATTCTCTTGAGGAGGACTAAAGACAGAAATGCAACCACCAAAAGAAACCACAGGAGCAACAAGAGGGGCCACAAGAATAAAACTTGACATGTCTGTAAGGTAGGTTGAAGTTACCAGGAGAGGAAGGCCTTTTCCACATCCAAGAAAATGTAAATATTCTCAATGGTCGCCATTCATTTCACTGAAATATCTAAATTAGGAATCCAGACAAATGCGCGTGCGTAACGCATTTCTCTCTCTGTGGCTATCACTAATTTGAATTACACACATGATCAGAGCCGCGCTGACAGACAGACAGGATCCCTGTCACAGACTAATCCCCTGCGCTCCTCCTCCATCACCCATCACCCCCACTGCTCTTTTTCTGGACGCCAGGAGCGCCGTTTCCTGCCAAACGCTCCAACTACATTCTCCACACCGGTGACATTTTGTCGCAGGCGGAGAGGAGGAGAGGAGAGAGAGGAGAGGCACCTGACCAGCGCGCTGGAGACGACGGTCACCGTTGCAGGGAGAGAAAATGGAGGGAAAACGAGCGCAAGCCTGCACATTTACATGGAGACGCATTCATGAGCGCGCAGATCGGCGCGCCGCTGCTCTGGAAGTGCGGACGCATTTTTTATTTTTTTATTTTTTTCTGTTTTCTGCCCGTGCGCACAGCGCGATGCATTAACAACAACAGATGCCCCCTCCCCTTCCCCACCCCTCCCCTCCCCCGTGGGAGTCATGCGTCCACGCCATCGCTGTCACACGCAAAGCCGATGTAAAATCAGATTTACCTGGCAGCGCTCTGTCTTTATCTCAGCGCGTCTCCTTCTCTCCAGCTCCGAGCTTCATTCCGGGTGATCCATGCTCGCAGCTCAGAGCTGGACGGATGGATGGATGAATGAAAGGATGGACGGACGGAGGAAGGGATGGAGAAGAGGAGGAGCAGAGGGGCGGAAGCCTTTGAAGTG
The DNA here is from genome assembly GCA_018398805.1 of Hirundichthys speculiger. Lineage (NCBI taxonomy): Eukaryota > Metazoa > Chordata > Actinopteri > Beloniformes > Exocoetidae > Hirundichthys > Hirundichthys speculiger. The sequence goes on along the minus strand of JAGFBZ010000292.1, from coordinate 1,568,470 downwards.
AGGAAATGTAGGTCCCTGCTCAGCCCAGCTGCATGGACTGGATTTATGTCGTTTCCAAGGCAGCGTCTGTCGACCTGATGAGCGGCAAGCTGCAGGACAATAAAGAGAGGGGCCGCTTCCGGTAGTATTTTCAAAATAAACGTCATGAGTCAACAAAATGAAGCTTTTGAAGGGCACACCACCATCAGCTTAAATTGATTTGATCTTTTCCGATTCCCAAATTAAAATAAAATGTCCCTGTAGTTTTTTTTCTTTATTCACCCAAGGCTTTAATTTAGTTTATTCTTAGTTCTTATTTTAATTCCATAACAGTCTTAATGCCAATTAACTGAATTATCTTTTTTTCCTCTCTCCCTTTTTTTTTTTTTTTTTTTTTTTTTTTTGCAGTTCTAACTTTCACTTTGAAGGTTGATAAACCTTTTTTTTTTTTTTTTTTTTTTTTTAAGCATTTATGAAAGGTGTTTTCCCCTCTACGCTGGTTATCTGTTCAAGTTAGAATGCATTTCAAAATTCTAAGTCCTCAGTGGCCATCTTGGATCTCATTATTCCATATCAACCTACCAGAGCACTTCACTCTCACTCCGCTGGTTTACTCAGAGTCCCCAGAGGGTCCAAGTCCAGAACGGGAAGCAGAACCTTTTAGTTTTCAAGCTCCTTTCCTGTGGAAATTGTACCCTCCTCTCCTGCCTGGTGTGTCTTACTTCAAATCAGTTTTACAGATTTGAGCTACCCATTTCAGAGGAAAATCAATTCAATTCAATTTTATTTATATAGCATCTGTTACAATGACAATTGTCTCTAGGCGCTTTACAGAGACCCATGACCCCCGAGCAAATATCATCAACTAAGATTATATCATTAAATCCAATCAATGATAATGGCAGGTAAAAAACTCCCACGTGGGGAGAAAAAAAAACCTTTATACCAAACAGAGGCAAGGAAAAACTCCACTTTAAGAGGAAGAAACCTTGAGCAGGACCTGGCTCATATGGGGGGACCTTCCTGCCGAAGGCCAGCCGGGTAGAGAAAGAAAAAAAGAGGGGAGACAGGACAGATGAGGAGAGAGGATGTAGGACCAGAGAGAGGAGAGCACAGAAAAAGTAAAAAAAATAATAATAAAGAAGTAGTGGAATTGTTGTAGGGTGAATGCAAATGAGCTATGGAGGGCCCTTGGGCGTGTGGTCAGCGTAATGAGCCATGATAGGCTCTTGAGTATCAATAATGTGCGGGTGAGGTGTAGGTGAGGTGTGTGAGAGAAAAGGGGGAGGAGGGAGTTTGGGTTTAAGAAAAGAGACGGGTAGGATTTCAAGCAAAAGGATGCGATATATAAATATAAACAGATGGAGGCAGCAGCACTGGGATGAGATGGCCAGAGGACCAGGTCGCCGATCACCACGCCAGTCGGCACCCAAACACAAGTGGAGGAGAACCCCGGGATGGACAGAGGATGGAACTGCAAGTCAGCATGAAACCCAGGAAACTCTGGCCTGCAAATACACAGAAAGAAAAGGGGGCAGAGACAGCACAACAAACACAGGAAAGCAAAGAAAATGGAGCACAGTTTCAGTAACAGGGTGCTCCCAAATAATTATAAATGAGCTGGAGGAGGAGGAAGGAGGAGGAAGGGAAGAAGAAAGGGAGAAAAAGGAGAAAAGCAGTGGAGACACCACTCAGCAGATCATGTTGGTGTCCCCCTGTAGCGTAGGCCTATAGCAGCATAACTATGACGAAGCTGTGATTAAGACGAGCTACTCTAGTCTTACTACTACAACTATAGTTATAACTATTAGCCCCTACACACTATAGATTAGACTAATTGTAGGCTTTACTGAACAGAAATGTTTTCAATTTAGTTTTAAAGATGGAGATAGTATCAGCCTCCTTAACCCAAACTGGTAGCTGGTTCCATAAAAAAGGTGCCTGGTAGCAGAAGGCCCGTCCTCCAAATCTACTTTTAGATATTCTAGGAACGACGAGTAATCCTGCACTCTGAGAGGGGAGAGCTCTATTAGGAGCATAACATGCTATCAAGTCTTGTAAATAGCATGGAGCTAGGCCATTAAGGGCCTTATATGCGAGAAGCAGAATTTTAAACTCAATTCTAAATTTCACGGGAAGCCAATGGAGGGAGGCTAACACGGGAGAGATGTGATCTCGCTTGCGGATTCCTGTCAGCACCCTCGCTGCTGCGTTCTGGATCAATTGAAGGCTATTTAGCGAGCTTTTCGGACATCCTGCTAACAACGCATTACAGTAATCCAGTCTAGAGCTAACAAACGCGTGGATTAATTTTTCGGCATCACCGTGGGAGAGGATGCTCCTAATCTTGGCAATATTTCGGAGATGAAAAAAGGCAGTTTTGCAAACCTGATTAATATGCTGCTTAAATGACATATCCTGATCAAAAATAACTCCAAGGCAAAGCAAACAGAGACACATATAAAGTTAACTAGAGACAAACATGGGGCGGCTGGATACTTTTATCTGGTTGTCTGATGTCATGGCACCATATAAACCTGAATGTTTCAATTCAGTTTTATTTATTTGTAGAGTGTCTATTACAATGCAAACTGTCTTTAGGCACTTCACTGAATTAACAATTTTTTTAAACCTACAACCCAAAACAAAGTTACAGGGTTGTGATATTTCAGAGGTTTTGCATTGATTATCACTTCTAAATGGCACTTGTATAAATACTGTCAATCACAGAAAACATTTTTTTTCATAATACATCCACTCTAAGAAGCTACCGTTTTATATATATATATATATAACATATTTATATATGTTTTATATATGTAATGATGTATATGATGATGATATATATGTAATCATAATCATATATATATAAAAGTGATTATATATAATCACTTTATATAAAGTGCCTTTATATTGAAATTCAAATCTCTCATCAGGTGGTAATTTTAGCGGTACCGTCCGCCAACTTGACGCGGCTGTCGGCTCGAACACACGAAGCCGCAGCAAGCTGGTGGAAGAACGCAAGCGTATCCGAAGAGCTCCGGTCGTTGCCGATAATAGCCGAAACCTCCACCCACTCTACGGAGCGACACGGTGGGCTGGCAGAGCCGCGTCGGGCCTGTGGGACTGCAACGCTTCGCTTTCAGCTTCACGCTGGTTTAATTTCTATAAATGGGATTAAAAGGAGGAACGATATCTCAATCAAACGGACGCGTCACCCACCGAAGTCCAGTTACATTTGCACGTTGTTGATATTTTTCATTTTAAAACGTTCGACATTCAGCACCACACCCCCTTTTTTCACACCTTACAGCTGTATACAGGCTGTATTTTCGGTCAATAAGAGTAATGGAAACATAATTTAAAATCGGGGCCCACTCATGACAACTAAAAATAATAGTCAGATTGACACATTCTGTATTCATAATAAGCAACCAGCTGCTTGACTTTCCACCATGCTAGAAAAATGAAAGATATGAAAACTAGTCAGGTTAAAGGAAAAAATAAAATCTGCGAAAACGGTCTTCACTCTTAATGGAGAGTAGAACGATTTTCACACACAGGCAGGTTAGACCTATATTACTTCCTGTAAATTAAATACCTAGAAAAACACTTAAAAACAGACCTAATTTAAAATGACATTTTAAAACAGTTGAGCTCAAAGGGTTCAGTACATGACCGGGTTCGTTCTAGTCCGCTGTAGCTGTGAGGATGAAAAAAACTAATCCTCTCATTTACAGCATGTAGTTCACACCTGGACCACTAGGTGGCGTTGTTGAGTCACATTATAAACTGACGTCTTCAGGTTATCGCTCCTCAGCGTCTGACGCTGTCCGTGGTGCTGAATTTAATGACCCTGCAAATATCTGCATTGATGTCTCTCTCCGTGGTCCTGATAGCAGTGAGACGCCGCCTGAAGGAGCTCGAGGAGGCAGAGACTCAGGAGTCCTATAAGAATGAGCTGTTACCTTTAAATGCAACAGTATTCAACTGAAATTGCTCATGACATCGTTCATTTCTGCATTATTGTTATTTTTTTTTAAATCTCCTTATAAGAGAAACATTGGCCATGTTGTGAAAGGTGAATAATATTGTCCTTATAAACAAATGTAAACTCACCTGTCCTCTTCATGGTTACTCTAGCTCCCTGCATGTAGCTTTCATTTTAGTATTCAAAGTGAGTCCTCTTATATTTACAACTGCACTGTTGCGGTAAGTGGCATCCCATCTGTTCCCCTAAGGGCTGTTCTAATTAATAGTCCATGGTAGCATAACAGGGACTTTTTAAGGGCAGAAAGGGGGCAGCTGATGATAAATTCTATGTCTCACATATTCATTGGTAGTTTTAAATTTGTCTGCTCTGGAGTGAGTTGCAACCTGAATTATGAACATAAGAAGAAGACTTGAAAAAAATAGTAACAAACATAAGGGGGTCATTAATAGTGGTCGTTAAAGCTTACCACCTTTAATGCTTTATGCTTTGGACAGTTCATTTTCTTTTACTATGTGAATAAATGTGATAATCCGGTCTGTTAAGCTGTGAAGAGGCTATAAATTATCGTGCAAAAGTTCAGACCAATGTAAAACAACCTTTATTGGTTAAAGAAATAAAGTGAGAAAAGTGGAAATGAAGAAAATGGTAGAATTTTTTATAGGTTTCCTCACTTTTTTCTGAGTAAATTCTTTACAGGTTAGCTCAAGTCTCATCCCTTCATCCATCACCTATCAGCTTTAAGCTTCTTTAAAGTGAATTGTAGTCTTTTTTGTAAAGAGCCAAACTGACCAAACCTGAGCAGCCTATTTGATGGAAGTATTCAACATACTCTTGAGAGGAGATTTAAAAAATCTGGCCCATTATTAGTGTCACACTACCAGACTTACTTTACTATTTGAATTTGCTATAAACTTGTGGTGCATTCAAACGCTCATTCGATAAAAAAAAAAAAGGTAAAAGATGTCTGATCTTACTAAGCCAGCATATGACTAAATTCAGAAAGGTTTCCTGAATGGCTCACTGGCTATAGAATGACAATGAATCATAGCCAGGAGTTGTGTTATCTGTAGTCTGTGTTCGATTAAAAGCTCTCATCCACTGGCAGATGTTTGCAGTAGGGAGGAAGAGCAGGACAGACGGCTAACTCAGTTAGCTGGGACCCACAGTGTTATTTTCAAACTCCCAAGATGAAGTAGCTGAGTGTACCCATTAATCATCAGAGAGAGGGACCACTTTCCAATTCAGTAACTTTAACCATGAAGGAAGCTGTATTGCTTCGCTCCTTTGGTGATGTAGTAGGAAGAAATAAAAGCAAAGAACTGAATACATCTCAGTCACTACATTCAACACAGAACTCTGTATTCTTTTTAACTGTTAATAATTTGTTCATTTCAGACAGTATTTCATGTTCATGTTAGACATTAGATTCATAGAGACAGCAGATTAAGATCGGAGAATTTCCTGTATGTAGGAAAAAACTTATGACTTTATTAGTGGTAACATTTGTGAAAAAAATCTCTTTTATTAAATGGGCTACTATAGCTAATGTATATAAGCCATTAAGGACATTTGCCTGAATATTGAATTTGTATATTTAAATAAATAAACAGCAGCATCACACAAAAGAATGAAATTATACCTTTTTTTAGATGATGATAGGATCATTGTATAAACTCAAGAAAATGTGTCATACACCCCCCCCCCCCACCCCCCCCCCCCCCCCCCCCCCCCCCCCACACACACACACACACACAAGTGATAGGGCATATAGGTATGAGACAAGCTGCACAGTTTGTTTGTGTTGGTGCAAACAAGCATAAATGACAGCTGGCAATACATTTTTTAATTATAACTTACATTTTTTGACTCCAGTAGCTTTTATTGATAGTAATTAGGTAAAAAACGGGGACAGAGGGAGGGAGTAGATATGCAGGAAATGGGCCAGAAGCTGAGACTCAACCAGTTTAAATCTTATGTCTGTGTATTTTATGTGAGCAGCAGGTAAACTCAGAATAAAGACTGTTAAAGCTGAAACATCTCAAAAGCAGATGATGTGTTCATTGAATCTACTTTGTTCACCCTTGTATTTTGCTAATTTTGGTAGCAGAGAAAATGATTGGCTTTGCTCTCAAGGCAGAACGTTTTTGTTCGTTTGCATTACTGATGGTAATGACAGTGAGTACAGGACATTTGTGGACAACTTTGTCACATGAAGCCAGAGAAATCACCTCCTGCTCAATGTGACGAAGACTAAGGAATCGGTGGTGAACTAAGGCTCCATGTAACCCCTGGCCACCATTCAGGAGGTCAGTATGGAGGTGATGGAAGATATTTAGGGGTGTACTTGGATCACAAACTGGACTGGTCCAAAAATGTTCACATTGTATATAAAAAGGGCCAGAGCCATCTCTAGTTTCTAAGATGGTTGCAGATGTTCTATGAGTCTGGGGTTAGCCAGTCTCATCCTGTATGCTGTGGTCTGCTGGGGCCGCAGCCTGAGGGCGAGGGACATTAACAGACTCAATGAGATCATCAGGAAGGTCAGCCATGTTTTTGGCGAGGAGCTGGACTCTCTGACAGCAGTAATGGAGAGGAGAGTGTTGTCCTGAAATTAAAACCATATTGGACTTTTCCTCACACTCTCTACATAATGTGCATAATGTGCTGAGCTCGTTCAGCAACAGACTGATTCACCACAGAGAGACACAGGAAATAATTCCTGCCAAACTATTTACCTTTGAGCTGTGGGAGTCACCTTGACATTATATACTGAGTAAAGTAACTCATGCATTCATACAATTTTTCAAATAATACCATGTACATTATTTACATATGCAATTTTGTTTATTTTTGTAGGGGTCTTTATATCTTTAACTCCGAAGGGGTGGGTATTGTGTTTGGATATTTTTCTTTATCCTTTTCAGACTTTTATTTCTTCTGTTGGTGAGGCTTGTAACAATGAGAATTTCTCATTGGGTATTCAGTAAACTAATTCTGATTCTGATTCTGATCTAATTTGGAGTTCACATCGACATTTCAACAGTGGGCAGATTGAAAGACACAACAAATGTGGAAACGTGATGGGCACCATTTTTGAAGTGGACTGAGACCCGCCTTTCAAACGGATCTTGATTGTTCCCACAGTGAACTGGACCAAGAGGACAACTGCACCAGAGCTTGCTTTAATCAAACCAAACTTACAAAGTGTTAAAGATTGTATCTTTACTGAGCCGATCAATCCTGAAGAAAAAAAAAAAAAGTTAAACATCCCATTGCTTTAGTTATTATATGACCAGTGTAATTTGGCTTCCTATCAAACAATTTTAGATTATCAATCAAAGATATTTGAAACTTGTAAGTGTTTTCATACCAACATTACACATCCCTGTGTTTATAACTTGATTTTGTCTGGTTAGTCGAACAAAAAAAGAATCAATGATAAATTTAATAATAATGTATGCAGATATAACCATAGCCATCCAGTGACTTTTCAGAACAGATAAACCCAAGACTCTATAAATCCAAAACTTTGTGAGAAACAAAGTCAGTTTCTCATAATATGAAGCCAATAATTGAATATCTGTTACAGCTTAATTGCAAATATAAAGATCAGTGGATGCTGAAGGAAAAAAAAAAACAGAATATAAGCCTTAGATGTATTCAGGAGGAACTCTGTCAACAAATAGCTCAAGCGAAGTCTGTAAATACCAGAGCAGGATCAAAATATTTCTTTATATCATTCCACGTCCTCCTTCGGAGTGATTGCGTTCTTTAATCTAACAAAAAAAAAAAAAAAGAAAAGAAAAAATGCCTGTTTTTTTTATATTTCAATTTTAGATTTGGATCAAAAATACGAAATGAAAAAAAAAAAAAAACGGGCTATGGGACTGAATTTGTTTTTAAAATTTAATTGTCCGGTTTACGTGACCCTGAAATGGCTTTGTGCGGCAGTTCAGGTAGCATGGCAGTGCTGGAATCACATACTATAATATTTGCAATATTGTAGAAATCTGATTGAAAACTCAGCTCACATATAGATAGAACCAACTCTGCGTCTGACATCAAGTCTTTTTCTCCTCAGATCATGATGAGCACAGAATCTTCTGATGCTCATTTCCAGCATTGCAGGACACCCATCTGCTGTTGAATAAGTCCTTGATCAAACTACCTGTATTGGCCTGAATATAGGACGATACTTTAATCTAGAATTCATAATCTCAAAAATGGGGTCGGTTTTATAATCGAGGACTGGACTTTTTGTTGTCATTACACACCTGTGCCACTAGATGGAGCCTGCACTGAAGTAACCAGCTAGAGCAGTGGTTCTCAAACTTTTAATACTGCGTACCACCTGAGAAACTATTCTGCTCCCTGAGTATCACCATGATGACCAACTTTAAAATATAGCCTAATATGCCTTCTCAATTAGCTTTACACAAAGGAGAGATGTTTATTCCTTATTGGAGTTATTTATTGTTACCAGAATTTCATTTGAAACGTATTTATAATGCATTGTATGTTTCTGATTTAAAAAAAAAAAAGTGAAAATGTGGAAAGTCATGACCTTCCCCCACGTACCACCAGAGAGCACTCGAATACCACTGTATATACTATATATATATATATATATATATATATATAATCTTTCCAGCCTGCATGGTGCTTAATCTTTGGCGAGACAGGCAGTTTCAGTTGTCTCATCTGGTGGAGCAGATGTGTGGAGGGGTTACTCCGCCTGTCAGTCAGAGTGATGGAGGATGGAGGGGGGGTGTGATTGGCAGGGCCCTGGGAAATCTGTGACACGCCTGTCTTGTTAGTCAGCGGTTTGTCACTAATCATACTAACTTTCTGTTTTTTCCCCATATAAAGTGCTGAAATCTAAAGTTTGAGTCTCCCACTGATCGGATTCAGTTGAAAGAGGTTTTGAACAGGTTAGTGGTTAAAAGTGCCACTCTGCATTTAAAAAACCAAGAACATCAGAGAGTAGATGTAACAGTGACACATCAATTATTCATTTCTTAAAAAAAAGAAAGAAAAAAAAACCTGTTTTGGTTCTTTTTTGGCTTTCATTGTCCAGTCTAAGCATGTTTTGGCCAGCAGCATGACTGAAAGTTATCCAACAGAGATTTTTAAAGAGAAGAGACCGATCTAATCATTGGCCTTGACTAAAATCTCCCCTCCTTTTGAAAGTAGATAACACAGAAGCTCCTTTCATCTGTCCTTTCCAAAACACCTTGAACATCAAGCAGCCTAGATTTTTTTGAGAGCTTGATATTTTGATATGTTATCTGATGAGTGGATGTATAAACTAATGAGTTTCGTAATGCTGATTACAACCCCAATTCCAAAATTTGTGGGATGTGTGTAACATGGAAATAAAAACAGAATGCCATCATTTGCAAATCACATAAACCCACATTTTATTCACAATAAAACATAGAAAAGATATCAAACAATGACAGTGAGACATTTTACCAATTCATGAAAAACATTAGCTCATTCAGAATTTGATGACAGAAATATGTCTCATAAAAGTTAGGACATGGGTAAAAAAAAAAAAATGCTGGTGGTGCTGAAAAGTAACAAATGGAGGAACATCTTGCAACTAATGAGGTTCAACAGCAAAGGTCTGTGACGGGCAGAGGTTCCTAAATCAGCAAAAAAAAAAAAACCAAAAAAACATTAAAAAATTGTATATTGTGACAAAAAATAGGAAATCAGTATGTTTCTCTGAGTAAAATTGTGAAGACTTTGAATATCTCGTCACCAAAACCACAAATAATGCCAAAAGATTCAGACAATCTCCAGAAAATTGTGTGAATGGGACAAGACCAAAGGTCAATATTTGATTCCTGTCATCATCAGGCCCTCATACAGCACTGTTAAAATCAAGCATGATGATGTCATGGAAATCACTTCATGAGCTCAAGAACATGTCTGGTGCCATCCATGAATGCAGGTTTTAGGGATCAGACAAAGGGGAGATTATATGTGAACAAGATCCAGTAAAACTGCTGTCTTCACTGGGCCAGAGCTCATTTAAAATGGACTCAAGCAAAGGGAGAAACTGACCTGCAGTCAGACTCATCAAAATGTGTAAATCTTTAGTAGTCCTTCGTACTATAGAAGATATATCAAATTGTCCTAAAGATGATATACTCATGTTTTCTATGTTCTATTGTGAATAAAATATAGGTTTATGTAATTTACAAATCATTGCATTGGGTTCTTATTTACATTGTACACAGCATCCTAACTTTTTTAAAGTTTGGGTTGGAGATATGTGAACAATATGCATGTTGGAGGATGACAGGCAGCTTCATTTTGGGGTCGTGATAGAGACTTTACTGCATCTTAAATTATAATATTTTATTAGAGAATTTATTTTTTTTTTAGTTGACAACATTTAAATGAAATTAAATTTATTCTGGGGGTCAAGCAGTCTTGTATTGTATTGCATGTATAAATACTGAAAAGACTGGAGCAGAGAGCTGAGGATCTTGCAAAATGAGTGTAAAACTTTAATTATTATTATTTTTTAGACTGAATAATCAATCATGGTGGCTCTTTAATGAAATGAATCAGTAAGCATGGCATATGTGGAACAAAAATAGTTTCTTTTTTTCTAGTCAATATGATATCTGAGGAATAGTTGTGCACTCTATCAAAAATGTATTAATGCTTTTTCATTTAAACTCTTTAGGCAGACTTGAGTAAAAAAAAACAAAAAAACCTTCCGAGGTGGTGAGTTTTATTCTTTCCAAAGCAGTTACATCAGCCATTTCTTTTTCTCTCTATACTATTCCCCCTTGGTCAAGCCAAGACCATTTGCGACCACCAGATGGCACTGTGAGACCACCAGAGCTAGGTACTCATTGTACATTCCTTCTTCTCAGGAAAACTTTGATTGCAGCCTTGAGAAAGTTTCCCTTCGAGAAATGTCTCGTTTCTGTCAGCTGAAGAGTTCGATTGGACATGCTGAAAAGTTTCATTCATATAGGTGTCATAACAGCTGCTGCTGAGCTCCACTGGCATGAGACAATATTTGGTTGAGATTGCTCAGAGCTCAGACTAGATTCTGGATTCTGTGTGAAGGCTTGAGGTTGTAGTTTGACTTCAGTGATGATGTGGCTGGTGCTTGACTCTGTAACCTGCATCAGTGGGTCTCTATGGGGCAGGCCATTTTAGTAACAAATTGGTTTTCTTCCCAAAACAGTAGTGGACAATCTCCCTTTTCATCTTTGAGGATAACCCTAATGTGAATTAAAGGAGTGGACATCTGTGTAGAGATTAGGCCCTGAAGCAAAGACTAGTCTTTGCAACTAGAGTCCTCACTACAGGTGCACACCCCAGCGCAGACGCTTCAGTCTCTGAGCACCAGCCCATTAAAATGCTCCTAAGCCAGGCTTAAAAAATGAGAATAGACGTTACAGGAATGAGTGTGCCGTCACAGACTGCTTGTGTGTTCCCTGCAGGCGGAGCTGTAGCTGATGAGCGACAGCTCCTGCTCCAACTCGGTTTCCGGCTCTGTTTCTGAGAGCGCGCTGACTTTGTGGCTTTCAGAGAGGCTTTGTGACACTAATCCGATTTGCGTCCCATCATCTGTCGTGTCCTCCGGGTCCACGGTCAACCTCCCATTATCCCCCCTGCTGCCGTTACGACAGTTACTGTTGCGGTCCACCCCTGCCTTCTCATGATTGCCCATCAGGAGAGGGGTCACGGCCTGTGAAGGGCACTGCGGGGGGGCCAGGAGGGTTTTACATGCCTGTCCTGCTGCGTTGGCCCCAAGTCTGTACTGGCACCGGATGTAACTGGAGAAAGCTCTCCTGTAGGTCTTATTGAAGAGGGTGTAGACCAGGGGGTTGACTCCAGAGGAGATGTAGCCGACCCACACGAAGACGTTGAGGAGGTCGTGAAGCAGCGAGTCATTGCAGGAGCCCCGACAAAGGACGAAGGTGACATTCGTGATGAAGAAGGGGCACCACATGATGAGGAAGAGAAAGAAAACAATCCCCAGGACCTGGAGGTAGAGACAGCAAAAGTGAAAAATGGACCAGGAATAAAAAAGGAAAAGGTATAAAAAAAAAAGAAGAGGGGCAGGAAATATGAAAAAATAGAAAAATGAGGGATGTTGTTGGTAATCAGTCCCTTAAATTTTCTCTAAAATAAATACTTCATAGAGTGTGTCCACCAAAGTTTTACTTAGGATCCCTTATGGTCACACTTCTTCAAATGGAGTTTTAATTTTTGATGCAGGTATATAAGTGCTTTGGTCTTCATCCAAGACGAATTTCAATTTAGTGAAACCGCTGCTGAAAGCCCCCCCAAGCACTCTGTGACTCCAGCAGCACTCCAAGCTTCCTCACACTGTTCTGACATCAAAGTGTCTGCTTGGATTTGATAAGTATCATATATAAGCTATACTAAATGTTTCAGAGACATTTGAATCACTGCATCAGAAAAAAAAAAAAAAACACTCGCAGTGCTCAAAGAGAGACAAATTAAATACATTAGAGACAGAAAGCATAACATTTTGAAAGCAGGTTTATTCTTTGGGGAGTTTTACCAGCTTGCTTTGCTGGCAGCAGGGATTTGCACATTTGAAGAAAGAAACTGCTTTAAAGCTGCAACTGACTCCACATTAATGTGAAACACAGGGTCACACACACTTAGAGACTTATCATCAGCTCTGCAGTTCCCTTTTAGCTTTATGGAGCATGTCGTGCTTTTTTTCTTTTATGGCCCACATTAAAACCGTTCACAGGCTGTTAGACTCGCGGGCATGCAGGGGAGCTGAGCTCATCTCCCACCCAACGCAGTACTTTTTAAGCATTATTTTGCTTGCTTTCACTGTTTTTACATCCAGTTTGAAATGGGTTTATGCATAAAAATTATTCAAGGTTAGGAAGACATAGCGGTTCATGTCTGAAACCTCAAACAAACGCATTTGTAGAAGGTGGAAGTGTTTGGACCGAAGGACCAAAATACAGGAGGCTCAGAGGCAAGAGTTGCAATAAGTGACTTCTTTTTTCTTAAGAATAAAAAAATATAGCCACAGCAAGAAAATCCATAAAGGACCATCACAAAAGATAAAATTGATTTAAAAAAAACAAATACCTTTGTAGTCCTGAAATGCAAATCCAACAAAGTCCTTCAAAAGAAGACTCCAGTGGTACAAACAATAATAATGAGAACAACATTTCACTTATATAGCACCTTTCTAGTCTGGGAATCACTCAAAGCACTTTTACAACACAGTGAGTTGAACACAAAAGTGGAGCAGGAGCTTTAACAGGGAAATATAACTAATAAACTGGCTAAGGAGACTGTTTTTACACAGTGGCCACATTTCCATAACAGTTTTGGCACAAAACATGTCCTGCTATGCAAAGATGTATTTCTTATGACTTGAGCCACATTAAAAAAACATCATATTTCAAAGACAAAAATGATGACTCAAACAGTTGTGAGATTGCATTGACTATACATGAGATGTGCATTTACAGTAAGTACTCATCTGTTATCTGTCACCTGTTACAGGATTTATACGTGCCGCAGTTTTATCCTCACCTTTGAAGCCCGCCTCTCGTTTTTTATGGCCTGCATCATCCCCCGTCGCCCGTGGCAACCTGATGCATCGCTCCGGCCCGGCCCAGCAGCTGGAGAGCTGAGCTGTGATGCCGCCTCAGAGCTGGGAATGATGCTGATGTTGTCTGAGGTGGAGGCACTGAGCAGAATGCTGGGCTCTGCACCTTTCAGGCAGCTCAGGGTGTTTCGTCTGCTATGAGGGGGCAGGGGCTTCAACTCTGTGGAGGGGGTAAAAGAGAGGCAACTCAGGGATGTACAAAACAGAAAAAACCAAACTGACAGATGCATAGGTGCTGCAACCATGATATTTGAGGGGGACAGGTCCTCCACACATTTCAAAATTCAGCAACGTTTCTATTTCTTTACCAAAAAAGTCCTTTCCACTTGATCGATAAGCGATTATTCATACCATTAAAAGTCGACCCCAGGTTTTCCTGGTTACCTACAACATTTCATGCAAGAATAAACAAGGGTAGTTTAGAACTCGGCTCATCGATTGTTTCTGGCATAAAATGTACAACTGAAGTGAAGCGTCAGTGCAGGCTGCTCAAAACTGGAGGAGGTAACGTCAGCCCCATTACCATCTCACAACGGCCAGCTTTTGCTAACACTCTATTCTTTTGTAACATGACCTCAAAATTACCTGTATACAGTAAATACACTCATACATATCTGGGATGGATGGAGGATAAGGCAGTTTTATCTGTAAACTGAGCAAAATGCATGATGTGGCAGTTTTTGCTTCCCAGACTGATCAGATCAGATAACTGCTGTTGGAGAAATCAGCTTCCCCCTCACTTATTTAGTGTTGCAGGATTTATCAAGTTCTAAACCCACAGTTTACCATGATATCTTAGTAATCATGTGGTAAAAAGAGTCGTATTTAAAGACAGAGGACAGGAAATGTATTCCGTTTTAAACCTTCAAAGAATCCATCCAAGAATCCCGTGAAAGGATTCAAATATGAACTTGTTTGATACATACTATATGAGGTGCTGAAACATTGACGCTAAAGCTACAGGTAAGCAGAGAGACAGCGTCCTCACCACTTAGGCAACCGTGCAGAAGTCATGAGAGAGACTCATAGGTCTTGTGTTGTACAGAGATGTATAGACTTGCCAGTCCGATCAAATAAGAACACAAACTCTCAGGCTGTGTTTTTCTTGGCAGCTTTGCTTTTAGTTTAACTGACTTGATGTATAATAAGGTATTTATGTAGCAGATTTGAGATTTTTGAGATTTTTGTAAAGCAGACTTCAGCTGAACACCTGATGAATGTTTACCTCGTGAGTCTGAAGAAGCAGGTGTATTGATCTGTGGAAGGTGGAATGTACTGGGCGGAGGCTGCAGTGTGTTTGTAATTGCTGGTGTGTTCAGAGGCTGCTGGGAAGAAGTCTTTGCTTCATACAGGAAGACTGTGGCCTGCCTCTGGAGAACCTGCAGAGTATAGGATCAAATAAAGAGATTGTAACAGAACACAGGAACATGTTCTACTGGAAAACAAGCACAAATACAGACTGGCAGACCTGTATGGTGAGGCAGTAGGTAACCACCATGATGACCAGTGGGATGAAGAAGGCCACAAAGGAACCAATCAGCATGAAGTGTTCCTCATTTAGGGCACAGCTGCCGTTGACAAAAACCTTATCCTCGTTGTGGAGACCGATCACGGGAATTGGCATTGACACGCCTGGAAAATAACAAAAAGATGGAGGAGTGGGTTTTTATTATTTTGTTAGGACAATTGTCAAATTTTGACCCCATGGTCGCTTCTGTTGATTCATAGCAGACTGATATGGACTCTCCTCATAAGGCAGCAGAACTTGAAATGTTTTTCCTGGTCTCAGAATGATTTGGAAAAATTATACAATTTTTATTTATACATTAACATTTATATGTGGACCTCATATGATCCCAAATGGACTCTGAATGGGATCTGCCGAGTTTTAGGTGGGGTCCAACGCGGCTTCATATGAAACCCATGGTCCCTGTATGTGACTCATGCAGTTTCTCCCCCTTTTTAGCCCATGTCCATTTTAGTCCACTTGTGTTGACTGCATGGCTTCCCATTTAAGGCCCATAATACTGAAACCATATGGGACCGATGTCATTGGCCAATTTTAAGCACATTCTAAGCACTTTGTGTTCCAAAACAGCCCACTTTTTACCCAGATAGGTCAAGTGCTGCAGCAGGCTGGTCTTAAACATAGCCTCGTCATAGCTATGCTGTTATAGGTCTACGCTGCAGGGGGGGGCACCAACATGATCCACTGAGCAGTGTCATGTCCTTACCCCTCTTTTCTTCCCTCATTTCCTCTTCTTCCTTCAGCTGTATCCATAGTTAATTAGGAGACCCCATAAATGTAACTGCACTTCATTGGTCCTTTAGGTTTTTTTTACTGTCCCCCTTTTTTTCCTTTTTCAATATATGTTTGCAGGCCAGAGTTTCCAGAGCTACATACTGACTTGCAGTTCCACCCTTCTGATTGATCCAAAGCATTTACCTCCACCTGTCTATGTAGATGATACAGATGTAGGATACCAACTAACATGCTGACCTGCAGCCTGACCCTCTGACCACCTCAGTGATGCTGCCTACATCTGTTTATATAGTCATTTCTGTAGTTCATGTACTAACAATGTACCCGTCAGAATATAAATACATAGAATTCTTAGTTCTCCACCTAATGGATAATAACTATTAATATAGTTTAGTTCTATATAATATTGCAAATATATTTGTGACTCCTCTATCTGTCCTTTATCCCCTTTATCTGTCCCATCCCCCTCCTCTAAGATCCCCCCTTATGAACCAGGTCCTGCTCAAGGTTCTTTCCTCTTAAAGGGAAGTTTTTCCTTGCCACTGTTTGGCTTAAATGTTTTTCTCCCGCTAGGGGAAGTTTTTTTTTTTTTTTTTTTTTTTACTTGCCATTGTTTTTTTTTTATTTAGATTTAACAAGATTAGCTATAGGTTATATTATTTGCTTGGGGGTCTCTGAAAACCACCTAGAGATAATTTGTATTTTCATAGATGCTAAACAAATAAAGTTGAATTGAACTGAAGTTGAAAAATAAACTGAGAAACAGAATGTCACATCCATTGTGTGGTAGGCTGGAATGTGTCTCTTCTGGCCTGTTAGCCCAGTTGTTAATTTTGTTGCCTTGGCAATGTGTCTCCACGTATTTGGTACCTCTGTGCATGAAGTGATAAAAAAATGTATTTCTTGAGAATATGAATAAAAGATTTACTATGAATCAAAGATTAAACAAAAGTTATGGGGGTTAACAGTAGTGTGTTAAAATATTTGGTGAAGAGAAATGGGTTATAGTAGATTCATCAAGGGCAATTCTGAAGAGGCAATTTAATTTAATGAAGAGACCTTTGGGAGTTATTCCAGGCAGGCAACCTCTGCAGTTTACGTGCTTTTTATTCCCCTTCTGCATGGTGCATCCCAATTATCCATCTCCTCCTGGTGCCTATTTAAGGTGTAAGAGGTTCTAGATTCTTAGATACCTTTGAATGTCTCACCCACCAAGCTTGCTGTCGCCCTCACGGTCCCACCTCCTCCCCAGCTTCCAGTTGCAGACTCCTGCTCTAGGGGGTAGTTAAGTTCCTTAACCCCTCTCTTTCATGTAATCATAAATAAGTGATGTGTGAAATGGAGCTAAGAGGCCAAAAACCTAAAGTATGTGTTCCTAATAAAGAACTGTTAGACAACTCACGCTGAAATTGATGATATATTTGTAATATATTCATGGAGTAAGTTTAATATGAACTAAAGATGTCCTTGTCCTTAACATAAAGTTGTAAAGAATAAAAAACTAAACATTTTTTCCTGCTATAATATAATAAAATCAGTATAATAATAAAATCAGCCCCGATTGTAATCTTGAGGGATAATTAAACAATTTCAGACTGACCAATTAGAGAACAAGTCATTATCTATGATCAATGATTTACATTTTCATATTAGGCTGTGAAGTCTATTTTTATCCGATATTAAAAGTAAAAAGTCATGTCTTGTAGAGTAACACATTAATCAGGTAACGAGAGTTGCACCCGGAATGAATAAACATACTATTAGTTCCCTTAAAGTCTATTAGTGTGTAATGGAATGTTTGAGAAGGTGATTTGTTACTGTTAGAGGACACTGCCGATAAAAGAATTAAATGTTTGAAGCTTTTCAAGGCTGAGCTGACTTTCTGACCTATGATAATAATACTGTCTGATGAGCCTCTTTAAGGGCTTCTTTGCACAAATGTGTCATCAGAACAAAGACAGGGAGGTGAAAAAAAAAGCTCCTGGAAACAGAGGAGTCACAGCAGGTCACCTCAGTCTCTTCTGAGCTGCATCACACCACAAAATGTGAGCTAATATAAGTGGAAGGTGGATTGTTTTTCTCTCTCTATGTTATTTCCCAGGGCAACATCAAAAT
The DNA here is from genome assembly GCA_018398805.1 of Hirundichthys speculiger. Taxonomy (NCBI): domain Eukaryota; kingdom Metazoa; phylum Chordata; class Actinopteri; order Beloniformes; family Exocoetidae; genus Hirundichthys; species Hirundichthys speculiger. Next base: position 1,550,473 of record JAGFBZ010000292.1, on the reverse strand, counting down.
GCAATCTGGACTGGTGGCATCTTCCCAAATGCAATCGTTACAACTGACTGCACACACACACACACACACAAACACACAGACAAACACCTCCCAGGTGTAGGATTTTACTAGCATCATGTGAAAGATTTTTTTCTCCTATGAATGCCCAAATAACCAGTGATTGCAAATAAATCTACTAATTAGGCAGCCCGGTGGACTGTGTTGAGTCATGAGTCTCTTATCTGGTCTCAAATAGTCTGTGAAGGAGAATTTAAAGTGTTGAGAATTGAAACTGCTGATTACATCAAAAAACATGTTCACCTCCGTGAAATGGAAATAGCAAAATATAGCTATACCCTAGGTGGCAAGTGAAACAATGTAGCAAATTCAAGGGACTAGGTCCTTAAGATATAACAGTTCCTCATGGGCAACTTTGTGAGGCAGAATGCAATCTGACTTTTGACAGTTAAATATTCAACTTCGTCTGAGCTGTTTAATTTGTTCTGAAAATAAGTCAGATCTCACTCCCTTCGGGTCATATTTATCAGCTCGAACTACTGAAACTCAGCCTCTCTGTGAGTCGACTGACTGCACAACAGACACAGTAATGTGAAAGGCTGACGCACTTGCTCTGCAGCAGATTGGGATGTGGTTACGTTGCTTGAGGAAGATTATTGTAGCTACTGATAGAGATCTGCAACTGGTATGAGCTGCTAGAAAAACTTCATGTGTGAGGTGATGGGTCACCAGTCCCCTTCTGTACCTTCCAAATCTTCACTGAACACATCAACCCAGGGGATGCCAATGTCATGTTCACAGGAGAGTATGCCAAAAATAACAAGCTGCCACTTTTGGTCTGTGCTGTTCAAACTGAGAGGGATACAAGTTCTCAACACTGATGTATTCCTAAAATCTACACTATGTCAGCTTTTCTATTCACTCCACAAACTGAAACAGAAACTATCTGTCAGAGCACTTTACATCACCAGGCTGAGAATATCTGCATTAGGACAGAGTCAAAAGAAGAGGAGCACAGACACGTCAATTATAAAACACCCACAAAATGTGGAAGTGAAGATAGCGGAGATATTGAAGGCAAAGGCAAAAGGAAGCCTCATTTCAATGACAAAGAGTTGGAGGTGAACCCAAGCTGCAGCCAGACTCAGGATCTGAACTTGAACCACCACCAGATCGCTTGCCAGAACCACCATGAGATCCAGGTGAGGAGTGTGGGCGGCTGGTCTGGATTGAGGAAGGAAGACTGGCTGAGAGACAGCAGCAGATCGTGACTGAGACCTTGACCAGCGTGGACAACTCCCTGAGGTCAGTCAGTGACACTGGCTGAGTTGGTTGAGCTGATGCTCCAACATGGAGCACGCCTGCTCCCAGAACAAGGGGTTGACTTCACAGGCAAAACTGAATTAAAATAAATAAATGAATACAACTCTGATGTATTTTGTGTTTTTTGGTTCAGAGCTGTAATGCTATCCCAACAACTGTTTACATACGTAGAAATGCTGATCGGCAATCATTTGGCGCAGTCTTGCTGCCCTCTCCACAGGGATTTGGCTTTGAAACACTGTCTGGTCATCCTGCTGGTCAGGGCTGATCTCCTGCTCCACAGGATGCCTCCCTGCACCTCTCTGTAGGCCTACTTGTGGGTTTAATTGTAACTGCGTCTGAGTTTCTAGTGGAATATAATGTTTAACCTTCAGATGGTGCTGGACTTACTACGGCCTCAGAGGCGCGTAAGTGAAAGGGCGCTCGGGAGAATTCGCGTACAGGTGAAGTCAAAAGATCAAGTACATTTTGAGGTTGCTCCACCTTTCGTTTCATGAGCGCCAGTCCCCATTAACCGTGAAAAATAAGGGATCACTGTATATGCATCCAATGACTTTTGCATATCTCTCTCCCTCTCTCTCTCTCACACAAGAAAATTATATAAATGTATATTATTTATACTGTATAATAAAAAAAAAATCACTCAGAAACTCACAATACAGCGCTTATAGTTCAGACCCTTTCAAGTAACAGTATATTCTGCCATACAGGCTGAGATTGTACTGAACATTTTGTACAAATTCAGATAGACTTATGCAACCTCCAATTCAAAGAGTCCTTCAAAAGTCCTTCAGCGCTGAATGCTGTGAGCCTCCGTCACAGCGCCATGTAGAAACAAGGAATCTTTGACTTTGAAAAGCCAGAACTATGAAAGAAGAGTAGCTGAGGTAAAAGCTCACTAGACTCTCGAGGTGTCTATCAGGCTGTGTTGATTTACCTGACGATAAAAGAATCTTTTGTGGAAAAACACTTTTAGAGAGAATTTGCTTCACTTTCCTTTGATCGAAACCAAGGACAATATGGTTTTTGAATTCTTCAGTTCCAAATGTTTCTGTTTCCCTGCATTTTTAAATCAATAAATTCCTGTGCACTTTTTGTACATGGTCAAGTAAAATCATTTTTATGGAGATATGACGATGAAAAATGTTAGGGCAACAGATTTTGGTTTTCAATGGTGTAAAATCATTTGAAGCAAACACAGGAGTTTTTGTAGTCTTTTATGTGAATAGTTCTTCTAACAGACAGCTACAAACGTAGCCTTTGTATAAGACCTACAATCATAGTTAGAGTTTATACTTGGGGATTGTTATATTTATGTCAATCTGTAATTATGATTAATTAATTACTTCCTTTATTTTAGTGAGACATGACGACTATTAACACTATTTTTCGAAATAAGCTTGCTCTTATATAGAGAGTTTTACTCTCTTCTGTTTCACCTTTGTTGTGACCTCCCAAGGAGGAACTGTGGCACAATTTAGAGTCTCTGATTATATTTTTTTAGCTTTGTGATGGCTCTACAACCGAGCCTGCTAAAACTTAAATTAAACAAATTAATTCATATTTAAGGTGAGGTGAGATTGGTGGCCTGGATCAAAAATGATTTTTGTTTTCTAAGTATTTTTAAAGAGTAGTATTAAACAGATATGTTCATCTCAAAGGACTGAAAGTAGAAGGATACTAACCATGAAATTCTCGAGTTTATACTTTTGATAAATCTACAGAAAACAGTATTTTCAGTATAACAGTAACATTATAGATATCAGTCCTGCGTGTTTCATGTTTGTCGTTAGGTCATCATCGTCATCATCATCATCTCCCTTTTTGATACAAAGAGGAAGATGATGATGATGAGGATGATGACATTTGTTTTTTGCATTGCTGTGCTGGAGGGGGCCAATGGGATGTTTGCAGCTAACTTTGCTGCTAGGTGCCATTAAATCACACAACAATGATACATCTTTAATGTTTTGAGATTTATATTTCCCCTAAAAAAAGGGTGATAGTATGGTTCTTATAAATTACACCAATATTAGTAAGAAATACTTTTCCTTACTTAACGTTAAAGCTCCATCACCTCATTTTAGAGCAGTTCTGCAAATGTTTGCTGGCAGATGGTTCACAAGCCTAACAAAGGTGTCTGTGGGATGTGATGACACACATCAGACTGAGAAACTAATTATAAAAATTTTAAATACTACATGCAAACTAAAGTAAATAATCATATCCATCTGGTGTTCTAAATTTAGAGCAACTTGGAGAATTTAAATGAAAGCACTTTCACCTCAGATTATTAGACGCTTATTTTTCCACACCTTTCAGTTCCATCTTACAATTTTTTACTGTTATTTCTATGTGATGTTGACTCAGAGCTACAAATTCAGAAATTACTTGTTTAATTTAAGTTTTTTTTGTTTGTGTTTTTTTTGTCTGCAAATTGAAAAATGTGTTCAGCATCGTGAAAGTGCACATTAATGGATAAAACACAAAAGCATAATTAAAAGCAAAACACTCTAGAAAGCACACACACTAAAAAATAAGAAATCCCAGATAATTTCAAAAAACATAGACAATAAAAGTATTACAATAAGTAAAAAAAAAAAAAAAAAAAAAAAAAATTGCATAAAACACAACAGTAAAAAAGAACAGGTGAAAAAAGTAATGTTTTCTGAACTGTTGAGTTTTGTAAAATGTTGTGATGTTGATTTTGTCAATGTGTTTTTGTGAAATTTTCTTGCATTTTCTACCTCAGGGCCAATGTAGAAATCTTAAAACCTTTTAATAGCAATAAGAAAACTATGATATATCCATCTACTCATGTGAAAGTTGTTTACTGACTCATTATAGATTTCTAGTTTTCCACAAAAGAGGAAACTGCCATGTGTACACTGGTATTTGTGACCTAATGCTTCTGGCCTCATGGTTCTGAGGGAGCAGAAGAAACTACCACAAAACGATGCAGAACATATTGTGGTGGAGAGTAACATTTCCTCCACTGACCGTTTTATTGTGAATCCTTCAGAAAATATCATTACAAGCCCTCCAAGATCTCAATTATCACAGAATGTCATGGTGCTTAACCTCTTGAAGTGCCAAACAGGAAAAGAGCGATTTTCATTAAAATTACCCTTATAAAATTTTAAATCCACTCTCGCGGATTTTTTGTGCTAGTTAAAAAAATGCCACAAAACCTGGTTAAATGGCTCGGCACTATCCCCTCACTGACTCCCTGCCCGAGTCATGTATGATGTAGTGGGTGTTGCACCCTACTTGAGTAGAGTATGACACCCAGTCAGACTATTTACACCGGGCTACACTGCTTTTCTGTTTTATTGATAGTGTTTTTATGTTTTAAAAATGTCATTATCTTTTATTGCCATATTCTTTCTAAATGATACACTTACATTTTTCTGCATAACGCTTTGTTCAACTTTCTTGTTTTTGAATGTGCTATACAATAATCCAAATACTTGAATAAACTATTTAATTGATGTTGTTTGAATTTCTCTCTTGCACCCCCCAGAATTGCCTAAAAATCAAATATAAATCCCTGCAACTGGTGTGAGTTTCAGTGTTTCTTTGAATTTAGCTAATCAGTACATTTAAAGGTATTTTGTGGCTGGAGGGGTTGATTCTTTTTAAACCACACATTTGTGCATTGCTCACATACTTGTTTATATCACAGGACGTTTCCTGTAAACAGCATACCAGAGCTGAGAATTTCATTGATCATTAGACCCTGGCAGCAAAAGTGAGGAGTAGACAAAAATCTATCAACTTTTTCTAAAATACACTGCCCGGCCAAAAAAAAAGTCACCACCTGGATTTAACTAAGCAAATAGGTACGAGCCTCCTATTGGATAATTACTGCATGGGTGATTATCTTTCAGGTGGCAACAAGTTATTTAACCCCAATTGGTGCAATGACTTGCTCTTTATTTCCTAAACAACCATATCATAAACACATCCTGTGGTCGTGGAAAAGATGTTAGTCTGTTTGAGAAGGGTCAAATCATTTTGCCACTAAGTTTGGAGTTGCCTGAATCTCAAAAGTATGCCATTCAGTGAGCTTCTGAGGTTTGCAGAGGACTGTGACATCAGAGATCCAGATCAGTGTAACATTATCGGTCTTCCCATGTTTAGCTCCACTCAGCTTCCCTTATGGCACATTTTCTGGTCACTGAAGTCTCAAATGCATTGAATCCCTTGTATGAATCTGTTAGAGCAACGATTCCCAAAGTGTGGGCCACGGCCCCCTGGTGGGCCGTCGCGGTACTGCAGGTGGGCCGTGAGAGGTCAATAAAATTAAACAAATGTTTTAAATCCTTGATCTTTTTAAAATGTTTTTAATTACTGTAAAATATTCATGACATGATTAAAAAAAACCATTAAGAGTAATAAAACAAACCAGTTAAGAGTTATTCTACTGTCATCTTAACTTAATATGACAAGTGTCACTTTATTTGTTGCCCCCTTACATTAATATCGGATCATGGTTCCTTGTCCTGTATGTTGATCACAGTTGTGATTAAAGGTTTTGGTGGGCTGCGGAGATTTTTCGCATTTCATATTGGGCCTTGGTATTCTGAAGTTTGGGAATGGCTGGTTTAGAGGATATGTATTTCTCCTGGAGATAAATTGTGACTTAACATGCAGCAACAATCCGTCCTTGAGGGGGTTCATGAACTAATGCAATGACTTTGCATGGAGCTGCCTTAACTGCAAGGTCAGAGGACATAATGATATACCCAGGCAGTCTGTGTGTGTCTATGTGTGTGTGTGTATCAGTGAGTTTATGTATGTGTGTGGGCTAAGATGATGGAAGCCCTCATGGGCCTTAAAGGGCACATAACAGCATAAATAGAAACTGGAGGCCAGGAAAAGTGAGGGAGAGTTGAGGGAAGAGTTTGAAAAGTCATCTGGTGCCTAAACCCTTTTCTCAGAGGAAGTCGTGAGGATACACACACACACACACACGCTGATGTATTCACTCGATAGTTCAGAAAAAAAAATACTCTAACAAGGGAAGAGAGAGGGAGGGGACTGTGACACTAGAAATATCCCCTACAAAATTTAGAACACACACCACACCTCACCACCACCTAGGTTAAAAAAAGAAGGACGTAGAGGACTTGTTACAAAAGGTCTTTCTTTCACTCCTAAAACACATGAATCATAAACTCGACCACTGAATATTGTGTCAACCTCACCACACACAACACTGTGCAGTCAGCCGCTCGACCTCTAGTCCTTTCTCTAACACGTGCGCATGCAGGTTTGTTGAAAACTATGCATCCTCTGGCCGATCCAACAGTGACTGAGCCAGATGTAGGAGGTAGGACATTTTTCCCCTCCAAAAGCCACCAAACCAGGTAATCTATTAATAAATGCATGTATAGAACTGTTGCTTTTATAGTTTCTTACCCAGCATTAGTGTAATGTAGCTTTGTTTACAGAGATTAAATAAATGTTCATTTAAAAAAAATAAATAAAAAAACACTGTGAGAGCACACAGTATATTTGGACGTCTGAAGGAGACTACCAAATGAAAATAACTCACCCCTGTTACTTTGAAGTAGTCTCAGTCTGAAAATATATAATTCAGTGAGCCGCTCAGCTTTGCAATGGTAGTGACGTCATAGTCACAGCTCTGAATAGAAATATCCAGCTTTTTTTTTTTTAAAATCTTTTCCTCCACTTACCTTCACTAGACACAGCATCGCCTCTTCCTCTAAAGTGACCTATGCAAAGATGCTACACCAATTTTAGAAGCTGCACACCCTGGAAAGGAGAGGGGTAACTCCATCTTCTAAAACCAGATTCGATGCAAAAATATGAAATATGCTGAAAAATTAACTGTTGTACTGTGTCGTTTTTGGTCTTTTAAATGTGAATCACAGAACCTTTCATTTGGACCTCAAGAAAACTGTTTTAACTTTAAAAATAGGGTATAATATGACCTCTTAATGTATCGCTTACATGAATGTCGTGGGCACCACCTGCTTATTTAGATATCTAAATGAGCAGGTGGTATCTACAATAGTTAGATATCCACAATAATTTGACTCAGGCTATTTTATCTGCAGGTGAATACATGTTTAAGTGCTTGATAATTTATATTCCATCAATTTACTTTACTAAGGCCAAATGATGGACTGGCTTTTCCATGGTGTACCCCTGCCTTTTGTGTGACCATCAAAGTGGACTGGGATAGGCTCCAGCAGACCCTTGGGGGTTCTGAATGGGAAGACGTGGGTGTAGATAGAGGATGGATATTTTATACACTGCCCATCCAAAAAAAAAGTCACAACTTGGAGATAAATAAGCAAATAGGTAAGAGCCTCCCATTGGAAAATTACTGCATGGATGATTATGTTTCAACTGGCAACATGTTATTTAACTCTAACTGATGCAGTGAGTAGCTTTTTATTTCTTAAACAAACAAAAGTCTGTGGTGACGGATGTAAATTTTGCACTCAATGGAGCTGTGTGCTTCCAGCCCATCTGAGCTGGTCTGAGATCTGTCAGTCAATGCCCTCAGCATCTCAGAGCAGAGATTCCTTATTATGAATTTGAAAACTAATTTTAAATACTTGATGATCGTTTTAGTTGTTCATGATTTTCTCAGATTCAAAATAGATTCAAATCCGCTCTCAAATAGATAGTGATAGTAATGCAGGGGAAAGCCTATAAACCATGAATCCAGCCTCAGAAGTCATCCTCAAAGTTGCATTAAGCAGCAGCAACATTTCAAAACTGAAACACTTCTATGTATTATGAACAGAAACCATTTGTCTACCTGAACACAGAAATCAATAACAACATATCCGGTGTTATTTTCAATCAAAACTGTACATGTTGCAATTTTGTGAGCTTTTAATGAGAGAAGCTGTCAAATAAGCACAGTTGCCCAACAACTTCCATTACATTGATACTGAAGCAGAAAGTCTTGCAACAAATACAATTTGTATCTCTATTTGCCAAGAGAAACTGTTTTCTGTTTCTGTGGTTCACCTCTTGATTCTCAGAAGACTCACAGACTGGTGTTTGTGGGTTTTAATTGGTTGAACTGATTAGTACTCCCAAACAGAAGAAAAGAGGGCAGTTTTTAGTGATAGTTTCCTGCTATGACACCGTGGGAGTGAAGGTCAGGAGCGTCTTCAGAATCAATGAGCTTTGTCTTCCTGACAGCATTAATGTAAACAGCACAATCATGCAAATGTGGTCATCACTGATGGATTATGTTCCTGATGAGAATTTTATTTTAAGATTAGAAATATGCAAAGTATTTGTAGCTTTAACCTCTCTGTAAGTGTAGAATCAGAAGCACGTGTTTAACACATCATTAAACAATATGAATGAATGCTGACCTATGGATATGGTCCAGACAGCAGCGATCTTCATCATGGCTTTGGTTCTGGAGTTGAAGCGGCTGTGCTCTATGGGGTTGCGGATGGCCACGTATCGATCCAGGGAGATGGCACAGAGGTGCATGATGGAGGCTGTAGAGAACAATACATCCAGGTAGATCCAAATCGGGCACAGGGCATTTGGGAGGGGCCAGGCATAGTCTGGAAGAACGTCAAGAGAGAACACAACTGAGTGCTATGCAGTCTGGGTAGTTTACTCTCAGGTGATGAAAACTCTGTCTTTGTGACAACGTGCACAAACGGCTCTACCTCTCGAATTAACTCTTGTATAAAAAGCATGATTTGGCCTCAGTTGAACCCCTGAGAAAATTGCAGAGATCGTCTTAAACAGCTTGCTCGCCAGTTAAAGCATAGACAACCAGAATGTGTTTACTGGGAGCGCACCGACTATCTGGGACTTTCAGGTAGCCGATAAGGAATTGTCTGTGTAAGAATATTTTTATGTATATATCAGTGCAGAGGAGGAGGAGGAAGGAAGAGGAGGAAGCTCTACAGCAGAGTCCCAGATGAGCTGCGCACGAGAGCTGCTCCGATCTGGATGAAAAGACGCTCCATAGCGATTTGCGGGTAGCACAACCTGCTCTCAAAGGCAATGGCTACTGACGCACTGATTGGTTTAACAGGTGGAACGCCCTAACCACTACTATGCATAATGTAGCGTGTAGCACAGGTGGGATAGCAGGTTTAGCAAGGTGGAAGATTGTTTTCTTTGCAGAGAAACGCCCTTCCCGCTACCTGCTATCCCTAAATAGCGGCTTTAGGAGGTTTGGCGGAAGATCGGGCCCTAACTATCCACTGCAAAGAAATGATTTTAAAGGGTTGATTATGATATTTTCAACTCAGTTTGCTTTACTTGTAGATGATCAATTCAACAACAAACGCATCTCAAGATACTTTACACAGTGAAGAACAGAGTTTACAAAGTTCAGTGAATGTCCAGTAAATAATACAATAAAATAATTAAAATAATGCCAGTTTATAAAACAGCCCCCCTAAGAAATGTGGCAGTCCCATAAAGTAATATTCAGTTGATGCAAGAGATAAACAGGATGGAAGTCCAAAGTTACTGTGGCTGTGTTTTGCCAGAAGCAGGCACAGGAGGAACTTCATAATGCTTTCACAGTAGAGCAGTGTCATCTATCTGCATGAAACAATATTTCCAAAGAGGCTGACCCAACCATTCTTATCATGAGTAAAGCAGGTTGCTGCATTGATGACAATACCTGTTCTTATACAAAGTAATTTAAAGCAATAGTTTGTCCTCAGGGGAACCTTGAATTTAAAAGCAGAAATAAATTGCAGAGCAAACAAAAGCCTCAGGATGTTTGCTTGTCCAGCACCAAACATGACATTCCAGTTTGCTTCACAATCTTATCATCCATTTTCTATTTTTTCTGCAAATTTGCATTGGGAAATAAACAATAACATTAATTATAACTATAAAAGAGGCATTTTTCATTAACAATTGTAAAACAATAACAATGCTGGTAGATAATCTAAATTGACAATTCTATTTTTAGTAAAATGCCATTTAATGAATTATATTTTACAATTTTACTGTACCATGTTTTCAAATACATCTATTTGCTATTAAAATAGAAATAAATACTGACTAAAAGTAAAAATATACTGACTTCCCTGTCGCCAGTAATCTGCTGATATTTTACTGTAACATTCCTTAGAGATGATGTGATCCTGTGTAGTTTATGGTTTTCTTTATAGACGGAAAAGCTTTGAAATCAATCAAATTGCTCCTGTAGTGTCTTTATTGAACACACAAATTAAATATTCACATTGCTGGAGGAAAAAGTAAATGAACCAACAAGCTAATTACATCAGAAGACAATGAAAGGAGTCAGTAGTTTTCACATCTTGAGTCCAATAAATAAAATGCCTTGGGAAGTGTGGTTAAGAGCTACTGATGGATAGAAGACGGAAAGATTTAAAATTTGCTCTTCATAGGAAGCATTTACTGAAAATATATGATCGAGAGTAGTCGATCTGCGAAAGGAGCAGGAGAGGGATACCCAGAAATCTCAGAGTGTTCTGTTATCCATTAGTCTGAAGTTAGACAAACTGTGTTTAAATGTCAAGATGTCTCCAAAGGCGCAACACAGATGAGGTCGAGAAGAACCCATGAATAACAGATAAAGGCTTGAAGACATCATTGGACCTGGCAAACATCTCTGTTCATGACTGTACTGCATGTAAGTCACTAAAGAGGCAGGACATCCATGGCAGAACACAATGGAGGAAGTTGCTGCCCTCCAACAAAAACCTTGCTGCATGCCTAAAGCTTGCCGAAGAGCACCTTGGTAATCCACAGTACTACTTAGAATATGCTTATGAGCTGACAAAACAAAAATGAAATTGAATAATCCTAACAGTGAAGTATAGTAGATGAGGCATCATGATCTGGGCTTATTTTGCTGCCTCAGGGTGTGCAACATTTGCTATCATAAAGAGGAAGGCTAATTCCCCGGTTTACCAAAAAATTCTCTTAGATAGATTAGATTAGATGTACTTTATTTATCCCCCAAGGGGGAATTCATAATCTCATCAACTCATCAATAACAAAATGAATAATAAGTTAAACAGAATGAAAAAATTAAAAAGAAGAATTGAAAAGTCTGTTGCCTGCAGGAATAAAAGCCCTCCTAAATCTCTCCGTCCTGCAGCAAAGAGAGAGGAGGGGATGGGAACTATAACGTCAGGGTGACTGTCGGCCAGCTGAAGCTTAGTAGAAGGTCGGTGATGAAGCAGGACAATGACCCTAAATATCAAAGTAAATCCACCACTGGATGTCTTCAGAAACATTTTATCGTCAAAGCTCAGACATTTTTCTAAGCTAAATAAGTTCTGTAAATAGGAGTGGTCAAAGATTCCTACTAGACATTGTGCAGGTCTGATCTTGAGCCACGTGCCTGTTTGCATACTCGCAAGCATGCCATCTCTTGAAGTGTCAGTCAAATGAGATTCAACAAGAAACTACACCTGGGCTCCCCTGGTAGCGCAGTGGTTTAAGCAAGGGGCTCGTGTACAGAGGCTACAGGCCTCCTGCAGTGGTCACAGGTTTGACCCCCAGCCCATGATCCTTTGCTGCATGTCTTCCCTGTTCTCTCTCTGCCCTGATTTCCTGTCTCTCACTGCAAATATAGGCCACTAGTGCCACACAAAAACACACTAGTGATTACACACAAGGGTGCTGTTGATTTTTCACACAACACTGTAAATGTTTGATAGGTGTATTAAATAAAGACAGAAGCAAATTATAAATACTTGTTTGCTATCACCTTAGGACCATCGTGTTTATCTGCTGTTGTGATTTACATTAAGATCAGAGATCATTTTATGGCAAATAAAAGCAGAAAACCAGTTAATTCCAAAGGGTTAACATACGTTTTTCTTGCTAGTGTAATTAAGACAACAATAATAATGATGAATAAAGATCCTTGGCACTTTGCTCCATTACCCCCATTGAGGTGCCTTGATCACTTGATCAAACACTTGATCAGACACTTCATTACTGAGAAGAGAAAAGAGAGATGAACTGCAAAGCTTGTTTAAACTACTTTTCACTGATGGTCTGATGATCCTTGACAGGGATTTCACTAAAGTGATATCACAGGCCAAAGCTAATGCCAGTGGGATTCTTCCTCAAAACCTGTAGGAAATGAAATCGCAATGCAAACAATAACACAAGTGGAGGGGCATTTTGGCAGAGACCAACTAAGAGAGAATTACATTAGTTCCTCAGTTTCTGAATGGTATGCTGGTGCCTTAAATGCTACCCTGGTGCTGTTTCACATGTCGGCTTTTCTTCAAATCATTGATCTATAGGAGAAAAGCCTACCCCAAAAAAGAAGAAAAAAACATGCTACAGTTTTTGATTGGACTGCAGGTAGAGTCAAACTCATAATTATATTACACTAATTTCTTTATCAGGGTTTCTTTGGGGGTGGGGTCATTCTTCTCGAGATAACGTCTGAAATTAACATCAGTATTTCTAAATTACACGAGGGTGACTTTGCTATATTCCATGTGTTCCACGGGACACACATTTCAGCATTGAGACAGATTTTGAGGAGATTTATTCACCATACTATTTACAACACATCTGAATCATTTAAGTGATGCTCATCACCAACTGTGCTTTAGGGCACTTTTCCAGAAAGTGCACATAAAGTGCAAAGTCCACCTGTCTGTATTTCTATATTTTTTGGCACACCCGCAGCTAATAAAACAGACAGTCCTTTCTTCATGAGGGACAAAACCTGCAGCCAAAAACACAAAGCACACACGCAAATCTTTGCTTAATTGAATCTATTATTTATGGCACAGCCAGCGTAAAGTGTGATGAGTTTGGAATGAATCACATGCTTGTTTCTGAATTCAGAGTAGGAGGCAGCTTGGACAACTTTTTGGAGGCCCATGATGATATGAACACGCACACACATACACACTACTACACACAGTTTGCTGATGACACCGCTGTTGTGGGTCTGATCTCCCACGACAACGAGTCAGCCTACAGGAGCGAGGTCTCACACCTGGAGGACTGGTGCAGGGAGAACCACCTCCTGCTGAACGTCAACAAGACGAAGGAGCTGATTGTGGACTACAGCAGAAAGCAGCAGAGGGACCCCCTCCCCCTTGTCATCTGTGGTTCTGAGGTGGAAAGAGTGGACACCTTTAAATACCTCGGGGTGACCATCTCGCAGGACCTGTGCTGGACTCAACACATCACCACAACGGTGAAGAAGGCCAGACAGCGTCTGTTCCTCCTCAGAAGACTGAGGGACTTCAGGCTCCCCCTCAGGGTGCTCAAGAACTTTTACAGCTGCACTATCGAGAGCATCCTGTGCGGGAGCATCACCACCTGGATGGGGAGCTGCACCAAACAGGACTTCTTGGCCCTGAAGAGGGTGGTCCGTTCAGCAGAGCGGACCATCAGAACCACCCTCCCAAACCTGCAGGACATTTATACTAAACGCTGCAGGACCAGGGCCCTGAAGATCCTCAACCAGCCCAGCCACCCTGGACACTATCTTTTTTCCCCTCTGCCATCAGGCTGGCGTCTCCGCTGCCTGAGAACCAGGACTGAGCGGATGAGGAAGAGCTTCTTCCCTCAGGCCATCCGCCTGCTTAACTGTGACCACTACTCACATTAAGCATAATATTGGACTTCATAGTTTTTCTCATCTCCTGCACTGTGTGTTTATTTATTATTTATTACTTATTTAAACTTAATTCTTTTTTTTTTTCCTGTTTCTTCTAAAAAGAAAGCGTTTGCCCTGTGGGTACAATAACAAATTTTACTGCACAATGTACAAAGTATAATTGTGTACGTAACAAATAAAGATCTTGAATCTTGAATCTTGAACACTAGGGGCCCGATCTCCAGTCAGATCTATGATAGCCGCTGTTTAGGGATAATGTGTGGCGGGAGAGGCATTCCCCGAAAAAAAACACAATATCCTCTTTCTCACCTCCTCTACCTGTTACATTATGCATAGGAGTGGTTAGGGCGTTTCACCTGTTAAACCAATCAGTGCATCAGCAGCCATTGCCTTTAAGAGCAGGTTGCGCTACCTGCAATCCACTTTCCCAAACCTGTCATGAAGGGAGGAAGGGCACAGCGCTTCTCTGAAGATGAGATAAAGCAGCTCGTGCATGAGGTGGAGAGCAGGCGCAGCAGACGAGAATATTTGGATATAGTAGATAGGTGGAGCCGTTTGTGCACGTCCACATGTGACCAGGTGGATGGGCTTTGAAGCCCTTTGGTCGCGTTCTTGTACGAGCCGATATGGGTTGCCGATAGTTGGACCACGTGAAATGCTTTTTCCTAAACCTGCAATGGTACGATACCAAGTTTGAGGAAAAGGCAGAAGACACACCCATTGCCACACCTACAAAGGGAGTAAGAGAGTCGGTAAAATGTGTAGCGGCTATAGTGAGCGAAAGATGGCATTTGAGGTTAGCAATGGTTCCTATACACGCAATTTGGGGGTAGCGGCTATAGTGGTAACGGGTAAGGCAAAGGGTGCAATCGGGCCCCAGGTGTTACTCAGCTGGCTTGCAGGTGCCATGGACTTTACTGGTACATACACAGAGAGATAAACATCTGCTGAGAGCTAAACTTATTTTGCTTTTAATGAAATAAATTACAATAAATAGGCTGTATTTTCTTTAGAGCAAAGCTGTATGACAGATCTCAAAAGAGGCACCCCCCCTCCTTTTGGTATCATGATATGTTAGTATGTTTGTTGATGATAGTAGCTGAATGCAATGGTGGAGCCATGTTTGGTCAACTTAAAGGCAAAAATAACCAAACTGTCCCTATGGCAGGGTGACAGTATTTGGCTTTGCAAATAAATTAATGAAGTTATTCTCAACAGAATCAAGGTGATTTAGGATAAACGTTTAGTGGGATTGTATCATGTATTGGCCCTGAGCCCTTTCTTCTTTCTGATGGTAATGGATAGGTTGAAAGATGAGTGGTCATGGATCATAGTGTTTGCAGTGAAAGTAGGGAGAAGGTGGAAAAAAAACCTGGAGAGGTGGAGAGCTGCAGCAAGACAGAATACATGTGTGTAAATGAAGGAAAACAGGTGGAATGGTGAGGATGTAGGAAGTAGAGGTGAAGATGCATCAGTTTAGATACTTGGATTAACTGTGAGGAGCAACGGGAAGTATGGAAAAAAGGCAAAGAAGAGAGTACAGACAGAGTGGAGTGGGTTGAGAGAATTATCATTGTTTGTGAAGTAAACATAGCATTAAGAGTGAAAGGAAAGGTGAGACCAACTATTCTTTATGGCTTGGTGACAGGAGCTCTGAACAAGAGACTGGAAGCAGAGCTGAGGTTGAGGCAGAGCTAAAATGTCAAGATATTATTTGTTAGTAACAAGAATGGATATGGACACTCAGGGTACATTGTAGAAATAAAATAGGAGAGGCTATATTATGGTTTGTTCATACAAAGAGGAGGGATGGTGAATGCATCTGTAGAGGGATGCTGAGATTTCTTTATGTGATATAAGAGATAAGCAGTTGGTTGGTTGGTTTGTGATTATTGTGTGACAGAGGAAGATGCAGAAGAGAGAGTAAGCTGGAAATAGATGATCTGCTATGGAGACCTCAAAAGGAAAAAGACATATGACAACAAAAGGGTGGTGCTAAAACTCATATTCTGTTCTCATATATCTTTGTGGATTATGTTTATGTTAACAGTTCCAACTGAATGCTGCACTTGCTTTTAAAGTCATTGAAGCAGAGATAATACTGCTGTCAATGAAGAATGCACTAGTATTTCCTTTTCCAGCTTTACCTGTCTAGTTTGGGTTTCATGCAGCGATATCTCACTGTGATAACTCATACGGAGTTGCAGTAAAAAACATTGCTGCATGTTCCCATTACTACCTTAATAAAATCTATAAGATCTCATCTCAGTCTCTGTTGCTCATATTATATTTAATATTCCTCCTTACATATCCATCCCACCCTCTGTCTTCTCTTACTTTGAAGAATGTTATTACAACACATTACAAATTCATGGAATTTCCTCTGTTTTTTTTTTTATTTGTCAGAAAAAAATTTGGTGTGATGTACTCACACCTCAAAAATGAATTCATCACTTCAAATCAGTAAGTCACTGATTGACTGACTACCAGTTCTATGTTTTGTTATGAGTTGAGTTGAGTTGAGTTTAACTTTATTGTCCACTATGGAAATTTGTTTTAGACATCAAGTACATGCATGCATGTATGATGAAACAAAGAGCAAGAAAATGGATCAGGTTGAAAATATTATGTTACAATTTTAATTCAAGGGAAACATGAGATGAAAGTAAACTTAAATGTAACCCAGGTGCAAAACACTGGTTCACTAAATTATAACATTTTCCATATTTTGTGTATACAGTGATCCCTTAGTTTTTGCGGTTAATGGGGACCGGCGCCCCCCCATGTAAATCAAAATCCGCGAGCTGGAGCCGGAGCCGGAGCCCCCCAAGCCTCAATATTGTGTTTGAAATATGTTTAAAAACCCCAAAAAAGTAGCGAGACACTGCAGCGAAACAAGACAAAGGCTCAACTGTGGTCTTTCTGTTACCTTCACAGCCTCTGGTCTCTGTAGTAAAGAAACTGCTGGTATTGTGCTATTTTTGGCTCGTAATTAGTGGCTAACACGCTAACAACAACAAAACAAAAAGTCCGGTTTTCTCTGCATGGAATGAACACAAGCACTAGATGTTTTCCGCAATTAAAACATTTTTTTTTTAAAATTATATTATATATTTCTGACAAATCTGCGAATAACTAAAACCGGAACTTAAACCGGAACTTAAATTGGCAAGGGATCACTGTACTAGTTAAATAAAAACTGAAAATTGAATGGAAGCTAAATTGTAACCGAAACAAAACCACTCGTTTTATTTGTGAAGTCTAAAAGTTAGAAGTCTCTAACTGCTGCCTCCATCTGTTTATGTTTATATATTGCATCCTTTTGCTTGAAATCCTACCCTTCTCTTTTCTTAAAACCCCCCCCCCCCCCTCCTCCCCCTTCTCTCACACACCTCACCTACACCCCACCCGCACATTACTGATACTCAAGAGCCTATCATGGCTCATTACGCTGACCACACGCCCAAGGGCCCTCCATAGCTCGCTTGCATTCACCCTACAACAATTCCACTACTTCTTTATTATTATTTTTTACTTTTTCTGTGCTCTCCTCTCTCTGTCCTACATCCTCTTTCTGTCCTGTCTCCCCTCTTTTCTTTCTCTACCCGGCTGGCCTTCGGCAGGAAGGTCCCCCCATATGAGCCAGGTCCTGCTCAAGGTTTCTTCCTCTTAAAGTGGAGTTTTTCCTTGCCACTGTTTGGTATAAAGGTTTTTTTTCTCCCTACGTGGGAGTTTTTTACCTGCCATTATCATTGATTGGATTTAATTATATAATCTTAGTTGATGATATTTGCTCGGGGGTCATGCTCTGGGTCTCTGTAAAGCGCCTAGAGACAATTGTCATTGTAACAGACGCTATATAAATAAAATTGAATTGAATTGAATTGAATTAAAATCTAACTGCACATGAAGGCAGCATCTGATGTTCACGCAGCTGATCAAATAGAAATTCACGCAGTTTCAATAATCAATTAGGTGTCACGTTCAGTCCTGCTGTTAAGAGAGGTATCAGTGCGCAGACGCGCTTACGTTCTTTTCTCTCGGGACCAGCAGCGAGGCAGCGCGCACAGGAACGAGCGATTGGTGAAACGATTGAGTTCGAAAAAAGATATTAAGCTGAAGCAGCTAATTTACTTGGTGTGTCGTGTTTATTGATGGACGGGAGTCTGACGTCTATCGGTGAGGTACAACTTTTTGCATGTTACACGACATTATCGATAAACTGTTAAATGCTAACGACCTCGTGCTGGAACTTCCCGGCCGCAGGTGTGTCCTGTCGACTGCACGGAGACGTAGAGCTGTGACATCGCTCATTAACTGAGCACGTCCAACTCGGTGAGAAAACTTTGGCTGCTGTTGTGTGGTTGCTGCAAGTTATTGGTTCATTTAAAATGTTAATATTCCATTCTGTTCATCATTTTGTCCAGAAGAGGGCCTATATGCATGATCCAGGAGTGGGTTACAAAAAGAAAATGTGGATGCCGTTATAGATTAGGGTTACACAGTAAAGACGTACAATTACTATTACTTATATGGAGTGGATAAAGAAACCTGGATGACTATATTGAATGACCAAACTAAATAAAATTGAATAATTTTTATTGAGTGATAGTGGAAAGGTATCTGAGAGGAAGAGGCATCACATAGTACAACACCAATGTTCCATGACCAGTGTATCTGAGAGCTGACTACAGCAGTCTTCCAGAACAAGAACCAGTGACCACCAGAATGGCAGACATCCAAGCAAGAATATCTTAAGTTCAATAGAGACAATGGACCAGCTACTAATGGATGAGACCAATGCAGAGTGACTAGCGAACGACTGGACAGATCTAATCATGAAAGATCCCCAGAAAGGGGGCAGCTCGTCCAAAAACCAACCAACCAACCCAATCACCTACTTATACACAACATGGAAGCTATTGTCAGGCATATCAGTCCAGATCAGTGGGTAGATGGCTCAACACATGAGCTATGGCTAGAAGAAATAGAAGGAAATTGGAGCCATGTCCTTGCCACTGAACAGTCGCACAAGAGCAAACAGGGGCCTGGGTCTACCCCACCATACAAAAGCCCTGGTGCAAGTTATGCAACTATATCCCTAAAATGACTGAGCACATGACAACATAGTAGAAGATGGAGGCAGGTTCATTCGTGGAACACCAAAACCAAGTAGGAGGAATGATATACAGGTACATCTGTGCAAAGAAGGCATTAGAGATCTCACAGTAAAAAATTGATATACTTCCAAAAGTAGCAGAGAATGAAAAAAGCTAAAATCCTTTTATTATATGACCAAATGTGTGCAAAAGCCAGACAAACAAACTGGTGATGGCTGACAGTCTGGAAAAATGTGAAAATTGCAGATGGCAGTGGCAATAGATGAATTGTAACCAAAAAATAGAAAGCTGTTCAAGAGCAGTTTAAAAAAAAGTGGAAAGTGAAAGTAATAATGGCACCAGGGGTAAGTGGATCTGTGACCCTCTTTAAACCATGAGGGTGGCTCTAACAAGGACAGATAGATGGAAGGACCTACAAATGTGTGGACACATCTTAAAAGGTTCATACTAAAAACTTGTGATAGTGTGTAAAACGTAAATTAGAACAAAATGCAGGGATTTGGATATCAAATGGGGCCCAAATGTTCATCTTCTGTCATCCTTCTTTGGGGTTTGAGGATTATACACTTTGAATACATGTCTCTAACTCTACATTCCCAGATCTTCATATACTGGACACTCATTAAAGACGTCTTGAATTCCATCAGTTACATCACTTTGATAAGTTCATCAAATTTCATGAAGTTGTACTTAAAGTAACATTTAACCTAAGTGCACATGGAGACTACTTTATCTGTCTGTTGCAGGTTTTTCTCTCACTCATCCATACTTTGAATTGGCCACGTAGTACATATTGCACACAATTAAAAAAAAAAAGAAATTTACACAATATACAGAAAAGACAAATTACTTCATGATTTTATTTAAGGTTCCGCTGAAATTATGGTATTTAAAGAGATTTCTAAAAGAAACATAACATCTATCTTTATATAGAACATCTATCCAAACATGTATGTTACGAGGTGTTAAAAATTGCCTGTCAGGATGAGTTTCTTGATAATTCTGAAACTTGAGACTTGACAGTTAAAGTGGAAAGTGTTCTCTGGGACTGGTGCTCATTTTTGATGTGCGCATCAATGATTTGCTTGTTATTCTTAACTTGTTTGGACATCACTTTTTGAAGTAGAATGACAGACCTGTTGGATTCCAACCTCCCATCCCCTCCCCACACCGACTGTTTGTTTGTGAGAAACACTGATTACCACAGCCTGCAATCAGCGAGGGCTTGAACTGACAGACATATTGAGGGAGGGAGTGTGTCCACTGATCGTGCATGGCCCATTAAGCAGAATTCAGCCCTCCCTCTCCTGTTTGTTATTCCTGAAGGATGGCTGACAGCTAAAAACAGTGGCTCGATATCGCAAATTTAGCCAGCATGTGCTCAGGATACAAAGGTGCCGCGAGGCTAAGTGAAGAAAGGTGGAGGCATGAATACTGATATGTCTAGATCAACTTCAGCATTTTCTAGGCTTATAAGGAATGATTCAATTAATTCCAAGGGGCATAAAAGGCAGATCATCAGAAAATATATTTAAAAAATGGCCAGTGGCATGGACCACAAAGTTGTAATTCTAAATTTTACTCCAGTTCTGGAGTTGTTAACCTGCTTGAGGCTAAAGACAGCAAACTGACATAACACACACACCTGAAAAATAAGGTCAGTAGTGAAGTTGGACTCTGGGCATGTAGAAGCAAAAAAGTGGGCTCAAAATGCAGAATGTGTGCACAGACTGGAATTGGTTTAACCCAACAAGACCTGAGGCCCCATATGCATACGCACAGGTGCAACAGTGCAGTGAACTGAACCGGGTTTTAGTAAGTTCGGTTATGAGTCCGTGACATGAAGAAAAGCAACAACCACTAATGATAATCACACCCACAGCAGAGTTACTTTGGGTGCAAATCACTATTAGGAGTAAAGAGGAATAGGAGAGTTTAATAAAATACAATAGACTTGATTGATATTGAACAGGGATTCAACAAAAATTGAGCGTTTAGCTGCAAACTGCAGAGTTCTGCTGCTGGACCTCCCAGCAGCACTTGTTTTATCTGAGATGTTGTTCTGGTAGCGACACTTGAAATGAGAATGTTCAGACAAAAGGAATATGAAGTATTATATGAATTATCACCCTGGGTTAGCAGAAGCTAAGCCAGCCAAGCTAAAACAAGCTAACTAGTGGGTGTGATCCAGCTAGCTTCTCAGTACTACTTGTTCTGCCTCTTTACAACATGGTGCTACATAGGTTGAGCAAAAAGAGACTTCAAAAAGCATTCTGTACGAACCTATGGGTCACATGACCAGATTGTTCGTCCATAGTTTATATTTAGTCGATGATTCTAACTGACATGAAAATGACAAAGAAGAAGCTGCAACAGGAAATACGAGTCCAACATAGTTTACCTCTACAGGTACACTGTCGCTTTGATGCAGAAGCATTAAATCAGTTCTTAGTTCTATAAAACAATCTCAGAAATACTGACATATCAAATTCCTCTTTAATAAATTGATGATTTAATGATGCTGATCTTTTGGGTTCTGAACAGCGGATGAGAAACCTTGTTCAAACCCACTGTGTTTGTGCTTGTTTGTCTCTTCATGTGACACAAAATGTTATGTAAAAGCAGCAGAGAGGTAATTCAAACATTACACTGACACATTCAGTTGTCACTAGATTAATGGAAAGCCGTGTGTCTCTCTGAGGGGTATGTTAAGTTTGGGCCTGATCTTCCTGCCAGATCTCCTAAAGCCGCTATTTACGAATAGGAGGTAGCGGGAGGGGAGTACCCCCGCAAAGAACGCGATCTTCCACCTCCCTAAACCCGCTATCCCACCTGCGCTACCTGCTACATTATGCATAGGAGTGGTTAGGGCGTTCCACCTGTTAAACCAATCAGTGCATCACTAGCCATTGCCGCTAAAAGCAGGTTGCGCTACCCGCAAAACGCTATCCGCAAACCACTATGGAAAGTCCTTTCATCCAGATCGGAGCAGCTCTAATGCGTAGCTCGTCTGGGACTCTGCTGTAGAGCTTCCTCCTCTTCCTTCCTCCTCCTCCTCTGCACTGATATATACATAAAAAAATATTTTTACACATTTCCTACCTGAAAGTGACCTGAAAGTCCCAGATAGTTGGTGTGCTCCCAGTAAACACGCTCTGGTCGTCTATGATTTAACTGGCGAGCAAGCCGTTTAAGACGATCTCTACTATTTTCTCAGGGGTTCAACTGAGGCCAAATCACGCTTTTTATACAAGAGTTAATTCGAGAGGTAGAGCTGTTTGTGCACATCCACATGTGACCAGGTGGACACACATTTATGCCATTTGAACGCGCCGACATGCAGGCGGTCAGACCACCCGCAACCCTAAACGCGCGATCGCAAGATACCGAGTTTGCGGAAAGGGCAAAAGACACGCCCGTTTCCACACCTACAATGTTGGTAAAGGGAGTTGGCATAACGGGTAAAGGCTTTAACGAGCGGAAGATTGTATTAGATGTTAGCAGAGGTTCCTATACCGGCAATTTGCGGGTAGCGGTTAGTGGAAAGTGTACGATTGGCGCTTTGTGTCCAAGTTTGAAGTTCATCCATAGCAGTTGAGGAATCATTCTATTAGACATCATGAAATATGACAGCCATTAAAACAACAGGAGACTGAAGCAGAGAAGTTATTTAGTTTCACCTAATGAAAATCTTTTAAATCATGCCTCTTAAAATTAAATGTGTTTATATACTTTTCTTTTGGGCAATATACATGTTCTGCAAGTATAAATTAAAAGAGAGATAGAAAAGGTCAGGTAAGATATAGCATTGCCAAAAAGCTTAAAAAAATAATAATTACAATGTCATGAAACCATGACAGGGTAGCTGTTTCAATATAACAATGCAATATATTTCTTTTTTTTTTTTGCTGTTAAAATCTAAAAATAAAGTGTCTTGTCTGCTTTCATAGTTAGCAAGACATGTAAGGTAAGGTATGCTCATACTAATCTGCTCATACTCTGAAGTCACTTTATCTTTTATCAAGTCTTTTCCTGCAAGAGACTAAATGATTCCACATGACATCAACCAGGAGATGAGAAAATAATCTTTTGCTGATTAAATGCTTTGCAAATCATGAAGTCTCAACATCACTTTTCTAAATTTGCTGTAATTTCATAGCTACAGTCTCATCAGAGGATAAGTATTCACATTTGAGTGCTAGAAGAGTAAAATGACACTATGTTTGCCGTCCTCTGTCATAGTGTTCTCATACATCACTTCTGTACTGTATGATGTAAAAAAAATAAAATACACAACTAATTTCTCATTTAGCTTACTTATTGCAACAGGCAACAGTAACAATAAAATCAAAATTTGATGGCAGTTGCCACTTATTAATCAAATATATCTGAAGCACATATGCATTCATTTTATGAAGTTGAACATCCTATGTTTTCATTTTTCTTCCACAAATGTTAACTCTGATTCTTGAATATTTTATGAAGGAATTAGTTAACCAATTATTTATAATGATGGCTACCCACTCCCTGACATTTTCCTGAAAAAGTAACCACTGTGATTTGTTCGTTTGGACTCATGTTTTAAAGCCTTAAGTGCAACCCCCATGTTTTGGTTCACACTATATTGGTCAAAAGACCAATGTAGGTCCAAGTTCCAGCCAGCCAGCAGATCTGACAGAAAGTGAAGGAAACTATACATTCCTACTGAGAGGTGACTTGTCATTGATGGCAGTGTACTCGTTTGTTGTCGAAAATGCATCTATGAAAGGATTGTCCCATTCACCAATGACTTACACGGTGACTGAGCAGAGTTGACTGTGAGATATCTTTCTGCTATTTCTTTGATCTTGCTTCTTCCTATTGGTCAGCACAGACTGAATTGATGTGTGATTTTATATATATGTGGCAACCTGAAAGTTGGTGGTTCAATTGCTGATCTCACGGTCCACATGTTGAAGTGCCCTTGGGCTAGCTAACTGCTTCATTGCCTTCAATGTGTTCATTGGCGTGTGATTGTGTGAGTGATAGAAGAAGAAGTTGCAGAGTCTTACATTGTACATTGACCTGGTAGTTATTTTTTTGTCCACTATGGGAAGACAGGAACCTTGAATGGATTTATGACCAGTATACTAAAGACAGTATACTGGTTTTTGAAGAATCTGGGATTGTTTTATTTCGCCAGGTCAGCAACATTATGTGCAGAAATAAATCTCATCTGTTGACTACCTGAATGTACTGAATGACTAGGTTTTTCTATCAGCCTTTTTTTTTTCTCTGGAAAAGTCTCCTAGCTGATCCAAAATGCTGCAGTGAAAATTCTGATGAGAATTTGCAGAGTTTACCATATTTCTCCAATTTTAGCTTCTCTTCATTTCTACATGTTTATTAGCAGGTAGGATTTAAAATTCTTCTCACATACAAAACACTCAATGGAAAGGTTCCACAGAACCTTAAAGACCTCTTAGTTCCTCATGCAGTACACTTTGCTGTGAGACTTAAGGCTTAGTTGTGGTTCCTAGAGTTTCCAAAAGTAGACTGGGAAGCAGAATCTGTAGCTTTCAGGCCATTGTGGCTGTCATTAAATTTGTGTCTATTTTCTGTGTCTCATCAAAAACATCCTTGGCCTAAAGTAAGGACTGTATGTAATTGGACTTCTAATAAACTTTTGTGCTTTTGCTGCAAAGTACTCTGAGATAACTCTTGTTGTAAACTGGCACTATACAAATAAATGGAATTGAACTGAACAGTGGAGAGCTGGTATGTGATTATCAAACTGGCATCCTCTGAAACTCAAATCACTTCCAAATGGCGTGCAGTGTTTCAGTGTGGCAGTAATCATTTAAATAATTACAAGAGAAAATATTTTTGAGTTATGACTGTGTGCATGTCATTAGTGTATTGGCAACAGCTGTTGAGTGGGTGAGTATTTGAGAGTGTTGGGAATTTGCAGTGAGGCTTGTTTGAATGTTGTCTAAGATTTATAGGGATGTATTTATCTTGATTAAAGATGCTGTGAAGAAATAAGTCCTTACAAACAGGTCCGATTATATGTTTTCTAATTGGACATATCACATCCACTTCAATTCCAAAGAAATCATCATATTTTTTACTTAACTTAAATGTTTTTGGAAGTAACCTTTGCACCAGCTATTGTAGAGAGTCATGCAAGTTTTAGATATTCACTGTCACCAGAGAATTCATGCAACCCACTCTCACAATCTCTTTATTCTTCCTCTAATAACAGAAATTACATCAAGTGAATCCAGTCCAATAATACAGCATTATTTATGAATATATGAAAAGTATATGCAATTCTGGATAATAAAAATAATAAAAACACATTTTAAAAAAGTCTGAAAAAATATAACACTTAAGAGCAAAATAAATAAATAAATAAAATAATAATAATAAATCTATCCAAAGACAGCACAAACACAAATTTGCGTCCAATCTAATTGAGCATGAATGGGATGAATGAACAAGCCTGATCCTCTGAAATCACATAGATATTTATGGTTAGATACTGTTGTGTGGCTAAGTGCAGCAGTGCATTGCCACTATTTAGCAAAAAGAGATGATGGGATCACAAATATAAGTATGTAAAGCAACGCACTGTACTTTTGTCATGGATGTTTACCTTAATCACATGAAGCCTTCATACACGACAATGCCATTTTTTGTTTGGAACTGCGCTGTAAGATGTAACACTACATAAATAACTTCAAGTTGACATAACTCAACTTTTGTCAATGTGTTGTTTACACTTATCATAAATAAGTTGTGTGAATATTTTGGTAAACAAGATCTGTTGTCAGACCAATTTTACAACCACAATCCATCATATGCAAATTTAAAAATGACTTACATCTGTGTCTTTAAAAAGACAACAAAAAAAAAAATAACACTTGGATATCACATGTACAGATCAGGTCCCTGCTCGTCTAACTTTGTGTTTTATGGCAGCCTCTGGAGACATGCCGTGAACAAGTCCAGACAGGCGTACAGCCATACAGCTCCTTCAGTGATTCTGCTCATTATCTTCAGCGTCACCGTTACGTTGCTTCTTGCTGCACTGATTTGGTGAGTACTTTTTCAGGACCTTTACTCACTTATCACTTGTCAGTGTCAGTATGCTAATAGGCTAAGTTAGGACAAATTTGTGCCAGCTGCACAGGAGTGTGTCAGCTACAAGGCCGTCCTTCAAAGAAAGATAGTTGCTAAAATGTACACAATCCAGCTAGCAACAATCTTTCTAAATAGCTAGTCAGGGTAGATTAAAGTTTTAGTTCACCACACTTTGTGGCAGCTGTACGGGGTCCTAGAGAACATGAATTAGAAAGTTGCGTACATTTACACTTCATTGTCCTGACTGGTGGGAGGTTGAATGTGACCTGTGTCATAAGATAACTTGAAATATCCAGCTGAAATATCCTGGTAATTTGTTTTGTTGCCTTGACTAATACATTTCATTTCGAAGTTCTGATATTGGCTGTTCATGAAAGTTGAAAAGGGAAAAAAAATATAACACCAAATTCATATATATAACACAAAGAGTATTCAGGTCCAGCTCGAATATTTAGGTTTGCATTTCATATTTTGAAATGATATACAGTTTAAATGTTATAACCCATATCTGGTTTGGTGCCTGTCTAACCAGTTGGGGTAGGTATGCATGGAAGAACTTTTCATTCTCAATAAAATAGTTCTTGAAAGATCTATTGTGTTACTATTACAACAATATATTTTGCATTTTTTATTGGTTTATTTCCTACACATATTTTTTGGATTAAAAATTCAAATCAGAATTTGTTCATAAATTTGACAGTGACAGTTGTCTTATGTCTAATATTTGACTCATCCTTGCTGTAAGTTAGTCCAAGCTGTTGCGTGTTTCGTTTTATACATTTCTTGTCTTGGGTTGGGGCTGTCCTCATTTAGGCTGAAGCTCATGCTGACAAGACCATCACGAAACCTCAAGTGAGAGGTATTTTCACCTCACATTTTGATTTTAACACCACAGTCCAAAGACATGCATGTCAGGTTAATTGATAATTCCAAATTGCCCATAGGGTGTGAATGTGAGTGTGAACGTTGTGTGTCTGTATGTGTGACCCTGCGATGGACTGGCGACCTGTCCAGGGTGACCCCTGCCTTTCGCCCTGTAGACAGCTGGGATGGGCTCCAGCGGATCCCCGTGACCCTTCAAGGATGAAACGGGTATAGAAAATGGATGTATTTTGATTTTAAATATAAATCAATAACCTAATAATTAATGAACATATGTGTTATATACACTTTTTCCCCCAATATTATTTCCTGTAAATTGTCTCTTGGATATGTTTCCCTGTCTCACTAGACAGCTGACATAAGCGCTCAGCACACAGTAGTCCTCAAAGATCTTCCTGTTGTACTTGGTAAGAACTCCAGTGATTTTTACGAGACATGCTTGGCAGGTTCTTGAATACAGAAAACCTGTGTCAAACTTTATGTATAATGTTATTGTTCCCAGTTTTGGTTAAACCAGGAGTCTCCTTATTTTCTTTTTTTAAATCTACAATTTAATTATTTTTGTTGATGTCATTGATTTAATGGATGTAATGATGTCAGAATTCTTTAAGCCAAAGATGCAGAAAATACACACAATTTAAGTAGTGCAGTCAACATGTAATGATCTTAAATGTGTCTTTGTTCAGGATAACACAAAAGATGAGGCCTTGGCATCTTTTATGGTTGGTGTGTTAACTATTTTGAGCGATAAAGCTTCAAGCTCCTTGCAGCTACAGCCCATGTTCACGGCTAGTGTCCTGATTGATATCAAAGATTTACCTCTTGCCTACTCTTTGGACTCATGTATGCCTTACATTTACATTATCCAAAGTGCATGACAAACCCTCTGAAATTCATCCAAATGGTCATGCTGGGCCTGGGAAGCAAATGCCTTCCACCAACACTCTGGACACTTAAGAACAGTCTGTTAGTAAATTGTTATGGCTGCCATGTCCCAAAATACAGTGGGCATTCCCAAGTCTTATACAATATTATGTGAGTATTTTTAATGGCTGTGGGTGATCATTGGCCATATTTTATCCTAGAGTATTATCAACCTAAAACAGACTGAACTGAAGCCATCAATATTTAAATATATAAATAAACCATTGCCTTTATTGATTGTCCTTTTCATTGATACTTTGCTTAGTAGAGTATTGATGCAGTTTGGTTTTTGAACATGCTCTGTTATTAACAGGGGTCACCACAGCAAATCGCCCTACTCCATCTAACCCTGTTCTCTGCATCATCTCACCACCATCTTGTACACCTTTTCCTTCCGTCCTGCTGATAGCTTTCTATTACACCTGAAATTTTTCTCCACCCCTTCCAACATGCACGCACTTCTCTTTTCCACACTCTCCGTTGCTGTGGACTGTTGTCCCTACAGTAAGTACTTAAAACCCTCTTTATCTCTGCTTCCTGAAGCTTACCTGTTCCACTTGGGTTCCTCTCATTCACAGACATGTATTTTGTCTTGCTGTGACTAACCTTCATTTATCTCCTTTCCAGGGGATACCTCCTCCTCTCTAGATCTTCCTCCTCATGCTCCCTGCTCTCACTACAGATCACTATGTCATCTGACAACATCCCAGTCCGTGGAGTCCATCTCAGTCTGTCCATCACCACAGCAAACAAGAAAGGTCTCAGAGCTGATCCTTAATTCAGTCCCACCTTCACCTTGAACTCTTCTGTCACACCTACAGCACACCTCACCATTGTTTTACAGCTCCCATACATGTCCTGAACCGGTCTAACATACTTCTCTGCTACTCCAGATGTCCTTATACAATCCCATAGCTCCTCTTTTGGCACCCTGTCATCTGCTTTCTCAAGGTCTAGAAAGACACAATGCAGCTCCTTCTGACCTTCTCTGGACTTCTACATCAAGATCCTCAAAGCAAATATTATATCTGTAGTCCTCTTCTTTGGCATGAAACCATACTGCTGTTCACAGATTCTCACTTCTGTCCTTAGTCTAGCTTCTACTACTCTTTCCTAGAACTTCAATGTGTGGCTCATTAACTTTATTCGTCTGTAGTTGCCACAACTCTGCACATCTCGCTTGCTCTTAAAAATCAACAACAGCATGCTCCTCCTCCATTCTGCAGGCATCCTCTCAATTCTCTAAGATCTTGTTGAATGTCCAAGTCAAAAACTCTACTGGCACCTCTCCTAGACATTTCCATACCTTCACAGGTATATCATCAGGACCAGCTGACTTTCCACTATTCATCCTCTTCTATACCCTCCTCACTTCAGCCTTACTAACTTGATACCTCCTGGTCCACATTGAAGAAACACAGTGTTGGTCCTACTATTAAATAAACATCTAAAGGTAAAACGTCCTCCTCTTTGATGCAGTATTTATAACTCATTCAGAATATTTCAGTGTGTCATTACATTGTAGGAGATGAGGTTTCCGTGTACACATGACTCACCGTAAAGGATGTTGATGAGGGAGATCGGCATGACCAGGATGCCTACGAGCATGTCTGCAACAGCCAGAGACCTCAGAAAGAAGTTGGTGGCATTTTGGAGCTTCTTCTCCAGTGACACTGCAAGGATCACCAAAATGTTTCCGCCAACTGTCAGTGCAATGATGACGAGTATGAGCAGCGCCGGCCAGTTTTTCTCCTTGATCACAGTCCTGTTGACAACCTCTTGAGTCGTAGAATTGTCCAGACCTAAACTCATTGCTGCTGCACCTCCGCCTGCACTGCTGCTTCCTATTCCCCATGGCTGAGTTTGGTTAAGGTCCAAAGGGTTGCTACTCGGCCACGCCATTCGACTCCTCACCTCTAGGGAAGAGGTGGTTGTACTAAACCCTCCGAGTAGAGTCCTCGCAGGACCACCCATATCCCAAAGTGATAGTTACCCTTTTTGTAGATTGCTTTTAAATTACCGCCTTCACTAGGAAGTGCAAGAAGAATGTGGGGACAGAAATGCACTCAGGATTAGGGGAGTTTCAAACTAAGAATTTATTACTAAATACTAGCTGGCCAACAGTGGGATCCAGGAGGAGGGAGAGAAAACAAAGGAGGAGAAACTTGGTAAAGGGGAAATGACAGGGAAGTGGAGGCAGGGAATAGGGGGGGGGGGGGCAGCTTCAAGTGTTTTTGATTGACCTGTTGTATTGAAATACAGCCTTGCTAGGAGAATATAGCTCCAGATTACTGTTTGAAGATTGAAACTCTCATTTCCTGCCACCAAGCTGGAAGAACACTTAAGGTATAAAATAAGCAAAGAATATCCAGAGTTGCTTCTTGGTGTTCAGCCACATCTTTCCTCCTGGTGGAAGAAACACTAAGAGTTCCCTAATTTAGAGATGTAAATTGGATTACTTATATCCACAGCTTTTTGCCCACTGCCTTCTGTGCCCACCCACTTGAAGTTTGTTTGCCAGTGGGAAAGAATATGTTTTAGTATTTGCATTTGTAAAACCTCTTGCCCTGTTCAGCTGTATCTGAGGTCCAAGTTGCTTTTTGTCTTTCAGGATCAGGGCTGATGATCAGTCAGAGCTGTGGAAAGAACAAATGGAAAAGATAAGATCAGATTATTTTATTTGGACATTTCAAACCTTCCTGTATAGCATTTGCTACTTTCAATAATCAGTTGAACTGTCTTGACTTAATCTTGTTTCCCATTTAACCACTATATTATAAGCTTTGCTGGGTCTTTACAACCTATTATCCACCCACATGTTAATTTTTACTTGGGCGGTAATAGCTCAGGAGGCTATCCTTTGATCTGAAGGGTGCTGGTTCTGCCCACAACTTCCCTAGTTTGCATGTTGAAGCTTTTGGATTGATTGAACCTCATATTCACCCAATAAGTTTCTCATCAGGAGATCTGTTATCTGCGTCATTCTTTTCTCCTTGTTTACTCTCAATTTTCACCTCTTTAGATCTTCCACTGCATCATTCATGCGTCCATCAACCCACCCACCTTATTCTTCTTCCCTCCTAAATCTATTTGCCGTCTTCATTCTCATAACAATTCTTCATTAACCAGAATAATTTATGACATTGTTAGCACTCCTGATAAAAGGTTTGGGAGAAAGAAAAACTGCTAGCGTTAAACTCAGTCAACAGTCATTTAACATAAACAGAATGATATAAACTAGCACAGAAGCTTTGATGGTTACTCTCTCACTTTGGAGTGTGTGATGAAGTACTGGCTGTCGTCTCCTATTTACCCATAGCACTTATTTGACTTAGTGATTTACCATCTCATAAATGTCTTCAAGGAGAAGAAGTCCAAGAGCATGTGTGTGCATAAATTAGCATGCATGCACACATGGTTTGTCTGTGAAAGCTGGCCAGCGTGTGAAAGACTGTCCACATTTGTTTTACAATGTGTGGCCATGAGATGTGAATGGGTGTAAGTGCTTCCTTATGTGAGTGGAGGCTTTTTTATTTTTATTTTTTTGAGGAAAAATTCAGACCATCTCCAGACAGACCTGAGCCTCCAGCTAAGATATGTCAGTGGCGCAGTGAATGTGCTGCAAGATCAAGGAGAATGTTGCAGGAAATATGAGTGTGTGCCCGTGTAGTATTTTACACATTGCTATAGTAATAGAAACCCCATTTTGGATTTTTTTTTCTCCCTGTGGGTGTGTTAACATTTGTATGTGTTAATGTGCTTAAGTGCACTTATTTGTTTGTATTTTGCATTTGTTGGAGTAAATTAATTTGTATGCAAATTAAGTGTCTTAGCATGATTGTGTGCAAACATTATTCATTCAGATTATTAATGTGTGTTTGGGCAGATACACAGCGTGCTCCTACATGTATTGTTTTTGCGACAAGTCATTGGTCCAAAATGACCAAAAAAAAAAAAAAAAAAATACACCATGGCAGTTTCACCCAAAGTGGCCTTTGGGACACCTGCAAAAATGTCTTCCTTTTCCTGTTCCTCCCCAAATGATTAGTTTTATGTATGTTTATTTACTTCAACTGTCAACACTTAAATTAGTAATGTAATTTTTGCTTGTAGATAACTTGGTTCTAATAACAAGACACTGGAATTACTTATAATGTCTGTCTTCAGTTTGAATACTTCTTTATCTGCTGACAACCATGTTGGAGTAAAAGGACTTCAGCTACAGTAGGTGTGTTGTCCTCCATACATTCATTTACAGCATATTCACACCAGTCAAAGACTTTCTATTAAAAACAAAAATGACAAATTACATCAAGCCCAGTCTCACTTCAGCTTGTGTAATATCTATGTATGTCCATGTCACATAAATTGTCATGGATTCAAAACAACAACAACAAAAATAAAAGAAAAAAAATCATGAGATAGCAAAATGTTATACTTTCTGGTATTTTGTATTGGGCAGAAGTTTTATGAACATGACAGCAAATGCTAACCATGTATATTTTTTTACTTTTCCTAATTTCTAAATCTAACCAGTCTCAGGGGGTCTTAAGCCAGTGTCTTTTTGAGCTGGTCCCAAACCTGGTTAAATGCAGAGGGTTGTGTTAGGAAGGGCATCTAATGTAAAACCCATTCCAAAATAACAATGTAAATCACAACACCCATAAAACCCATACCTGATCAGTCGAGGCCAGGGTTGACCTACGGGGGGGCCGATGGAAATCGGACTGTCGTTGGTTGAAGAAGGAGAGGAGGAAGGTGTGTTTATGGGCAGAGAGAAAAGAGGAAAAGCAAGAGACTAGAGATGAGAGAAGAGACTTTGAAAGTTGGGACTATGACAGGAAAAGCTAGAGAGTTGAATGACATGATACAGAGGAGGAAGGTGGATATTCTGTGTGTTCAGAAGACCAGGTGGAAAGGTAGCAAAGCTAGAAGCATAGGAGCAGAGCTCAATCTGCTTTATTATGATGTAGATGTAAAGAGAAATGGAGTAGGAGTTATCTTGAAGGAAGAGTTTGTGAGGAATATTCTGGAGGTGAAAAGAATGTCAAATAGAGTGATGAGTCTAAAGATAGAAGTGATTGGTGCAGACTTCAATCATCATGTAGGAGAAGTAATGAGGGGTGATGAAGAAGGATGGACAGGTTTGGTATTCAAGATAGAAATGCAGAAGGTCAGATGGTGGCAGAATTTGCTAAATAGATGGGAATGGCTGTAGAGAATACTTTCTTCCAGAAGAGGCAGGAACATAGGGTGACTTATAAGAGCAGAGGTAGGAGCACACATCTTGTGTATATGATGGAACCTGAAGGAGATTAGTAACTGCAAAGTAGTGGCAGGTGAGAATGTAGCTGGACAACATAGGATGGTGATTGTTGTGTGTAGGATGACTCTGGTGGTGAGTAAGATGAAGATAACAAAGTAGTGGAAGCTGAAAAAGGAGTGTTGTATGGTTTTCAGAGAGGAGTTGGGAGGCTCGAGGGAGTAGTCATCGAGTCATCCTGTCATCTTCCAGATGACTGAATGACTACGTGTCTTCCAGTCAGGTTTCAGACAGCACCATAGCACTGAGACTGCTCTGACCAAAGTCATGAATGACACATGTCTGAATACAGATGCTGGAAAAGTATCAGTGTTGGTTTTACTGCATCTCAGCGCTGCATTTGATATAGGTGACCACATTATATTACTCCAACGACTGGAGAACTGAGTCAGTCTCTCAGGTGCTGGACTGAACTGGTTCAAAACGAACCTTGAGAACACGAAATACTTTGTGTCATTAGGCAGCTCTACATCTGACAACACAAAAATTACATGTGGTGTTCCCCAGTGTTCCATCCTGGGGCCTCTTCTGTTTAACATCTACATGCTCCCACTAGCCCAGGTTATAAAGAACAAAAATATTAGTTACCATAGCTATGCTGATGACACATATATTACAATGTCACCAGGAGACCGAGGGCCTGTACAGGCTCTCAATAAATGCATCGAGGAGATAAATGACTGGATGTGCCTCAGCATCCTACAGCTGAACAAAAACAAACTGAGGTGATTGTTTTTGGAGCCAAAGAAATAAACAACTGCAGGTCTCCACAAAGCTTGAATCTATAGATCTAAAAACCACCAATCAGGCCAGAAATCTAGGTGTAGTGATGGACTCAGATCTCAACTTTGAAAAACACATGAAGGCAATCACTAAATCAGCTTACAGTCACCTGAAGAACATCTCAAGGATAAAAGATCTGGGGCCCCATCTTCCGCCAAACCTCCTAGCCAGAGGGGCGTTCCCCTGCAAAGAACGCAATCTTCCACCTCTCTAAACCCGTTATCTTACCTGCGCTAACCTATATATTATGCATGGGAGTGGTCCCCCAAGAAGCAAGGAGGTTAATTTGCTTTAATGGTATCTTGTACGATAGATACATGTGCTTCTCAAACCAGGAATAAGAAATACAATGAGAAGGACATATGGAGAACAACTGAAAATGGACCAGTTAAAGTAATGAGATTTAGTCAGTTTGAGTGTTTTCTGCCAACAGTAGGGACAGGAGACGACAACAGCTCGATGGTGTTTAATAAAAACAAGTCTAAATTGTTTCTAATGAAATTTATGCTAATATTTTAACATAAAAAATGGTCTTTTGGGCCCCTTTAATTTTTTGTTACATTTTGGAAAGGAATAAGCAAACCTTCAGTTAGGATTTAATTGTATTCCTGTTTTTTCAAATATTTTTTTAAATGAAAAGTTAGCTGCGTGATGCATAAAACTGACACCTCTGCTTCTCTGATGGGAACATTTCTGCAATGTATTATCTACTAACTGCTTTGGTCCACTTATTTTGCAGACAGAGAAGTAATTGGTCTCAATCCTTGTAAAAAAAAGAAGAGATCGAAATGCAATTTGTAGTGGTTTATTTATCACCAGAAATCATTTGCAACTCACTTTGATCATTTTGTTTCTTAATTTGATTATTTTGCATCTTATTTGTGCTCTGAAATAGTTGCTCATCTCAGTTTAAAAATAACAAGTCATTTTAAATAGTGCAATGATGTATTTTAAAAGTTATTTTTCCAGAGTGAGCTTAGATCCAAACTCAATCATTTTCCTATACTTCAAATTTTTTCCCTCCAGAGCACTTCTCACACAGTTCTTGTTAGAGGTGTCTGTAAGAGCTAATATACATAAACATAAAAGAACATATCAGACATTTATCTACTTTGAAAATCGAAATGAATAGGCATGCTTAGAGTTTGATTTAGATCTCATAGGTGTTAAAGAGCAGCCACATCTATCAGGATGATTAAACACATGGATGGAAGCGGACCTTCCACACTGAAAACCACCATAACTCAATACATCTTTAACTGGTTTTGAAGGAGGGTGGTTTGTTCCAAAGGTCAGATATGCATTTATGATATAGGGTACATGGTCAAATAAAACAGGTAGTGTTTCATTTAATAGAGAAAAAAATGAATAGGGAAAAGGTCCAGTTGTCCAAACAATTAAAAGTTTTCTTTTCCCCACCATTTTAATTTTTTCCTATCCAGATCTTTCAAATAGCTCATGTTTTAAAAAGAAAACTATGCTGTCTCAGGTTCTTACTTGGAATTTTGGCCTCATTCATGAAGAGGACCATAGCTCAAGCTTTGAAAAACCAGGAGAAATCATCCTGGAAACCCACCATATATCAAAGTTTATTGATTTTTCTCTTGGCTGTGCCTTTACAGAGACAAACAGGACAGAATTAAGTCAATATAACTGCAAGGTCTGTTCCAATGAAGATGCTGTGTACATAATTAAAAATGATACAATAAAGGTCAATAGACATATGCTTAAAATTGCAGTAATTGTGTGAGAAAATAGGTGGATAGATTTGCTGATCACTTTTGTCGTGCACAGCGTGGAATAAACAGGGTGCATTCTTTCTTCTCAGAGGGAGAGAATTCACAAGCACTAAACAGCACTACAGGCAAACCATTTAACTGGTCTGATAAAGCAGCACTATATCACAGAGAGGTCAAAGAGAGCAGGGGAGAGGGGCTCGACGGATGAAGAGTTAGTGAAAGAGAGCAAAAGGAAAACATTTAAACAAACTGAGTAATAGCTAATTTTCTTACTAACAGTAACTCATTTCAATCACATGCGGTTAGTTCACTTCAATGCTTATGATTAGATGCGTCCCTTCGTTAATGAATGCC
Organism: Hirundichthys speculiger; assembly: GCA_018398805.1. Taxonomy (NCBI): domain Eukaryota; kingdom Metazoa; phylum Chordata; class Actinopteri; order Beloniformes; family Exocoetidae; genus Hirundichthys; species Hirundichthys speculiger. Next base: position 1,514,293 of record JAGFBZ010000292.1, on the reverse strand, counting down.
AGTCTCAGGCGGTCGCTCACATCACCTGTAGAGCATCGTTTTATTGTCACAGTACAACACATTCAGCCCCAGATCCACACATATCAGGCTGGAGATGCACAAAGGATCGTGCCAACGAAGCCTTGTGACAGCACAGATGTTGCTTTGCGCTTCTCTGTGGTGACAAATTGCTGCAGCACTTATGTTTATTTTATCCATTTTTGCTCTGTGAGATAAAACATGAGGATGGCAGGAAAATGGGATGGGTGAGTTTTCTTTTCATTAGATTGGCCGACAAAAACAAAACCAGACAGCCTTTTATGTTGTTTAAGGCTTAATAGTTGTTTTTTTTTAAGTTGTTTATTGTTAAAATCGTTGTTGCTGAATGTGAACTGATGTGAGAATTTTGCCACAGCAGATGGCCTGTCTCTGGTTTGTTTTTCTTTTTTGCAGGACAAGTTGACAGCTGCAGCTATGCTGCTGATAAGTTAGGACGCAACCTTTAGGTAAGTTTAGAAATCAAGAATTGTGACTAAAACATGAAGTAAAATGATAGTGGTACATACTGTCTGCAAATTGGAGTTTGATCAAAGCAACAAAACAAAACAAAACAAAAACATCTCTACTGCTGAAATGCATATGGATTTCTCTCATAATGTGGACAGTTAAGATCAGGACCATAGTTTAGTTCTTTAAACCAATGTAAAAAAAAAAAATGATAAATGAAAAAGTGACTGCCATCAGTCCATGCCTTGCCCTGTCTGTTTATTGCTTTGCTTTGCTCCAAAAGGAGTTTTTATGATCCTCTTCATAAAACCTTACCATGAAAGCTGTAGATCAAGAGCTAAAATAATCACTCTTACTTTATAGATAACATGGCTTGTTGAGCTAATAATAGAGGCTACCTGAATATGGTGATGTGTAAGGGGGCAGCCCTCACACTCATCAGATCTGTGCCTGTCCGGTCTTCCCTGCGCCAGTGGTTTCCTCTGATTATTCCAGGCAAAGTAGACAGGACCACCAACATGTAGCAATCAGTGCTGATCGTTTCCTTGTCTCAATGATAGAAACAGAGCCTGGAATTTCCTGTGAGGTTCAGTGTTTCCCCATTTTGTCCTTCTCCTTATGCTTAATCAGTGTCTTCCATCTGCTCTGTTCAGAGAGATCTTTTGGCCACTTTACCCATCATCCCATCAGCCATGAAGAGGTAGCTGTGTTACTTCTTTGCTTTAGATTTAAGTGATTTACACTCTGTAAGTGCCCCAGTGGCCCTTTTTAATCTAGTCTTTGGCATGTTCCAGATTAAATTAAGATTTAGGGTGAATTCCAATTCCTCTCTTAACCCTCAATCTCAACCCTCGCCCTTAACCCTCAATTTTTGGCCCTCAATCAAAACCCTCGAAAGTCAGTGTCAGGGCTATCTTGTGACTTAGAAATGGGACACCCCTCGAGTGCAGTTACGTCTTCAGACTGAAATGTATCAGAGGCCGTGTTGTCTCTGTATTTCCTGAAATGACACAGGGATAACATTGAAAAGAGCGCTGTATATTCTCGAAATAATATTAGCAATAACACAATAGAGGATACATTATTCAGTCCTCCGTCACTACACAACAAGGTGTACAAGTAACGTGAAGCCGACCCGGTCCCAGTCCCGGCCAGTCCGGCAGCAAACATCGTAAAGTAAAAAAAAAAATGTTACGCAACAACGATGTACATCCATGAAAAAAGTCTCAAACAAAGACAATAAGATGGTCTTGTAAAATTTATATCTTTAAGGTATACGAAGATACTTACATTTGTAGCTAGCTTTTTTTGTCGCCATCCTTATGAAGATGTCTTGGCTAAATTACCCAGTGCCTTCTGGGTAGCCCTTACTTCCAAGGGTGGTGCTGGAAAATCTCAATTTTGAGGGTGATACGGCCCTCAAACTCGTCCCTCAACTTGACTTTCTAAGAATCGGGACAGCATTTGCACTTAGCAGGAGCGCGCATTTTTGAGATTGAGGGTTGAGATTGAGGGTTAAGGGAGGAATTGGAATTCACCCTTAGTTTGAATTGCATGGGCTTGAAAGTAAAAGATGTTAATTTACATGTAAAAGTTTCACACGTTAATTATATTTTCACAAAACCTGAAAACTTTTGTTGCGAGTTTTTTTTTTTTTTTTTTTTTTTTTTGTTTTTTCAACAGATAATATTTACAATAGAAACAGCATAGCCTTTTTACTAGCAAGGCCAATGAAAAAAAAAAAGACTTTCAGTGCCTTCCTCTGGCTTTGTCATTGTCTTTTTAGATTTTCCTTCAGGATGTAAGAACAACAGATCCAAAACCCAGAGTGATACGTTTTCACCACAAAGTGTCCAAGCAAAAACAGATTTTAAACAAGATAAAAATAAATAAATGAACAGTCTACATCTTAAATCACTTTTGAGAATAGTAATGTAGCCGTTCACATTCCCTTAAGTCACTATTATTAAATCTAAGAAAACAAAGCCAAAGCTGCGAGCGCTCACGCACCACTCATGAAACTCACTGTCAGGAAAGCAGGATGTGAAACCAAGATAAAGGAGACCAGGAGGCAGCAGTAATGAACATAGAAAGTCCCTTATTTCCCACTGAAGCACTGCCAAGGCAGGATGTTCAAAAACCAGAAATAAAAATCCAAAACATACTTTGGCAACACTGACTTGGAACACAAGCAACAGAACTAAGCGCTGAAATACAGGCAGCGAGATGACAGACTAGCAGTGAAGGGAAAGAAGGGCCAATGAGAAACAGGAGGGGACATTTAAGCACCCAGGAAATCACACAGAAGGGAAAACACTTTCAAACGTTAAATAGGAATCAAGCTGAAGATTAAACTACACAACAAACAGAGGCTTCACTAGAACAATTAAGGCTTTACCTACAAAAATCCAGAAAATCAACAAAAAATAACGCCTAAAAATATAACAGATATATAATATAACAAAGGATTATATAGATTATAAAGAACAAGACAAACAAATTCACCACTTTGATGATGAATATAGGCATCAAAATAGGAGACCAAAACCTGTACGTGTAGATTTTGGTTTCCATTTTCTCTTTTCTTTCCTTTTTTTCTTTAGCAGTCATGGGTAAATTTAGAAATGTCTACTTTCAATGAAACTGAGTTTTCTCATTTGCTGTGTGGCACCACAGTTCCAACTGTTTGGATTCTGTCGTTTGCAGCTTTTCTTTCCTGCTTGTGCAGAGGTGGACGGGAGCGTGTGCGAGTTACTGTGCTAATGATTTGTTGTGTTTCCTTCAGTTTTCATTGTCATTCACATAAATTCAAGGCCATTTTGGAGCAGCTTTAAAGAGGCTCAGGTTTAATGTTGGCATATGTATGCAAATCATATTGTTATCTGTTGTCAAGATAGTTAAACTATGTTTTAAATTACCCTTTTTTAATTATTTTTATTATCATTATTTCTAATATGAATTAGGCTTTCTTCTAACAATAATTTCCTCCCCTGATTTATCTATCTATTTACTAATCTTCAGTAAAGAAGAAGACAGAAATGTAGTGTAAATAAAGAGATCAAACATTGCAGCAGCATTGCCATCACCTCTCATATGTAAATGAGGCCACTTACTTCTCCTTTGTAGCGGACGGATATGTTTGACCCACTGACCTGTTTTATGTCATCGGCAGAAATGGTTCTCTACAATCTAACATCTCGTTCTCGGTCTTTATTTTTCCTGTATCAACCCCTCTGTCGCCTGTCACTCCTCACGTCCGCTGAGAGGGATCGGCATCGTAGATGAGCCTGCAGAGGAAGAGGGGATGAAAAACAGAGAGTCTTTGACTTTTGATGCCCTTTTGTGAAATGTTTCAGATCAAGCCTGAGATAAAAGTGACTGAAAACCTCCTGAAACAACAATGACTCCTACGCACACCCACACAACAGCAACAGCAACAACAGAGCAACAGAATGTATGGTTACTCTTCGGTTCTTTTATCCAACACAGAGTACAGTCAGTGATTACAGGATTTTTAAGTTCTTGAAGGAGCAAGAAAGCCTAAAGTATAGTATACACATATGCTGTATATATTTTAAAGATTCTTCTGGCTCTTGTAGCGTTCACTGAGTGCAGCTCAACAGGAAATTGTTGAGATCCAGGAAAGACAGGTAAAAAGGGTCACGGATCATCAGAGTCAAATCTGAAGAAAAATATGCCAGCCCATTTGAATTATGCCCCCCCAAAAAAATATTATTTTACCCTAAAAAAAGCAGGAAGTTATGTTATGGTCTGATGAAACAAACATTGAACTATTTGGCCTTAACTCTAAAAGGTATGCTTGGTACAAAGCCAACAGAGAGAATCATCCAAGGAACACTATACCAACAGCGAAGCATGGGGGTGGTAGCATTATGCTATGGGGCTGCTTCTCTTCAGCTGAGCCAGCGGCACTTCACGTCAAAATTGATGGGAAAGTGAATAGCTCCAGATACCAAGATATTTTGGCACAAAACTTTCTGTCCTTTGTTAAAACCTGAAAGTAAAGAGGAATTTCATATTCCAATATAAAAATGACCCAAAGCACACATCGGTCATCCAAGACATGGCTCTGAAAAGTAAAATGAAAGTTTTTCTATGCTCCAGGCAGAGCCAAGACCTCAATCCCATCAAAAACCAATGAAATGACTGAAAGAGGAGTCACAGGAAATTAGAAATAGCTCAGTTGTTGGATACAAGCTTCGCCTAGCCTGCCTTCCTGGTGGCTTAATGGTAATGCTGTCATTTTTTTTTTTTTTATGTGTGTGTGTGTGTGGAGAAAGTTCATATTCTTCTGACTTAATGATATAAAGCCTCACTTTATGATGCTTGACGTATTTCAATTGTTTCTTCCTTTTTTTATTGTTAATGGCAGATCCCTGACAGCTATTCATAAACCAGCTTTGGATCCAGTGGGGAAAAAAAATAAGTTATATTACAACTTAAGTGAAAAAAGTTCATTCTGAGGTAAAATATATAGATGTTAAAGCAATGTGATAAGATTCTATGTTATAAGACAATAAAAAAAAAAAAAAAAACATCTGCATTTTAGCTTTTTGTTCAACTTTATGTTTAACAGATAACCACATGTGCACATGGTTTAATTCATTTTGGGACCTGGTGAAGAGCAGGCATTTTTTTAAAAATAAAGTCTGATACATAAAACTTTAGAAATGAGTATGTACTTTTTATTTTTCACATGACTTGTAAAAGACCCTTGTAAATAATAATTAATTACACATTTCACAAATACACAGCATAGTTGTTAAATGTGTTTCTGTCTGTTAAATTTTCTGGAGACCAGGAGGAGGGACCCCTTTTGAGTGATGATGTCATCCAGATGAGCACTGATCTTCTGTTCTGTGACTTCACAATGATGTCACCAATCAGACAAAAAGCAAAGTTAGAAATCATCTTCTGAAAACAAATATCAGAAAAGAAAATGTTGGCACAGATAAAAGAGAACCACTTAATATGTCCTCTATTTCTGCTTATAACAGGATGCCTATAATCACTACAACTGAGTAGTGATTATACACTGACAACAGTGTTGTCTTCTTTTAGCTTTTTTTCTTTGAGGCTCAACACGCTGGAATATCATGTTTTGGGTATTGATTTGGACTGGGCTTTGTGTGTCTCTCCTAACGCTACTGTTACACCCAGTAAGCAACCTTAAACTGAGGAAATCATTACAGAAATGTTGTTCATGCTGACATCCATCAAACACCCAAGCAATTCTGAGAAATCTTGATATGTAGTATGCTTTAGGTTTAGATTTGTGTAATTCATCCAAAAGATTGTATGGTCCGTAGTGATAGTGATTGATGCAGGTCCAGAAAAAAAGGAAAGAAAATTAAATGTATTTTAAAATTGTGTGGATTGGGTTTGATTGTCCATCAGTGCCAAAAATAAGCCATTTCAGGCCAACTAACGGACTGAAAAGGTGGAACATTGTACGGATGGAAGGAGGATGGGCTGGGTGAAGTCGTGGCAATGAAGGGAGGAGGTGCAGGAGAGAGTAAACGTTGTCTGACAATCAGATAAGAGAGCAAACTCTTTCCAGCTGTAATCTTTCCTGACCAGAACACCAACATTGACAGTGTAAAGAATCCAGAACACTGATTAACATTACAATCACAAGAACTTTAACCATGTGATTAAAAGTTTAAACACTCTTGATGGATCAGCCAACACTGACTTTTTAAAAATGTTATTATAAAGAAGAAAATCCATGATGAAAAAAAATGTAATCTGATGAAAAATGAAATTAAACATCCATATATTCCACACAGAGATCCTGGAGCCTGACACTCAATAGTAATAGTTAAACACGCTGTTAAACACTGGAAAAACAAAGAAAGGATTAAGTAACAAGGCAATAATAACTGTGAAATCTAAGGTAAAACAGTATTTTCTTAGATTTTTCATACTAAACTAGACTAAGATGCTTCTAAGTCTTGAAATATAAGTCAGTTACATCCAGTTGAGGTGGGATTTTTAATAACCTCCGTAGGCTGGATTGTTTCCAACACTAGACTGTTTAAAACCTTCTTTAACCATGGGCAAAAACTCAAAACACCTAGCTTATCGAGAAATTCTTCTCTCAAGAGTGCATTTTATAATCGTCTTCCCGCCAACAAACAGTACATTTAATGCAAAATATTCTGAAGGGAGTGAGTGAGTAGCACGCAGAGAAAAGTAACCAGCAAATCTGAGCTTTTCAATTCTACAAGGACGAGAAGTCAACTGTTAACGTGTTAAAAAAACATGAGACAAATGTATTTGATTTGTGGCAAATAACAGAAAATGCTTTTTTTCTTTTTGTTTTTACAAATTAAACTGAATGGCAGAGAGAAAATATAATGAGAAATTGTGAAATAATGAAAACACATGCCAAGTAGAGAGAGAAATATAAAAGCAAGGCATCTAATCACTATAAGAGGCTTAAATAAAATAAAACAATAAAGCAATAATTCTATTTGACATATCATTATATGGAAAAGCTGGAGAGAAACATCGAGAGCCAACTGCTTTATACAGTTCCTTGCCAGCATTACTTTCAGATGAAAGTTTAGATGGAAAATGAGCCTCCTGTTTCTCAGTGGTGTGATTGTCTTAATATGGACTCGTGAAATGTTATCAGTCTCAGCCAAAGTACTTTCGCGATTCAAAGTCTGCATCTAGCTGAGTTCTTGCTTCATTTAATCATCTGGTGGGGACTTGATTCAGTATCATACAGCTGTAGACCTGGAGTTTCTACCCTGCACACCCTCAACTGCAGTTCTTGCACCTTCATTTTCCGTGACAGTGCCACCTAGTGATTGGATGATCACACACAGTGATTGAAATATGGAAAGATACAACCAAGGCAATATTTTTGAACATGCTGCTGAAATATTTTCAGTACTAATACTTTTAGTTACACAAAAACATATAACTAGGTGTTTCTGTGTAGGCAGGCAAACCGATGTGATTATAATATGTTCACTCTGAGACACAATGGAGAAAAGAACAGAGTGTTCTCTAAAAGAAGGGAACTGGGATTATACGCAGCACGGAGTTAGCTGCATACAAGACAAAGGAGAGAATGACAAGTCGTTTGGTGTCACAGAAAGATAAAAGAGAAAGGAGGAGAGGATATAACTCAGATTCAAAGGACACAAATGATAGATGATGACAAAGCCAGAGAGACTGAGATAATTGGAGGAGTGTCAACGAACGACGGTGGCGCACGAAAAATAAGGTAGAACAGAAGAATGTTAATGGATGACAGTGACAAAAAAGGTTTCATGAGAAAGTTTAATTCTAAGACAGGAGAAAAAAAATAATATAAAGGAAGGTAGGAATTCCAAACATGTTGATAACAGAGAGAGAAATGGACCAGAGGAGAGGAAAGGAGGGGGCCAAAGAGAGAGAGAGAAAAAGCAAAAATCAAGAAAAGAAAAAGGAAGAAAACAATAAAAGGCTGGCAAAGATTAGAGCTTTAAAAGTAGATGAGATAGATGAAGGATTAAGGGGAAAAAATAGCAAGAGCAGAAAGAAAAAGAGGTACAAGCATCCAAAAATATATTTAGTAGATGAGATTGTGGTAAGATTCTAGTAAATATTTAGCATTGGCACGCTTAAAAGAAAAAAATATAAATCAGTTTTAAGTTTCTGACCAAAACACATCTTGGGAGTCATGGAAAACTGTACATATTCACATTGATTAACATCATCATAGGATGGATTGCTTTAACATATGACAATAGCAATTCATTTTAGGCTCACATGTATGGATCAGTATTGAGGTTAGTTGATACAGAATGACAATAAGGCTGCTATTTAGATGTTCCTATAAATGTCAAGTAGCAAAAAGAAGTTAAATTTATTCATTTTTAAGTTCACAGGAATTTTCCTTTCATTCAGTGTCTTACAGAGCCTTTTGTGCATGAAATATTTCAGTAAAGTTGGAAACCCAATGTTCACACCAAAGTGATTTATTCTAACTTAGATATAACTTCTGAAAGTATTGAAGTTTTGGGTTTGTAGTCCAGATTTTTATGCGGACGCTTTCCTGCATCACTACAAACCCCACAATTCAACACTGTTAAAAATTACCAGCATTTCACAATAATTAACAGTATTATTTCACAGTAACTTGTTGCAATTAGGTTTCCCTGTAATATCTCAATGAATACCTGTAAAAACTACAGTATCCTTGGATTTTACAGCATTTAACTCTTGTTTTGCAGTAAAATCCTGCAATCTAAAACCTGCTGTTATATCACAACAAGATCTGTAATATCACAGCAATGCAGTAAAATATGCAAGGATTTCACAGCATTAAACAGTATTATTACAGTGAAATATTGTGTTGAAATACGCCCTGGGAAGTCACATGACATAACCGACCTACTATTTTGAACTGAAGGCGCCATACCCCCTTTTCTCTTCTGGGCTGAATGGAGAAGGTGAGCAGCATGCATGTTTGCAGCACTTACACCCATGTTATTTTAATATGATAATACTATTTACTTTCAGATGAACATTTATCACATGACACAATTCATGTTTTGTTAGCAAGTGCCCAAAATTGTTGAAAGTTCTCTTACAGCATTTGCTAATAGTAGTAAGGTTAGTAATGACGAGAGTTTCGGTATAATTTTTCATGTCACTATCACCGTTTAGACAAATCTAGTGTTTGTAAAGTTTATAAAACCAATGATGGGACAAAAATTACTAGTTATGTGTGCACATTTTTGTAATTAGTCAAGGTTATCATAGATTAGCCGGGCTAACAGTTAGCTGTTTAACTTTAATGACTTAGTGATTTAAAACGGTCCATGAAAAAATATTTTTTCCAGCGGATATCTTAGTTACAACATGACTGAGCTAACTGGAGTAAGTAAGTCTCATGTCGTGCTCGACAACGGGAGGGTTTTTACAGGTGACGTCTTAATGTTTTGCTTTGCTTTGATGGATGTCAGTCTCTTGAAAAACGAGAGTGGAGTACAAAAATAGGAATAATAGTCTTGCTCAACGCCGCAGAGAAAGAAGACCGCGCACGGAAATGGCAGGAGAGGCCAGACTGGCAAGAGGTCCTGTTGACCAATACAGGTATGTGGCAGTATACATGTAAGGTCTGTCAACATTTGATTGAAAGCATTGTATATGACCATGAAAACCCCACAACTTCTGAGCTATAACCGTCCCCAATAGTATTGTTACCCTGTGATGCCCACTCTTAGGTGTGTCAGGTGGGGCCCAGCAGATTTGCCAGAGGGGGAGACAGAGGCAATGTTGGAGAATATGAAGAGGGATATGCTGAACATCTACTCAGTTATGCCATCTACTGTCTTTTTGGGTCATTTTGTTTAGACTTTAGTAATTGGTCAAGATCTGAACACTGTGTGTGTTCAAAGACCAAATTGTTACTTGGGTACTAACAATACATTTGTATGTCTGTAAACACAGAGGAAGGTATGAATGGGGCAGAGAGAGCAGACCCAATGATGGAAAAGACATACATCATCCTGCGGAAATACCTTAACAAAGTGCCTGCTGCAGCGATGTCTGAGATCAAACAGGAGTGGCCATTTCACTTCTCTCAGAAATGCCTATTCTCACACTTTGGTCTCCTGACGGACGTCGATGTCCTTCAGAAGCTACAGGAGGCAATTAGTCGACGAGGACAGACCATCCTGGATTACTGTGCAACACTGGACAGCCCCCAAGATCCATGATGTTCTGGCCTGCTATGATCCAGACTCTGACAGGGCTGCCTGCATCCTGCTGCTCCTAATGTTGGACTTCAAAGAACCGAAAGAGAGTTTGATGCTTGAAGTTGATGTAAGATTTTTTATTCAAATATTTAAAATGCAAAAAGAGTGATAACATTATCAACACTTACCTTGTATGATATACTACCTCTGACCAATGAACAATATTTATCCTTTATCCTAAATCCATGCTATTGTGTGTTACTATGTTACAGCCATGTGCCACTGCTGTGGACGTCAATACTGGAGACTCCCCAGCACCCCCTGCTTGATCATTCAAGGTAATGTTACTTTCATGTAGTATCAACATTTCTAAGTCATTATTTTGTTTTCATTCTAGAAATCTACATGATCACAATAAATAATAATTATAATTATAATAAGAATTACATCTGTATAATCCTTTTTATCTGAAGCAGATCGCAAAGTGCTCATAACACATAATGTTGTATCTGTTCATTTCAGGTGACATGATGAAGCCCTCTGGATGGCTTATATCATGGGACATGTCGTGATGGGCCCATACCCTTTCTTTTTGCACGGAGTAGCTGCTTTCTTCAGCAGCTATTACGTCTTCAACCTTGAGTATCCTGCCACTGGATCGTCGACACTGGAGTTCATTCAAAGGGATTTTATAAAGATCACATTTAATCTTGTAATTCACATTATAGTACAGGCTTCCAACTTAATGATTGTCTTGAGGTCTAAAATGCTGACAAACGAGGTACCTGAGGCTAGCCTGGTGAGACTGTCCTGATCTCGCAAACTCATATTCAATTTGGCTCTGCAGATCAGTATGGGTATCTACACGTTATGCTGACAAATACCTGCTGGTCCAATCACAGCTGTTTATTCTGTTTTGGGGCAGGCTATGTGATTTTGAATAGTCTATTGCAAAATGTGAATGTATTGAATGAAGTAGAGGAAATTTTCTTTAAAAGCAGAACAAAATCCTCTCAGACCCTTAATTGACAAGGATGTATTTGTCATACTTTGAACAGGGTTAGTTTAATTTACTAACTGGTCAATTGCGTGAAGACGCATTTCATTGGCGGCGCACGTTGATATGGCTTCTCATTAACCACTTGGCTAAAACAAATTATGGTAACAGGAAGGTCTAACAAGTTTGGATGATAAATCTATCAGGGTTTGATGTGGGAAAAGGCACAGGTGAACACCTTGATAAATGTTGCCTGCAATACATACTGTAAGTCTGTTTAAAACTGAAACTATCTTTGCTTATTAACAGGTGCTTCCTGGGCATCAATCCTGAAAGAGGCTCAAAGACCAAGAAGTGGACAACAATGAACCCTCATGTGAGCACCCTTTTGAGGAAACTTATTGACTTTGAGTGGGCATCATAGTATTTTTTGCAGCAGTAGTTGTCAGGCTCAGTTTTGAGTAGCCTAGTTCTTTATGTAATTTTTTAAAGACAACTTTGCACTACCAGATTTTTACACAATGCTGTTGTGTGTGGACTCATTATAATGTTTGAGACTGAGAGGAGCGCCTGACTCCTTTACGACATCCCTTCATCGCTCTCGCTTCCTCTCTTATCTTGCCATGAAGGCCTCATTCCCATCCTGTCCATTACTGCTTTTGTGACACAGCTAGTTAAATAGTTGAATTGTGAGACAGGTAGTTGAATTGCAAGTTTGCACAATTTTCTCTGCATTTTCTGCATTTTAAGATGGCTTTTATAACTAGAAAGTTGAATTTCTTGAAGTTCTTGGCATCTGCTGTACATATTTTTCTGTAGTGCTGTACAATATTTATTTGTTATTAAATATGCCATTGGGCTAACATTGACTTTACCTCAGAGTTGTTTGTTTACAATGATTGTAAATTCACAGTAAATTGAAGCTTCATCTGCATTACTTTTACAGTAAATTACTGAACAATTTTAGCATGAACTTGTACATCAACTTGTACATCAACTTGTACATTAGTTTCACAGTACACAATGTAAAAGTACAAGGCCTTGTTGTAATGATGTACAGCAAAAGGTTGTAATTCTCCAGTAATGTACTGTAATATCACAGTAATTGCTTTGTCATTGAAGCTGTAAAGTTACAGTATTCAGTTGTGCTATTACAACAATGCATTGTAATGTCACAGATATAAATTACAGTAAATTTCTGTGAGTATATTTCACAGTATATTGCTGTAATCCTTACTATGAAAGTCATGCAAAATTTATCCAATTATTTACTGTAAATTCACAACAAAAAATTTTACAGTGAATATACATTACACACATTCAAATCTAAACAGAATGCAATGATTTTCAGCTTTAATAAACCCATATTTTATCTCCAGTAGAACATAAAGAACATAATCAGATACTGAATCTGATACATTTGACCATTTCATGGAAAATATTAGCTCATTTTGGCTTTGATGCCAGCAACACGATGGCAAATCTTCCGGCTCTCGGCAAAGGTGGACGCTTTTCTTCACCTCTCTCTCCCTACTGGCCCTGCTACTGCTATCTGTCCTGTCTCTGAGCTGTCTGGGAGCCTCTCTGTTGTTTGTAAATTTGGGTATATCTTACTCATAAGCATATACTCCAATTGTGCTCTTATTGTGCTCTGATGAGGCAGTCAATCGTCTGTTAAACAATAGGCTGGACTACGACTGAGGTGCAAAGTGGATTTCTATTCTCCAAGTCGTACAATTCAGAGAGGTCATTAGCTCACATCACAGAATGAAGGATGGTTCAGAAGTGCAAATTGTCAGTAGGAAACAGCCGTCTTTAAAACCTCACATGAAAACATCAGGACCTTGGACACTGTCTGGACGCCTACGTGTCAAAACTTAGCTACTTGATGGAGCCAGAACAATAACAACCTATGAACTTCGAACAGACAGGAATCGGGACCAGAAGTCATGGGCTCATGACACAGCAATTTTAGGCCTCAGAATGCGATTTTTAATATCGCACTCTCTTTGCACAATCTTCTGAATTTTATTTTATTTTTTTTTACATAGATCTGGTCAGCTGGTCTCTCAACGCAATTGATCACATTTTCTCGATGAGAAGAGAGGGTAAAGGAGAACCCTCGTGCCATGACGGAACTTGAGCAGCTGGGTATGTCATGGATGGTTGGAAGAGGTGGGAAATGCTGTGCCTGGCTCCTTTGTCCATCAAGGACCTAGAAGATATTTACTTATTTGGATTTACGATCACCGGATTTCTGCTGTTTGGAGCTGGCGGTTTCTTGGTGTATTAAAAAATCAAGAAGATAGAGGCAGCAAATCTGACCACGGCCAATCTGCCTCCATTGTGTGAAGGAACGAGCAGGGCTGTGAACGCTCAGACTTTCTGATGCGATCCCTGAAATGATAGATGTGGTGTTTGAACTGATACGGAAGATTGATAAGAACTTGGAGAAGTTGCATGCTCTGCTCAGGGAGAAGTTACCCCAAAAATTTGGACCATTTCAGATTTTCCCATTAAGATAAGTACCAGTGAACTCGAAGGTAGACGCCTAAGTTTTTCTCAGTTTTGCCCGACCTATAAACAATTCTATTGTTATCTGAATTGGCTCCCCAGAATGGCCTTGAAGGCTGCTATCTATTCTCCTGGAATGTTATGTCGACGGATGCTCTCCCCCTTCCTATAACACCTGTGGGTCTGCACTGGAACATTTCTCAAGGCCGTGCAACGTCTTTTCACAAAGACTGGGCGAACTTTGTCGTGGAATCTCTGGAGCAGAGCAACTGGAATATTTCAAACACTCACATGAAACACACACACCCCCTTGTGACTCACTGTCCTCGCTGGAACGGCATGATCTGCAGCGTCAATCTTACACTGTTAGTCTTGCTCATCTCTGCATTCTGTTTGTATGACTAACTCTGTTACATGTCTCCAACTTGGATCATCTGCCTTCACCTGCCATAACTCGGTCAGCTCGCCATCTGGATCCTCTGTTCGCCAGCTCAGTGTTCCCACTGGATCGCACGATAAACCTCACGGAGTCAATCCTGAACGTCCGTCATTTCACCTGTCTGCAGAACCCATTGTACCTCTCCACTGCCATTCACCATTCTCTGCCTGCCTGAATCCCTTCCATGCCTCACTCTCAGCTGTTACCCCCAGTTGAGTATAGTGTTTAGTTTAGACTCGTGTATTCTAGTCACCTTTTGCTCATAGTTGCCACTGGTTGGATATCTTGCTTTAGTTTGTTGTATAGCCATTTTTAGCGTCATCTATCTGTCCACTAGCATTAAAGCTAGTCGCCAATAGTTGCTCCTTATAATGGAATTCTAGCCTCCTTTAGTTTGGTAGTTTCACTAGTTTTCCTAGTTGCCCTTGGTTCTGTTTGGCTCATCTTTTGTTTTGTAAATAATTAAATTTTTATTCCTGATTTTTGTTTATGGTCTTGTCTGGTCTTTTCACCATTCGTAACAATGTCCTATGTTTGTTTTTTGTATGTTTTACTTGAACAAAGTATTGGAATGTAATTTTGTTGTGCTGGGACGCTGGCTCAACGACTAATAAAGTTTCTTGAATCTTGAACACATCTCAAAAAAGTTGGAACTGGGTGATGCTTACCATTGCGTGGCATCCTCTAACATCTGTCTGTAAATGTCGAGGGAGTGAGGAGTCCAAGTTTTAAGAGAGGAATGTTGTCCCATTCTTGCTGCTCAACAACCCTAGGTGTTCATTGCTGTATTTTTCATTCCCAGATATGTAAGCTGCCCATGACATGAATAGTAATATAATACTGTAACATCAGAGATGCAGGCTTCTGAACTGTCCACTGATAACAGACCTGGCATCCATGGTTTCATTAAAGAAAAAAATTGAACTTTGATTCATCTGACCACGGAACAGTTTTCCATTTTGCCTTAAACCATTTTAAATGAGTTTATTGGGGTTGTAGATGCAATATGAGGTTGACACACTGTATGCTGTGCTAATCCGGAAACTTTAAGATTTATTGTGAAGATTTATGTTGATAACTGAGACCTGACCAACCAAAGCAGGTCCAGATCATAACACTGCCCCGACAGATTTGAATGATAGGTAATGATCATGAAGGGTGCATCCCCTCATCTGGCATGTTTCTAATTCTGATGCTCTAGTCTCATCAGATCACCTTTTTCCATTGCACCCGAGTTCCACTTCTGAGAAAAGGGTATGATGGGAGAAACCGAGGAATCCTCTCTGCGTAGTGAATCTCAGAAAATAAATAATCTACAAGCAATATTCCACCTGGTGCAAAGCCCTTCATCTGCAGCTGAGGAGAATAACAGCTGTGACAGACAACTTGTGGTTGCTGCCGTTTTTCAAAACCAAAGAAGCCGGAACAGATTTTACCCAGGAGGAGTACAGAGGTAGAGGGCCTGCACAGCCCGAGATCCACTGTCATGTAGAAGGCTGATGAAACACTCGTGGCGTGGTGAATCAAGAGAGGAATTTTTATGATTAGAAATTTTTTTTTAAAAAGAAGGAGGTTAAAGAACGGATTTAAAAAAGCTGTTAAACAGAAATAATATTAAACCAAAAGCTGGTTGTTTTGTGCCTCTGATGAGTAGCAGGAAAACTTGGTCTCCTCGGTCTATTTAAGAGGCTTGTATTTTTTTTTCTTTTGCATTTGCTAACTAGTGCTTGTTTACATCTGTTTGTGATTGTCTCTACTGTCTCTCCACTGTAGGTACAATCTGTGCAACGTGGTGAAGTGGAGCCACAAGGCAGAAATTATATTTTCTAATAAAGCCATAGAAACGCATCCTCTCCTTTTACTAATATCCCTGCCCAGGCAATGTTTACTTTTACTACACATTACTAAAGCATGAAGAAAGTAGAAGATTGCGCTGAGAACGCGATTGTTCCTGCTAACCAGAGCTTTCGTTAACTTATCTCGTCTCCCTCATTCACCTTGGTTATAGCCACACTAAGCTGTTTATATCAGAGAAATGCCTGTTAACCAAACAGCCACCTGATATGTCACTAAATCCCTGCATGTTCTAGCTGAGGGTTAGAAGAAACCTAGAATGATGTTAAGTGTCCACTTAACTGCGTGAGCTCATCCACCATTTTTGTAGTATATCACCACCACATGGGTTAGAAGCCATCTTGTTGTTGTACAGACATTCACGCACACACAGAAATACACACACACACACATCTCGATTTGCTTGTTGAAAAGGTGCTGCTTGGACTCATTTCTTCTTCTGTTGCTCTATTGCTCCACACTTCTTCACTGCCTTTCAGTCATTTTCGGCTGATCAGGTGGTGTCATGTTTTTTAATTTATTAATTTTGTTAAAACATTTATTCTGTTATTAATAACTGTTTTAGAACACTTATTAGAACACTTAGAACAATATCCCTTTAATAACAAAAAAAAACACTTTATATCCCCAACACCTGTACATTTTCTATCTATTTCATCTCAGTTAGTATCTCTGTATATGTTCTAAAGCTCATTTGCATTGCCCAGATTTTGAGTTTTTATATTATATTACAATATCTAAATAATCTTCCCTGCCTTCTCTTATATTACAAGTTATATGTATTGATATGGGACATTAACGCACATTTACAAGCGTATGTGGAGAGCCAGAGGTGAGCTGAGCAGCAGCGGTGACACTGACAATGCTGACAAGGAAAGCGATATTCTGATCAAGGAAGCTTTCAGTCTTTCAGAATATTCATTTTACATTTTACATGTTAAAGCGCATAGTTTGTCTCAGGTTTGATTACACTTTCCGTCTGGCATTCCTTTCAGAATTTAATGTCAAAAGCGACATCAAATATCAAACATGAGTTTGTTGGCTTAATGGTACCATTCCAATTTTGTTTCTGTTCTGTTTTTTTTTTTTTTTTTCAGAGCTATACATGTTCATAGACACTAGTGTGCACAGATACTGTATATTGCATCAGGTCTGAATGAATTAGAAAATATCCTGTGAGAAACATTAACATAAAAGTGTCTGCATGAACCAATTATATCACTTTAATGAATTGATAAAACCACCAGCAATGTGTATTTCCTCTCTAAGAAGGCCTCTTGACTCCTATTGTCCAGCAAAAGATAGAAAAGATTATTAGTTTTTCTAATGGTCCATATAATTTGACTATGACAAATATTTCCCATTAGGGCTTTATCCAGTTTTAGGTTTGACCTAAGCTAAAATTCCTGTAAATACCTCTGAGACCTCTTAGGTTCATGTTTTTATCAAAATATAGGCAGCAGTCCCTGTGGAGACTGGAGCTGCATAGTAACACTATGGAAAATGAAAAAAAGACTCTTGGAAAATGGAATTTCACATCACAACAAATGTGAAAATAAGAAAAAGGAGGTAAGAAATTGAGAAACAGCTATGGTATTGAATGTAAGATATGCTATCTGGTGTCTGCTAGTCTAATGACTACAGTGAATAGCTATTAATAATATTAATAATAGTAATAATTAGCAACATCACAGTATTTTGAAGAATTTATTCGACAAGATAAGGCAGCACGGTGGCTTGGTGGTTAGCACTGTTGCCTCACAGCTAGAAGGTTCCTGGTTCGAACCTCGGCAGGGGCCTTTCTGTGTGGAGTTTGCATGTTCTCCCCGTGCTTGCGTGGGTTCTCTCCGGGTACTCCGGCTTCCTCCCACAGTCCAAAGACATGCATGTTAGGTTAATTGATAATTCCAAATTGCCCGTAGGAGTGAATGTGAGTGTGAATGGTTGTGTGGCCCTGCGATGGACTGGCGACCTGTCCAGGGTGTACCCCTGCCTTTCGCCCGTAGACAGCTGGGATAGGCTCCAGCAGATCCCCGTGACCCTTCAAGGATGGAACGGGTATAGAAAATGGATGGATGGATGGATATTCGACAAGATGTCTGTTACTTCTGGGAGTTAACAGCTGATTTAATTTGATGTGTTGCAGCAGTTATTATAGGTTTACTACTAATAAGGACCTTTACTATCTGGAGCACAGAGCAGTTATAGGCTATCTATAAAAGTCACAAATCCAAGACATTAACCTCTGATCTGTGGACAAGAAGCCACAACATTAAAACATATCAGGTTCTTGTCTGTTTTACTATATAAAAAGATCATGGTTTTAAAAATTAATCTGCTTTTAAGAAGATGACAGTTGTGAGGACTGTTACTAATAAATTGTTTGAGGTATAAAACATATGTTAAAGCAAAATCACTCACTATCAAACCTCTGTGCAATCTTTTTAGCCTCTCTTTGCAACTCCAGGACTCACCTCCCCCTTGACATTATAAGGAATACAAATGTAGGTTATTTCAAGACTGATGTGATTCCTCAGACAGGTACTGAGAAGTGAAGCCACTAAGGGAACATCCTAATGTGCAGTACCACTGATAACGTAAAGGGTCTGGTTCCAAAACATCTGGCGGGACAGCAAGCTAGTATTAACTTGTCAGTTTACTTGCTGTGGACCTGTCACATCTACCAGTTACTGGGTATAAACATGTCTCATGAGGCCATCTTTATTCAATCTTATCTGTAAAAAAAAATGTTAAACATGTGGCTCTTTTGGAAACAAATTCCACATTTCTTGGATTTAAGAATGGATGAGCGGTTGTCATTCAGTGAACACTTTTAACAAATCTTAAGTGAGAACCATTTTTAAGCACTTGGTATAACAGATGAGAATAAAATAAGGACAAGGTGGATAAACTCCATCTGTGGAAGCATTTATATTTATATTTATATTGAAAATTGCTCCGTAAAATCAAGCAACACTGAAATGCATATTTTAAAAAAATAGAGTTGGTTGACTTGCTCATATGAGAACCTGCTCTTCTCATATTTCCTATAAAACATTGCTTTCCACCACAAAATGTAACTTCTGGGGACACCAGATGGTGCCGAACTGTGACTTGGGTACAGAGTGGATCTTTATATGTCTGGTGTGTGCACATTTGTTTCCTCATGAGGATCTTCTTTTCTTTTTTTGGTAATAAACAGTGACGTTGTTGGGTCTTTGTGTGGACCAAAGTGTTTGATGTCCTCATTTATGTTAGAGCTGAGGTGTGACTTGATATTAGGTAAAGGTTAGACATAAATTGGTAGTGTCAAGGCATGCAAAAAATGAATGAAAGTAAATGTAGTGATCTAATAAGGGTAACTGGAGATAAACTGAGCCTCATTCATGAATTCATGAAATGTGAGTGGAAAGGATATGTGTATAAACTGTGAGTAGAGCAAAATTTAGTCATGTTATGGCATTCATGAAATATTAGTAGTTACTGAACTTTTAAATTGGTTGTAGATTTTTAGCAAGAAAGTGATTTATGTGCAAAGCTACTTAAAGATTTCTGAATATTTCACAAATGAGGCCCACCGTGCCCGTGTCCGTGTGCGCATTAACATCTGGTTCATTATATAAAGTGGAGTTTTCATTTAAGCAACCAGAAACATGTCCCAGACAGGCTAATAATTCATTTAAAATCATTTTAATAGCTGCTCTGACATCTCCCATCATAAGAGCTCCAGGTACCATCCCCGACCTTGTTGGGTTAGAAGTATTTCCATCTGTTTCAACTAATTCTTTTGCTTTCACTGCACAATGACAAGCTGCTTTCTAAGAACCACTTGCACATTTTCATTGTGGCTGTAATTCATGAACACTTATCTACGTGACCCTAAACATCCTCCACACTTTCCAGCTTGTACTAGTAGAGGTTAATTTGTCACAGTAAACCTTTTGTTTACTCCTCAGTTCTTCTTCTCCTTGACCGCTGTCTCCTTTACCTTCAGCCCTTCCCTCAAAGCGCTTACATTTTACTAGGAAAAGGAGAGCCAACACAGTTTTGCTAAATAAAGCATGCACAATTAACTATGATTAGCATATTATATAATAATAATTTTACATCATTTTTTTCTCGACAAACACATTGTTGGCCACAAGGATTACAATAAACACAAAACGCAATATGAGAAATGTCCCATGATCAAATGTGCAAATGCTTCTGAAATGTTCATGGAAGAAAGGATAATAGTATATTTGACGGAGATTGTCATTTGTCGTATGTACATATGCATGTTTCTGTTGGTTTGCTTCGATGTGAGATGGTGTGACAGAGCAGCATCTTTTTTTTTTAATTCTCTGTTTTCATTCAGAGCAAAGAATCATTTGTTTTTGCAGAAATCAACCTATTTGTAGTAACTTGTTTAGAGGCTGCTTTTAAGCACCACCTGATGCAGAGTTCAGTTGTATATTCCTAATAATTTTATTTGTAGTTCTGGACCAACAACGTGCCCTACATGCTGCTGTAACATATCACACACCCTGGCTCTCATATCCCCCAATCCTCTCTTTTTCCAGCACACGGAAATCTCACATAGTTTTTCTCCCTCTCTTCTTCCCCTTGCATTTGTAAAATAAAAGTCTGTGTACACAGTCACTTCAAAATAAAAGTCCATGTTCACAGTCATTTCAAAATCAGTCAGTTTTCATTAAATCTACAGGTGAAACAGCACCTGTCCCCTACCTGGTGCATGCTGGATTTTCTGAACAGTGACTAATTGTCCATATGTCCTCCCTCGGGAGCTGAAACAGCTCTGTGGATGGTGTTTCAATGACTGGCTTTTCAAGAAGATCATTAAGCAGTATATACAAATTTGATTGTTTTATTTGACTGTGAAGCACATGCTCAGTGACTCACGTCAATGATCCAGTCACATTAATATGAGCTGAGATCAAGCCTTGCAGGCATCTGAAGCTGTGTAATCACACAGGATGAGGCAGCGGAACCAGAATTAACATTTATCTTAGAAAGACAGCCACAATGAATCACAATTCACAGTGGATGAGAAAAATATGCACTAAAACTCCTTTAATTTCATTTAAAATGCATCTATCACTTTTTCCAGCCATCCCTCCATTCCTGACAGATGATGCATGATATTGCCTGACAGGTAAATCTATGGTAATTATGAAATGATGGTACGTGTATGAAGGACACAATCATAATGAAACATTGAAATTACTTCTGGGACAGGACACACATGGTGATCATATACTTAGATGTTAATACACAACATGCCCCTGCAAGCTGAGCAGGAAAACACTGTTTAAAATTAATTTTGAAAAAGAGACAGAAAGCTAATTCAGCTGCTCATATGTCAAGTATTGCACATTACTTTAACACTAACATTACTGACAGCAGTTATGGCCAAGACCATCAGGTCCTCATTGTCCATAACTGGAATGGCCATGTAAGCATGTTGTGTTGTTTATTCCGTTTGACGTGAAATCAAGTGTGATTGATTCAGGATGCAGCGAGTGACACAAAATGAGTAACCAAAACAGTTTACAGATGGCACACATGTAAAGCATTGACTTACAGAGAGCTCATTGTAGCTCAGACTTAGACAAGAAGCCCCTTCCTTCTGTTCATTCACTAATGTAATCAACTCTGAGCATGTGCATGTGTGAAAGGAAGCAAATGTGTCCTTGCTGCATGTGTGTACACATGCCAAACAAGCCAACCGGATAAAAGCATTGGGAGAGGGTGAGCTTGTGTCAAGCACATTTTGCAGAAAACCTGCATGTATTTACAGCAGAGTTCATGTTAATTCTACTGTAAATACAGACAGAACATGTATTGGATTGTGTGCAATTGCATGTGTCAATAACCAATAATTCATTACGCTTTTTTTTTTTATTAAAGTTCTGCTTTTATGGTTTTAGTGGAAAAATGAAGGAGGCAGATATTATTGTCATGGGGCACATGTCAAAATCTAATATATATGCTAATAGCTGCAGCAAAAAAAAACAAAAAAACAAACAAACAAGAAAAAAACAGTGAAATCTTCAAAAATTTAAAGGAGGATTCATTTTGTTAGTACACGGAAAAATGAGAAAATTCAAATACAGACAGCCTTTAGGTAAGGCGGTAAAAAGGCCAGCCACAGTTGCTGTGATTACCATATGCTGAGCTCTAAGAAAATTACTCATCATTCTGTATCCCTTGTGTGTTTGTGTGTGTAACAGAGAGACAGAGAGAGAGAGAGAGACGTCCAGTTTATGTACTTTTATGTAACTTGCATACTGATTTAGGACTATAGGGTTTCACAAAGAAGCCTGTCATAAATTTATCATAAATGCAATGTCAAGTTGTGCAATTCAGTATTGCAAAAACAAAACAAATAATGCTATAAATGGCAGTCCATCAAGTGGCACGCATTCAGGCTCTGAATGTCATAAATTTGCATGCTCGAAACATTCCTCTGAGCTTTCTGTCCATATTAACATGATGGCATCCCAGTGTTGCTGGTGAGCAGTGCAGCATGATGCAAATCTCCTGATATGTCAGACCCTAAAGGTGCTCTGTTTGATGGACATCTGGAGACTGTGACAGTACAGTGATCCTAAGCTGAAGAAACCAATTTGGGTTGATTTGAGCTGTGTTCTGGAAGTACCCATCAGGGGATGATGTGGTCGAACAGAAATAGACATAGTCAGAAACAAATCTCAGGTAGGTTGTGGTATTTAAACAATGCCCACTTGGTAGTGACTGTGCCAAGAATATCTCCTCAACCATGATACCACCAACAGCTTAAACTGTTGATACAAGGCAGGGTGGAGCCATGCTTGCATCTTGTTCAAGCCAAATTCTGACTCTACCAACCAAATGTCGCAGCTGTAATCAAGACTCTTCAGACCAATGAC
Source organism: Hirundichthys speculiger (assembly GCA_018398805.1). NCBI lineage: Eukaryota > Metazoa > Chordata > Actinopteri > Beloniformes > Exocoetidae > Hirundichthys > Hirundichthys speculiger. The sequence goes on along the minus strand of JAGFBZ010000292.1, from coordinate 1,491,370 downwards.
CCTGTCTGAATTATGGCCTCAGTTTTCTGTTGTTTTAACTAACAAGAGTGGCACCTGCTGTGGTTTTCTGCTGGTTTATCCCATCTGCTTCAAAGTTTAATGTGTTGTGAATTCAGAGATGGTCTAAGGCATCTGTTTCATAAATTGTTCCCGCCAAACACTAGACATCCATGGACGTCTTTTTTTTAAGGCCAAATAAGGTTGGCCCACCGTGGTCATTATTTAGCCCTAAAGAAGACGTTGAAAACTGTCTCTGTTTAGCCATCTTGTTGTGGCCCACATTTTGTTCGAAAGAACACGCTAAAAAACCAGTTTCTGTTCCGTCAATGTGTCCTGGTCCAGATTTAGCCCAAAAAAAGACTTTGAATTTTTTTTCTCTGTTTATCCATTCTTTTATCTCCTTTGAAAACTGTTGACAATTACAACAGTAATTTTCTGTATAAAAACGAAGAGAAAGAAGCTCCACAGCAGAGTCCCAGACGAGCTGCGCATGAGAGCTGCTCTGATCTGGATGAAAAAAACGCTCCATAGCGGTTTGCGGGTAGCACAACCTGCTCTTAAAGGCAATGGCTACTGATGCCCTGATTAGTTTAACAGGTGGAACGCCCTAACCACTCCTATGCATAATATAGCGGATAGCGCAGGTGGTTTAGCAAGGGTGGAAGATTGCGTTCTTTGCGGGGGAACGCCCCTCCCACGCTACCCGCTATTCCTTAATAGTGGCTTTAGCAGATCTGGCAGAATATCGGGCCCTAAGTCTTTAAACAATGTAGGTAAGGCCCAGATGATGAGGTCATGGCTTTGGAAGCTCCTGATAGGTTAACTGACCACATGTGAGTTTGTTAACGCTACACCTGGGGATGTTATTAAGACCACACCTCAAACACTCTGCTTCCTTGTTTGGAATCATGAAAGTCAAAAGAAATTGGCCAGGAAGCTAAAACTTGGGAGCAAATGGGTCTTCAGATGGACAATGACCCTAGGCACACTGCCAAATTGGTCAAAAAGTTGCTTGAAGATGACAAAGTCAATGTCTTGGAGTGATTATCAAAAAGCCCTGATCTGAATCCCCATTGAAAATTTGTGGGCAGATCTGAAAAAAGGCATGTCTGAGCAAAGAGACCGACAAACCTGACTCAGTTCCACCAGTTCTGTCAGGAGGATGGACCAGAATTCCAGCACTTTCAGAAGCTTGTGGATGATTCCCCAAAACATTTGACCCAAGTCATGCAGTTCAAAGGAAATGCTACTCAATACAAAGGAAACGTAGGTAAACTTTTGACTTCGAAGAAAATAATATAAAATTATCTTTCTCATTATTGTGGTATTTAACAAAATAAAATAATTTTGGTAGACAGTGGGACAAAAAATTGAAGTGTGTTTTTGCAGTGTTTGTAAAATTGTGGCTTGGACTGTAACTGTAACACTGTAAAAATGGCAGCTTTTATCCCTCTGTGTAGCTTTTATCACCTTTCACTTAGGGTTAGGGTTAGGGTTAGCCCACCAACTTTGCTTGGTGGGTTAGTTGAATTTCTGTTTCCCTTCTATCATCCTGAACCAGTCTGGCCATTCTCATCTTGCCTCTGGCATAAACAAGGAATTATTGATCTGCTTTGTTCCATTCTTAGTAAATCCTGGAGTAGGTTGTGTGTGAAAATCTTAGTTGATCAGCAGTTTCTGAAATGCTCGCACCAACCTAGCAACCGTGCCACATTCAGAACACATAACATGTTTAAGTGCGCTGGGAGGCTGCCATGTGATTGGCCGTTTAAATATAATGCAGCTGAATAGTAAATTGTTACGGCCCATAGATGGTGAGTGAGCCTAGTAGTAAAATCAAGGGGAGTAACAAGGCGTGCAAATAAGGCAACTAGCCGTTTATTAATGGTAAGGAGAAAAAATATATAATAAAACAAAATAAACTTGATCTGAAAAAAAGAGGTTCAACAAAGCAAGTTACCTTGTAAATTTACCTTACTTAATTTATTTGCCAATAAATGAACTAAAGAGGAAAAGAAAACATTATTTCCCTCTTGAATACATTGGAATGGAACAAAACATACAGCATATTACAGCACAGTCACCTGTAGTATAGTTTTGAACTTAAGTGAAAATAGGTTACTATTTGTTTTTGCAATCCATCAGTTTGGACTTTTTTGAAGTTTGTTTTTATCCCGAGTTCAGTGTTATGGTTTCCATCCTGTATTAGAAGACAGCGTCTGTCTCAGACCATTATGAACTGAAAATAGACCTCTACTGTTAATAGTATTAGAAGTAATAATTAATGTGTTTCATTTCCATCCATCCATCAGTTATCCATACCTGTGAACTGGACCAGGTCACCAGTCCTTCGCTGGGCCACATATAGACAAACAACCACGCACACTAACAATCACTCCTACAGGCAGTTTAGAACCACCAGTTAACCTGACAGGATGTCTTTGGACTGTGGGAGTTTGTTCCATTTAAGGGGCAAATAACATTTGCATCAGGTGGTGGTTGGACAGAAATTCTTGATTTTTACATGATCACCTTTTTAGTAAATTTCCTTTAGTAACATGCTTAAACATAGAAATGAGAAAGCAGAGCCACCAGGAAGGAAGGAACAATAAACTGACAGAAGTTAAAAAAAACACTGGCTAATAATCCAGAGGAAACTTGAAGAGAAGCAGAAATAGAGAGAGACAGAAGAAGAAGCTGTTCTGACAAGTTACCCACTTCAAGAAAGCCTGTCAAGGTGCTCTTTGCCCTTGAGTGGGAAGTGACACATCTCTCCAGCTCTCCGCTGTCTCTCTCCATGCATCTCTCGCCATGCCTCCCAGTAAATTCTAAATGGAGGGGAGGAACTGGAAAGCAGACACTTGGGGAGTTGTGACACATCTTGTTCTTCATCCTCCTGCTCTCCTCCTACCCCCATCTCTTTTTTTCTTTAACCCTTTGCCCTTCCCTTGCTTTTTGCTTGATATAGACAAGAGGACAGGCTACAAGTCTACGGTTGTTCTATGGATATTTATTTACTTATTTGTTTCACTATTACATTATGATTCGAAGAGGGCTGGTGTCAAATTTTTTTTTCCCCCAACAGTTTTAATGTTATACTTTTTGTTTGAAGTGGAGTGATGTGTTTATGTGGACTAAAAGTCAAGTCAGAATCTCCTTTCAGCATTTACAGTGGTACCAAAAGCTACACAAAACTGCCATGTTTAAATACTTGCTGTAAATGGAAAGCCTGGAGGTCCACGGTGTTTTGTAGTGAGACAATCTCAGCTGACCAAACCTCCAGAATTGAGTAGCTGCCACTGAAAACCTGTTGGCTCAGTGTTAACATCTACAGGGGGGAGGCCTGGTGTTAAGAAGATTACCTCCAGAGAGGCTCGTTGCGCTAGAGGACTGTCTGCATTCATCGATTTATCAGTATGAGTGGTGTTTAGTTCCCAGAGCCACCTCTGTAAACAAAATGCTGAGAGACATAACAGAGAAATACACACAGCATCTCGACTTTCATGCCACACACTCAACTACATTGCACGACTATCAGAGATATCAGCAACAATGGTACAAAGAGCAGCGGACTGAAATTAGAGCGTGTACTTGGATGAATGGGGTGCTTCTTTTTGGATTTTCCTGACTGCATAATTGCCTTGCTTTTTTCCCCCTAGCAAAGTCTGAAAATTATAAATTTTGCTTCAGAAATAACTGAATTGAATTATACTGACAGGTGGCAAGACCTGGGTCCTTTGGGTCTCTAAATGTTCTGCTTTGATGGACTGGGGACTGGATGAAGGAATTATCCACGTACTGTAGAGGACAGCTACCCGCAACCCTAAACCCGCAATCCCAAGATACCGAGTTTGCCCTTTCCGCAAAGGATCTCAAGACACGGCCATTGCAACACCTACAAAGTAAGTAAGGGAGTCGGCATAATGGGTAGTGGCTTTAGCGAGTGGAAGATTGCATTAGCAGTTAGCGGAGGTTCCTAAAGCCGCAATTTGCGGGTAGCGGCTAGTATTAACGGTTAAGGGGAAGTGCAAAACAAAACAAAACAAAACAAAAAAAAACAAACGCTGTGCAATCTTTGGTAATTTCCTAACAAATAGGTCAGGATATTAAGTATAATGTAGGGTTATCTAAACTGTGAACACAATGGTTTAGTGCACAAATCCACATGTCACTTCACAAAAGATTTCTTCTTCTCTGAAGACCTCACAAACATGTTTTTCTTTATTACTGTTCATCCAGAAAAGTAAATCTGGGTTTGTTTTTGAAAGCTGTGTTTATTGGGAATTTATTTGGAAAATACTGTTAAATGTTTTATTACTGTAATGACCTGATGGCTTCCTCTTTTCAGCCAAGGCTGCTTGCCAGGGCTGTTTCAGGTCCACCTTACTATTGAAACCTTCACTCCTCAGGTCACAGGCTTTGTGGATTCATGCCAGCCAATGGATTTTGGCCAACTCCTCAGCTAACACACACTGCCCTTAAATGGCTGTGGAGGATTAGCACTTATCACAATAATCTTTGACTGCCCTCAGCCTGCATTGGATTGCAGTGACATTCAGAGCAGCAACCTTTATACTTTTTTTTTTTTTCCCTTTTTGGCCTTTGTTCCCTTTGACACTCTGAGAACCAATGAATCACTGGCTTTTCACCTTTGCATTTTGAACTTCATGGATTGAAAAGGCTGCCCCTGCCATTTGCTCTGTATCATTAAGTTTCCCTCTCACAATCCTTGTTTGCAATGTGGGTGTTTAGAAGACCACACGAGAGCTGTCATTTCACTCATTTTTGCTCCACCTGTTCCTTTCTTCCTGCCAGGCTGGAACGGCAATAAATTGGTTTATTTTGGGTATCATCTGTAGGACAACTTCTCCTTCGGAACCACCATGTTCTTTGCAAAATACAGTTAGAAAATACGATTTTAATTGCAACACACAGACTGTTCATATGCTGCCAGACACTGATAACTGATTATTGCGTTTCCTATCCAAGCTTTTACACTGACAGTCTGAACTGTGATATTTAATTGTTTGGCTTGTTTCTCTGTTCATTTTAATGCTGCTACATGGGAGAGAGAGCCCATTATCAATAAATAATTAACATTAGTGCTAAGAGTTAAACACACAAGAAGGGAACTGCTGGGTTTCCAGAATCACTTTTTCGTTTTCCCCAAGAAGAGTTGTTTCTTTTCCAGGAGTCCCTGTAATATCCAGGTAGGACACAAGCAGAAGGGAAAGGATGGGCTGACTTCAACATGGGGAAATTGCACAAGCTGGACTAGCAATTTGTCTCGACTAACCCAGAACTCAGTTCAGCAGAGAACGACACCAATCCAAAACCCTGGAATCCGTACATGCGAATCCCACTTTCCTGCCGATGGGGTCAGTAATGCCGAGAACATCTGGGTGATAAATCTGCTCTCTCAGGCTTTTGTTTCTACTGAAACATCTGGGTAATTGTATTTGAAAACTGGATGGAAGAAGAAAAAAAAGCACTGTTTATTACAGGCCATCTGCAGACAAGCTTCTGTCTATGGCTGAAAAGTGTAACTATTATTAAATTCTGATGGGAGCAACTTTTTTCCACAATTAAGATTCACAGTGCTTTACATCAGCCCACTTAAAGTGAACGGACAGGAATGCTGTTAGCGCCTTTAGTGCATGGATGTGAGCGGGTGTGTTTTAGATACAACAAGGACTACTGAATGAAGCTGACATAGTTTAACAAGCATAACCAGGGCTGCCAGGTAGCTTAGACGGTGGAGCAGCAGCCCATAAACAGAGAATGCCATACACCTGCAGTGGTTGCAGGTTCAACTCCCAGCCTATGACTCTTCATTTTGTGTCTTCTGCCACACTTTCCTATCTCTCTTGACCTTCAGTGATAAAAGGTCACGAGAGCCACAAAAAAAAAAAAAAATGAAAGTCTAGAAGACATTTAAATCCTAAAAGGACATAAGAAATTATCTAAAGTCTGGCCATTTTTTATGTCTGTAAAACAACACAGCAGCAAAATCTTACTTAATTAGACAGCATGGTGGAACACACAAAATAAGGGAAAAGATGTTAAAGGACTCCTCAAACCTCGGTAATATGTTGTTTTTGAAACAGCACATTTCTCTTTCTTGTATATGCCTGTTACTAAGTAACAAAAATTCTTGTGATACCCCAGTGTTCTAAATAATGTATAATTCCTACTTAACAAGTGCCAGAAATATGGAAATTGCTTGTTTTGATATGAAATTTAAAAAATCTCTATTTATATTTAAAAAACTGATTTTATCAGTACCCGACCCTTTTCAAACTGCCCTAAAACTCTGCCCGTTCCAAGTTCGTTCAACAAAACCTCATTATTTTCAAGACAGTTGTGTCAGTTACAATGTTCTGCTTCATTTATTAATGTTGGTTTTTCATTGAATCACAGACATCACTGAGGCTTTTAGCTTCAAATGCAGAAGGACAGTATGTTTTTTTACAAGGACTTGTGTCCTGTGCTGGGAGAGGATGTGATGGACTCACAGAGACGCCCAGACACTCACCTACACGTAGACACACAGATACTGTGCTGCATCTCCAAATGCATCTGCGTACAGGCCGTTTGATGGATGTTGACGCTAATAGGTGAGAGGAATGCAGATAGCTGCACACGCACATTTAACCTTCATTCACCCTGTATCTATTACAATTTTCCTTCTTTCTTATTCCTTTGTCTAATAAATGCTGAATTTTTAACCCTTTCCTTATATCCTACAAGGTCAGTTGAAAGTTTTATAGAAATCTTTTTTTTTTCATGATTTTTACTGCAAATGTTGTATTAAACAATTAAAATTTTAATCGTGATTAACTGCATGATTTCCTTGAATAATTATGATAAACCACATTGTATAGGCAAAGTCAAATAATAAATTTAAAAGTAGTGTAAAGTAGAGATGTCCCGATCCAGCATTTTGAACTTCCGATCTGATATTTATTTGTACTTCCGATCCGATACCGATATCTGCCGATACCGATACCGGCCTATCTGAGCATGTATTAAAGTTTTTAAAGTCATTTAAAAACTTAAAACCAACTTACTTTGTTGTCAGACTCATGCTGAATAGGGTTTTACTCCTGATAATAACTAGCCAGCTGAATTGGTGCATTTGAATAATACAAATTGGTTGTAACGAAAACGGACCTATTTATTTAACAAATCAACACAAAATAGACAAAATGATAAATAACAACAGAAATGGCATCAGTAAACCACGGCTTTACAAGCCATAAGTTCAGATAATATTGTTTTAATTGTATTAAGCAACACAACCTGAGTTAAAAACCAAATTAACCGTCTATTAAACAGCATTAGTACCTGTGCTTTGACACTGTTCAGTGGCGTTTGTCACGATTCCCAAATGTCCCAAACGGGGGGGGGGGGCTGGAGTTGTCTCTCGCGGGGGGCGGGTGTTTGTGGCTGTGCAATGTGCCCGACAGAGAGAGAGCAGTGTTGCCAGCTTAGCGACTTTGTCGCTATATCTAGCGACTTTCCAGACCCCCCCTAGCGACTTAAATTGTAAAAAGCGACTAGCGACAAATCTAGCGACTTTTCTGGTGATTTTGCGACTCAGTGGAACTCAAACCGCTAGGTTTGAAGCCATCACTTGGCCGCTGATGGCTGCTGTCTGCCTCGCGAGCCGCGCTTCTCTCTTCTCTTCTCTTTCTCTTCTCTCTCTCTGTCGGGCCAGTGCAAAGCCACAAACCAAACACCCCGCCCCCCGCGCGAGACAACTCGAGCTCCTTCTCCACCCCCCCCCCCCCCCCCCTCCCCCCCCGTCTGACAGTCCGTCCGTCGCATCTAGCGACTTCTAAGCGACTTCCGGGACAGCCTCTAGGCGACTTTTCTCATTGGAGATTGGCAACAGCTCGTGTGCTGAAGGTGTGCTGGAAAATGCGGACCGGATATTAGGGAAACACAGAGCAAGACCTGGAATGGGTTATCTGAATAATGCGCTGCGCGGTACGCTGGAAAACCTGGAACGGGAAAAACTGGATCGGGAGTCTGGATCGGCATTTTTAGGGCTTGCCGATCCGATACCGATCCGCATTTTTTGCTCATATCGGTGACCGATCCGATACGAATATCGGATCGGGACACCTCTAGTGTAAAGGTCACTTATTTCAATGTTCTGCTGCCATATGAACTAAAGTGCCATAACATTTGTTGTTCAAACACATAACATCAGCACTTGTCAGTAACACATATTTAGTGTAAATTTCATCTTAAAAAAAATGTTAAATAAAATAAAGCTTATTGCCACTATCAGGTCATTAATGTCATCCTGTTTTTTATGAAAAATAAAAAAAAGTCTACCAACAAAATCCTGAGCCACAATCAGAACATTAAAACAGGTCATTTCTGAGGTAAAAGCAGAAACTTTTAACGGGGAGTTCAACTTGGCAGTTGTTACAAATAACCTTGTTTCTGTCAAATCCTCGGTCTGGGAGGATTTTAAAATGAAAATGTCCATGTTAAAGTTCTGTAACTTTATCGCCTTCCATGTCTTTTTAGGATTTTCCACATGTTTTTTCCGTCAATTCTCTTCTGGTTCTGCAGCAGCCAGTAACAGATTTTTCAAATATATATATATATATACAAGTGAAAATCAGATAGGAGGCTGCAATCAATGGTGAGGGAAGGTCAAAGACAGAAAGCAGACTAAGAAACAACCATTTTTAGAAAAAGCATGAAAGAAATTTTGGAACAATAGATAACTTTCCATTTTCAAGGTCATTTGCTTCTTTCTCAATGTTTTTGTTTTTGTTTTAACAAATCAATGCCTTTTTGCACAATGGTATTGGAAATGGTATTCTAACCATCTTGACTGACCTTCATTACACAAGTCTGAGCATTTATGAGATGAAATGTGCCGCGATTCAGACTGCGTGAATAGTATCAGTATTGGGGCCACAGTAATGTTTACAGCTCCACTGACCATGTTTCCACAACTGTCTCAATAATGCACCCATGCTCGTCGAGCAAATCAGCAAAGTTGCAAATCATGTACACCTTTTTAGGATGCTGATGTATTGGACAATAATAATAGAAGAAGAAGAACTTTTTTGACATACACGGATCAAACATAACATTATGACCACTGACAGCTAATGTGATAAAATGGAACTCATCTTGTTCCAGTGAAATGTTCTGCTGTGAAAACCTGGACCTGCCATTCACATTCATCCTCTTTTGGCACTTGGCACCTACCAAAAATGTTTTGCTGACCAATTACACCTTCAACATGGTAACATCTTTCCACTACAAGAGCTGCCTCCCCCAGCAGGTCAACAGTGGATCCCCTCAACATTTTCCTTTTTAGAAAGTGCACAAGGAATCTGAGATGTTCACTTTGTCTTCACAAACTCCACATCTATGGGAAGCAATCCCCTCCCACTGAGACCCCATTCTACGACCCACAGGGCCAAAAATCTACTGATAACATCCCAGTTTCAGACACTCCAGGACACCCTCAGATGTTCATTGACCCTGACTGGTCAAAGAAGGAGGACTTGCTCATTATTAAATGTGTAGTCATTATGTTATGCTTGATTACAGTATAACATTATTACAGTTCTGCTTGGTTCCAGAACATTCCTATTGGGAATTCATCTCTTGAATAAAGTAATCTTTGAGTGACAGAGAGGAACTTTACCCAAGGTTTACACAATGTCCTGAGGTAATGATAAAACATTTCATACTTTGGTCATATTTTGACATATACTATAACTATATTCTGGTCAAAATACCAAATACGTTTTGTATAAAAGTGTTATATTCAACCATATCTTTACATCTGTGTTTCATTACATCAGTAGTGGGGCATGGAAGCAGTCACTCAACTCAACTTCCTTATGGCATATGGCTTCTGATTTTATGAAACTATTGATACATCTTTGCATTACCGCATTCAGAGGTGCAATACACGTAGTAAAATGTGGCTTTGAATCAAGATAAAGAAAGTTGGATAATTTTACTCTGATCTGGGTATGTATCACAGTTGCCTGTAAAGCTGAATATTTCAGACTTACTGGACGTGGCCCCAAAGTGACAAGGTTGAGTTACTTCTACATTTTGGAGTTGCAAGTTATTTGAGACACCCAGACATATGCTCTTAAGCAAGAAATAAAAGTACTTTTTCCATTTTACAATTACGTCTTACAGTATAAGATACCATTACTTCCACTTTCAGTTTAACAACCCTTAAAAATCACTTGCAGATAAATCTGTTTCCATTCTTGTGCTCTACTTTTTTTGCATTTCATTGTTTTCCTTACCAAAATTACTTTATTTCAGAACCTTGATCTGATTTTTAACTGTCCATCTGTATTAGATTAAATTTATATGGTCTTTAATGGTGCTCAACACACACATGATGCAATGCCATCAATGAAGTGTGGAACAGTGCAGGTTGAATACTAACAGCTGACACTGATCTGTGGGGACTCGTGTTTGCTTCTTAATTTACCCCACTGCAGACAGAAGACAGACTTATAAAACACACAACAATACACAAACCCGGACAGTGTTAGCGAGTAGATTAATGCACCATGAAATGAAATTCACAGCAGGGTTTATGTCTTTCCATCAGGGCCATTTAAGCCTTGTCTATGAGGGATGGTCTGGGTGCATTTGACATGAATTGGATTGAAATGAAATGCATTCAATTGGGCTTTTGTTGAACTTATTTACCTTCTCTGTAAAGAGCCTTAAGATGACTATTGTGATAAATTGGTGCTGTATAAATAAACTGCAATCAAACAGAATCAGATTCAGGGATGCAGAGGTGGGAGTTACACTCACAGCCAGAAGGCTACTGGTTTGAAGCTCGATGCCTGGATTTTCTCTTCTCTTAGAGCAGAAATTACATTTTTTACAAGTGATCCCGACGGGACAGCATGTTTGCAGTCTGAGCTATCGAAGTTCAGCTTGTTTTGGGCTCTCTATGTTTTTGCCTGGCCAGAAAAGTGGATTGTCAGTGGGCGACTTTGGCAATGCCCTTAAAGCTTCCTATTTGTAAAAATCTAATTTTTGAAGAACTTATAAAACTTAAAACAGAAAACAGAAAATGTGAGAAACAGATGTTGAAAAATACAATGTGCTACTGTTGTTTCAAGGGAATGTGTGGTCTCGTATTCCTAAAACACAGTCCATTACAACCAACAGTGGTGCACCACACTTTAGTGACCCAACCACACACGTAGAATAAAAAAAAAAATGCAGTGAACACGTGTATGGAACTTAATCATGTTTTAATCATTTTTTGCTTAATTGCAAGTAACTATTTAGCCATGTGACCAATTGCAAACAGTTAGAAAAGATTTATGTGTTAGGATGTTTGAAGGGACCTCTGACTTAAATATTGCACCATAATGCAGCCATGTCACCTTGTTTGTGGCCACCTCAGTCTGGAAGTATGACATTCAGTGATGCATTCCTGATTTGCAGGAGACTGAGATGTCATACACTCATTATCCAGCTTTCCCATCTCTGTCTCCTGGACATCATGCTGTATTTGCTGTATCTCATTGTGGGCAGAGCAAAGCAGATGCACATCCTGCAAAAGAGACTCTGCCCCCAAAAATTCCATGCAAACTAACGCATGGTATCTATGGCAACGTACGAATCCTGTAATTTAAGGCTTTAATACTTGAAAAGTTTCTCACATTTACTAACTGTATAACATGTTTGTTCCAGGAAAAATCCAGGTTTTCAGAGCAGCTAGTGTTAGGACCTGTATTAGCCCAGTATCTTCACCCAAATGGTAAAACGATCTTCTTTAAGGTCCATTTAGAGGCTGTTCTGTAGATTTTGACAAAATGATATGTTTATTTCCACATACCAGGAGTTTCCTTGTGCAAATTTGAATCCTTACTGTCTTAATGTCAATTTAATGCAGATTTTGTGCTTGAAGTAGATTCATCATGCACCATTAGTGGCTGCTCTCTCCTGGTCCTATTAGCTGATGCTCTTAAGCCCACAGACCAAGAAAGAGGATGCATTCTTGTATACTTTAATGGACCACCTGGGGCATTCAAATAATTTGTTCAGCAAATACCCCTCATTTGGACCTTCTTCACATTTAACAAGACTAATTAGACAGCTTTTTATCAGGGTTAACTTGCCTACTGCTGTGCTGATTCTATTCATTACGCCATTTATTCACAGTGAAACAATAAAAAAAAAGAAACACTTAAATGCAATACAAGTGTAATGCAATAAATCTATTCTTATGTCTACCCTGGGGGGGTGAGTACTGTTAAAGGAGTACGAAAGGAGCACTGCTTTAAAAAAGCTGAACAAAAAGGAGAGACACTTAACCAGAGGACATCCTTTGTGACAATACGAGCTCATAAATCCATTAAAAGAAATAGAGAAAAATATCTGTGAAACCATAAGTAATTGAGTATGCCCACACACAGAAAATCATTTTTGAGAGCTTGCATGGATAACTTCTGCAGAACGCAACAAATACATTGGCAAATACGAAATGGTAGAACTTGTCTCTCACATGCAGACACAAAGTCTGTTCTCTGTACACACAATCATACAAAAGCACACACATGCACTATATTGCCAAAAGTATTTTCTCACCCATCCAAATGATCAGAATCAGGTGTTCCAATCACTTCCATGGCCACAAGTGTATAAAATTAAGCACCTAGACATGCAGACTGTTTCTACAAACATCTGTGAAAGAATGAGTCGCTCTCAGGAGCTCAGTGAATTCCAGCTTGGAACTGTGATAGGATGCTACCTGTGCAACAAATCCAGTCAGGAAATTTCCTCGCTCCTAAATATTCCACATTCAACTGTCAACTGTATTATAAGGAAATGGAAGTGTTTGGGAACGACAGCAACTCAGCCATGAAGTAGTAGGACAAGTGGTGGACTCTAGAGCAGTGGAGGAACGTTCTCTGAAGTGATGAATCACACTTCTCCATCTGGATATCTGATGAAGAGTCTGGGTTTGGCAGTTTCCAGTAGAACGGTACTTGTCTGACTGCATTGATCCAAGTGTAAAGTTTGGTGGAGGGGGGATTATGGTGTGGGGTTGTTTCTCAGGAGCTGGGCTTGGCCCCTTAGTTCCAGTGAAAGGAATTCTGAATGCTTCAGCAGACCAAGACATTCTGGACAATTCCATGCTTCCAACTTTGTGGGAACAGTTTGGAGCTGGACCCTTCCTCTTCCAACATGACTGTGCACCAGTGCACAAAGCAAGGTCCATAAAGACATGGATGGAGGAGTCTGGTGTGGATGAACTTGACTGGCCTGCACAGAGTCCTGACCTCAACCTGATGACTACCTTTGAGATGAATTAGAGCAGAGACTGAGAGCCAGGCCTTCTCAGCCAACATCAGTGTTTGACCTCACAAATGTTCTTCTGGAAGAATGGACACAAAAATCCCCATAAACACACTCCTAAACCTTGTGAACAGCCTTCCCAGAAGAGTTGAAGCTGTTCTAGCTGCAAAGGGTGGACCCACGTCATATTGATTAGGAATGGGATGAACTAAAGCTCATATGTGAGTCAAGGCAGGTGAGCGAATACTTTTGAAAATATAGTGTATTAACTGCTCAGCTGTAGTGCTGTCAGCCTCCAAATCCACAGATTTGCCAGCAGAAGCCAAGAATGTGTCAGAGTCAGACATGAGTTATATCATCTCCACATGAAAGCTGGAGGTGACCTCCTCCATATAGAACAGAAGAGCCAATACTCAGCAAATAGGTAGTAAAAGAGCTCATTACACCATAGTGTTCTGCTATTTCCATTAGCACTGATGAAGGTCTTCCTCTCTGTCATACAACTGCAGCATTCTCTGCCATTTGTCTGGCCTCGTCTTCCACGTCTGTCCATCAACATCTCGCTGTCTTAAGCTGATATGCGGATTTATTTACTCTTTTGTTCAGCCAAAACGAGTCCAGGGGAATCGAGATACGTTTCCAGCAGAGTGAGTCAAAGGGGGTGAGAGAAGTGAGATAAAGGCAAAATAACAACTAGTCTTTTCAGCTGAAGTCCAAATTGCTCAATTTAAAATATATTTTCTCTGACACTTTCAAATTGAAGCAAGCCATCTCTTCTACTTCCTTGTCATACACTGTAAGGAATGGCTGTAAATATAAAGGGTTTTTAGAGCAGCCTTTTACTGAATGAATATGTTAACCAGTAATGGACGATAACTGCAGTTTATCTGTATAAAATGGTATTTTTTGATCACAGAGATGGGTACTTTTCAACAGATTTGCTCTTCCTGGGAAACTGAAGCGAAATTGACATGTTGAGGAGTCCTGTATTAAAAGATTTGTTGTATACCACACCGAATGGACTCCAATAAGTTATATAAAATTGAATTTAAACGTTTATTTAAAATTAGAGATGATAGATTATAATATTGTTGCACAGAGTAATGATGCTAAAGTAACTTTTCAATATAGTAGATGTGTTCAAAATGTGAGATGTGTTAAGATTTGTTGAAATAACATGTAAACGTGGTTGATTTTATTTCATAATTTAATTCACTACTGTACATTAATTTTGGCATGTATTGTAAAATTAATCAAAATTCGTTATTCTAAGAAATATGATGATACTAAGAAAGACAAATTACCTTTTTGTTCATGACCAGCTGTTCAAAAAAACAAAAATGACTAAATTAAAGTGTAGAATTTATTATTTATAATGATGATTGGAAACAGCTGTTTTTCATTCTTTTTTCGTGTAAGAAAAAAAAGTGGCCTAACATTGGAGTGGTCAATTTTATTCCATTAAAAATTTTAATCACATAATAAAAAGTACCAGTCATTATTCAACCGGGTTCTTTTGTATTAAACTATAAACTTTTATCTTCGCAACAGAGTCTGAAACATCGTGAAAAATATCACTAAGAAGAAATGAAATGAAGCAGCCTCTCGCAATGGTGCTGAAGTTGTCAAACACGTTTGTAGAAAACGCTTCCATTTTAGTCTGAGGCTCATGCACAACAACCTATGACTCAGCGTCAGTGGAAAAGGCAAGAAAGATACTACAGAAGTTAACCAAGAGAATAAGACAGGTCCACTTTATGACTGATGCACTTACAGAGGACTATTCTTTTCCAGGCAATGAAAGTAATGATGATCACTATTTTGATTGGTCAGAGTTTTTCTCTGATTATACCCTCTAGACTGGACCAAAACGTTTCGGTTTTTTTGCAAACATTTTATTTCAGTGGGTGCAATGGGAATGTGAAAAGGTTTTCAGGCAATATTGTAAAAAGTGTTGCAAAAAAAGAATACCTACCCCATCTTTAATTGTGGTGATTGTTTTTAATTCTGTAAAG
The DNA here is from genome assembly GCA_018398805.1 of Hirundichthys speculiger. Classification (NCBI taxonomy): domain Eukaryota; kingdom Metazoa; phylum Chordata; class Actinopteri; order Beloniformes; family Exocoetidae; genus Hirundichthys; species Hirundichthys speculiger. Next base: position 1,476,020 of record JAGFBZ010000292.1, on the reverse strand, counting down.
CCCTTTGTGTTGCATGTCCTTGCAGGAAAAGTGCTCTACAAATAAAGTTCATTGATTGATTGATAACAGCATGGCTTAGCAGAAGAAGAGTCGGGGTGCTGAACTGGCCTGTCAGCCGTCCAGACCTATCCGCAATAGAAAACATTTGCTGCATGATAAAAAGGAATATCCAACAACGAAGGCTAAGGACTGTTCATCCATCAGACAAGAATGGGACAACAATCCTCTCCTAAAACTCCTGCAACTGGTTTCCTAATTTCCCAGAGGTTTAAAGACAGTTGTTAAGAAGAAGAGGCAATGGCACAGGATGTGTTGCTGCCATCAAAGCAAAAAAGGAGAAAATACTTTCCATGAAATAGTAAAAAGTCTTAGTTTAAACATCTGATATGCTCTTTATGTTCTATCGGGAATAAAATATGGATTTATGAGATTTGCAAGTCATAGCATTCTCCTGTTATTTACATTTTACAGTACCTTCAAATTTGAGGTAGACTTTATCCCAGGGAGACCAGAACACATATTTCTTCTCACTCAGCATCCATAGTCATGAGCATCCGACCGGTACATTCGCCCCTCTGGCTGAATATGTTCTACCTCACATGCAACACCCCACAGATTTTGACAACAAAGTTTAGCATCTGAAACTTGCTCCAAGTGAAACGATTACATCATTTTAGGTTACCTTACTTTGTCCATGCATATCTAGAAACAAGGGAGATCACCAGGAAACAGCAGCAGCTAGACAGATTTTTAAACAATAGAACTAATTTCAGTCCTGATTAGATCTGAGCTCTGCTGGACCCCTGTCTCTACGCTACCTTTTTCAGATGCAATGACAGGTTTTACAGACAGAAATATGTACTTGTTATACATGTTTGCCAATTTCTACATGGGGGAAGTGGAAAATTGAGCACTTTCGTGCACTTTCCAACAAAAGAATAACACCCACCTGTTCAGATTTGGGATAACATCTGATACAAAACCAGGTTTAGTGCACCAACTGCACTGTCACAAGCTGATAATATAAAGGCCTTAAATCCTTGGCTCTGGTGTGACTGCTCTCTAACTGCTTCATTAAAAAAAAGGAACTTGTGGCCATCGCTTTTCTTTGCAACTGTGACCATCTTCAGCAGCAACTCTCACAGTGTCTTTCAAAGCTTATTTTATAAGTGCATCAGTCAACTAAGCTGCACCTGCTCTTATACATTCGGTCTCGTGCAGCAGATTAATTGATTGTTTGACGTTTGACTGATTTCAGGGATGTGGGTATGAGCTACTTTTGAGCAATGTTAATTGTTACACTGGGAAACCTTTGATCATTTCCAATAAACTGTGGTGCATTTTGAGCAAAAATTGCAGTTTTTTCTGTTGCGGCTCAAGGCTGATAGGATGTCCTTCAGTGCCTTGTCAGCCTGTACAACTTAAAGTGGACCTTAAAGTGTCAGTTCATGTCATTAATTATATCAGCTCAGTCCAGACTAATAGCTTGATTAGATGGTTGAGAGGAAATCACCACATTTAAGTTTCCTCTTAAAGTCTTTGAATGATGGTAGAGATATTTACATTCCCTTTAATTATTACAGTGAATAAATATCTATTTTCTATGGATGTGCAATCAGTTTTTCTTTCGTAAACCAGTTAATTTGCTGTTGACTGTACTGACTGCGTTTAAGTGCAGCTAAATTAGCCACATGCTAACTGACGCCACAACTGCTCCAAAGAAGTTTGGAAGTCAAACACATCAACTAAAGTGACAGCAACTTCAGGTTCACCTGAGAAGATATAAAAAACAACAAGCTGCCTTTTTTTTTTTTTCTTTTTTCTTTTTTTTTTTGGACTGTGCTGTGTGGAAGGAAGGCGGAAGTCTCAATACTAAGGTTTACTGGAACCCTACACACACACACACACACACACACACACACACACACACACACACACCAATAGCTACTTTTTGATTCATATGACCCACTGGACCACAAACTGTCTATCATCAGAGCTCGGAGGAAAAGAAAACGAACACAAACACATCGAAAAAGCACTTCACACCTGTAGATACCTGAACTTGGCCCTTATCAACTCAGCTCATAAATCTGAAAAATGAACAGCAAAAGAAAGATGTCTCTTTTTCTTAAGATAAATTTCATGCACTCAATAGTTGATATCCTGTTAATATAGCAGATGCTTGTTTGCTACGTTTCTGGTTAAAAAGAGGTCCGTGGTCTGTCTCCAGCATCAATGATGCTGCAGTTAACCGCTCATAAAAAATGAGAAAGATTACATACTTTACAAGGAAAACTGGGTTAAATGTTTAGGTTAGTTTATAATTGACAAAAATTGACAAAAATACTTTTTTTTGTTAGTATTTCCTTCACTTTCTTTTTTCTTTTTTTGTAAATGTTATAAATAAAGTCTTGTGGCAATAGATAAATGTAGCTTTATAAGTGCAGCATTCTGACTGAGCTGAAACATGCTTCTCACTTTCAGGGATTCAAATCACGACAGTCTATTATGGCAATGTCTGACAGTCTGTAAATTTTAAATCTTTCTGAATTTCTGCATTGATATAACCAAATAAATCATATTTTTGCTTAAGTCCTAAAAATAAACAAAAAGAACCTTATTAAACTGCACTTGCTCATTTATGTACTGAAGGGGGAAAGAAAAGAAATACTTCTGGCAAAAACATTCATTTAAGTATTTGTCTTTGGGTTCACTTTATCTGTGTTTGGAATTTTATGAATGTGAGGTGTGTTTCAGGTCATATTCATGCAGAAATAGAACGTTTCAAAAGGGTTAAGACACTTTAAAGCAGCAGCTCTGCCGGTGAAACACGTTTAAATCTAAGTTTTCAGACACTATTAGACCGCTCTATTTGTTACCGTCTCTGCTGCGTTGGTATCTCTCTCCCTTCAATTTCCAACATTCATATGTGTGCTGGCTTTTATTTGCATTATCTGCATTTCATCATTTCCTACATTCTGCTTCAATGTCAAAACTCTCTCCTGTCTGCCCTTTCAATTCACCTGAAAGATGAAAGAAAGACAGACATAAGGGTGTCTTTTCAGTGATAAACATTTCAGGACATGCACACACACATACACGTACAGAAATTTACGTCATGTCTGTGGCAATGTCACAGAGAAGGAGGACATGATCATAAAGTCAGAATGGCATAGACGGAAGAGGAGAGAGGAAAGGAAAAATGAAAAACTTCATGACCTTGTTTTCTTCTGTCCTTAAGAAAATGAAAACCTGAATAATGTTTCTATAGAAAGACAGTTCAGGGGCATGAAAGGTGGATTCAATGCTAGAGACTTTTTTACTTGAAGCTTTACAGATTTAGCTGGTATGACGCAATGATTTTAAGCAAAAAAAATCGAATTTTTATATTTACCTTGACTTTTACTTCTTAACACAGTATCAACTAAAGATATTTCATGTTTTGTTCTTGTCAACTTAATTTTCCTCACTGATCTACATTATATATTTTTGCATTTCAAGTCTGCGATACATTCCAAAAAACATTGGCCATTTAGTGCTAGCAAGGATGCAAAATTAAACAATAGTGATGTTATTTCAAATAAGTGCTACCGACAGGTCTAATGAGGATTTGGTCCAAAAACAATATCCATGAAAGGAGTCTTTAAGGCATGAAGGGCCGTTGCTGACAAATGTGTCAGAAAATTATTGAAATGTTTAACAGCAATGTTCCTCAGCGATGGTTTGGGAAGGAATTCTGTATAACTCGTTCCAGGTTTGTTTGGAAAACTCAGTATTCTCTTCTATAACGCCATGATTATGTGTGTTTTTTCTGTTTCTTTTATTGCTTTTAAGGTAATTACTCAACAGCAGATAAGAATATACTGTGTTACATGGTTAAATCTTAATAAACGGTTGATGTCAAACTGCCTCTTCTGCCTAGCATCATCGTACAGCTGCTCCCAAGGCATGAACAGCACCGTTTGGAGTCAGGATGCTTTATGTTGCACCATCCCGTGATTGTGTATGTCAGCTCATGGATGGGTGGGGTACAGTATGATTTATTTTCAATTCTGCTTTCCCTTCTCCCTAGTTGCTAGTCAATAATCTTAATGGGAACAACAAAGTTGAGGATGAAGCAGCTTCAGTAAATTCAAAGCACTGCCTCTGTTTTCCTGATTTCACTCCCTGTTTCCCTGGAGCCTTGTTCATTTTATTTTTTTATTTTAATTGTTTGGGTCTATTTTAGTTGAAAGGTATATCGTAATGGCTAAATGTGGATTTGTTGCCAGGGCAAAACACCCTCTGGGATGACTGCCAGGATAATGAGACCCGTGTGTGACTCATAGGTCATGATAATTAAATCAGCTCAGCAGAGAACGTTCCAAGTTTGAGTGGATCAGGTCAAAATACAGAAGTAGCATTCTGACGAGCTTATGAATAACTTGAAGAAACATTTGTCTTGACGCATTAGCTGGTCCATCTATTAGATCACTTTCTTTATCGTGTGTGAATAAGATTGAAGTCAGTGTTCTTTGAAAAAAACAAACACACACAAAACCTAGTAATAGATGCTACCCAAGTTCCATGAAATGGTGCTATTTTTTATTAGGGCTGGGCAAGTTAATGCGTTATTATCGTGTTAACGCATTCATTTATTAACGCCGACAATTATTTTATCGCGCGTTAACGCGCTCATATGCTTTTGTTTTGAAAGGTCGGTTACTGGCCGGAACCGGAAGACAATTGGCAAGTAAACATGCGAAAAAACCTAGAACAGACATGAAAAACGATAAAAATCTGAATACTTAACAGTTCGGGTACCAACTCAGGTAGCAATATTAACAATTCTGTCTGAAAAAGAAAATTCTGGACTGCAACAAAACTTTCGTGTCGTTCCTCCATGTTACATCAGATCTGCTCCATGTGTTCACTGTCCTGCTGTTCTCTAGCTGGTTACTTCAGTGCGGCTCCATCTAGTGGCACAGATGTGTAATGACAACAGAAAGTCCAGTCATTGATTATAAAACAAATTCAGTCCTGTGGACCATTTTTTTCATTTCGTATTTTTGATCCAAGTCTAAAATTGAAAAATTATAAAAACCCAGGCATTTTTTCCTTTTTTTCTTAAAAAATTAAAAAACGAAAAACATATTTAAATGTCGCTTTTTAATTTTTTTAATTTTTGATTGACAATTGAAAATAGAAAGAATGAATGATACACAAATTGGTAAAGTTACATGATGGACATGTAACATGGGCATTTTCATTTTAAAATTCTCTCAGAAGGAGGATTCGACAGAAACAAGGTTATTTGTAACAACTGCCAAGTTGAACACCTATTAAAAGTTTCTGCTGTTACCTCAGAAATGACCTGTTTTAATGTTCTGATTGTGCTGAGACACAATCATTTTGTTAGGTTTTGTTTGTAGACTTTTTAAAATTTTTTATAAAAACAGGATGACATTAATGCCCCGGCAGTGGCAATTAGCTTTATTTTATTTTACATTTTTTAAGATGAGATTTACACTAAATATGTGTTACTGACAAGTGCTGATGTTAAGTGTTTAAACAACAAATGTTATGGCACTTTAGTTCATATGGGAGCAGAAAATTTAAATAAAAGGAGATTTTACACTACTTTTGAATTCATTATTTGATTTTGCATATACAATGCGATTAATCGCGATTAATCAGGGAAATATTGCGATTAATCGCGATTAAAAATGTTAATCGTTGCCCAGCCCTAATTTTTATCCACTAGGTGGCAGTACCAGTCATAACACATTGCATTTGGGGTTGTTGGCAGCAGTACCGTGGGACATAGGGGTGCTTGGGGTGCTGCAGCCCCCCCCCCCCCCGTTTTTATTCTCTTGAGGTCAGAGGATGTCTGGTCAGCAGTTGTGGTGGATGTGGGAATAGTCACGGCCAGACACATCAGTCTGTACAGCTGTGGCATGATCTCATTCAGATGTCTGCTGAGGAGGAAACCAAGAGGATGGTATAAGAGGATTTTCAGTTGTATGTATAAGAGGATTTCACATGTATGTATGAGAGGATTTCATATGTGTATGTGTGTGAATAAATTTCCAGTTGTGTGTATAAGAGCATTTCACATGTATGTTTATAAACTTTCACTTGTGTGTGTGTGTAAGATTTCACCTGTATGTGTGTAAGGTTTTCAGTATAGTATATGAAAGAGTTTGGTTTCATACGTGTGTGTGAATGCTAATTCAGAATAATGTCCCTCATAGAGCTTAGCCCAGCCACTCTTTGAAGAAAGACAGCTTATATTCACAATGCAATTCACTGCCCAAAGTTCATGACCTTAGTGAGAGTTGTACCATAGTTCAGCGAGTATTATGGGAGCTTCGCTTCCTGTTTCGCTTTTGTTTCACCACAACAGACATATAGTTGCACAAATCTGCCGCATTCTAATCTATAACATGAAGGGTTATACTGTTATACTTTAGGTGCCTGTGCCAGAATGGGCAATCCATCATTTTCAGACTGATTTACATGACTTACAGGAGCTGAGTCTCATCTCATCTGTTACACATTTGGCTGTAAACCAACCCCGTGACTGCTCGAGGAGGCCAACAATTCCACTTCATCTCTAAACAGCAGCAATGCAATCTTAAGCCGCAGAAGTGGAAAGCCTCTGCCCCCTGGCTGTGCCTGGAAATCCTGACCATACAAGTAATGAACAGACAAGCACAACAAATAAAAGAGATAAATATGTTTTGAATATTAGTATGTCCATGTCTAGACAACAGTATGAATACTTTTATAATTAAGACTACTCTTTCAAAGCAACTGGAAAATGAAAGGCCTTAAATAACCACATCATCTTCTGAACTGTTCTCTACTTGCAGTCTGTCTTGGCCTTGGAGTCATAGAAACTTAGTACAAATACATTTTTCTGCTCTTTGTTATGGAACCATAAAATGCGTCTAGCACTCATGAATGCCAATCTTTTCATGCCGCTGCTGCCTTAACAACTTTGTTGGCGAGGCAGATGAAGAGCGGAGAGCATGCTATAAATCTCCTCTTGACAGCTTCCCCCGTTTTCCTCAGCTGAGCAATTTGAACTGAAAGCATCAAGACTCCATGCAATTTAAATGCTACTTCTCTGAAGATGAGACAATAAAGCAACCAGAGCCACCAATTAAAACTGGCCTTTACAGCGCTGGACAGTTGCTGCAATGACTCAACGTGGCAGCACGTCTTTATGTACACAGCTGTGTTCAAAATAACGTATCAGGCTGGGAGTTTGTATTTGACGCTTTCAAAATGACCTCATAGAGACACCACAGCGTGCTCTAAACCATCACAGCGAACTGCATGTCTGCATCAAGATTTAATTCAGCGGCAGTTAAAAGGATGCATTCAAAGGCCTCAGTTTATGCTGAAAATTCATTTATTGACAACAACACAGGTACCAGAAGGTTGTGTCCGTTGAAGGGTGCTGAGTAGGTAAATCCACTTTTTCCAGTGTGATGTGATCGTCCACAAGGGAGATACGTTCAATAATTTATGCTAATGATAGGACGAGGATATGCTCCTTCATCCCACTTAAATAGGACCATCTCTTCTTTTTCTCCCACTTCTCTCCTCCTCCACCTCCCCCCCCACTCTGCTTGATTTGAATTTTTCAGAGACCTTGTCCATTTGCATTAACACAAAAAAAGACTCTGAGGAGGAAGAGAAAGCAAAGGAGTAGGAGGAAAGTGTGGTTCACTTTGTGTGTAAACGTACAACAGTACGAGTGGGTGTGTGTGTGTGTGCCTACACAACTTTGTATGTGTGTGTAGGCACCCCCCCGTTAGAGTTTTACTGAGCATTCCTTCACTCCTCAGCGGGAACATTATCGGAGATTTAACAGAGGGATGCACTGAACAGACTTTTCTCATCATACGCATACTCACATCTTTACTGACACTCCTGAAGTGGTTGCCTCTATTTAAAAAAAAAAGGGAAAAAAAAAATACTTAAACCAAGCCAGCATGACTCGGACAACCCTGGGGAGGAGCAGGATAGAAGTAGAAGTGAAGAGAAGTAGAATTTTTTTAATCACTAACTGCAAACCTTGTTGATTAAAAAAAAATAAATAAATAAAATGTATTTATTTTAAAAGCTGCAGCATCTGTGGGCCACCCTGGCAGCGCAGTGGTTAGAGCAGGTGGAGACCACAGTCCTCCACAGCCTGAGACTCCTTGCTGCATGTCTCCACCATTCTCACCCTGCTCTCATTTCCTGTCTCTCTGTGAATAAAGGCCACTTGTGCCAGAAAAAAAGTGTAAAAAAAAAAAAAAACCCGCGATAGACAATATGGGTGGGAGAAATTCATTTATGCAAACTCATGCAATTTCAAATTCCCATATTTCATATTTGCATCTTAGTGCTGGAACTTGCTCCAACATCCTGTCATTCACAGTTGTGTAGCTTCAGGGACTGTGAGTTGGAGACAGTTGGAGCTTGTCAGATTTTTTACCTAAATGGAAGAATCACACTTGTGATTTGAATAATTTGTTTTCATCAAAAATCCCTTTATGGTTTTGTCAGCTACATTATGGATAAGAACAGACTATCGGGAGAGATAGTCCGTTCTTTAGTTTTGACAGCCTGCCAGCAGCAGTTGTTTCAGCTGTAAATTAATACCTGTTGGCTTGTGTTTACAATTTAATGTGTAGATTTACTAAGTTGGGAAAAACTACTGTGTGATTGTCTTTCATAAACTGCACAAATGATAGTTTGCTTTACAAACACAGGTGAAACTACCACATTATACAAAAAGCCATTCAGCAGTCATTGAACTACAAGAACTTGGTTTTGTCCTTCCTCTCCTGCTGTAGACTGACATGGCGCTGATTTGACAGTCAAAAACAGAGATGGTTTTTGAGGTGATAGTGAGAAAAGAGAATTTGGATTTTTATTCTCTGATTTGGGGTTTTTATTCGTAATATATTTGTCCTTGAATTGACGTCATACATTGCATCCACCAGAAAGCATTAACACTCAATAACATGTGATGAGACTGGATAAGCGGAAGACATGCTTGAAAGTTCAAGCAGTTGTCCTCTGGCTCCTGCAGCCCTTTCAAAACTGTGTTAATGTGCTCAAGCCATGTTGACCTCACTGAAATGATTGTGAACGAGAGCAGTTCTTAAGCTGCTCCACATGCACATTTGAAGCAAAGATGGACAGAATTAGAAAGTAGAAAGTCTGGAAATTGAGACAAACAATTGTAGCTTACTTAAAAATCAATATTTTATAAATAAAGAAAATGATAGATGTATAACATGAGGACTGGAAAACAAAACAAGATGAAAATCTCATGTGACTGTAACCTCATATGTGATTTTCTGCTTTTGAGGAGGGGTATTCAGTGTCTTTAATGTAACCTGGATATTCACATTTATGTTTTTTTTCTTATACTTTTCCTCTTTTTGTAAAATCTAATAGAAGACTATGGAAAATGACATAAAAAGTCTGTTGGACACATCAGGATGGCTGTTGTGGTACCCATACACTATTTCAGCCTTACCTTTGTAATTTATGTAGCATGCGGTTTGGAAATGCATGGATCTCCCTGGAAAACATGTAATATTGAACATAGCATATATTTATTTTAAATAATACTTTGCTTTGCAGCATAACATTGCCACCACAAAGAACAAGTGTCCAAGGGCACTGATACAAACCGATACCATCACAGGGGCTGGTTTAAGGATGTGCTGCTTATAACAGTATTGATCATCCTTTTCATCTTTGTTCCAGAGCACACAGCATCCATTTCTCCCAATAATGATCAGAAATACTCATTTGCTTGGCCACTGTGCTGGCTCAGAGTCTGGACAGTGCAGGACAGAGTACATCAGCACCTCAGGCAGTAACTGGAAAGCAAGGACATAATTCAGGCAATAAATTTGTCCTGGTAGGCTTGTTAGCAACATGGTTAGTATTAGAGTAATTTCACAAGCAGACACTTCCAGAACTGACTCAATGCTTCTAACAATTGTAATAATTGTCACGCTCTAGTTTGGTTGATCATAGATCAGCTGAGCCACGCAGACCACTCTGTAATCAAGTATCTAATGACCTCTGGTAAACCTTTACAAACTTGTGGTCTTAATTGGCACTTGGATACTGAGGCAATTACTGGAAATCACACAAGAAGAGAAACAACCAGCCACAGTTACCACGTGTGTGGAGATTCAGAGCTATCACCTCCTACTACAATGCCAGTGAGGAAGATGAGTATGTTTGTTTCAATTATTGCATCTTCACAATGAATGAAAGGACACTATTAAATACCTCTGGTGTGATTTTTTTTTAGACAAATTAAAGGACAGAGACAGGCAGGTTGACTAAGCAAAATTCAAGCTTAATGAAAATTTACAACACAGATGATCAAAAGAAAAGACGAGAAAAGAAAAAGCCGGGTAAGGCAGAAAAATCCAGCAGAGGATCAAACCGCGACAAAAACATACCAACGATAAAGAAAAACTCTGATCAATGGAGAGACACAAGGTGAAGAGCCAGGGCAAGTGAACAAGACATTATAAATACAGTACACAATGGGAACAAACTGAGAAATGTGAAAAATACTGAGCGTGGGGTGAATAAGACAGGCCAGAGGTGCACACAAAAGGTCTGTGTCAAAACATAATCGGCACGAATGTCAGAAAACTGTGTGAAAACAGAACGAAAAACTATAAATACAGGCTGATTGAAAAAAAAAATGTTCACCCAAATAGTCAATCATTTTCTTTATAACTGTCATTGGCAATGACTGAGCTCACTAAACCAGTAATCAGGCAGGTGCATCTGTGGGCGGCAAATCTTTGTTGCTCGTGTGGCAAAGAATACAAAAAAGAGCTGTGAAATATCCAACACTGCTACTTATTTCAACAAAACTGCTGCTCGTATAGCTAATAACAAGAAAAAAAATAACTAAAGCTAATGACTTCTTTTGTTTGGATCATTTGGATCATGGCCAGGGATCAGTGACTTTGCAAGCAAGAATGCAATTTTATTTGTGTATGTACTGGTACAATGTGCCACTCAAAAAGAGTAGCAGATGCAGAGTTGTACATATATAACAAAGCATTCTGGGTCCATTCTGGTTCTAAAAGATGAAGAAAAGTCTGCAATTCCTTCACAAACCAGCATTTCTCAGTCACCAGAGAGTCGTGGGCCCATTAGATGACACTCTAAAAGGAAGTGAATGACCATATCAAGTGCTGTAAGTCATAATTAAGCTGATTGAGTACACAGAGAAGTGTGCTCACTGGCTTTGGGATCGCTTCTGCAGTAATCAGGAAATAGAAATAAATAAGAAATACATGTTAAGTTAACGCTGCATTCCCCAGCCTTTTCTAGGAAATGCAAAGGAAACTTCTGGGTTCTTTTAATAGAGTTAGCTTTTGCTTATCTTTGTAAATGTGGTTACTTTACTCTGCAGAATCTACTTATCTGATGATCCAGCCCTTTGATGGATTTATGCAAGCCTTGTTTCAGCAAAGTCACAAATTTTCTCTAATTGCTTATAGCTGAAGGCTAAAAAAGACAAACAGATGTCAACTGGTGCTCATCTCCGACGGCTCTCAGGGCTCAGCTCTAGCACACATACAGTAGTTTGTCATTGTAGAAAATGTACCATTTCTTAATTTCAGAAAATCAAAGAAAGAAGATGTTATTTCCCAACTGATTCAGAGAGGTTTCCCTCTAAAGCACAAAACACATCTACTCCATCTCCACACATTCCCTTTTCTCTGTAACACACACACTGACAGAGAACGTAAAATAGAAAAGAAAACAAACAGGCTGCAGAGTGACTGGTGGATGGAAAAGCACGGTGGAAAAATATGATGTTGTCACTCATAAAAAAACTCCTGACAACAGTCTTAAACTGTATTCAACGTCTGAGCAAGTTCTTTCATAGAAAAAAGACTTTAGTCTAGTTTCTTTGGATTTCTATGCTCTTGCTTTCAAGCAGAGTGTATGTTAAAGGAAGGAGAGGGAATGGTTTTGGACAGGTGAAACCTGAAGTCACATGGCATGTTTAATGTCCCCGCCCATTTAAAGTAGATGGTTTCTTCCACTCCTCTCTTAAAGCATCTTTCTATTCTGCCCAGATTACAGCTGGAGGTGAGTCTTGACCTGAGTTAACTCTTTTGCGCTGTGACATGGGTTTGTGGAGTTGTTGGGTCTCTCCTCTATAAATGTTAATGCACTCCTCTCTGGACTGGGTGCACTGCCTGGTTTCTGTTTCTGGTTTTGAACCTTAAGGTGAACTAGTTTTTGTCTGAGGGTATTGGGTTCAAAATGACTGCTTTACCTTTCCTGTCTGTTCGATTCTGTGGTGTATTTTCCTGATTTCTTCAAGGGCACTGCCATTGTTTTGGTTCCATGTTTGTGTTCCTTTTCTTTTTACTCTCATTGGGAACACTCTTAGCCTGATGGTGTAAAGTGCGGGCGACAGACAGTTTGTGTTCCAGTGGGTGGTGTGAATCAAAGAAGCAGATTTTGGTCTGTGTGTGTAGGTTTCCAGTGTACCTCAATGTTGGGAATTCTGTCGTTGCCAATGGCTTTTCATGTTCATAAAGAAGGAAAACGCTTGTGAAGAAGTGGAAACTTTCAAAGCAAATCACGGAAAACAATGGACCGTTCCGAACTGCACCCTGTGCATTGTGTAAAATCGCCAGATATAAGTCAATTCTAATTTTATGTGATGATTAAGACATGCTAATTATTAGTTTTTCTTTGTATTATCATTCTGTTTTTAAGAGGGATTCTTCATCAGACATTTTATTTGGATAAATTATTTCAACAATTCTGGAACTATTAATTTATGTGAAAAGTTCAATAAAAAAAGAAAAAAAAATCATTATTTCAGTCATTTAAGTTTATAGACTTGAAATTTATTAAATAAATAAATGAATAAAAAAAATCTAGTAGGCATAATTGAACATCCGATTTATTGTAATTGCAATTTACTGTATTCTAGTCAAGCACCGTCTTTCTTCTCTGGGGGCTCTTTACTGATTCACTTTGTTTCTCTTTTTTCATCTTTATTTTTTTTGTAGTCAGATAGATTCAAGCTTGATTATAGCTGATCCCTCCAGCCACACACACATTCAAGCATATGTTTCCCTTCAACAACAGTGAAGAAGTAATTAAACTCTGCTGCAGTGACAAAGTAGGTTAATTGATTTTGGCTTTAAGATCAAAGAAGGGTGAAGTGCATGTGTGTTTGTGGATGTTTTTCTATAGCGAGATAGAAACTAAGAAAGCAGGACTTGAACCCCTGATGTTAGGTAATAAGGCAGATGGTGAAAGGGGATGATAGTGTGAGAAGAGGAAAGGAAAACTCTTCCACACCTGAGGGGTGGGGGGGACTAATTAACTTGAAAGACAAGGCCTCTTTCTCCTCCCCCCTGAGAGATGTTGTCTGTTTGACCATTTCAGCCAGATAGACACAGGAAATCACACATCAGCATTAGATGTGATGTTAAAAGGGATAAGAAAAATCCAAGAATCCAATTTTTAAACCATCATAAGCCATCTAAAAAATTCTCTAAAATGTCCATATGTGTTTTATCTTGGACTTGTAAGACCAATTTAAGAAGTAAGGATTCAAAAAGGAGATTTTTTTTTCCTCTTTGCTTGCCTTATTAAGCTGGTCAGAATTAAAGGGGCCAAATGATATAAAATAGTCTCTGTGCTCGATTGCGCATATTTAGGTGTTCTTCTAACTTCTTCTTTTGAATTTCTTGCTGCATTTTCTCTACCTCTAAAGTGGGTAACACAATGCTGTAGGTCTGATTTTAAAACCTTCTAGAAAAGGAGGGAATGGAGTGGAGTTAAGATGCTAACTTCAGCCCTTAAAACCGGCAGCTATGAAGGGAGGATATTGTTCTATATCTTTAAAGTTGCTCATGATCCCTACTGTTTCCCGTGATTATAAAATGCAGTTTCCAAAACATACCTCTCTGAAATGTTTTTACATTTCAGTGTCAGTCAATAGCGGATTCACTGACTTCACACCTATCATGATTATAATAATACAAATGTAACTAAACCAAAAAAGGAGATAGAGATAGAGAGATTTTGTATTGACATGTTTTATATTATAATTTCCTGGACTAAATATTGCTTAATGAATGTACTTAATTCTGATTGAGTTTAATTGTATGAAACCTTCATGATATGATGTTATAAAGTATTATCTGTCATTCAGTGATCAATCAACCAGTCATCAATATGCTGTGCTGTGATTTATGTCAACATATCTTGCAGCAACTCCACCAGATCTTCCACCAGAAAACCTCAGGTCTTAAGCCAGGCTACCTGCTGGAACATCATCCTGGTGTCCCTGTTCGATGTACCAGCAGGTCACCAGAATAGGATGGTGCACCATGGCCAGTGGTATCGGCAAGATACATAGCCTACATAGTGGATTTATGTATTTAAACTAACGTCAAAACAGTTATTCTTTTTAAATTATTTACATTGATTTGAAAGCTGAAACCATTGACAGCTCAGTACAATTCAACTAAATGGATAAAGTACAGTTAACATAATTACTGTGCAATAAAAAAGGCAGAATTTTGCAGTAAGCCATAGAAGTCAACAAATATAAAATATCTTTGTCAAACTCTGTGCATCTATCATATAGCCAATGAAAAGCACTGTTAACTAGCAGTTGAAGGACCACTCTGTTCTACTCCTTATCAGGAACTTAGTATCAGGTTTAGATGAATGAGAGCACTCTCAATATCCGCCAGGAAAACATATGCTCTATGTTTGGCAAAGAATGTCAGTGAGCCCTGAGAGAATGTATTGAACTTTTAAATATCAAATATCAGCACAACCTGCTTTGCTAACTAGCATGGACTCAAGCAGAAGATCAAGCAAACCTCTGAGCTAATTAATGTGGCATCACAAAGCTGGCTGGAACCTTCAGCTTTTTCAAAGTGCAATACAGCATAGGAATGAAAGAAAAAAAAGAATAAAGTGTGCTTGTTTGTGTGTCATTTTCCTATTACAGCCTGCCATGAGATGCAGATGGTGGTAGGAGGACGCAAGAGGTGAACATGACAGGAAGAGAGGGGAAATCAGTCATTCGCTGGAGGGAGATGATTAACAAATCTGAAGGGTGGCAGGTGAGCGTGTTGTACCAACTGTATGCCTACCCACATTTGTGTCTGAGTGTGCACATAGTCTCATGTGGGAGTTCTGCTGGGCAGGGACAGATGGTGCCACAAAATGCTGACCGTCTTTATTTGAACCCAGCTGTAAACATGCCCACAGACCCTCTGAGGTTTGTCTACCTGGATGACATTGGACTGAGTACACGGAGCTTTAATCCATGTGTGTATATCTGTGTTTGTGTGTTGAGACCTTTTTTCGTTCCCAGATCTTAGTGTCGACCATCCAACAAATCTAAACTGTGAGAGAAATAATGCAACTATGGCCAACGACTTTAAAGCAACCAAGTGACCGTGGCATCACATTTTTTTGAAGAGTTGTCACAATTTAAAAAAAAAATATGAAGCTCAACAAGAGAGGATGATAGTGTTTTTCCATGCGTGTATGTGTGTTTTAATGTACTTACCTTTTGTGCATGCTGTTTTGATATTCATGTGGAATGATTTCATATGGATGAGCTGCCTCAGACTTTTCTTTGTAGCTATGTGTGCATTTAAGATTCTTCTTTCCAATAGGAAGGATCCAAACATCTGATTTGTGATTTTTAGCCTAAGACAAACACAGACATACAAATAAAACCCAAAAACAAATGGATTTAAAGCAGAACACAATAACTTAATCATCATAAAATATTAGTTTCAATTGTTTGATAACAGAACATTGCATTATTTTTAGGAATTATTTTTGAATCCTCAGACCCATCTGGGCCTGCTGTTGGCAGAAACAGACAAAGCAACTTCTAAATCCCAGAGCGCCAAGTTCTCTCATGAGTGCTGCATATAACTTGTCATGTATCAACAATAATTTAAAGGTTAACTCACATAACTAGTTTCTAGCAAAAATGCAGTGAATATCATGGCAGAGGTGACTAAGAAACCAAAGAAAGTAATGACAGAGGAAATGAGAAAGACAAACGGAGAGAGTGATCAAGCAAGAGACCGAACAAGACTAAGGATGAATTTCAATTCCTCCCTTTACCCTCAATCTCAACCTTTAATCTCAAAAATGTGCGCTCCCGCAAAGTGCAAAGTACTGTCCTGATTCTTAAAACATCAAGTTGAGGGACAAGTTTGAGGGCTGCAATGCCCTCAGTACTGAGATTCTCCGGCACCACCCTTGGGAGTAAGGGCTACCCAGAAGGCTTTGCGTATTTTTGCAGAGACATCTTCGAAAAGGATGGTAACAAAAAAATCTAGCTACAAATTTATTGTTGTAGTTAATACAGATATAAATAAATTAAATAAAAAAATAGAAATGCTTCTTATTATTTTACTTCTTCTTCCTTCTTCATCGTCTTTGTCTTCTTGACAGACTGGACGTAGCTTTGGCGTAAGGCTGCCCTCCAACAGGCTGAGGACGTAACTGTACCGAAGGGGTGTCCCATCTCTAGGTCACAAGAAAGCCTTGACACTTACTTTTGAGGGCCAAGAATGAGGGCCAAAGATTGAGGGTTAAGGGCGAGAGTTGAGACTGAGGATTAAGGGAACGAATTTTAATTGGCCCTTTGTTATTTGTTATTCATAAGACATGTATCATCTTGTAACATACGGTGTCATCTTCTGTATCCAACCAACAGCAATGTTAGTTATTAAGTTATTAGTGACCCACATGGAAATGCCTGGAAATGCACATTTGTTCACACTTTCACACTTTGTATAGGTTTTAATAATGTATGTGGGCAGCAAGAATGCAGTAGAAATCCAAGTATCTATCACTGACTGCCATTGCAGTGATGCATTTGAGTTTATTATTGTGCTTTGTACCTCAGATCACTGTCAGGTCATTTTAAAGTTTCATGCATATGATGGGATGAACAGCAACTCAGGGGATCAGTTGACATTCTCTGCCAATGTGAGGTTAAACTCTCCAAAGATATGATCTGGGCCTTAACGCACAATTAGTCTGTGACTAATTACAGTTCCTTCAGCCAGTACTGTTAACTGCTAATTAGCAATTGTGCCTAATCTACTGGCAAAAGTATAATGTTAAAAAATATCACATTAGGTTCAGGAATAAAATGGGGGAAAAAAATATTCTACCTTTTACTTAAAATTTCAAACATTATGATACATTAGTTCTGTTGCATAGTGATATTTTGGTCCCCGTCTTTCCTAATCACATACTTTGAAACAGATGTTTACTGTCACCCTCTCTTATCTACACCAAATTACTGCACAACAATGGTGACACCAGGTAGGATGAGCGAACTCAAATGTTCAATTTAAATTAGATGTTTCAACATGGAGAAAGAAGCCTTTTACAAGAATTGTTTGGCAAAGCATAGAAGACCTTTTCCTGGACAATATTTTCTGTCAGCGGCAATGAGCTCTAAAATGGTTCAGTAATGGTAATTCACCTCCATAGACTTGAAATTCTTATCGAGTTTCATCAAGGTGCTGTTTTTTTTCATACCCCATTACTCCTCAATCTAATGGGTTTTTTTTGGCTGTGCTTATTATTTTAAAAGTAAATAACTGTCAACCAGTAAACTTTCAGTGAAAGAAAAGGTGTCACAACTGTCTTTACCCAAGTGCGGGATCAACATTTCCTATTTCCTCTTCATGTAAACTAAAAACATTGGTTGACCAAATCTTTATTCCTCTGTAGGAGAACACATTCCAGTTTCTGGCAAAGTTTGAAGACTATATGCCTCTAGAGAGCCAAAACAATCCTGATTGAAGTTTGTATCTCATCTCTTCCAAAGTGGTTACCTTTACAGAGATATGGACTTCAAATTTTATGTCAAATGACATAGAAACAAAGAAAGTCATTAACAACCTTAAAGTGCAAGATTTAAACCCACTATAATGGAAAACAGGGTTAAAAATACTATATTGCTTTTACACTCTGGGAAGGTCTGAAATATAGATTTCTAAGTTAGCTTTCACACACCAACAAGCCTGAGTGCAAGGTGAATTAGAGTCTTGCGATTGCTCCCAGACAAGCTGCGCATGAGAGCTGCTCCGATCTGGATGTAAAGATGCTCGATAGCGGTTTGCGGGTAGCGCCAACCTGCTCTTAAAGGCAATGGCTACTGACGCACTGATTGGTTAAACAGGTGGAACGCCCTAACCACTCCAATGTATAATATAGCAGTTAGCGCAGGTAAGATCACGGGTTTAGGGAGGTGGAAGATGCATTCTTTCCGGGGGAACGCCCCTCCCGCTACCCGCTATCCCTTAATAGTGGCTTTAGAAAGTTTGGCGGAAGATCGGGCCCATAGAGTGCTGCATAAATGCTGATGTGAATGTGGCCCGTAGTGTTACAGCACTTTGAGTTATCAGAAGAAGAAAGTTCTACATAAAGGCAATCCATTTAGAATGCATTTAAATTAATTATTGTAGAAACCTGATGTGTTTTATGCACATTTATCATGAGTCATACTATACACGTGTGTGTTATTAATCCATCATGAATTTAATCAGGCATTTTAGTGTTGTTCCGTTTTACACACATTAGGCGTAATCAACCCCAAGTACATTATGGCACATTTTCCAAGCCTATGTTGGTTTACGTTCATTTAAATAGTAAAACTCATCTTGTAAAAGCTTAAAAATTGTATTTATGTAGATAATTTATCCCACTTAATTCTAGAATTGCATTTGATTTACCTCAAGGTTTTCTTTTCAATGTAGCAATGCAGTTGGAAATAATATTTACAGCACAAACTCTAATAATGCAGTGCATTCATGGATGTAGTCCTGGTGCTTTTTAGTTTTAATCTTTTTTATACACTCTTACCAGTGACTGATGTGAAAGGAATGTGTCTCTTTTTTATTAACTTTGTTGAAGTACTCCATGTACTTCACTGACTATGCATTTACAACCTTTATCTATTTCTTGTCAAGGTAAATAGATTAAAGAAAATTAATTATGAATAAGTGATGGAATTATTAAGATTTAAAGATATACGTATGTGATGAGGCTTCCTCTGAATCTGTCACTATTATGACTTTATTTACAAACGTCGTTGTAGAACTGGTCTGCATTTCATTTATTTTAACAAATTAACTTTAAAAGAAAATAGCAGCTGAGGGTCTTTTAAATCAAGTATTATAAACGCTAAAGTACAAGTCAAAGAGTTGACCAGATAACAGCATAAAAAGAAAGGTTATAAGTCTAGTAGTTTCATTATGATTCACTCAGAGGAGGCTAATGCTAGAATTTTGGATTCATTCATCTCATAAAATTTAAGTATTAACCTCGATTGTTGTGACAGATTTAATCATCATCCAGTCATTAAATATCACGAACATCAATATAACATTTAGCCATAAAGTAGTTCATAAGACCTTGTAGCCTGGACCAAACTGGTGGATTAAGATAAGAACCAGTGTTGCCAACCATGGAGAAATGCTGCAACCATGGAAACGCAGTACTTCTCAAGGTATAAATCTTTTCTGACCTACAGCGACTGTAGGTATCAGTGGTTATGGAGATGATACAGCACAGACTGTGGGAGATATTTAACTGTTGTGGAATATGAAGGGAATGTTTTTAAATGCTGGCATCCTTCAAGACCATCCCTGTGGCAGCTGTAGCAATTTAATCACTTGTTGAAATGCTTTCATGCTTCTGCAGCTTAAGGAGGATGTGGCTTTATGATAAAAAAACATATCAATAGAACAAGACAGACTGCAGTAATGAAGCTGACACAATCAGTCACGGCAACATTGAATACCAACGTACGCTTACCTCATTATCTATTCAACCCACGATTACAAATCCTCAAATGGGTTTCACAGTTCCCATATCAGCCCAGTGTTAATTACCTTTGGTGTTTTGTTGTCTGTGCTTAGTGGACCAACTATCTGTTTCCCTGTTCATTTGTTAAACCCAAATATATCCCGTTTGTTAGAAAGCCAGGAACAGATTTCCAATTACTCAGACTACTACTCATCAAACAATGGCTGTTTTTAGACACCTAATTATTATTATTCTTTTAAATATTTTTTGAGAAAGAAAAATAAATCCTGAGAGGGTGGGACCCATGCAGGGAGCTCAGCTGGCTCTTGTAGGCCCTGCTTTATTGACCCTAACTGGCTCATTTTGGACCCATGCACACAGGCTGTATGCATCTTTATTTATTCTTTAAAAAAAAAGAAAAAAAAAAAAGGTGACAGAGCATCGAGTTTTCAAATTTGAAAAACAGTTGACCAGTCATGTAATACCGATCTCATAAACTCAACACCCCCTCAACATATTGGCGTGTCTATTGTGCTCACTTTTTGATTTGCACCTGAGCACAGCTGATCTGGATCCAAATGCACTTCCAGCAAGTTTGCAGTGTGCAGCTGGTTCACTTAGCAAACACAGTGGACTTAATTAAAATGTACTTGAATACAGTAAAGAGAAAAAGTATCTAATGATAACTCCCAAGACAATGTAGGCTGATAGCTTTTGTGATGTTTTAGTTTGAGCATCAGATGGGAAGGAAGATAGACTGCAGCCAAGAGCAGACACAGCGGAGGAGATGGTACGAGTAAGAGGCTGGAAAACAGATGGGACCCACACACACACAAACACACACGCATGCTTCACTGCCTACATACAGGATCGAAGGACACTTTTCACCGATCATATATTTGGTCCAAAAGGAATAACAAGATAGTTCTCTCTTTCTCTCCTTCGCACATACACAAGCATGGACCCAGCACTCGTACATTTTTTTAACTCATGCTATTTTGTCTTGATTGCATGCTGACCTTGAAGATATAATTTAACATAATTAAAACTTACATCCCAATCAACATAAAAGACATTTCCTCCAGATGACCTCAATTGAAGCATCACATTTCTAATTCACCCGTAAGGCTTTTAAACACCTTAAATTTATTAAGATATCCCAAAGTTCAAAGACATTGTACCTCAGTCAGTGTATCAGTTGTGAGCATTACAAGCCATTCTGAAGTTCAGCCACCTGTTAAATAATGATCCAAATAGCTTCAGAAAAAGCAAGTCCAGTTCAGTTTTGCAATGTCATAAAAAATTGAAGCACTTAGAGTAATCTATGAAAGGGCTTCATTAGGACAGCCGTTCAGTTAATGACCTGCCACTGCTGCTGCTACGATGGGCAATTACATTCATGCAGTTCAAAAGATTTACAACCTGCTTGTTTGCACGCTGACTTGAAAACAGTCAGTCATTGATCATATTATTGTCTGGTTAGATGAAGTATCAGTTTGCCTGATGAAAACACAAACACAATGTTGACGCTGTAGCTCACAGCAAGGTGCCATGGAGATTAACAATCTAACGCTGGAGTTGTTTTATTTCTATTTTTTAACATGGCTGTCATTGTGCATCTTTGACAGAGCAATAAAACATACTACAGTGGTGAAAAGTGTTGAGCCAAAAGGTAAAGCTTTCAATCTTTCTTCAGTCCTACATTTCCCTCAAATGTGAACTAGTGGTGATAACCAAAGGAATACGATCATGGATATAATTGGCTGAGTTTTCTCCAGAGAGTGAGAGGTTCAAACATCTGGGTGGACCACAAAGGAGAGCGACTGCTCCTCCACACTGAGAGGAATTAGTTGAGTTGCTTCTGGGTCTTGATAAGGATGTCTCCAGCCTTACCCTGCTTAACTAACTCAAGTAACTTAACTAACTCAACTAACTCAATGAAATGTTGTCTTCCCACTTGCAAGGGAACAGTTGTGAAGGATCATGGATTACAGTATGTCTTTGAAAATGAAATGTTATTGAGATTTTGCCTCCTCCATCAACTTAAAGTTGACACGTTTCTTTTTTTTTTTTTTTTTCAGGAAGTATTCGACTCACTTAGATGGCACACATATTATAGCAAACTCCATCTTTCCTGGCAAAAGGGCTGGTGTGAAAAATATTTTTTTCAAATTTGACTATAATTACCACAATTCTGCTTCAGCTATGTTGAAATTCCAAATTTGAAAAATGAATAAGTAGTTTTCCAGAATATAAAAATCTCTAAAATATGAATCATGAGCAACTAGGAAGAAAAAAAAGAAATTCTAATTTTTGAGACAGACCTGGTGTATGCATAGGGAAAGATCATTTATCTAAAAAAAATGTGGCAATGCCTGAGAACTAGGTGAGACTGTCAACTCAAGCAACATATACCAAACACGTTTCTCTGTGATTTATTTTAGTTACATCCTCTAAATCACCAGCATGTTTAAAGGGCAAAGTGGTGCCCATTTTTCTGCCAACTGATGCACAAAAGTCAAGTTTGTCATTGCTTCAAAACTGCACCTCTATCCCAGCATCCACCAGTAGGATCTGAATCTAGGGATTTTCACTTGCCTTTATCTCACTTTAAATAATCTGGAGCGATATATTCACAGACTAGATTATAATAACAGTTATGAAACATTTCCATTCATCACTGTAGGGCTTTACTGTCTAAGATACTTTTTACATCAAATCAGATTTTACGGGGACTTTAATCCTCAGAGGAAAACCCACATTAACGTGAAAATGCAAGGTGTTTTACCTGGTGTTGTAAAAGCACCCTCAGCCCCCGCAAACAAATGACTCTTTGCTGAGCTGCAGACCTTTAGCGGGTGTAAAACATCATTATTCTTCTCCCTCTCTTTTCCTTTTTTCCTCTTTATCACCATCCCCACAACAGTCTAACTATGAATTCTTTAAATTTCTCCATTAAAATCCAGAATGACCCATGTAATTGCTTCTAGTAACTGGGTGTTGATGAACAAAACCCATCACATTATGCAGTGCACGTGAGCCTGTGCGTGTCAAACTGCTGGACCGACTGCAGACCACGGCAGATATTTTCTTTTGTCTGAACTGCTTATCAAATCCTTTTACCGTTGTGTGGATGTGTTTGTTGTTTGTCAGCTGGTTAGAGCCTTGACCAGTGAAGATAATTCCTTGCAGAGCCTCTTTCAACATGGCTGTGCATTCTGCTGTGCATGTGTGATTAAATTGTATTGTTAGGCATGCGTTAATATGAAATCCAAAGTATGTGTGTGAGTCAGTTGTTGACAGAAGAGATGGTATTCGAGCATATCTCATGTGACTGTACATGTGCATGTGTGTCAGAGAGAAAATGAAGGAGGAAAGGAATGAAAAGGAGAGCAGCAGGGGAAGGAGAAATAGTGTAAATCCAAGCAAGACAGAAGAGGACAAGCACATCAGGCAGGTCCTGTACTTTATAGATACATCTAAACTCATGTATTGAATCTCTGAATCAAACGCACATTTGTGCACAACATGCAGATATTTAACCTTTCTGTCGTGTTCGGGTCAAATCTGACCGATTTCCTACTTTCATCAATCATAAATATTGTGTTTTACCCCATATTTTTTGTATATTCACTGCAGTTATTCATGTAAACCACTAGTATGAGAGATTGTTTACAGCTTAAATGGGAGTTAAATAAAATTTGGTAATGATCAGTGGTTTTTCTGTAAATCTAGGAGCAGTTAAAACAGGCCAAATTTGACCAGGAGCACTAAAGTAAGGGGGGGGGGGGGGGGGGGGGAACAAACATGACAAAGGTTAAACTTTTCACTTTTAATAGGTCAAGCTTCAGACTGAGTTGGAAAAGATTTAAAACTAGAAAAGCAGTCAGAAAGCGCAGACCTCCAGCAAGCACAACAATCCCCCTATATAGTGATTTACAGATTGCGATAAAATCCGCCTTCTGGATCAGATCTGGATCAGCATTTGAAATTTGATAGAGGTTCCCATTGTCAATCCCTGAGTCAAATTTCATGAGTTCTGGGCAATAATTAACAGAGATTTTGAGAAACAACATTTTTGGCCTCATTTACCACAATGTTATCAAAAATTTGAAAGTGATCCAGAATCCAGGATTTCTTCCAGATCACACCCATAAAAAAGGAAATCAGTTCTTCCTTTTCACATTTCTGACAACTCCTGAAAATTTCATCAAAATCCATTGTTACGCCCCAGCCTAGGGGGAACCGGAGCAGAACATAAAGCCCCCACCCCTCTCTCCCTGCTCCAAGAACAACCATGCATCAACAGTTTAAAACAGAAAAGTTTGTTTATTTTTAACACAGCATGAGCAGACGTAGCATCAACCTTCAGGGGAGGCAAGGCCAAAATAACAAACAAAAAGACTTTCCACCCGTCTTACCTGCAGAAAGAAACCAAACAAAAAGACAGGTACTAACCTCCCTGGCCAAAAACAGGAGAAAACCCACATCAACAAAAATAGCACCCCCCCCCTACAAGCTACGATGCTGCTCCAATGCAAAAATCGACTTAAACTATAGTCAAACCAAATGTAGCAACAAACAAATGTGACCGCATGGCATAGCATGGCCTCCAGTTGGAGGCAGGCAGGGAGTGAGAGGAGGGGCGATGAAGTGGCAACCTCCCCCTTTTAAGGTCACACGGGCCAATCACCTGGCTGCCACCTGGAAGAGGAGAGACGATGAAGTGGCAACCTCCCATAGGCCAATCACCTGGAACAACAAAAAGGAATAAGACAAACTGATTGTGCCACCTTGAGCCCAGGAGGGCACCTGGCAGCAGCCTTACAGCAAAAGAACTGAATACCAAATGATCAAGGATCATAACACTTCCCCACCCAAGATCAAACATTTTCTCCCCTCAAGAAAATGTTTGATCACAAACCAACATACTGCACTTACTCACCAACCCGGGACAAACAAAGCATCTGCCACAATGTTATCGGTTCCCTTCACGTGATGAATATCCACATTGAAATCCTGTAGCAACAACGACCATCGCATAAGACGGCTGTTGTTGTTGCGCATACGTGACAAAAACACCAGTGGGTTGTGGTCCGAGAACACTCGGACCGGGACGGAACTCGATCCAACATAAACTTCAAAATGCTGCAAGGCCCACAACAATGCCAGAGCCTCCTTTTCAATGGTGCTGTAATGCACTTGATGCTTATTGAACTTTTTTGAAAAAAAACACACAGGATGGTCAACACCCTCCTCGTCCTCCTGTATAAGAACAGCACCTGCGCCGTGCGCACTGGCATCAACTTCGACCTTGAAAGGCCGAGCAAAGTCCGGAGCAACCAGAACAGGGGCGCTGCAAAGCAATGCCTTTGCAGCATCAAATGAATCCTGGCACACATCAGTCCACCAAAACTCCGGGAAGGACTCGTCAGAGCAGTCAATGGTGCTACCACACTAGCAAAGTTTTTACAAAAGCCACGGTAATACCCACACATCCCCAAAAACCGGCGAAGCTGCCGCCGTGTCACTGGCACAGGGAAATCAAGGATGGCCTGCACCTTGGCTGCCAAAGGGCGCACCCGTCCTTGGCCCACCTGCTTTCCCAGATATGTGACAACAGCTTTTCCAAATTCACACTTTGCTAGATTTAATGTGAGCGAAGCCCTCTTCAAGCGACCAAAAACTTCACGCAATGTGCACATATGTTCTGCCCAAGTGGACGAATACACCACAATATCATCCAAGTATGCCTCACACTTCTTAACACCAGAGAGCACTGTATTCACAAGCCGTTGGAAGGTGGCAGGAGCATTTTTAAATCCAAATGGCATAACGGTGTACTGAAGAAAGTGATCTGGTGTAACAAAAGCAGATATTTCTGAGGCACGAGACGTGAGAGGCACCTGCCAATATCCCTTTAGAAGGTCAAGCTTGGTCACATACGTGGCAGAACCAACCCGATCAATGCAATCATCCATCCTAGGCAGAGGAAATGAATCCGACGTGGTGATGGCATTCACTTTGCGATAATCGGTACAAAACCGAAGGGTTTGATCAGGTTTTGGCACTAAAAGAGAGGGAGAGCTCCACGGGCTAGAACTTGGCACAGCAAAACCATTTTGGAGGAGATATTCTACCTCCTTACTCATAGCCGCACGCTTAATAGGGTTGACACGATAGGCATGTTGTTTAATCGGTCGGTGATCACCGACATCAACATCATGTTGCAACACAGTTGTCTGGGTGGGCCTATCACCAAACAGCGGTATGTGTTCACGAATCAGACTGCACACATCACTTCGTGCCGGCTCATCCAGATAAGATAGATAGTCTGTCAACACCGCCAGGAGTTTAGAGTTCTCCAGCCGCGCGGCAGGCACTAATGCTCGCTGGTCAAGCAAGCCATCGTCTGCGGGACAGTACACAGGAGGCACCGTCACCGCAGGAAAGACGCACACCATGGGGGATACAGAGGTCTCTGCCACGGCGGAAGCCTGACGAACAAAATATGGCTTCAACATATTTATGTGACACACCCGCGACTTCTTTTTCCTATCCGGCGTCTTAATCACATAGTCCGTAACACTTAGTTTTCTCTCAACCTCATAAGGTCCACAGAATTTGGCCTGGAGGCTGGACCCCACCAGAGGTAATAAGGCCAAAACTCGATCACCTGGCTGGAAGGAACGAGTGAGAGCTTTTTTGTCAAACTGTTCTTTCATTTTAGTCTGCACACCTGAGAGGGCACTGCGGGCCAACCTAACCGCCATGTGCAACCTCTCCCTAAATGAGCTCACATAATCTAAGACGTTGTGCGAGGATCTAGGTTTATCTGTAAGCCACCTCTCCTGCAGCAACCGCAATGGACCCCGCACAGTGTGACCAAAAATTAGCTCGGCTGGACTGAAACCTAAGGACTCCTGTGTGGTTTCACGAAAAGCAAACAGAAGCAGTGGTAGACCCTCATCCCACTCTTTGTCAGACTCTACACAGTATTTCCGTAACATTGACTTCAACGTCTGATGAAACCTTTCCAGAGCGCCCTGGCTCTCCGGATGATACGCGCTGGAGACCTGATGCTTGACAGATAACTCTCGCATGACTTGAGAGAACACCGTGGACATAAAATTGGATCCTTGATCCGACTGGATACGCTTGGGTAGTCCAAAGATGGAGAAGAACTTAACCAGGGCTTTTACCACCGCTTTGGCCTTTAGCGTGCGCAACGGGACAGCCTCAGGAAAACGGGTAGCCGCACATATCATGGTTAGCAGGTATTTGTTACCGGATTTTGTCTTTGGCAGGGGACCAACACAGTCAACGATAATGTGCTCAAATGGCTCACCGATTATTGGGATCGGCTGTAATGGGGCAGGTGGAATTACCTGGTTAGGTTTTCCTGTAACCTGACAAACATGGCAGGAACGGCAAAAAGTAGCAACATCAGACTTTAATCCAGGCCAAAAAAAGTAGCGAAGCACTCTGTTATGTGTCTTCTTAATACCCAAGTGGCCGGACAGGGCATGGTCGTGGGCAAACTTAGAACTTGAGGGCGGAACTCTGCTGGTACCACAACTTGGCGCACCACATCACACTCCATCCCAGCCACAGGAGTCCACTCACGCAACAAAACACCATCATCAAATAGGTAAAACACAGACCGTGAAGCACATTTATCATTCTGAGCCGCAGTCACATACTTTGTCAAAGAGGGATCAGTTTGTTGGGCTGCTATAAGTTGCTCTTTATTAATGGACAGACACAAGCTGTTCTCATCTTCCTTTTCAGCTGGCAAAATCACCGAAGCAGACATACCTTGGGATTCCGAGTCAGAGCGGCTCCCCTTGTCCGGAGCACACAAAAAGGAATCTGATAGGTCTGTTAACTCTCCCAGTTTACGAGCACGGGCGCGTGTAACGACACACGCAGGAAAAATGGGAGGTGAGTCGGGTGGCGAGGAAACACAGACATCAGCCGTAGGAACTTTGGTTACCTCAGGAACGGTAAAAAACACCCTTTTTCCAGCCAAATCATTTCCGAGGATAAGATCAACCCCTGATATGGGTAGCTGGTCACGCACTCCAATACGTACTGAACCAGACACCAATGAACAAGAGAGGCTAACTGAATGAACTGGCACACGTAAAACAGTTAATCCGATGCCCCACACCAGCAAATCTGACCCACAGTAAGACTGGTCAGAGAACGGCAAAACTCCACGGCGAGCTATGGAGTACTTGGCACACGTGTCACGCAGAATGGTTACAGGAACCATATGCCCCTCATTTCCAGATAAGGACATAAACCCTTGGGAAACAAATGGTTTAAAATCCTCATCAACATCTATCAGCGCTGTTGGGTGGGATACAGGTTCTCTTTTCCTGCAAACTCATGTTGGACCAGTACAACAGCAGGTGGCTCTTTTTTGTCGATCTGATCTCTCTTTTTCAGGGCTGGACATACCGAAACGAGATGACCAGTCTCACGACAATAAAAGCAAGCACGACTTTCACCTGCAACAGAAGAAAGATGCCGGGAGGCTATTGGTGACCGAGGCTTATCTGACATAGAAGCTTCACGATGCACAGTAGATACAAAAACATTCTTATGAGTTAAGGCAAACTCATCAGCCAGCACAGCAGCCGCAGAGAGCAACACAACCTTTTGTTCGTTTAAATATACAACAATACGGTCTGGAAGACACTTTTTAAATTCCTCCAGAAGTATGAGCTCTCAAAGCTGCTCAAACTTGGTCACCTTGCTGGCTTGACACCACTTATCAAAAAGAGCACCTTTCTCTCGGGCAAACTCTATATAAGTCTGGTTGACAATTTTTCCATGATTCCTAAACTTTTGCCTGTAAGCTTCCGGCACCAACTCATATGCACGTAACACAGTGGTTTTAACAGTATCATAATTTAGGCTCTGCTCCACTGAGAGTGCGGCACACACTTCCTGAGCCTTCCCTATCAATTTGCACTGAAGTAACAGAGTCCACACATCCTTTGGCCACTTAAGGGTAGTGGCAATACGCTCAAAAGCATTAAAGTAGGAATCTACTTCAGCTTCCCTGAAGGGTGGAACGAGTGCGATATGCCGACTTACGTCAAAGCCATCATGAGGAGACAGTGTGCTAGATAATTGGGGCCGAACCACAGGCTGGCGCTCCAGCTCTAGAAGCTTAACTTTAAGGTGCATAGCTTCCAACTCCATTTCCCGAAGACGGATTGTCAGTTGAAGCTCTTCCGCAGACATGCCAGAGACATTAACTGGGTCCACAGTAACGGTTTGTGGG
Organism: Hirundichthys speculiger; assembly: GCA_018398805.1. Taxonomy (NCBI): domain Eukaryota; kingdom Metazoa; phylum Chordata; class Actinopteri; order Beloniformes; family Exocoetidae; genus Hirundichthys; species Hirundichthys speculiger. Next base: position 1,446,841 of record JAGFBZ010000292.1, on the reverse strand, counting down.
GAGGGAGCCACTGATGGCACAGCAGGAGAGGGCACGATTGATGGCGTCTGATGGCGACCCGTATCTGGTGGCCCCTTTTCCTCATCCCCACCACCTACAGCCCCAATCAAAGACTTCTCCTGCAACGCAGCAATGACGAGTTCCCTTAATTCCAACTTCCGGGTACCCAACGGGACATCCACACCAAGCCAAGTGGCTATCAACATCAGGTCCGCCACACGACAAGCATCTACCTGGGCCAAGGTAGGATCTACCTTAAACGCATCCAGGTCAAACTCCATAACTACAGGAGAAAACAGAAGAAAGACAAAATCAATCAACACAACTCCAGAAACATATATGGAACAACACAAATCATTTCCTGGACGAGCCCCCAATATATGTTACGCCCCAGCCTAGGGGGAACCGGAGCAGAACATAAAGCCCCCACCCCTCTCTCCCTGCTCCAAGAACAACCATGCATCAACAGTTTAAAACAGAAAAGTTTGTTTATTTTTAACACAGCATGAGCAGACGTAGCATCAACCTTCAGGGGAGGCAAGGCCAAAATAACAAACAAAAAGACTTTCCACCCGTCTTACCTGCAGAAAGAAACCAAACAAAAAGACAGGTACTAACCTCCCTGGCCAAAAACAGGAGAAAACCCACATCAACAAAAATAGCACCCCCCCCCTACAAGCTACGATGCTGCTCCAATGCAAAAATCGACTTAAACTATAGTCAAACCAAATGTAGCAACAAACAAATGTGACCGCATGGCATAGCATGGCCTCCAGTTGGAGGCAGGGAGTGAGAGGAGGGGCGATGAAGTGGCAACCTCCCCCTTTTAAGGTCACACGGGCCAATCACCTGGCTGCCACCTGGAAGAGGAGAGACGATGAAGTGGCAACCTCCCATAGGCCAATCACCTGGAACAACAAAAAGGAATAAGACAAACTGATTGTGCCACCTTGAGCCCAGGAGGGCACCTGGCAGCAGCCTTACAGCAAAAGAACTGAATACCAAATGATCAAGGATCATAACACCATCCATAACTTTTTGAGTTATCTTGTACACAGACAGACAGATAAACGCCGGCAAAAACATAACCTCCTTGGCGGAGGTAAAAAGAAAAAGACTTCCACACCATATGCAGAAATGACACAATACTAAGGGCCTGATTTACTAAGATCCTAAATAAAGAGTACTAAATTGCGTGTGCACTGAAAAAGTTTGCGCGTGCTGTTGTTGTGTGTTTTGCGGGTGATCAACTAAGAATGCTCGCGCAAATGATAACGGGTGCAAACCACAGTATTTAAATGAGGTGTTGCGTGTCTTACGGTTTGCGCCATGGAGAGTCTGGATGGAAAGCAGGATAGACGCAAGCGCAAAATGAAATTTGACGAGTTGGAGTTAGAGATATTAGTGGAAGAGGCAAATAAACACATTCATGAACTAAAGCAAATAAATTTAAACATTACCAAAAGAAACGCAATATGGGAGAAAATCTGCGATAGAATAAATGCAGTTGGTAAAACAAAAAGAACGGCAGATTAGGTTAAAAGAAGGTGGCAAGATATAAGGCAAAGAACTAAAGAAAAAGTGGCCTTTAATAAAATAAAATAAAAAGCCTCCATAACCGCGGAGCACTGTCATTACGGAGATGCGTCTCTGCGCGCAGCTGTGGCATCAATGAGTGGAGCTGTGGCTGGAGCCGACTCGTCCTCACACACTACTCATTAGTAAAAAAAGTATATGTTTTTTCATAAAATCCATCCATCCATCCATCCATCCATCCATCCATTAGCTTCCGCTAATGGATGGATGGATGGACCCGAAGTCGGGTCGCTGGGGCAGCAGCTTCAGTAGAGAGATCCAGACCTCCCTCCCCCCGGCCGCTTCCACCAGCTCCTCTGGGAGAATCCCGAGGCGTTTTTCATAAAATGATGTGGAAATAACCCATTTTATTACAACTGAAATTGTGCTTGGGAGGAGTATTTTCACCGGACATTTTGACCGGAGAGATTATAAAATCCCGGACTTCCGCATATTTTACCAGACAAAGTCCAGCAATTACCAGACAACGGAAACCCTGGTGCCTCCTGTGGCAACCTTTTGCTGAATAATACTCGATTTAACATTCAAATAAAATATTTCTCCTTTTGCATGTGCAAACAAATTTACACGAGTCCGAAAGACTCTCTCTCTGCGTATTCTTTGATTTTGGCGATGTCGCCTCCTCGCCACAATAACAGCAGCCATCGGTGCGTAATGCTGGACAGAATAGCACCTTCCTTTCGAACGTACTAAATACAGACGCAATCACAATCCCCGCAATTACTTTCAGGGTTGGTAAATCTCATTGCGCGTGGTAAATGAACCTATTTGCATTTTCCCCTCCCAGTATTTAGCGCTTTCTGGCGGGTACGCCCCATATTGATTATTCATCAGGGCAAAAGTGCTAAATGAACAGCGTGTGCTATTTTCCTCATTTGAGAGGCGCAGTCCTCTTTGCACGCTGTTAGTAAATCAGCTTGCACATTGGTTTGCGGGTGATGTCAAGTTTGCACACGTTTTTACGCACGCAAACCTTTAGTAAATCAGGCCCTAAGTGCGCAGGATGCAAAATGATGGCGGATATGTGATGGAAATCAACCAAAAATGTTCAGTGTAACTTTGTCACAATTATGCTCTTTTTACACTGTAGAAAAATACTTTGAAATCCAGTTTTATGCAAGAGCACAGTTCTAAATGTAGCTTACAAACACTGACCTCTATCATGTCATTCCTGTGCAATCTGGACTTGAATTTTAGATGCCAGTGTCTCAGCCTGCACACAGTTCTTGTTGTTTATTGACCTCTCTACAATGCCTTCCACGCCATTTATCATTGAAACTGGTGACTCATTGTTGATGGATATCAGGATGAAAAAGAAAGGCCTGACCTGCAGTCTGTCTGTCTTAGGTTTCTATTTCTGTGAAATACGGTTCTGGTAGCAAGTGGATTTCAAGTGAGCGATGCCATTGCATAGTTTTTATTTATATCGAACTCAAAGGCCTTATTTAAAACTGTGCTTCTACCTTTGCAACAAAATAGTACAACTTTGTTTCTAGTAACCTTAATATTTACTTTTTATAAAGGTCTGTAAAACTCATTTATTGAACCATAATTTTTCACTATAAAAATACCAGGTCTTGCAAGGTTTTTTTTTCACTGTTATTTTGTAAATTTTTTTTTTTTTTTATTGCTTTACCAGTCCAGGGCACACCCACCCTTTTGCCTGAAGACCACTGGGTTGGCAGCAGTCCCCAGTTCCCCAGTGAATGCATAGAAGCAGCTATACATAATAGATTGGCTTTTAACAAACATGCAACGCTTCTTGACCAAGTGTTGTGACATTTGGCTGACACAAAATCCATATTGTTCATTTGTTGGCTTTTCTGGGGGGGTTTTTTTGTTTCGTTTTTTTGCTTTTTTTGGGGTCTCAGTCCCAAAAGGGTGGAGTGTTCTTTTCTGAGTGATGTTAGGAGTGATGTGCTGCCTCAAGTGGAGGGAATTGAGCAGGAGATCGACAGATGAATCAGAGCAGCATCTGCAGAAATTCTGACTCTGTACCGGTCTGTTGGGGTGAAGACAGAGCAGAGCCAACTGTCATGATTTCTGGAACGTGATCAAAAGAACACAATCGCAGGAAAAGCTCTGCCTCTCGGGGTTCCTTTCCAGTAGAACAGAACAACAATCAACAAATATAGAAAGTTCTCATTTACTGTAAAATTAGAACACAGTAGCTGCACTGGCGTCTGGTGTGTTTTCCCGGTCCCAGCGTGCTACTCCGATATAAAGGAAGAGAGATGATTAACCACATCTCAATCAGTCCCTTCTTGGCGCTCTTCCCGAAAACACTACTCCACATTTCCCCCTTCAGCTAAGTAGAAACAGCACCCCCCCACCACCACCACACGTGGGTACAAGCAGCTGAAACGGAAGTGAAGGGAGGGAGTCTGGTCATCCTCCACAGGGTGGCTGGACTCTCCCTTACAGACAGGGTAAGAACTTCTGTATCTGGGAGAGACTTGGAGTAGAGTCGCTGCTCCTCCACATGAAGAGAAGCCTGTTGAGGTGGTTCTGATGCCTCCTGGACTTCTGCCTGAGCAGGTATTTAGGACAGATTTAGGACACGCTGGAGTGTTTATATGTCATGGCTGTAACAACAAGGTAACTACTCTGAAAGTCATATTGTCAAAGTCAAATTGTCAAAGTCATAGCAGCACTGAAAGCCTTTTCCTGAATTCATTGACAAACTTTCTGAGAGTGGAAAACATGCTCCAAGATCAATAGTACTCTCCGCCACATCAGTGCACCACAGTGTTCAAATATGACAGTGAGAAGGTTCAGCATACAGCACGACATTTAAAGATAAAATCCTGTTTCTAACATGGATACGGAAAATGAGGTGTTTTCTTCAGTGAAACTGGTCTCATAACGTGGCCACTGCAACACACTGAAAACTTGAGTGAGTGCTGCTTTATTTTCCCACATTCCACCGCACGAAACAAATAAGCCTGGTTTGTATTTCCCATCTGTTTTCTGTGTTCAAAAAAGAAAAAAGTGTCTCTTTTCTTCCTTTATTCCATCTTTCATTCAGAAAAATGTCTCAATCTTTCTGTTTTTCTAATTTCATTATGAAAAGGAGAAAGCAGAACAAACAACATAAACACCCAGATGCAACTTTACTGTCATTTTGCTACACCCATGTGGTTGCCTCAGCTCCATGTAAACAAATGTAAACAAACAACACTTGATAATTACAATAATAATTTTATTTACATTCCTCTTCAATTGAAGCACTTTGGAGGAACAGGGCAAAAGGCTGAGCGGTCCATTACTGGTAGAGGCCCCCTGCTGGGTGTGATTTTTGGCTGTGAAAGAGTCTTATATGGTGATTCTTGGGCAGCAACAACACAAAACTGGTTCTTTAAAAAGCAAGTTGTGAAGGAAGTTGAATTATATCCTTTTAAATGTAAAGCATGCTGAGCTGACGAGCTGAGGATAATAACTGGATTGGTAAAATGCCCACAATTAGACTTCATTAAATATTAATCATGAAGAAGTCTGTCAAGATGTTAGGTCAGTATATTTAATTATTCTTTTTTTTTAATTTCTATTGCATATTAACACCTATATGCATTCCTCCCTGTGATGTGCTGACGTCATAAATGGAAAGACCTTGAATTGTGCTGTAGGACTGTGCCCCGACTTTCTGCTTATCTTATTCAAATATAATAAAATATATTGCCCACGTCTGCCTGAGCAGTAGCTGTGCTCATGAAGGGATGGGCACATTTTAAGAGCAGCAAAATTTCCTTTTTTTAACTTGTGTTTTTTTTTTCTCCTTCAAAAACAAAGTTGTCTGATAAACTGACTTCAAAAGTCAAATATCTTGACTCTTGACTGGATAATGAAACCCTCTAATAAAACCTCATGTTTCTTTCACTTTTTTCTTAATTATTAATAAGGAATTACTGTGAGAGATATGCCAAGTATTTATGATCTCGAATGTAAAGTGTCAGCATATAAAAGTGTCCCCAACCGATAAATCCAATGAAAAGATGGCCTGTAATGTTGGTTTTCTTTCTTGTTTTTTTTTTTTTACATTAACTTAGCCTTGCTACATAATTTGAATTGCTTAACCTACAGTGTCGATAAGTTTGCATGAAAAAAAGTAGACCACCCTGATTCAGGTAGTTCCCCGTATTTTCTGGACTAAAAGCTGCGCTTGAATAAGCCGCACCCATTAAAAAGAAAATATATATTTGTCACATATAAGCCACAAACTATAACGCCGGTAACCACTGAGAAATAAGATTTACATCGAAATATTTTGTACCATAAGGGTTTATTAATATACCTGAACTGATTTTTCTTCCTCCTGTGTACTGAAACCACCCCACACAGCAAAGACATCCGGAACAGACCCGCGAAATGGACACCGTATCGGGGTCCACTTGCACTCAGTGCCGGATCCGCTTTGGAGCCAGATGGCGGACCTGCTGGCTCCACGCTGTGTCCAGTCCACATCTGCGATTAAAACCTTACCTCTGCAGCGGGTCCGCTCAGAACCCTGAAATCCACTGGAGAACCAAGAAACTGACTGGACAAACTGATAAATCCAGGTGTGTCCGTGTAGCTACAATGGTCAGACACACCTGGATTAATCAGTTTGTCCAATAATAACAGGTATTGATGCTCACAAAATGAATGTAGAGTAGTATAGCCAACATAGGCTACTGAACAAAAACAGAATAACCTTTGACTTGGTTTGTTTTTTTGTTTTTGCACTTCCTGCTAGAGCGCCCCCTGAGGGCTGAAGAAAAATTCATAGAAAAGCTGCATCTCTGTATAAACCTCATGGTTTAAAGCGTGGGACAAAAGTAGCGGCTTATAGTCCGGAAAATACGGTAGTTCTAGTGATCAGGGCACTGGGAGCTGTAACCTCCACGCTGGATTGGTGGCTCCAGCAGATATCAGGAACGACATCTGAGATCTCTGTCCAGAGATCTGGGAACAGCTAAGATCTTGCACAAAACCGCAAAACCTGTGTGTGTGTGTGTGTGTGTGTGTGGATGATATTTTTGGTGGTTGTAAATGTTAAAGTCACAATAGGTTCTGGCAGGAAACTTCAATGGGTCATCACTGTTAGAGTCAGATAAAGCCTGACTTTTCATACTTGATTTTTCTTTTAAAGTGTTTTTTTTTTTGAAAGGTTATCTATGGATAGAAATAATACTGATAGAATAAAATTGATAAAAATTACAAAGAGCTGCAACTAAATTTTCTTTTTAGCAGTAAACAGCAGTATTTTGGCAGGTGATTACTGTAAATTCTGTTGTCAATTCTTTACTGCACATTTGATCTTTAATCTTCCATTTCTCATCTTCATTGCCCAAGATTGGACATGAGCGTAGGTTGTACGAGAATGAAAGCATCTTTAAATAACTCCTCTCCCTTTTACTCATCCACCTCAGGTCCTCTTCATCCAGCCATATATCTCTTGCATGTTCCTTTGTATAGGCTTGACACCTTTAAATCTTTCTGCTTTTTCTTTTTTTCTGATTTCTGGCACTCCACTTCAGTGCCATTAATCTTGTACTGTCCTTGAATCTTGCTCACTCCCTCTTTGGTTTCCTTTGTTCTTTTTTGTCCTCCTCTTCCTGTAAGTCTCTATCTCCACTCTCATAAAAATTGCTCCACCGTTTCCATGCTGCCTTGTTGTCCTTCTGTGTTTATTGCTACATCTTCTCTATGTCACCTTCCCTACCTTCCTGAGCAAATAAACACTTCTGCTCAAAGCTGTGCTTCATCTTTTACAACCAAGTGAAATGAAAAAGGGTTAAAAGTTAATGTTACACGTAAAGACATTCAATTCTTATCTCAAGGAATGCCAGCTCGCCTCTCCAGCATCTTATCATGAAGGCGCAGCTTCGCTAATAATCCCATAGCTCATACTTTCAGTTTCCTATAGCCATATTTATTCATCAATGCATTGCTCCCAGTTTGTAGATATAGACTTGAACCAACAAGCCCAGCAGAAGAAAATCAAAGAAACTGTTTATTTTATTTGATAAACCCAGTCCTTGTTTACTTATTTTTTTTTACCCTCCATCAAAAGCTTCATCTACATATCCTTTTTTTCTCTTTACATCTTCATTCATTCTTTATTTTGGTACTTCACGAGCAATACTGAAAATGCAAAATAGGTTCATAAAGTGTGAAATTTTGTACAGATAAGGTTACCTGACCCAGGAGACATATTATCTTGACTGGTCCTTGTGAATTATATTCTTCGATGAAGCAATGAAACCTTAAAATAGGTCCTACATATTACTTAATAGAGGATTTCAGGTCCCAAATGAGGCACCGTTCTGCTGAAAGAATTACCAACGTCCTGGGAGCTGGTGTCTCATCTGCCTCTAAATCAACTCAACCTTCACCCAGTATCTGAGCACTGGTGCAGCTCCGTGTCATCACGGTCACTGGCTTTTGCTAATTACATCTTGGATTATCTTTCTCATCTTTGAACATGAATAACCCAATGGTTGCTTTGTTTTTTCTTTTGTTTTCTCCAAAGAACACCAAAACATGCACTCATTTGATTATAGAATATTTTTCAGACAAGCCCATCCCCAGAGGACGGAAGATCTTTCTGTGCACATCTGGATTGATGCTTTCACCTTGTGCAATCCAATTTCAGGTGACATTTCTAGACATAGGGGTGGAGTATGTTTAGAAAGAATGGTTGTCCAAGGTGCCCCCGAAGTCTGTGTAATTTACTGATTGCAGTTGTGTGATTGTTTTTGATGCAGCGCTGCTGACGGGTCAAATATTACACAATAAACCTATAGTGATTATCAACTCATTGGTCTTCCCTGCAACAAGTCTCAACCCCTCCCCCCCCCCCCAACAAAAAAAAAAAAAAGAAAAAGAAGGATACCTGTTGGCAATGTCTATAATATTTATAATAGGCTAATTACAATCAAGAATGTGTCCTTTCAGAGGCTTTTTTGTCCTTGTGATTATATCACAAAACATCCCCTCAGACATAAACAATGTGCTACTTAGTCAATATTCACTAATGCAAACAAATTTAAAGTAAATGAAAACAAGTCAAAATGATCATGGATAACGCTCAAAGCAAGACTGAGCATGTGTGTTAAATACTTGGAATACTTCTTTTTTAAGTGTAATGTTAGGTTACTGTGAATCCAAAAACGAGGCAGGAGAGGATGTTTGTTTTAAGATAGGGGCAGAATGCATGATGTGCAGCTGCACTTTTTTTCCTTTTTGTATACAGGTTTGTTTTCCATCAGCCTCATTTTCTCAGCATGCCAATTGATTTTTTTTTGAGTTTGAAAAAAAAAATTGTGGCTGCAGACTACTGATAAAGAAAATTACAGCTGAAATTTATCAAAGCCAAAAATCATCCCAGCATGCATTCTCATGTGCATGATTGTGTTTGTATGGAGACAGAGGGTTTTCTTGCTTTGGCATATGCCAGTATGTATTTGTGTATTTTTACGTGTGCACTTTCTGTGTATGGTTTCCTACCCCCCCTCCGGAGAGACCCCACGCACAGTCTGTCTCTGAGTGATTCAGCATGCATTTCCACAGAGGCAAGAAACACTTAGTGAAGGGGCAGAGAAGAAAAGGAGATGCAAAAGGACTTAAAGTTTAAGAAAGAGTAACATCTTGGGGAGGGGGTTTAGACATATTTTTGAAAAAAAAAAAAGAGGATAAATATGTAAACTAATGATAATTTGCTTCCATGCTTAAACAGTTTAATGGATGCGTCAATCATCTTTACTTCTGAAATATTTTTTACAGTCACCCTGTAGCCATTTTATAACAACAGGTGCTGGCAATCTCTAGTTATATTTTGCATGCCGTTTTTTTTCTTTTTCTTATTTTTCAGTATGAAAAAGTATGAGGGATAGAAAAATAAAAGGGGGGTGGTAAGGAAAAACCAGAGAAAATGAAGAGTGCAGAAAAAGAGTGGAAAAGGTTTCCATCATTCATGATTTAAATTAAGGCTTTTTTGTTTAATGAGAGTTTTAAAGAAAGATGAGAAGAAAACAGAAGGAAAACTGAAAACTATATATATCAGATCATATATGTCATTAAAGATCATCAAAATATTTGTAAAATCAGACAAACATAGCCTGGATAAATGCAAAAAGCAGTTTTTAAATGATGATTTCATTTATTAGTGCCTATTAAAAAGCTATTTAAACCAACCTGGACCTCCGTGGAAGAGTAATAGTCCCCTAAACTTAACACCTCAGGGGCGTCCACATCCAGTTCTCGAGAGCTGCTGTCCTGTATGTCTTAGATCAGGGGTGTCAAACTGATCCGTGAAAGGGCCGTGGAGCTGCAGGTTTTTGTTCCAACCATGCAGAAACACAGCTGACTCAATCAACTGAACTGGTTAAGACCTTTAGTGAAGACAACTAGTTGACTATAACAAGTCAGCTGAATTGCTGCATGGTTGAAACACAAACCTGCAGCCACACGGCCCTTTCATGGATCAGTTTGACACCTGTGTCTTAGATGTTTCCTTGTCACAACACACCTTGATTCAAATATATGGGTCGCCTCCACATCGTCACACTACCACCACCATTTCTTTACTGTCAGTATGATCATCTTTTTTTTGAAATACTGTGTCATTTTCACACCAGATGTAATGGGAGACAAACCCTCTAACAAGTTCTACTTTTGCCTCATCAGTTCACTGAGTATTTTCCCAAAACTCTTAAGGAACACCATGATATCTTTTGACAAATGTGAGACAGACCTTAGTGCTGTTTTTGATCAACAGTGCTTTTCACCTTGGAACTCTCTCATGGATGCCACTTTTGCCCAGTCTCTTCTTTACTGTTTAGTCATAAACACAGTCATAAACTGACATTAACGGAGGCAAAATGAGGCCTTCAGTGCTTTAGATGTCAATCTGGGTTCTTTTGGGACCTCCTGAAATAAGTCATTGATTCGTTGATAACTCTAACCCTAACCATTGTGTAGGGAAGTTAGCACTGGGTTTAAAGGGTGTTTTTGTTTATTATTTTGGCTTTATCTCAACTTGAGGATTTTTGTCTTCACTTTTTATCACTTTGTGATAACTGAACCAATCACTTTACTTGTTAACAGATTTTTGTACAGGTTTGGGGATCGGGTGGATAAGCAGGCACCCACCCTACATTTAAGGTTAGACTCCAAACTTTTCTTTTCTACCAGTCATCTCACCAGTTGGGGCAGATGGCCGCCCTCCCTGTGTCTGGATCTGCTGGAGCTTTTCTAGCACTGTTAATAAGGATTTTTCCTCTCCACTGTCGCCTCATGCTTACTCTAGGTTGCGCTACACTGAAAATTCAATCAAATCTGTTGAGTTCCATGTGCTAATTATGACTTGTTTTTTCAAAAATTTGGACTTTTGCACACAATTTGAATCATTTGGATTATGAATTTCAGTATGAATTGGAATTTGAATGAAATGGATCATGAATTGAAATGAGTTGGATTATAAATCGGAATGAACTGGACTATTCTTGAATAACTGAATTGGACTGAATACAGTTGGACTAGAATTTGGACTTAATTGGACTTTATTGGATTATATGTAATTTAGAATAGGTTTTTTTTTTTTTGGAAAGCATCTTGAGATGACCTTCATGTGAACTGGTACTATACAAGTAAAACTGAAATGAATTGAAATTATTTGAATTTCTGAGCATCCCAGTCTTATTTGATGTGCCAGCCCACCACGTAGGACTGTGCATTTGTGTGGTCAGACAGAGCGTTGTGCTCTAACATATTATCAGTAGCTTTGTTAGCACTACCAAACACCACGTCTCATAAACTTGTCCAGTAGGGTTTATTGTAATGTGTGACTATGTGTGTGAGTGTGTGGTAGATGTGTGTAAGAAAAGGAGAAAAACACAACTGCAAAACATAACCAGCTTACATTATAGAGATGGGGTAAAGGAGTCAAGAGAACACATTTGTCATGTTGCTCATGCAGTACAAGACCACATTATGCCTTATTTAGTATTTAGCTGTGGCGGCAGGCAGGAAAAGTGGAAAGACAAATGCCAAAAATTCATAGTGGTCTATCATTCATCCAAAAGAACTTAAAACATAGCCCTGAAACATTTTAAACATTACAGTAAATATGCGCATGAATATGATGTATTATATATAATGAGAACAGTCACTGATGTAGAGTTGTAATGCATCGCAGACAGTGCAAACCCATTTTAGACGTCATCAGCAGAAATCAAAAGTTAATAAAGTGTAATAATTTTAAAGAGCCTGTGGAATTGAAACACCAATCAACAAAAAGAGCATGATTATCAAAGAGTCAGCAGCTACATCATTGTAAAAAAAAAAATCATAGAAAAACTGAATATGATTGATTTTCACATCAAGCAATGTTCACATGAGGGACATGACACAATGTTCTTCTGGAAAATAATCAGTGTTCTTGTGGATGTTAGCTAAAACTCTCTTCTAAACGTTATTACAATCCAAACAATGCCAGCCTGACAATGACATCCCTTGATGGCAGTTGTTTTTTGACCAGTGGACTTCATCCAACTATCCTGAAGAAAGAAAAAAAAGCTACTCAGGAATGGTTCAAAGAACAAACTGAGCCCTGTCCTTCACATGGTGAATTTACAAGATGCCCAATTGATCAAATGTTCATGTAACTAAGTATATTATGTCATTATTGATAAAATCCACAGAACCAGTCTGCCAATGTCCCACCATCAGTGCCCATTTGGATAAGGTTACAAGAGAAACTGCATCATATAGTTTCAGAGAAGTTGTGAACAGCTTGTTGAAGCACAATTTTAAATGAGAAGATCTGGTTTTGGTCTGCTTTCATGGCCTGTGACAGTTACTGTCAAGAGACAACAAATCAGTCAGAACCGTAACGGCACAGCTTACAAAGCTGGGAAGACAAATTTCACTGTGTTGGGACGCTGGCTCAGTGACAATAATAAATCTGATTCTGATTCTGATTCTGAATGTAAAAGATTATTTTGATTGCCTCCACACTTACACGGGTCCATAAATTAAATAGTGCCATACATTGTTGTGGGAACATAACTCATTAAGTGCAAAATGACACCAACAAAATTGTGCAGCAAATGCTGAAGCTACCAGCTTAAATTCCATCTATTTCCAATCCATTCCAATTTAATAGTAAATTTTGAGTTTACAAGAATTTCAGTGATGTTTGTTAACCAAATCTAAATAATTTGGTCATGTCTTAGAAAATGCCAGATAATCTAAGTACTAATTCCTTTGTTTTTTGAATGCGTAAAAGGAAGTAAAAGGTCAGAAGAACGGATATGATTCTGAGTTAACAAATCTAGGTAGTCTTGAAACTACACCTAAAAGAAATCAAGCATTGATTTTTTTTTTTTTTTTTACCCAATCAGACCTTTGATTTATTTCATTAACCTGGGGTTAAAATTAACATTCAAATTTACAAAAGCCAAAAAAATTAGGAGAACTATAATCTGATCAAGTAAGAAACCAAAAAATGGCATATCCTTTTGTAAATAACATTCATCCAGAATCCAGAGTCAAACGTTATTGTGGATAACGTAGGTTTCGATGCACCCTCTCTGCTCCGCTACCATTCATGTTTCCATGGTTTTTATAGCACCGCATGAACAGATCCTGCCCTCTTCTATCACTACATCCTTTATGTACGTGTGCTTCTTTCCACATTCTTGCCAACAAAAAAAAAAAAACAAAAAAAGGAGGCCAAACGTGCAGAGATTGGATCACCTCTGTCTTATTGGTGTTTTGCAGCCCTGAACATTAGGTCACATTCACAGTCACAGCTGGTGCAGAGATTCAACTTACCACTCAGCTCCAACCATCAACAGGCAGAAGCAGCATGATTCATTTTATGATTGGACTCATTAGCAAAATCGAATGCATCAACAAAATAGGTGGCTTGTCAAATATTCCGCATTTCAGATCACTGAGTTAACAACAGCAAAAAAAAAAAGCTTCATAAATATAATTGGTGGAGTTCACAACTTGAACTAACTTCTACTTGAAAATGTAGGATGTTAAAAAGCTCTCACCATGGCGATGAGTGCAATGAATCACCGTTATTAAAAATTGTATGTAATACCAATAACCTATCTAACCGGACAAAATGTAGCCAAGGAACAAGAGGTGGGATGATGTATAAAACATTTAGGATATGACTCTATCAGAGGTGTTAAAATTGTGTTATGCAACGCATCCACCTCTGTTAAGTATTGTCTACAGTTGGTTAAAAAGGTTTCCATTTACAACATCCCATAACTCATTCAAATTGTTAAAGGAAGTGTGGGCTGGTGCAGGAGAGTTTCTACACTGAGTCATCCTTCTCTGAATATATTAATATTTTGGTTGTATTTACAGTCATATGCACGGTGGCTTGGTGGTCGGCACTGTTGCTTTCACAGCAAGAAGGTTCCTGGTTCAAACCTCAGCAGGGGTCTTATTTTATTCTGTGTGGAGTTTGCATGTTCTTGCGTGGGTTTCCTGCAGGTACTCTGGCTTCCTCCCACAGTCCAAAGACATGCATGTCAGGTTAACTGGTGGTTCTAAATTGCCCGTAGGAGTGATTGTAAGTGTGTGTGGTTGTTCGTCTACATGTGGCCCTGCGATGGACTGGTGACCTGTCCAGGGTGTACCCCTGCCATTTGCCCGAAGAGAGCTGGGATAGGCTCCAGCAGATCCCTGTGACCCTGCATAGGATTAAGCGGGTACAGATAATGGATGGATGGATACAGTTATATGAAAAAAGAAAGAACTCTCCTTTCTTTCCATATCCGGACCTGGTTGTTTCATCCAGATAAATAAAGGCACCATGAGATATTTTATGTGTTTTTGTTCATCTGAAATTGCATACATGATGGGCAACATAGTATGTATTTATTTTTTTATTCTATTATTATTATTTATTTTCGTTGCTGTTATAAAAAAAGTGCCATATGGGGACAGTGAGACGTTGTTTGAATAATGCTGTTTTATGTGTCCATGACTTTTCCTTTGAAACGTGAAATATCGTCGCTCAGATGTTATTTATATGATTTTAGGACACGTAGTCGTCTGTAGAAATTATCTCAAGTGTTTTTTTAGACAATTATTAAAAGTACTTGCATCTGGTTTTAATCATTGTCATTTGCTTAAACAACAGCTTGTATGTGAGTAACTGACCATCTCTGCTGTATACAATGGGGATTAAAACCACTTTGCACACTCGTCCGTGGTCAAGTGTCTTGTTTAAGTGTTGTATAACTGCCTCACTAGAAGCTCTCCAGATAACAGCTAAAACAAGATACTCAATTATTATATTTTCTACTGCAATTGCATAGTCATTCTATAATAGCTTAAAACTTAGAATGTACAGTGGTACCTCTACTTACAAATGTCTACATACGAAATTTTCAGGTTACAAAACATCTCAACGGGAAAATATTGCCTCTTGGTACGACAGAAATTTCAGGATACAAAAGACAAAAATACAGTACGCGCTGCTACTCGCAGCTCCCAGAGTTTACCAAACGTAAACATACTTGCAGCTTCTCTGCCACTGGCTATCGCTTAGCATCTTCCTGGCATCCCATTGACATTTTAGGAAAATTCCATGAAGTTTTGGAATTCGTTGAAAAGAATCACCCAGAAAAAGTAGCCCTACCCACTAGTCGGGCTATCGCTCACTATGATGACGTTTGCCTTGGCACATTTTCGAAGGATTGTTAAAACCCAACAAAACGTCCTTGAATTGGTTCTTTACAAAACGTCAGGCAAAAACCACTGCTGAGAGAGAAAAGGTGACGACGATAGCAGTTAAAAGGTAAATTAACATAATTTTTATTCTTTACTTTATTATTTGTTTTTTAAAATTATGTACAACTCTCATTCTATGTTTATTGTGCAGTAATCTAATTATAACATGTTTTTGTTTTGATGCATTTTTATGATTTATAAAAAATTCATGTCTGAATTTTGGGGGATCTTGGAACGGATTAGGGCATTTACGGAATTTTCAGGTTACAAAACTACTTCCAGAACCAATTAATTTCATAAGTAGAGGTACCAATGTATTTTCTTTTTTAATGTTTTTCAAATTATGGGTATAAAACATTATCCACTGCTGTTTTTTGAGTTGAACAACCTTTTTTTTTTTTTCTTTTTTTTTTTCTTCAAAATAGTCTCAAATTTTAGTTTGGTAGGTTTGTCAGAGTAGTAGTGACATGCATCAAAGGCGGTACACTTGCATGACACATCTGGCAGTTAAATGGACCACAGTTTCCATTAAAAAAAAACATTCTGCTGAAATTTTTCAGACCTGAACACGCATCTGTTTTTGTCTTCTCCCTCTTTTTTGTTTTCTTTTTCCCTGTCAAGTCTAAAAGAAGCAGCATGAAAAAGCATTCAAGAGATGACAGATTGTGGCATTATTGAATTCATATGCGGTGGGACCAAAGGAATAGCAGGAGGTGATTAAACATGCGTTTACATTTGCAGAGAAAAAGTTCAGTCTTCACTCCTGCTGGATCTTCATGTATAATGGATGACAAAATGAAACGGGCAGACAACCCACCATTCTTTGCTATTTATCACTCAGTCCTCAAGCAAAATGCTTTGTTTCTATGAGTTTAGTCTTAAAATCTGCCTCAAAGCGTTGTCAGCTATTACCTTCCCTCTTTGGAAGCTGGATTTCAAACACAGCTACCTCCTCCTCCTACTACAGTAAATAAAGCAGCAGCCACTCCGAGCCTTTATCTGCCCTCTTATCATCTTTAGTTTTACATTTTTTTACATTTTCCTCCCACATAATAAAAAAGGGCCATCATGTTTTTTTTTAGGTCTTTCTCTTTCCTTCAGTGCTTTTTTGTTCATGAAAAAAGATGTCAGAAAGGAAAGAAAGAAAGTCCAATAGAAAGGGAGCAGCTGTCTTTCAAAGGAGAAGCTGCTTCCAAACTGTTTCGTTTGTTGTCTGGACTTTTTTTTTCGTTCTCTTTTTTGCTCGGTTTGACAACATCATTGTGAAACAAAAGGATGTAAGCCTTCTGGAAGGGTTGTAAAATGAAAAGAGGGACCTTTCAAATGGGCACAATGTGGTAACCTTGAATTTATTCTGTAATTCTCTAAATGTTTTCCATCTACTTCTGGCTGGTTCATGACAGAAATACCACCCTTTTTAGACTAAAAACTAGTTGTTCAGAACAACTTTGCTTATTAATGAATTTTTTTTTTAAAAAAATTGGACAAGGAGTATTTTCTTTTCCTTCTTTTCAACTGTGAAAAAAGGGAAGATCATTCATTTTGTGTCAGCTTTCTCTCTTTGAGATTTACAGCTGATACATCTCCCAGCAGCTGTTTCTGCTGGATAATCTCACCGAGGCATGACACATGTGGTGTCTATAGTTTATTTTATTTTATTCATTTATTTATTTCTTCATTTTTAGAATTTTGAGATCAAAAAAGTAGATCCAACTCAACTGCTCTCTCTGATAATCCCCAGGTAATTGATTCATTCAAACTCTTCATGAACATCCTCCTCTTAACCTGCCTTTAGCTGTAATGGTCAGTGCCAACGCACACTTGAGGGAAATTGGTGACAATACTTCAAAGAGTGAGTGCTTAATTCCAAATCTTCAGGTTAAACCTCAGCTGCTCCCTCAGTTTGAAGTCAGAGTTCCTTAAGTACTGCCAAAGTACGCATCAAAATAAGTTTGTACTTGAACTTTAATGGTCTCATCGGAGTTCCTCAGAACGATCCACAGGATTAAAGCAATTTCAGTTAATCAATATGCTGGCAGTTGTACAGTAATGTATTAAAATGCACTTTCAAAATGTAGCAAAAAGGTCAAACTATGAAATATGGATTTTTTTTTCCCAAAAACACCACAACTTTTTTTTTCCAAAAACACCTCAACTCATGCATGATTTGTCTATCTACACGTTACCTAAGAGAAGACAATGAGATTGAGTTCAATTCCCAGATTTAACCAAAGGTTAATGTCGCTTAATATCAATTCACACCAGTTTAACGAAGGCTCCATTTCTTTTTTTTTTTTTTTAAACTGCATACTTTGTACTGCACACACAACACAGCACTAACTACTGCATACTGGCACAGCAGTTATTAGCACATAGCATGTCACTGTAAAAGCAATAATCCTGTGGCACAACTGGAAGGCAAACTACAGCGACACTACAGCGAAACCACCTGCCACTGTCATGGCACTTGGCATTATGGGATATGGTATGTGACGTATACTGGTCAGTTGCACATGAGAATCTTTCCCAGAAGTAGCGAACTATATGGGTATTTCCTACAAACTGCAGATGATGCAACAGCTTGCATCAAGGTACAGAATACAGTTTGGGAATAAATGGCAGGAAGACAAAAAGAGTAGACTGGCGTCTATATGTTTGGAGAGAAAAAAGATCAAACATGCTTGCAGAGTCTTTCATCATAAGTACATCTCAGGTTATTTACCCTCCAGTCTTCTTCAAATATTTTTATGTTTCAGCTTCAGAACAAGTATCTGGTATACTTTAAAGAGATAGCAACTTTTATGGATGCCAAAGCAAATGAGATGTTTTTATATGATTATGACTGTAACTGTCAGTCTCTAAATAGATAAAGTGGCCCAGAGAAGATGATGGAGGCCCTCGGGTGTCTCCACACGGATAGTTAAGGGAGGTTATAGGGACGTGTGGCTGAGTGAAATCCCATCTACAATGAGTCTTTTTCTACATGAGGCATTTTTTCACCTTTAACGTCCCAGTTCCTGATAATTTATTATCATCTTGCACTTTTCTCTTCATTTCTCCTCCCTCTTCCTATCTTTAATTTCCTCTCACATACTAATGCAAAATGTAACAAGACCCACCAGAGACAAACAACTGTCTGGAACTGACCACAGGTCTCCACTCAGTCTCCCCAGTGCCATTTCTATAGCTATTAGCCACGATCCAATTACCCAGTCACACTCCCCGTGGGATTGGCTTGCTCCAGGCTAAGCTAATTAGCAGGTACCTGATTGAATAGACAGGGGTAATTGTGGAGGTGCAATTGAAGTTGTCAAAAAAATGGAAAAAGGAATTTTGACAACCTTGAAATGAAAAAGAATAGGAACACTTATGGTCATTCATCCTTAATGCAATTAAAAACACTTAAGTTGAAGAATTTTAGTGCGTTAGCGTTAACAACCTACAGCCTTATTAGGATCAGATATTAAAGCTTTGAAGCTTTGTATTGTTTGGTTATTATGCAGCTATGGTGGCACAACAGTCCAAGCATGCTAAAGCAGACAGGACTGTCACTGAGACCACCAATATGTAAAATAAACTGCAGGCACAGAAGAACACAGTAGTAACATATGGAGACAATGAGAGCAGCATTACTGGCAGGGAAAATGTTATGGCGGATACTCGGTTTGGTAACTATGAATATACACACATGAATAAAGGAATCATCCTTGAAAGCCAAAAATGCATGCAACAAACCCGTGTGAGGAAGCCTCTGCATGTTTCAGCCTCCACATTGCAGGCGCTGTGTGGTAATTAAACAAATACACACAGCATGCACAATGAGGAGGCCCCAACACACCACTTCAATGCTGCTACTACATGCTAATCAGTGACTTGATGGAATAACTAATTAGACTAGAAGGAGAAGCCTCATGGCTCATTTCCAAACAGCTATGCACCATGTCTGTACAATAAGGATTAGACCCCCTAGTGCTCATTATAAGGAAAAGCATTTCTAAATGTATTAATTCATATTCACTGGAGCCAGTAAACATGGAAGCAACAGCAGCTAACATGAACAGTTTCATTTGCAAGTTTGGAGTTTACTAAAGGTAATCTGATCTATGGGCAGACAATAGGAGGACAAGGAGAAAGAGAAATTTTCAATTTAGATTCTTTTGTGAACTGTGGTAGTTGTTTTTGGTACAGAGGACCATGTAGAAGTTGAAACCAAGAGTATTGGTCATGATGTAAATGGCTTCACAAAAAGAGTTTTTACTTTACAATTTTAGGATGTTAGAGTCACTTTCAACTTCACTTACTCAAATGGCCAAAATCCCTCAGAACCTTTAAATATATATATATACATCATTGCCCATAAAGTTGGAATAAAAACATTTTTTTAACCTCTTCTCATGAAATTATTATGACAATGTGATTTAATCTTGATAGATTGCTTGTCTTAAAACATGTTTCCCAACCTAAAGACCGAGGTGTCACTCCAAGATAGTTCTGAAGTCCAACACACTCCACTGCTTCATCATAGAGATATCCATGTTTGTATTCACTAACTGACTGCCAATCCCAAATGAGAAAAATAACCGTTGCACAAAATATTATAGTTATTATATCATTTGTTGCCAGTCAGTGATAACTCCCAGGTCCGGAATAATGGGAAAGTGTTCATGAAAATAATCAGTTGCTTGTTGAAACTGAGAATCCCACTTCCTAGTAAGTGGCTTAACCCACGTTATGTGGGTTTGACCCTCTAACATGAAGTTACAGGCCTTCCAGACTGTAGCTTGAAAAAAAAAAAAAAAGAAAAAAAAAACAAGCTGCTGATGTAGTTTTAGCATCTCAGGGTGACACTATTGTGATATTATCCATACCCAGTCTAGCACATACATACCAGACAGATCTGACAATATGACTCATGTAATTTCCTGACTGAACAATTTTCTGGCTGGAAGAGGAAAAAGCTCAAAAAAGCCCATCACCTCTGGATTGAAGCAGATGGACCTGGTTAACTGAGATGACATGGAAATACACCATTGCTGAGGATGGTTCATATCATTTGTATCAACATTTGTGCTATTCATAGTACTTTTCCTTGTATAGCAGCTTTTATATCCTCAGTGATACACAAAGCTGCCAGTCAGTCCGTGTTCCCTAAATAAACCAACCTATGACAATAAAAGAGTAATGAGCCCTGACTGACCATTCGCAGATGAGCATGAAACCACACTTTAAACATCTGTGCATGTGGATTTAGGGTTACACTTTGGTGCCAGCTGAAGGGTCAGTTTGTGTCTGCATGCTGGAATCCAGTGTGGTAGTTGTCTCCAGATAAACTAACACAATTATGACATAAATGCTATATATTTTTTTATAGTTTGGTTTAAATGGGTTCTGATATATGGTTTTCATTCTGTCACTGAGATAATCTTTTTTTACACCTAATAATGCTTAACAGCATTTGAAGGTGCTGGGTTATACGAGTGTTGTGCACACATATAATGTTGTTGTTGTCTTTCTCATCCTTGTTACGGGTAAGTGTTTTTCCTCATCCCGCCAGGAGCCAGCACAGTGGGGAGGAGGGACAAGTTTCCGCCTCAGCTACAGGCCATTTGAGCTGACTTCCGTCTTCTGAGATCACATTTCTCCAATGATCAATCAACTGGTTATGTTTTGAAATCAGAATCAAAATTCATATGACTCTATTGCCAATTATCTCCCTTAATGATCAAATTCCCTCACATTTTAAAGATCCTTAAGTTTTAAAAAAGGAGCAGTGTTGCTCTCACACACCTTGTGTTTGGGAGGCACACACACACACACACACACACATATATATATATATATACACACACACAGATCACTTGTCAATCAAACAATTTTTCTTCAGTAAACTGAAATTGGGCCTCATTCATAAAATCTTCATTATTCTGTGAGCAGATTTGTACAAACATCACCTTCTTACTAAAAGCCTACTCCAGATTCACGGACGCTACATGAAACACATCTGTGAATTCCAATTGTTTGCAAGTTGGGAATACGCTCCTGCAGCTCTTTAATTAACATAAACCCTCACCCAGGGACCACCATATTAAGAGGTGCAAAGATGCAGACTGCCACATGATTCTCACGCAATTGTAAAAGCTTCGGGTAAACTCATAATCTCATTAATCCAACCTAGCAGGCAGTGCTGGAAAGTGCTCCGGTTTTGAAACGCTCCCGGTAAGACCTCAGAGCATGAAAAAAAAAAAAATCCCTCTTTATTTGCCAAACTATTGCTTTATTTCTGTGATCAGAGAAAAAGTGGCAGGTCTCACATCTATGTATATATCATATACATATTATCCTATATGGACCACTATTTTCACAATATATATATTCCTACTCATTATAAACATGGCATTACATTTCAAATGTAACAAATTTATCTTAATGAGCATTTTGCACACTTAAACTTCAGATTGTTTCTTAAAATATCAATCTGTGGATTAAATGGATTTGATAATCTGACAGAGGCCCACACAATGGATTTGGCCTCTTCCAGAGCCACCGATGGTGTCATGAAGATGTGGTGGTCGCATGTGATCCACGTTACAGCATCTCGCTCTTTAAACCCAAGAAGGTGTGTGCAAAATAATAATAGTTTACTACGTTGGCAAAACATGGCAATGAAACAAGTGGCAGAGATCCCTAACACACCTAAAGCTACTTGGAACACACCACCAATTATTCAGTAATTATATGCAGGTGGTTTGAAACAAATAGCATTCACGGGCTATTTAAACATCAGAAGTAATTTGTATAAGTAAAACATGTTTTTTTCAAAAGTGCTATGAATAAGTCAGTTTTTGAAAGTTTCCTTTGTCTGTAGATAGCTTTATTGTTTCTTCAAAAAGAGTAAAAGGTTTGTGAGCCAACAAACTTTCACTTACGGAAATTAAGGAGCTATAAATTTCCAGCATGTGTTTTAATAATATTTGTGTTAAAAGCAATGCATTCAGTGTCAACACTCCAGCAGTGTAACACATATGTATAACCTGAGCCATTATTAATATATTTTTTAGATATTTGAATTTGTTTTGTATCGAAATAACATTAAAAGGAGAAACTACCTAACACATGAATAGTAAGTTTTAAATTCAGTATATTGTAAGAACAATACTGCATCTTTTCTGATGCAGAGGATGGAAGAGGATGGAAAATCATATGAAACAGAGGATTTCTACTTAAAGACTTGATAATTATGAATTAATCCAGAATGCCTGACACTCCTTTCTCCCAGTCTTTATTTAGATGTTTTATTATCACTGAACTTTGGAATGACTTGATGAACGCAGCAAAGATCTCACAAGTGACCAGTTCTTCTCTGTACTTGTGTGCCTTCGTAAGCCCTGTGACAACTACTCATATGCTCTTTAATGAGCTCATGGTCTTTTATGGAGTGTCCTCATTTGGTTCTAACTAAAATTATTGAGCATGACCCTCACTAATGACCTCTTAAGGCTGTCCTGCTTACCCTTGTAGAAATGGTATAATTTCTAATAAATGAGTACAGCCATTAAATCCACTCTTTAGACTACATTTAGTACACAACTACATTTTATTAATATTTATTCGTGGATTTACTGCATTGACATACACCGTTATATTTGCCTTAAAAAGCAGCAGCAGCTTAACTGTAAATGTATTTATTTTTATTTTATATTTAACAGTAAAACACTTTTTGTAAGATTAAAATATTCTTTATTATGTATCTGTGAGCTCGACTAAAATTGTCCTAATTTGACAGTTGAGAAATTCATACTAATACTAAATATATGAAATATATAAAAACTGAGGTTTTAATATTTTCACATTACAACAATACTATATTTCTAATTAAGGAGTGAAAGCAACCATGCACATCATTTCATTAAGTTGGTCTGTCATGTCAACACTTCTGTGGTTCCAACAGTCATTTATTCATGACAGTTATCAATTTCCCTTTGAATAATCCTGCTTCATTTGCAGTCCAGTAACTGGAGCTTGAGGCATATTCTTATTAGTTCAGAAGTCGGCAACAGGTGAGTTGGTATAAAAGCAACACTTTAGGCACTTTAGATGGACAGAGGTTCACCAATCTGCGTAAACCATGTCTAACTAGAAAAGCACTTTCTGTTCGGCATGTATGTTTGTCATTTTTCTCACCTGAGCCTCAATTACTGTGTATTTTATGACCGTTCTGAATACATTATTAACTAGAAAAGCATTCGGAGAGCGCAGACCTCCGCCATATAGTGATTTGCAGATTGCGATCAGATTGGTTCAGATCCGGATCAGCCTTTGAAATTTGATAGAGGTTCCCATTGTCAATCCCTGAGTCAAATTTCATGAGTTTTGGGCAATAATTAATGGAGAAATTGAGAAACAAAATTTTTGGCCCCATTTACCACAGTGTTATCGAAAAATGTGAATGTTATCCAGAATCCAGGATTTCTTCAGGATCACACCCAAAATGAAATCAGTTCTTTCTTTTCACATTTCTGACAACTCCTGAAAATTTATTTAAAATCCATCCATAACTTTTTGAGTTATCTTAAACACAGACAGACAGACAAACGCCGGCAAAAACATTACGTCCTTGACGGAGGTAATAATGTGAAACCACACATAATCTACTTGGTTTTGATTTTCAGCTTTGATTGTGCTAAACACAGCAAGCATTGCTACTAAACATCTGCTGGAATTGTTGATAAATGCTGCACATCAGCTTGGAAAAAAGGTTTAGTTCATTCTGAGCACCTTGAATTTTTTACATTTTGGTTTCCTCATAAGAACTGCTTTTTTTCAATTCTTCCACAACATGTATATTACATTAAGGTCAAAGTTTGGACTTGACCATTTCAAACATTTACTTTATCTTTAACTACTCTTGAGTAAAACAAGTTATGTGCTTAGAGTCAGCGGGAAAGCTGGACCAAACCACGCTAACCTACTATCACGTGTAGTGAACATGATAGTGTGAAACACTATCATGTTTCACAAAAGGGATGAGGGTCTATCCTTCAATCTAATAAAGAATTGGCCAATATTTGTCTCCAAAGAAAATTATCTAAAATCTGCAATTGCAGAATTGGGATCTTAGCATATTTTTGACCATTTTAGAAAATCACAAATTTTTAGTCACTATTTTAATGAACGCTTATATCTATTTTCAATGGCTATTGCAACTATTCCTCACCAACAAACCCGTGCTTTATGACAGGCAGGGAGAAACACAACAATTCACACCCTTAGCTGAGGATAATCATTTTAAGAGTAACTGAAAAGAGCAAAGCACTGTTGCCTCACAGCAAGAAGGTTCCTGGTTTGAACCTCAGCAGGGGCATTTCTGTGTGGAGTTTGCATGTTCTCCCCGTGCTTGCGAGGGTTTCCTCCAGGTACTCCGGCTTCCTCCCACAGTCCAGAGACATGCATGTTAGGTTCTAAATTACACGTAGGAGTGATTGTGAGTGTGCGTGGTTGTTTGTCTACATGTGACCCTGTGATGGACTGCCGACCTGTCCAGGGTGTACCCCTGCCTTTTGCCCCTAAGAGAGCTGGGATAGACTCCAGCTGATCCCCATGACCCTGAATAGGATTAAATTGGCATAGATGATGGATGAAAAGAGCAATATAACGCCAATATTTTAGTACTGTCAATGACTTCTTAATGAAACTATAACTTCAACAAACTTTCAAATTTTTCACTTCTAATGCCAAAATTATTACCCAAAGACAATAAAAGAAAAGATGGTGATGGATAATACAACTATAGAAAAGCTGTAGCAGTTAAGGTGCCATTAAAGATGGTGTCCTTCTGCAGTATCATTACATGATGCCAATGAAACTGAATATTTTAGATTTAGTCTGAACTGCTAATACTAATACAAAAACAAAAAATAAATTTAAAAAAAACTTGCATGAATGTTGACACACAGCAGATGATGTAATTCACTTTTTTCATACTGCATAGACATACCCAAATATCAGCACACATAACTTAATTTGTATTGTGGCTTAACCTAGCTAAAATAAACAATGCAATGCTGGGCATTTTTTGTTCCCCTTACAAATGATGCACTTCCCTTTGGGTCCTTTTGTAAAAACTAAAAGCTCCTTTTTCTTCACAGCTTCAGAGGCTAGCCTTTTGAATTGAATTTATTTAAGATCTTATTAATACTTTAGAGTTGGACTTTATTAAGTGGTACCAAAGATGAATCTGCAAAGTTTTCTCAGCTATGCATTAATATCCCTCAGTGTGGAGAAGAACCTTCTGAGAGATGAAAATTTTTGTGTGGATATTAGTATAGGGTTTTTCTTCTCAAAAATGACATAAATCTTTCCTTCTTCCTGCTCTCGGCAGAGGCAGATGCTTTTTCTTGAGTTCCTCTCCATCTATCTGTCCCTGCTGCTGCTCTTGTTTTGTCTGTGCTTTTTGGTCACCATTTGTCATTTGTCACCCACTTAATGTTTGAATGGATTGCAATTGCAAACTTTCATGTTTACCAGAATCCTATTGATTTCCTTGTTGTGTGACCGATCCATCCATTATCTATACCCGCTATTCCCATACATTATCTATACCCGCTATTCCCCTCCATTATCTATACCCGCTATTCCCATACATTATCTATACCCGCTTAATCCTCTGCAGGGTCAGGGGGGTCTGCTGGAGCCTATCCCAGCTCTCTCCAGGCGCGAAAGGCAGGGCTACACCCTGGGAAGGGCCACATACGAACAACCATGCACACTCACAATCACTCCTATGGGCAATTTAGAACCACCAATTAACCTAACATGCATGTCTTTGGACGCAAGCATGGGGAGAACATCCAAACTCCACACAGAACCAGGAACCTTCTAGCTTTGAGGCAGCAGTGCTAACCACTAAGCCACCGTGCTGCCCTGTTGTGTGACCATGAGGTTGAAAGGTATGGTTATTATCATGTCCTTCTCCACAAGTGGATGGATGGAGTACATATATCCCTGTTCCACATGGGATAAAGTTTAATTTTTGTCATCCTCAGACTAATCTCACTAGACTTGGCAAGAATTTTCTCATCACAGAATGATTGAAAACCTTGCATCCTTGCCAGAAATACCTAGCACTTCCAAGTTAGATTTCCATTCATATTACTTAAAAAGTTGATACAAAGTACCCTGGGTGGACTGGTGAAGTTGTTTTGGATGGAAAACCAGGAGGATGAGACTGAAGCCACTCCAAAGGTTCAGCCAGGAGGCAGACGTGAGATGCAAAGCAATGGGGTTGGCTAAACACAGGTGTAGAACTCTCCCCTGTAGTGTTTAAACCCTTTCTTTGTGGTATTTACCAACCCGGGAGTATTTACCAAAGAGCTCACATGACATAGGTTCAGGAGTGGAGCTGGAAAAGGTGCTTGTTTGGACTATAACAGACAGATAGCCTTCAGACTCCTGGGCATGGACAGCTAAGCTGTCTGTAGACTGAAAGGTAGAACTTCATCATCATGATGATCAGCAGGAAAAAAGCATTCTGTCTTTCATATGGGGAGTTAGACTGCTCCTTGTCAAAATTCTGAGTCTACTGTTTCAGTAACTGCTTTCCATTTGCCTTTTTAGTGTCATTAATTACCTCCCTTTATACAATCCAATTCTCTCTTTTCACTGCCAGATCATTTTGGAGTTTGTTCCAGCTTCATTCTGTTTTGCTGCGTTCCACTCCCTTGAATTTTTGTTTATTTTTTTTTGTTTTGCTTCAGTTTGTGATATTAATAAAATATTCTTCTCATTTCTTCTTTTCTGTGGATTTGGGTCCTCACTTCATATTTCAAATTATAAGATTAAAAGCAAAGCCCTTCACCTGTATTGACCATAGCTGACTGATGTGTATGCATTAATTCTGATAACTGCATTAAATGCCTTAAAAAAATGGATTTACCTAAATAATTTAATGAAACATGATTATGATTTACATAGTTTCCTTTCAGCATCTTTCCATAAGTCTTAGAAAGGCACTTACAGAACATTTGTAAACCTTTTTAACAACCTTCTGCTCACTTTCTAATTTTCTCTAATAATTTCTAGAAATGTTTTAGGAAGGTCTAGTGATATAATGTGTGTGTGTTATGATTTTTAATTTGACATGCAAGTACAAGTGTGTATACTTGACTGTTTTGGTGTAGAAAGTATTTGGAGCCCGGAGGCTCTCCTAATAAATCACTGCAACAAGGGCTTTAGGGTGAGATTATCAGATGAAAGCTAATAAGCAGTTTTGCATAAATGAATATATAAGCAGACAATGTCTGGTTATGAACAGCCTGTGTGCTGCAGAGCAAAAAGCACATTCCATAGAAGCAAAAGAAGGCAGTGGTACAATATGTGCATATGCAGTTTCTTTAAGAGTTTGTGTAAGAGACTGTTGTCCAAGCTGACATGAAGGATCAGAAATTTAATATCAACTCTAATGAGTAAATTATTGTTCATCTCCAGGCATGTGTGGCATCCTTTCATGCATTTCTAATTATATTAAAAGCTGACTTGTTGTACACCAATATTGGAGAGCTTTTTAATAAATACTCACTTCAGCCTATATTTGCTCATGGAAAAAGCATTTAATCAAAGTTTGCAAGGCATGAAAGTCCCTCTCTCAGTGCTGAAGACAAACTGTGCTTAGGGCTTCATGATGCAATAGATGCCTCATTTTATAAGCAAATGTGGGACATTTATGCACAAGACAGAGTCACCGGTAAGCAAGCAGTAACAAGGCCTCGAGCTACTGCCCGAGATACCTTGCATGTGCCAAGTCAAATCAGTTGTGCTAGTAAGAGGAGAAGAGGGAAAGTAGGTCTGTCAGCTCCAAAACTCATTGCTGCTGACTTGGAATCAACATCTGACCAATCACTTCTCAGGCCAGACCAACAAGTTTTACTTCTATGATGTCCAACCAAAATTGTAAAAATCTGGCCATATGAAACACTTGAAAGTTTTGAAAGTTAAAAATTTTGGCCCAGGCTGACTCCCCATAGCACTTGCCATAACCCACACCAAAGCTGACTTTTGGGATCCACACCATATCTGTCCCATTGGGCGACAGGATCATTGTCCCGATTCTTTGTGTACGGGTCCATCTCTAGGATGAGACATCAAGACATAAACCTACCACTAAATGCAGCTGGCCATTTTTCAAATACGGGAAATGGAGATTAACTCTGTCTGGTTGTGCTGGATGACCAACAGAGACCAATGGACATGTGAGCATGCGACCACCGCCATTATTGGACAGGCATTAGTGAATCATCTAGTGTTAGATATCTATAGGAGCAACAGTTTAAGTAGAGGGTCTAATACGCCCCCTCTCTAACCACCGGGCTCCTCCAGCTCTTCGAGGGGAATACTGAGGCATTCCTCCAGGTCAGGTGAGTGATAATATAATCTCCTCAGTGTGTCTTGGCTCTCCTTCAGAGTCTCCATAAAGGTTGGATATGCCTGGAAACATCTCCAGGGAGAGGCCCAGGAGACATCATCGCTTCGACTTTGGGCAGCACCTCCCAATGAAACCAGAGAGGGTGTTCCAGCCTTTTCCAATGATCAGATTTAGAGCTGTTGATTCTCATCCCCGTCACTTTAGACTCAGCTGCAAACTACTCCACTGAAAGCTACCAGTCATGGCCTAATGAAACCAGTAGCACAATATCAAATTCTGTTCGTAACAGTTATGGATGAAATACAGATGACACACACCAGATAGCTGTTAAGATTTTCAGTTGGATGCTCCTGCCAAACCATAACCTTAAGCCAGCGAACATCTCTGGGTGATGATGTTGTTCATAAGACTCTCAAAGCATGAATCCCAGATATACAATGATAATAAACAAATCCTAACCAACGCACACACACACACACATACATCTCCAGTCATCAAACACATACACATTTGTTTTGGCAGAAGTCTGCCCATCTTCCGGTGACCTTTAAAAACCATCACAAATATTTATTGCACCTCTGACTCTGGCACTCCAGGCGAACTGGTCCTCCTCTGATTCAAGCTGGGTGGTCTCTGAGTCTCAGTTATTCCCTTCTTTCCGTGCCTGCAGATGACAATTTCAACAAATGAATGTCATTTTTGGAGCAAAAGTAAAGAGACAAACTGAAAGGGTTTGAGGACCTGGATGCCTTGTAGACTTTTCTGACAGCTCGATTTAACACGCTGCCTGGCAGAAACTGGATGTAGGAGTGGGTTTTCTTTTGTGAGGAGGATGTTGTGAGACAGGGTTTTTTCCTCTGAATATTTTGTAGAGATAACATAAATGTGTGAAGTCTTTTAAGAGTGTGTGTATTTGTTCATCCAGTGTTGTGCAAAAAGATCAAACTCTTAAATTCTCTTTGTTGCATCTGTGGTTCAGATGTTTTTGTTTTTTCAAGAAACAGTCATTGACCCTGTTACTCATTAAGAATATAAAACTTGTCCTTGAGCCAGAAATACAAGAAGCATTTTGCATTGTCTTTGATCGTAAGTTAGCAAAACATTTTAACTTAAAAGCAACGTACTACTAACAGCATATTAAAAAT
The DNA here is from genome assembly GCA_018398805.1 of Hirundichthys speculiger. Classification (NCBI taxonomy): domain Eukaryota; kingdom Metazoa; phylum Chordata; class Actinopteri; order Beloniformes; family Exocoetidae; genus Hirundichthys; species Hirundichthys speculiger. The sequence continues at coordinate 1,416,940 of JAGFBZ010000292.1, read as the reverse complement.
GTTGGGAAAGGTAGCAATTGATACATTTAGGAACTTAAGTTTTTTTTTTTTTTTTTTTTTTCAATAGAAGCTTTACAGGTGAATCTCATGATTTGAATTGTTACTGGCTCTGTATGTATATTATACATATTTTTTCTCACACCAAATTTAATGTCCTGGGCTGAATGCTTTGGCAAATAGGGAATATTTACAAATGCTATAATATAATAGCATCATTGCTGCCTGTCAAAGTCAAAAATAACGTTTTTTTTTTCATGAAATAGTAAAATGTCTAATTTTCAACATCTGACATATTCTTTATGTTCTATTGCAAATAAAATATAGGTTTATGAAGATTTTTCAGACCATTGCAGTCTGCTTTTATTTACTTTTTCCCAGCATCCCAACGTGTTTGGAATTGTGGTTGTATTTGTGGATACACTGATGAGAACAGTGACAGGTGACGACAGTAACATTGATTATTTCTCAGGCCGCCAGATAGCTCACTTAATCCACGGATTTACACGTCAGATCCCCTTAGGGATGCACACACACAGGATAGCTGTTAGATTTTTAGTTGGATGCTCCTGCCAAACCATGACCCTTACCCAGCAAACATCCAGGGGTGTTGAGCAGGTGGTCCATGTGCAGATAAGGCAAAAAGGTGAGGAGTCCATTCTTAAAGATGACATATTAAAAGCAGGAGAAATAGGAAAGCATGGGTATGATTGAATCAATTGTTCTAGTGGGGTGCTTTTGCCATGGAGAGTTTAACTGTTACCAAAATTGGCTCATGGATGCATGTGATGATAAAAGTTGTCTTGTCTGTGAGTTGTGACTCCATAAATCCAGGTAGAACATACAGTGGATGGTAATCATTACCAACTGAAGATCTGGTTCCGTTTTTCTTTTTCTGTTTTTTCTTTTTTTGCACAGTTCTGTTGTCACTTGGTGGCTGAAAAGGTAACCTTGACAGGACCTCTATAGCAAGCGTTGAGGATGCATGTATACACACGGGCAGACCCTCCAAATGCTAACATTTCAAGGCTACAGGGCTTCACTGCTCCTGATGTCCTTTCCCCCATTTGTTTGTAAATGCATCTGTCCTCTTTATTACAGCAAACTGAAGTCTTCTATCAAATGCTGCAGAATGGAAAACTACTAGATTTGATACATTTGAAAAATAGAGAAATATTCAGCAACATTAAATCAAATATTACAATGAAACACAGCAAAGATTACAATACACATGGGTAGCAGTTTTGTCCACAGAACACTGATCTTTTTCCTACACAGCTGATGAGCTTGTTATGATACTAATGGAGACGTGATTGTTAGCCTCCATACAAAAATATTGAGAGATACAAGGCTCCAGAAAGAATGATCACTTCTTCAAAATAAATCAATAACGACCGCAGGCTTCTTCTTCTTTTTTTTTTAAAACATATTTGTGCATTATTTGGCTGAGTGGTCTAACATCAATTCCTATTACGTTGATGTGGAGATGTGTGGTTTGTGCTGTGCTGTGGGGGGGAGTGGTTCAGGGAAACAGTGCTGGGTGGGCTTAAGTATGATGGCAGCAGTAGTTCTGCTGTGAGTCGCTCCATTTTCTATGCAGTAGATTCTTGTGATTTTAATTTTCACAATGACTTCCATCTGGCCAACTACCATAAGGTCTGATTGGTGGAGTGCTGCAGTGATGGCTGACCCAAGGCCCAAGGCCTTTCTGCCACAGATGATAGAGGCTACCCTGTTTGTTGGGATATCTAATGCTGCAAAAATCTTTCTGTGCCTTTTTCCACATTGGTGCCTCCACACAAGCTTATTTTGGAGGTCTACAGACAAAGCAATTATTAAGCCATGTAGTCAGAATAATTGACATATATTAACAAGTGTGGGGGGCAAATATAGACAGGTGTTTGTTTAGAACTCATGCCCACTGGATTGATTTTAGCACAAGGGGACCAAAGTCATGTTGTAAAAACATCTCAAGAGTAATCAGTGGACACGGCATACACCTGAACACATTACTGAGGATCATAGAAAAGGTTGTGGTTACTTATTTACGTGCAATATTTTTGTTTTTGATCCTCAATAAATTTGGTAAATTTAAAAAAGAACAGTTTTCTCTTTATTATTATGGGCTGTTATTTGTAAAAAGGAAAACAAAATGAACAGAATCCATTTTAGAATAAGTCAAAAATAAAATGTGGACATAATGAAGCATAAAAACTTTCAGAAAGCACTGTAACTTTTGGACTAGGAACTGGCTAATGAGTATACGGTCAATCGGTCAGTCCACCTCCACAGTTACCCACCAAGGTGAAAGGTCCAACTTATTTCACTCCACTGACTTTTAATTAGGACTCATCATTTGTTGTCAGAGGTGCATCTCATTCTGGCTAATTTTCTTTCTCCTCTCAGCAGAACACAATGGTCTGACATTAACGACAAACAGCAGACTCACAGTTCATTATTTGTGCCACATTTGGGGAAGATGATTCAGAGAATATTTAAAAAGCAAGACATGATGCAACACCTTAAGTCTGCACATAACCTTTTAGTGGATTTTTCTTCTTAATTGTTGTGTAACTGATTTTCTACATGTCTCTCCTCTTGATTTAACCCCTTTTAAATAATACCTGACAGGATTTTCTACTTTTGACTAAGTTACTATTTGGGAATCAATGCATTTATACTTTAACTCTTCCCTCAACTGTTCACCCACAGACACTAACTCTCCTTCAACAGACACAGGGAATCCTGGTGTGCTGCTCCACTTACATCTCCAGCCAACAACATGGCAGTATGCCCAGACAGCAAAGAAAGTTTGGCCCAAAACTGGCCCGTGTTCAAGTTGTCTTTGGCCCACATTTGGACTTAACTGACAGTATTGCCTCAGGATGAGTCGACGGTGCCTAAACTCAGCTACAAAGTTAAGGCTCAAATCTGGATTTTCTGTGGACCCTTGGGCCCAGGCTGACTGCCCATAGCACTCACCGTGACCCACACCAAAAGCTGACTGTTGGGATTCGCACCATATCTGCCCCATTGGGTGACAGGATCATTGTCCCAATTTTGGCCCTGCTTATGAACTTGATCATTGGACATAAACTATGTATGACCCACATAACACACGCCAGTACCGTCACTCAACCAGAACTGTCAAATGTAGTCCAGCTTTAGCTCATGTGTGTCTGGTATCTGGCTTCACCTGTCATGGTCTTTGTTATTTTAGCTGCTATTTGAGTCTTGTTTGGTTCCATTTGTTTGTTATAGTTGAAAATTGGATTAATTCTCTCTTTAGCTTTATTTCCTGTTTTAGTTTGTATTTTTCCTTATATGTTGGATTTCTGGTTTGCCTTCCTTTGGGTGGCTGTAGCTCAGTTGGTAGAGTGGGTCATCCACTCACCTAAAAAGTTGGCAGTTCAATCCTGACTCCAGGGGTCAAAGCGTCCTTGTGTAAGACACTGAACCCTAATGTGGGTCCTGACAGCACCCTGCATGGCAGCAGTCGCCCATCGGTGAGTGGGTGAATGAGAGGCTATTATAAAAATGCTTTGGGGGCACCGTGATGGTGTCTAAAAAGCACTATACAAGTTCTGTCCATTTCCTTTGTCCTGCTCTTTCTCAGTTGTCCCCACCAGGTTCTCACTAACTCTGTGTCTCCTCTTTTCCCTGTGACTCTCTTTGTCTTTCTTGCCCATGCTGCTCACCTTTGTTTTGGCTCTTTGGATGTCTTACCAGTTAAAGCATTTTTCTGTAAAAGTACTTGTTTGTTACACCTTCATTTTGGTCCTACATATACCTGCACTTCATGACAGGTATGACAGGTTCTTTTTCTTAAGCAGGAGAAGCAGGAGAAGCTTCATCTGTAATTCTATAGGTTGAAGAACATCACAAAGATGATTACATTTCCGTCCAATTTACATTTGTCAGAAAATTTTTATTGTTACAGTATTGAGCTACTGAGCTCGTTTGTTGGCTTCACTCTGCATTGCGTGTCTTTAAAATCTGGGCTCCACTCATGGGGATACACTTGTGTTCAAAATAAAAGCAGTGTGAGTAAAGCTCAAAACCCTTATTTGAGCCCCCCAGCACAAAAATGCATTGGGAACACTGCACAAAATATTCCAAATCAAACCATAAAGATTTTTTTTTTCAAATTTTTTACTGTTTACTGTTTATTTTATAATAGGAGCATTAGGCTGCACAAAAATAGCAGTGTGGCATTCAGTTACTGAGGTCATTCATTCTGTGGAAAAAAAAAAAGCAGATGTCAAACAGGTTGATTGGAGACATAAAGAATTGCAGAAAATTAGGCTGCTCAGTTAAAATGATCTCATATGCTTTAAAACAGCAACCAAAGCCAGAGAGACATGGGAGAAAATGGAAAAACTACCATTTGATTGGATGGATGAAAGCCCAAAATGACAAAGACTCAGCCAATGACGAGCTCCAGGGTGATCAGAGGAGATCTGAAGTTACCTGTGAGTACTGTAACAATTAGAGGATGCTTAGTGGAGCCAAACAAACTATTAGCAAGAAATTCCTACAAAATTCAATTGTTGAAAAAAAAAAACTCATGTGCTGAAGAGGTTACAATTTACCTACTAAAGAGAAATAAAGCAATATGTTGTGAACTGATGGAAGTAAGATCGTTCTTTTTGGGTCGACACAGATGTGAAGCAGTTCTCAGAAACCGTGCTTATACAACTATCAGTTCAGTGATTCACAGGATTCAGTTTATACAGTAAATCTTTGAGTTTGTAAAGATATCATTCAAAGACAACATCGTGAGACTGGTTGGTTTTACCCATCTGATGATGTGTTGTTGAAATGGTGCATCTGATAATTTTGAGTAAAGCTCAAAATTATACGGATTTTAAGCTTCACTCACTTTTTTTGTTTTTTAACATACTGCTATTATTTTGAACACAACTCCAGATGCAGAAACCCAAATTTAAAAGCTGATTGCTTTTAGCTTATGTCATTCCTCATGTTAATTAGTGGGTGCGTTTACATGGGAAGTTTAATTCCTCTTTAATTCAGAATTAAAGTTAAAGCCGAATAAAAGTTACCATGTAAACACTTAATTCCATATGAAAATGTCAATTCCGAATTAACTTAATTCCGAAGTAAGTGGCTGGTTTATTCCCATTTTAATTCCGCATTAAGTAATTCCGCGGTCATGTATACACTCATTCCTCTTTAAATTAATTCCCGTCTTTCTGCGCATGCTCGTTCTCTTGCCCGTCTCTCGCGATAACGCTTATATTCCGCGCTGGGCTTGTTTTCAACACGGCAGCACGCAGTAAACGGTGTTCAAGAGCAGAGACGATTTATTTAATAAATAGCTTGGAGGAACTGGAAATAATTAAAAGAAAAGATGGCAGGGAACATAAAAATTGTGAGCTTTTCAAAGCGGCCAGGTTAAATGAAGGAGGTTTCGCAGATAGAGACGCCACCCAGGTCAAAAATAAGTGGAATGTTGTTGCTAACCAGTTAGCTAAGTTTGTTTTCTTCCGGTAGACGTAAAGACGTCCGCCCCTCCTGTCCAATCAGAACCCTTCCCAACCCCCAGACCTAAAGCGGAGTTGGATAAAGCCAAACTAACGTGTTTTCCATGTAAACCTTAATTCGGAATTACTATTTCCATGTAAACTCGAAGGAAAATAGTTTAATTCGGAATTATTTAATTCCTAATTTTAATTCCAAATTAAAAAACATCATGTAACCGCAGCCAATGTCTAAATAACTCCAACCACAGCCACACGTCTGGAGCTCTATCTACAGTTTAACTATGTGGAAATAATCATATTTTTTTGATTGATCATATTAAGATGAAGATTGAATTCCTAAGTATCCACTCACCATATGTAAGAGGGAAGACCTGTCCACAAAGATGCTGCCTTGGTACTCCTGATCACTTTTCCATTTATCAATGATCACTATGATGGCTACAGTAGATAAATTATGCCAATAGCAGAGCATGATGATGGAAGTGAAAACAGTTGAAATGAGCCATCAAATTGTTATGCATGTTTCTAAATTGCAGCAGCAACAAGGAAAATACAGATTCTCCCATCAGGCCTGAACCTACAAGACTACAGCTGTGAGGAGACAGCGCTGGACACTTTTTACTCTGTTCTCTTTTCTCATAAGCATTCATCTTACACTCTACCATCTCTGCACTCCTTCCTCTGCTGTCCATCATTTATTTCTTTATTGGCACCTGAATATTTCTCCTCATGATTTGCACTTAAACCCTTCCTTTTTCTCATTAATCTGCCTTCCTGCAGTTGTCAGTACATTCTGGTGAAATTGAAATACAGGTTATGACAAAACTAAGATCTAGATCTGCGACTCTTTGAGGTCATACTTGAAGGTCTTCAAATGTTTCATCAGTTAACAGATGCAAACATTTATAAACCTACAGCACATCTAATGCCTTCTATGATGGCATCAAAAGTTAAATCATAGTAATGTTAAAATATATATATATATATATATATTAGGGCTGGGCAATGATAAAACATTTTAATCGCGATTAATTGCATGATTTCCCTGATTAATCACGAGTAATCGCATTGTATAAGCAAAATCAAATAATTAATTCAAAAGTAGTGTAAAATGCACTTTTTAAAAAAATGTTCTTCTGCCATATGAACTAAAGTGCCATCACATAACACTTTTAACATCACCACTTGTCAGTAACACATATTTAGTGTAAATCTCATTTTAAAAAATGTAAAACAAAATAAAGTTCATTGCCACTGCCAGGGCATTAATGTCATCCTGTTTTTATCTTTTTTTTTTAAAGTCTACAAACAACATCCAACGAAATAAAATAAGCCCAACCCTAAATATATATATATATATATATATATATATATATATATTATATATATATATATATATATATATAATATATATATATATATATAAGCAAATTTTAAAAAAGGAAAAAAAAAAGGCAATTAAAGGATAATTTTCCTGAAATATTAAACCTAGGAGAGCTTCACTATCTCAAGGCAAAAGTTACAAAGCTCAATGTTAGAAATCAACCATGGTGACTCTGAAGGTGGAAATGTAGATTGAGATGATCACATGCATGGGTGCATACTCTGCAGGTTGTTTTCTGCAGTTACAAAGCCTCAAGAACACTTAAAATATCTCATTGAAATCATATTTGCTTCTTGTGAAGGATCTCCAAACTGTCTATATTTAGCAAAGATGCACCATTTCCAAAATTCTAGTATGAAATGCAAATTAATGACTTATTTATCAATCTATGTATTTATTTGTTTGTCCAAAGGACTATATTTGGCTGCATACACAAACACTGTTAAAACTTAGTAGGCTACATTAAGACTGAGTAAGTAGGTACCTTTCAGGACCCACTGCAGTTTTATTACCATCACGGGGTTGAAACTGATGCCATTATATACCTGCTTCACCAAGATCACTCTCATCTGGATTTATCATCTAGTGCTTTTAAAATGATTCAACCTGCTCTTACATACAGTGGGACTCTACAGGAAATATAGGCGGAATCCTCATGAACTGCTTGGCTTATTGATCATCCGACAGACAGACAAACCACAATGTGTGCAATGAAAGAGTCATGTGTCTGAGTGGATGGCCAGCAAAACAGAAACACCACAAGGGACTGTAGTCTAGCCGTTTCTCATCACTCTGACCTTCGGTACAACTTGGAGTCCTGTCATTTCCAGAAATACTCAGATGGCTGCTGTGGTGGGGGGGGGGTGTGGGTAATTGTGGATATTGGAACATAATGGGATGCAGCACATACTTTCTGAACAATAGCCTTATCAGACAACATCGAAGGCTCCCTTTCCTCTGATGCAATAAGGAACAGTACAAGAGGTCATTTGTGCCACTGTAATAATCTTTTTATGACGACTCTGCCAAGAGAGAGTGAGAGCTCCTTTAGGCCTACGTGCATAATGTACCTGAAGCAATTGCATTTCTGTTTGGGATTATTGAAGTACCTCTAAATTTAAAAATGAGAGGTGTATATTCATCATGAAATCAGTGAACATTAACTTTTACATTTAGTCCAACACCAACCATGACCCATATGACTAACCTCATGTCTGGCTGTTAAATTTTACTGAAAGAGAGAGACAGTAAAAACAAGTGGCTGGAAATGTGTTTTCTTTGTGTATTCTGATGGGCTTGGCACATGACAGGGATGCCACCTGGATAACTCCCTTTAGAGGTTTAAAGAGCACAGTCAGCGTAATGGACGACTCCCTACTCCCAGCTAGTCTTGAAAGGTCTAGGACAGGGGCCCCCAACCTGTTTTGCACAATGTATTTTATATTTTCACAGACCGGTCTGTAAGATGTGTCACAGATAAATACAAAAAAAATAAAATGATATAACCGGCATAAAAACTGGTATTTTCAATATATTATAATAAATGTAAATCCTCTGTGTATTCATGTGCAACTTTATTAGAAGCGTCCTCCTAACAATAGAACATTGGTGACATCCTCTCCGTGCAAAGACACTTTCCGAAGACATTTGTTTTCACTTGACCGAGACACGGGTCTGAATGTCTTGCCATACGTTAAGAGTAAGTTATAGATGGATGTAAGGGAGAGAATCTGGTCATTTTTCAAAATAAAACATAATTGAGACTCGGATAATGAACAAAACGGTAATAATGGAATTTTTTTTTTTTTTTTCTCTGTGGCCCGGTACCAAATGACCCACGGACCAATACCAGGCCTGGGCCCCGGGGTTGGGGACCACTGGTCTAGCAGACCTGTCATAGAAAGCTGTGAAGGTGAAGTGAAGCTAAGGCCAGCTTTACTTTACCTGTTGTTATCGCCACCCCGAAAAAGGTGTCATGACTGGAGAACTGATGCATGAATGGCTTTTTATGATTTGACAATTTCATTTCATTTAATTAGTGCAGAAACTTTGAAAGGTTCATGGGCACTCCAGCTTTTAAAGAGAATGAGGTCAAGAATAATTTGGCTAAAATCAACAGGGTATCATTTTTGTTCATGAAAACGGTCAGTTGGTGACCAAAGAGAGTGCCTTCACTTGCACTCAAAAATGAGCCTTCATACTAAACACAGAAATGTGTGCATCCTAAGTAGGAGAAACTGCAATGGCATCATCTGTTTGCAACCACTCTATAAAACCCCGCTAACTTAGACTGAAATGGTTAAATGTGATTTTTCCAGTGAAGACAAGCAAACTCCAAAAGGATTCTCCCATAAAGAAACTACTTGTTGTATGTAATGATGTCATTATTTCTTGCTTGTAGTATGTATCCCAAAACATGTAGCGTTAACGGTCAAAACAGCTGCTATTTTTTTTAAAGTGTATATTTGGTTAAGCTATGAAGCTGAAGGAGCAATGAAAATAAGAGAGTGGGTTTATGTCTGGGTTGGAGGAAACGTGACCACTGAAAGTAGCTCAAGTGCTATTTATGGGACAAAACACAGCTGCAAATGAAGCTATGCAGTAAAGATGTAAAACTGACAGAAAATAATCTCCTAGTGACCACAATGTAAATAAATGAAGCTGTGGAGAGACAAAGACTCTATAACACACTTGAATGCACTGCAGCAAAAACCATAAAGCAAAAAAAAAAAAAAAAAAAAGCAGATCGTCAGAGTGATGTGGATTATAGTATTATTGATGAAATTCATCCTTGGCTCTTGGACTGAGTAAAAACAGTATGTTCTCTGTTACCCTATACTTGCTAAAAATGAGGATGAAGATTAACAGTGGAACTCTACAATACATGTGGATGTCAGTGATGCCTTTGTTGCATTTAGTCTTCTGCAAGTTATAAAAAATTAAGAAAAAGAGGCACAAAAGGGTTGAATTCTTTCACTTGATTGTAAAGGAATTTTCACTTAGAAATATTCCTATGTATGTGGAACATTGTAGTTGGGTGACAGGATCAATGTCAAATGCTGTATGTCACAAATTAGTCATGTAGTCTGAATACCACAAAGACTGCAAGACAGTATTTCAAGACGGCAAGTCTGTCTAAACAGGACAGCAATTTCTCCAGGTTGAAAATTGTGTCGTCTCAAGACAACTTTTGTTTCTTACTAAAATTCAACTCTATTGTGCTACAACGTATCCTAAATAATCTGCGTCTCTTGAACAGATTAGGATGCTTATTGTTTTTCCAGCATTTTTGCAAACATAAATTATTAATTCCAGAGCAGTACAGACCTGGAAAAAGGCAATGTTGTGGCACAATGTGAGTGTGAGATATGGTTGACATGTCTTCAAGGACTTTTTCTTTTTCTCTTTGTGGCAATATATTGCTGCTGTCATTGTCCTTTCTTCTTTCTCCATTTCATCTTCACTTGATTTGGTTCTTCGCTTGGCTACACCTTCATCACTTCAGCCATTCACTCGTCCTCTTATTCATTCACTTTTCTTTGTACCATAGCTTCATTGCAAAAGCCTCCCTGCACTTGGTATGCCATGCCTGTCTTTGATGAGTGGTTTCTCAGCACAGCTGTTGCTACTCACACCATTGATGAGGTTTACGACATCCCCCTCCCTTGCCCTGCCTCTGCCGTCACTGCTATTGCTGCCATTGTATAATTATGTTTTTCAATCACAAGCGGAGTTATAATCCTTTCACCTTTCTGAAGCAATAAATAAATACTGATTTGTTACAGCGCACAAAAAGCATGAAGGGCATTACAGATTTATCCCAACCCAACATTGATGGGGCAATCTGAGCAACCAACACTTTCTTTCAATCATCTAATTATTTCCAACATCCAATGCTTTGCATCATTCACTCTCCATCCGTTTTTTTCTCTACAATTCACTTTTGTCAGTTTTCTCAGTTCTTCTCTCCCTAACTCTGTTTTGCCTCTAGGAACTAATTTTCTTCATCCAGTCATTCCATTGTTACCCTTTTACTCTTCTCCAAAGGTTATCACTTGTGCATTGACTCAATTTTCTCATTAGTATTTTAACTATTCAAAACCATAATCTAATATTTGGTCAGCAATATTGCAAAGTATATTCTATGTGTTCTAATATTACAAAGTAAATCATCTAGTTCAACTTTCATTGTTAAATAGATTAAATGATCTCTATCTGAAATTTATATTAGCTATAACCTGAATATGATTGTTTGAAAAGAGTCTTTGTTCATTTTATTATTCAATCTTTTTTTTTTTTTTCTACACAACAATAATAATGCTTGTATTGACTTCTTGAATGTTACATATGTATCATCTTCATCCTGACAAGTCTTGCTTTTCAACACATAACCCAACTGGACAAACTGACCATAATTAATAATTTCTTATTTTTCCACAGTATTGCTCAGGAGTCCCTGAAAGTCCATTAACAAATCCCAGACAGACCTTTAATGTATTCCGGCGCTGCCCTCATGTCATCTTGAACTCATCCAGAGACGTACTTGCGTGTTGAAGGCAAATATGAAAAGCCAAAATCCAATTACCTTATGGAAATTTGCAAATAAAGTTGTATGTTCCAACAGTGTGACATCAAATAAGACTGACTGTCCAAAGTAGAGCGTGAAAAAGTTTTGAAGTTTCTCCGTCATAGACAGAAATAGATCCAAATGGCCCAAGAGGAACACAATCAAAGACGAAACAAACTAATATGTTTGAAGATGTGGACACCCTGTCAAATAGGACATCCTCTGCTGAGGTGTATGAAATTAAAATGTTGTTAACCACAAGGGTGCAGGTGTCGGATAAATATGAAAGTAATGAGAGAACATCCACTAAAGCACTCAAATGAAAGGATTATGGGGAACAAATGAAACAGACAATGACTTTGAAGTGGAGCTGATCTGTCAGAAGGCTAATATAAAGTCATTCATCAACATATTTGCTTTTATCCTAACTTTCTGCAACAAAATCTGAAAGTATCAAAGCCACATGATCAAAGGACAGAAGATTGAAAACAAAACAAAAAAAAAACAAACAAAAAAGGTTTGTTACAGCAAATTATACTCTTTGTTTATATAATTTAGATAAGTACAACATGAAAGGGTAGGGCTGGCTATGTGTATTGCGTTGTTTTATTTGGTAATAACTCCCAGGATAAAAGCCGTAACCTGCTTATTGTTTTACCCGTTTCTGTAATTTCCAATTGACCCATCATGTTTTTGGCAACTGGTGAAGCCATAAATATGGGTTAGGGTTGGGGTTATGATTAGGGCTGTGAAAGTTGATGCATTAATAATGCGATAACGCAAATTCTGTTTAACGCCCCTATCTTTTTTAACGCGAGATTAACGCACACGCGTTTCTGTAAATATGACCTTTGGCCAATAAGTGTATTTACAGTCAACGTGTGACACAGAACTGAACTAAGGTGCTGCCAGATGGGTCTCTTGACAAGAAAAAGGTTATTTGTATTAATTTTTGCTATGAATGTACCGCAGGGCGCTAAAGTTAGTTTCACATCTGACATTCGCTTGTTTTTTTTCTCTTTAAACTTTAATAGTGTCATGAAAACGGCACCGATTTCATCCAGGTTGGTATCATTTTGTAGATATAAGTATGCCAGACATCTCACAAGTGTCATCAACCCTCCAAGTTCAGTGAGTGTGGCTAAAACTCTAAGGAACAGCGCTAAATGTCCATCTGAGTACCTCACTGCTGCCGTGAGGTACTCACGCCATCTTAGGGACTGTCAGCAAATTACTGCGGTCAAGCAGCAGCCCCGACAAAATACATAAAGAAGCTGATGAATTAAGCCCCCAAAAAGTACAGCAGCATTGGTGGACTTCTGGTTTTTAAACTAAAGGCTTAAAAAAAAATAAAGCAGATCCCCCTGACTCTGTATAGGACAAAATGGGTATAGATGGTGGATAGATGGATGGATAAACAGAACATTAAAAAAAAGGCGATTAATGTGCAATTACTCGTGAGTTAACTATGAAAATCTTTCGATTAATTGCGATTAAAAGATTTGATCAACTGAAAGCCCTAGTTATGATTCCTGCTAATAATTTTTTGCAAGTCCTGCTCGAACAAGCATAAATAATGCATTTGACCCTGTTTCTACCTGTAATTAACACTCCACGGGTGATTTGGTTGCAAGTGAGTAGTTCTAATTAAATTTGTTATCCAATATTAAAATGTGTCTCTATGTGCTTTCTAAGTTAACCACTTGTGAATTGAAATAACATCCCTGCTCAGTCTTTAAATGAGAGACCCTCATTCAAGAAGATGATCAAATTTATCATGTCATGTAGTTACTCCAGAAGTGGCAAGAGTTGCAACACATTTAATATCAACTGGAAGTTTATTCAATCTGTGTGCAACATAGTAGCTAAAGGCATATCTATGCTGTTTGGTCGGAACTTTAGGTTCAGACCTGAAATATGCTTTTTTTTTGTTGTTCAATTTTAGTTTCTCTGAACAGGCACTCTATCAAATCCAGAACAGAATCCTCCTCCTCCTCATATATGATAACCACTGTGTCTTTAAGGCACCATATTTCCAACTTCTACAGTCTCCAAAAGCAGAATGGAAGGCAAAGCCTTCAGCTTTAAGGATCTTCTGTTGTTGATCAGCTCCCAGTTTGGATCTGGGAGGCAAACAACCTAGTTGCATGAATTGGTTTCAAACATTCCTTCTTGATAAAGCGTATAGTTAGGGTTGGCTCAGGTGATGATGAGCCATCTCTTTGGTTGGGCTTATATGGGTCTTGGCAGCTGAAAAACATCCCGCCATCCACTGAGACTCTCTTCTAACTCGATCCTCTTCACTCCATCCATACATCCATCCATCCATCCATCCATCATTTATAGTCGCTGTCATGATTTTAGGTAGTTGAATGGAGGATCCAATATAGAGGAGTTCAACAAGATGAGTGATTTATTAACAAAAAGACAATATCCAAACTTAACTTAAATCCAATAACCCTTAAATACACTTAAATACACAGAGGGACAAACAAGAGGCAGGTGCAAACAATCAGGATAACACAGGTAAGGAAGAAAAGCAGAACACTACGAAGACAAGACAGACCTTCAAAGTAAAACAGTAACAAGATTGACTAAGGACAGGGGAGATGAGACGAGACACTAACAAAACTCAAAACAGAGGAAAAAACCCAGAAAGTATGCCTCGCCCAACCCTCACCATAGCACCCGCTTAGTCCTGTTGGGGTCATGGGGTTCTGTTGGAGCCTATCTCAGCTCTCTGTGGGCAAAAGGCAGGGGTATTCTATGTACACTAATCTTCCATAAAATTATGATTACCTGTTTTATATTGAGTAGGTCTTACTCATGATGCAAAAAAATGTCTGAGCAGTCATGGTATGGATGAAGAACATCTGACGATGGAATATATAACTGTTCTGGAAAAATGCTTAAGCGTGTGGATAATGTAAAGGTAACCAGTGTTGTACCTGAACACATTCATTGAATGGAATTTCACTAACTATTTTGTATTTTGTGCTAACGTGAACTGAACGCGATCACTTTCCTCTTGATGAGCGTCGGGTGTGAACATGTTCATTTGGGCAATTGTGAACGACGCTCTTTCAAAGTTCCGGCACAGTCAAAACAGTGCCAGGTTTCCAGCGAACCCCATTTAAAATACACCACAAACGAGCCTAATATGTTTCTTCGGAAAACAATCTAAAATGGCAACAAGGGCTGGCACCTCTGTCCCGCTAACAATTACATAATCAAACGTTTAAAACAAGCATGGAGGAAGATGAAAGCTGCAGTCGCCCAGAGCCGGAGGAGCGACCCAACTCCAAAGATGACACTGGACACTGGACACTTTGGAGTCGGGGATTGAAATACTGAAATGGGGGAAAAAAACATTTGCACCTTAAGGACCTGTTTTTGTCTCATAATAAAGACCATTCAGATGCAAGTTTTTCCTCATATTTTTAATATACTGTAGAAAGAAGCTAAAAGAGAAATTACAGTTTTACATGGGCTGTTCCATCAATGCTGATGTGAACCCTGGTTGGTTAAGGATTCCAAATTGGGCACGTAGTTTTCGACAGTTAAAATGGATAAAATAATTGCCAGTTGTGGTGGTGTAGTATATGGGCAGTGGCAATCATTTTGACAAATAATTGCTCACAGCAACATTAAAAACAAATTTTAAAAAGAACTAAAAATGAACTATTTTGTTCATTTTTTTGAAATGGTGAACTGAACTAGTTCATTTTAATTCCTGTGAACTATGAACTTAACTAGTTCTTGTGAAAAGTGAACTTGCCCAACACTGAAGGTAACATCAAAGTGAATTCAAGCGAGCAGGTTTTCCCAACAAAACACTGCACTGTGATTCAACGGTTGTTGCTGATCTGTGTGTCATTTTTTTCCTTTTTTCAATTTCCTTATGGTATTTTTATGTGTTGTGTCATTTTCTCATCTTTGCACATGCAGATGGCTGAGTTGGCCATCCTGTCTGACTCAGGTTAAGGTCTGTTCCCTTTAAAACACATTACTTTTACAAAATACAGTCCATATAAGCTCAGAATGGCATGAACCTGAGGATTCACAGCAATACTGGTTTTCTTAGCAAGACATTTTATTAAGTGACATTTATCCCTCACGTAAGAAGGCAGAGCAGAGGTTTCACTTCCTGAGACAGCTCAGGAAATTTAACCTGCCCCAGGAGGTGCTGGTCACCTTCGACTCTGCCATCATCCGGTCTGTCCGGTGCAGCGCCGCCAGTGTCTGGCTGCAGACTGTCTGCAGAGAAAATAATCGGCGCTGATCTTTCCTCCATCCATGACCTGTTCCTGTCCAGGGTCAGGAAAGGGGCAGGCAACATCTCTGCAGAGTCTTGACACCCTGCACAAAAACTTTTTAAACTTCTTCCTTCTGGAAGGTGCTACAGAGCACTAAGCACCAAAAACATTCATCACAGAGACAGTTTCTTCCCCCAGACTGTCACTATTCTGAACTTGAAATAGTCACAGAGTGTCAATGGGAAATTGTGCAATATCATGCCTATAAACATTGGCTCTGTCATGTATATAGTTTTTTTTCATGCTAAATTAAACATGGAAAAACGTACCCTAGAATCAAATTTCTCGTTTCTTGTTTATTTCAAAACCTGGAGAATAAAGCTGATTCTGATTCTGAATCTTCCTATTACCTCCGGGGGTCAATTTGACCCCATTTAAGGTGTTTAACTTCTCTCCATAAAGGATTCACATCATTTTTTAAAAATGTTTTCATTTATATATCATGAGTTTTCTTAATTTAATGGAGACGACTGGGTAAACATAAAATGCACATGATTATATGTTTAATGTCCTGTACACATGTTGTACACATCAGCGTTCTTTGGGGTCAATTTGACCTCAGGCTGTTTTAACTTTTATCAAACATATAATAAAATATCAGCATTTTACACATACTGTATGTGTTTTGGTTGTCTTGAATGTTATTGAGGTCACTGTAACATACAATTTTTTAAACTTCAAAAAACTTTAGTCATAACCTAACTATGACTGTAGTAGTGCAGGAACCACACGACATGAAAGACTTTATTCTTGCAAGAACTTTGATATTTCTCATGCTGTGCAGGTGGGAAAATACGGTTATGCAGAGATACATATATAGTCCACACAACATAGGGGTGGGATAAAAATAAAGAAGCTTACACAGCAAACTTCAAAAACATTTCTCCTGGTACCCTGTTTACTCTCCCTCTCAACTGAAAATGACTGGTAGGAAAGGTTTAGTATCTGTGTGGTGTTGTCACATCTCTGTCCATGAAAGTGACACAGAAGAGAATGTGTCTGACACAGAGGATGCTGAGGAGGACCCTGGTTATGAGGCAGTGTTGACCCACTTGTTGTCTCTCAGTGCTCCTTTTCTTGCACTATCCTTCAAAAATGGAAAGCTATTATGGTCCATCTCCCCACCTGAACAACACAGTAGACATAGTGCGACTAATGTCATCAAAATGGTTTTAGGCCCTACCAGATATGTTGTCAGCCAAGTCCAAGACAAAAAAAATCATAATTTGAGCGCTTCATAACACCATCAGTTGAAAAGGATACACTTGACATGAAAATTTTAGAGGGGGGTGCAGTTGGAAAGACTTCAGACCTACATTGGGTTACTGATTTTGGCAGAAGTGTACAAATCAAAAGGTGAAACAGCAGCAAACGTTCGGCCTGCTGACACTGGAAGGGAGATATTTCCAGCCACCATGTCTCTGAGCCCTGCGATGGACTGGCGACCTGTCCAGGTGTACCCCTGCCTTTCGCCCAAAAAGAGCTGGGATAGGCTCCAGCAGATCCCTGTGACCTTAAAAAGGATTAAATGAGTATGGATAATGAATGGGTGGATGGATAATATAAAGCCATAACCAAGAAGATCTTTCTTTCCATTTTTAGGTTAATCAGGGAGATTTTATGGCAACGATTTAGGTAGTCAACAAAAAACGTACCTGATACATAAACGTGGGCAACATTTTTAAATCATAAATTATTTTCTGGAGGTTTAAATGGCTGGGGTCAAATTGACCCCAGGGTTAAAAGATGTTTGTACATTTGAATGTAACAGAAGAGTTAGGAAAAACTATTATGTCAAAACGGGCTTCATGGAAATTGATTGATCGGAGTGAAATGCATTTTAATTTGAATTTTATTTAATTGGCCTGGAACTGAACTTTGATTATTTCTGTAAAGAGCCCTGAGATGGCCTTTGCTGTGTTTTGGCTCTGTATAATTATACTAGATTGAACTGAAATTGATTACCTCACCCTGAATTTCTATTAACCAGGTTTGGGCAGGGCCTTTCATGGGATTTCAGAATCGTTGCTGATGGGTAATTTATACAGAAATACACTGTATGGACAACAACAAATGGACAGTGTGTGTGGGCTAAAAAAAAATATTAAATAGAGATTTCTTTTATGATCAGTTCAATGCTCAATGTGTCTTTTCATGTGATTTGTGCACATCAGAAAGAAAGAAAATAAATAATAAAAGCTACTGCTGGACACAAACCAAGTTGGCCATGCTGGTCTCTTGGTTTGGCAACAACTATTAATTCAGACACCATGTACTACAAGCGGCGACAAATTGTGTGAGTTTCTTTCTCTCAGGCAGGAAAGGAGACTGGCTCTATACTGAGAATTTTAAGGAAAGTGTTCAGAGAGTGAATTTGACATCGCTTAACAGCGCCAGAGCAAATGGGAATGAGTGTCTCTCACCAAGACAACCTGTCACACGACAAGTATAGTCACATGCACGAAATGAAAGTGTGGGTGGCTCCTTCACTTCAGTTTCTTGAAAAGGGGTCTGACAAAATGGGGTATGACGCTGAAAACTGCTGATTGGAGGGCTTTACAATCTCACATCTCTGAGTGATGAATGCACAGTTGGGATGATTGCAAGACCTTTTCATAGCTGACAAAAGTATCTACTTAGCTTTCCAGCTGAAATGCATGGGCTATTTGAAAAGATATCCAAATCTTTTGCATTTTTTATATTTATGGAGCTAGTGTGACTACCTCTGCATTAACAAAGTCTTGTTTGGTTAAATGTCTTTCCATATGAGGTCACAAAGATTACAACGGTTTACAGCATCCTGAAAGTGTTCATAGGAACTGGAGCTTTAAACAACACATCATATCAGTCCCAGGGGGGGTTGAAAGGTCCAGAAAGATTGTGAAGTCCTAAACAAAGCTGCTCAGAAGTGTGAGTTGGGGAAACAAAAAGCTTTTAATACAACTTTAACTAACTTTAAGTAAACACTGCATGGTCATCAAACAACTGTCAAACAGTAAAAATATATGGTCTCACATGATTTAATATGTAACGATGATGAGTCCAAAAAGTCCACCTTGAAAAGAAAGAAATTAATAACAACTAAAATGTAGCGACTGAAAAAAAGAAATGAAGGACTGCCTGTTCGTCATTTCTTTTGCACTCAGTTAAAAGCCTTGGAAATCACTTGGTTGTGGTTGTGTTTGAGTTTAAAGTCGGCCTCAGTTGGTGCAGATAAACATTGCAGCATAATAGAATGTGTTTGTACCAAAGCAGAAGTCTCAGCTCGCACCTCCTTTCATTTGGTTTCACCCATGAACGATTGTTTCTTTTTCAGCTTTTGTCTGGTTTGGCATTTCAATTCAAAATCAAAATAGGCTTGGAGCATTATCTTCAACGGAGCTGACAGTTATTTCTGGGATGTTTCTAAACAACAGCACAGAGTTAATACTTAGAAGAGAAGCCACTGTCTTATTGATTAAATTACAGAAAAAAAACACTCCTACTTGGATTTATCAAGTCTTTAACAAGAAATGACAAGATTTAGGGTTCATACTGTCTTTTTCCAAAGTCATTAGGAGTAGTTAATAGATCAATCATCTTCATCACATATCATCATAATATCATCATAATAAAACCTAACCTACAATGTAGTGGGTAAAACGTTATAGGAACATCAGACATCTGAAATATGACTAACCAAACACACTTTTTTAAGCTTTAAAGTCAGAAAGCACTTGTTTGAGCAATATTTCTATCTGAAATATTGTGGAGTGGCAAGAAAAAAAACTATTATAGAACAACCGAAATATTGAAAATGC
Source organism: Hirundichthys speculiger (assembly GCA_018398805.1). Lineage (NCBI taxonomy): Eukaryota > Metazoa > Chordata > Actinopteri > Beloniformes > Exocoetidae > Hirundichthys > Hirundichthys speculiger. The sequence continues at coordinate 1,397,372 of JAGFBZ010000292.1, read as the reverse complement.
ACCATTTCACCTCTGCTTACTTGGCATGTTGCCACTTAGCCTGGATCCTAACTCCACAATCAGTTCACTGCTGCATTCAGACAGTGGTGTGAAGTTCATTTATTCTTCAACAGATCAGATACAGTTTTATCCAGCCATTATCCCTGAAGTAAGAATGGCACGATGACTTGCTGTTGGCCACAGACACCGTTGAGTTCAACACGGACAGAAATCAGGTGCATTAATCTTTCCCCTGAAAGTGAATCAGCTGAATACAGTTAGTCCACTGGGATTAGGGAGTGTTGTATCCATGCCAAACAGCTGAGCTCCCGCTTCAGATCCACCACAAGATTAATTTAGCCACGATATCAACAGATGTGTGATGGTGAAAAAAACAGACCACCCAATCTTTGGAATGTTGAGAAATGCATAGGCATCAACATGAGGTTAATTTCTGTTCTTATATGTGTATATATGTGTATTACTGTGTATCTTTGTATGTGTGTGTGTGTGTATTTTTTTTTTTTTTTTTTATACATGTGCACACCATTAGTCTGTGCAAACAGCCAGCCAGCAGAGACGAGCGCACATACACACACAGGAACTCGGAAAAAATGACTTTACAGCCAGGAAAAGCGACAGATACATTACTTTCAGTACAATATAAACACAATCCTGCCTGGTGGTGAAGGCCAAGCGATTGCTGCCCAGGGGCTTTGTGAGAACTTGCAACCATGGACTGGGATTCAGAATGAAGTAGGAGGCAGCTCAGGGTGAAGCTTATACTCCCAGGTTAACTCACTGATCAGCTCAGACGGCATAACTTTGTAAAACAAACATTAGTACTCTAACAGCTCCCTCTGTGACAGCTAAGTCCATTACAATCATGTCTTCGCAGTCAAACAGATAAAGCAGAGCGTCCTGGTTATATGGGTAAATGTTCCTCATTATGAAGAAATAAATGTGGTTTAATTTCCTGTAAGCCCTTTATAACACCAAAAGGTTTGAAAGTTCCAGTATAATTAGATGTTGTATAACCTTTACACTCATGCCGGTGGCTCCTCTACATTTTCAGTTCCCAACTTTCAAGATATTAATATTTAGTATGTTTTCTCTTCTTCTTTTATTTTTTCACCTTCTCTCTTTCGGTTTAGGGGGATATTGGCATTAATGGATAAAACTCCTTTTTGGATTTCTGAGAACATATAAAGATACATATTTACTAGAAATGTCATATGTAGGTTTTAACCAGTGTTTCCACTGGTTTAAATAGTTCAGGGTTATTTGACTGTTAAAATCTCGTCTTGTTTTGTTTATGTGCAAGTATTCTTTCCAAACCGATCCATCTACCCAGTTGCCAAAGTAACAGCACCAGGAACAGTCCAGAGTGCATGCTTCATCAACCAGAGTTTGGAGGAGTGATAGTTTAAACCACAGGAGAGCCAAGTTAGAAAACTCTAGTTTTAAAATCATTGTTATGTCTTAGACATAACTCTGTGGTTTTCTATCTCCACCAAATTGTATATTTTCACTCTTTGGTTCTCACTGTTTTCTTTCAATTTAGTAGCGAATCTATTAAGACAACAATTCTTCTTAGGTGGTGTTTATAGTGTTCAGATTATGTTTTAGTTCAAAATAAAGTGCTTCAAAATCCAAAACATCCTAAATCAATTATGGAGTGAATCAGGAGAGACATTGACTGCAACCCTGACTGTAACAAAGGTGAATACAAACACTAACCATTAAAAGTCTATTTATATAGTTTGATTTTTTCCATTTTAAAAGAGAAAAAAAAGTTAGATAATGCTAAAATCTGCATTTTCAATGCTACATGCTCTGGATTCGAACTCTGGATTTGAACTTGAGTTGTACATTCTGTAAATTATTAATCATTTATATAAAAAAATACATACCCCTGGTATTATGTTCTATTATTATAACCTAATGTTGAGCCATTGTTGCAGCCTGCAAAAATGAGTTGAAATATCACTTCACTGTTGGTAAAGACACTAAACCGTAACATTTATGGGGTGACATCTTGCTGGCAGAATCATTATTATTATAATAATGATAATTACTCTCATTATTTTAAAATTAAAATTATTCTTCTATGCGTCCCTGTTACCTGTGCTGTCATTTGAAGTCTCAGCTTTTCTCACAGCCTCCAATCCCCCCACCTCTCTCTCTTCTATTAAGGTGTTGTTCTGTCTGGAAGATTTACACATCTTTCTAAAGTCTATGTGTTATACAAGACATTTTAATGAACTCAAAAGGAATGAAAAGAGGAAAACAAAACAAACAAAACACTGAAAGCACTGGACATGTTCGTATGCTGATGAGATATAAGAAAATCACTTCCAGCTCCAGCTCTGGGTACAGTTATCCAGGCATCTGGACATAATAAAGAATTTGCTGTTTTTTGGAAGGAGGCTGTGCCAAAGATGCACATCCCCAGAAAGACAATGATGGAGTCCAGTCAAGTGGATGACTCCAGCCCCTAAAACCAGCTTCTATCAACAGAGCTGTAAAAAGATGTTGAAAGATGTTGAGTTTTTGAGCTATTTTGACCAAAGCACCCCAAAGACATTAAATTAACATCTCAAGAACATCTCAGTGGAACGTGCATAACTATAGTGTCTCTATGCCGTGCTCATTTTGCTAATCTGTTTACTTCCTTATTTCGCCCAAATCCTCATGTCTTGACTTGAACATAGCTGACATACCTTGTAAGTTAAAATTGAGATGAACCTGTAATACTAGAAAGTCTATTGGACATCCAGATACAATGAACTGATTGATCCAAGGCTCTCAAGGACTGAAATTGAATCTGAACAACACAAAACCAAGGCAGAGCTAAGAGTGTTGCAGTGTTGCCAAGCAAATGATGAGGGCAGTTTTCCCTAACGTGGAATTTCCAAACTGTCTTTCTGATTTGCTCAACAAAGTTTTGAATAAAATGAAACACCATGGATTCTTCACTTACCTCTTCTTAAATCCTCCCTGGGTTACTGTTCTTACATGTCAATTTATCATTGTATCTTGATCCCTGTGCTACTTGTCTTGTTTTCCCAAATGAATCATTATATTTTGTTTTGTCTTCCTGGCTTCCATGCTGATGATTTTATCACACTGCCTTTGATATTACTGAGGATATTCCACTTACTTGGCATCCTGAAGCACTGACAAATGACCAGCAGTCTTTCTTTGTCTCTTCTCTGTCATTTCAACTGACTTTACAGCCCATAAAACACACAGACAGCTACACTCACACAGAGGAAACACAGTCAGGCTTGATTTTCCAAGCAGATCAGTTTTTTTTTTTTTTTTTTTTTGCTTAGAACTTGACTATGGCAGTGTTAGAGCCATGAGGATATTTGGGAAATGTTTTAAAATATAGTTTAAAAGAATATTAGAATTCATATTAATGTTTAGTCAATTTAGCTTTGTTTCATATAAGACAGGTTTACTGTAAGTTAAAAGTAATTTAACGGTCATATATATTTAAGACTTTTATTTTGAAAGCGAAAAAGAAGGAAGACGCACCGCGGTGGAAAAAGTCAGAAGCATTCTAATGGAGCACGGATGTATATAGTTTTTTGCCCGTGCTTGCTGTGTAACTTTTTTATCAAGGAAATTGTATTTGGATACCCTTTTTTGTTAACCTACTTTTTTGGATAAAGATTTTTGGTTTATCAAGAACCCAGCTTGCTCGCGTCCATTCTTTTCAAGGTGCTCCACCGAATGACACAGATATTGGATATGCTGCCATAACAATCGTCAAAAAACTCTTCCGAGTGGAAAGAACGGAAAGTCAGCTGTTGAAAAGGATCAGAATTTGGATAAAGCTTATGGATGGTGTGAGGAGCCATTATCAAGATTACTGGTGCCTTGTAAGTACAGTTTTTCTGTTGAAATTGCCTGGAGAGGCTATCCATGCAAACGGAGCTGAAAAGGAGAAGCATTGCCAAAGTAATTAATGCTTAAGATGCATAATTGGATCATTTTTGAAGTTCATTCACGTTTGGTTAGTGTTTGAAGTTATAGAAGAAGAGTGCTGAAGTTCTTTCTGGGGTTTATTGAATCTCAAAAGATTTTTATAAGTGTGTGAAAGTTCGTTTGGAATTATTGCTGAGCTGTTGCTGCATCCGTTTCCAAGATGGAGGATAAATACTCGTTAAATGCGGCAGAGGGCGCACTATCCGCATCCCGCCAGAAGAGGGAACCAAAGTACACAGAAAAGGCCCTGGAAGAAAAGCTCCATAGGCTTATTAGTCGCAGAAAGGCGAAAATGGCCCAGATTACAGCCAAGATGAAAGAAATAGACAACATGAAAAATAATGGAGAGCATTTTAGTAGTGTTGAATCAGAAATACTGCCACACTTTGTAACACTGTATGAAGAGTTAATCATGCTTAATGAAAGTGTTATGAAGATGTTACCAACTGATGAAGCAAGCTCAAATCAGTTAGCCTGGTATGAGCCAAGGGCAACTGCCATTAGAGAATTTGTCCTAGACACAGAAAAGTGGATTAAGGTACAAAAGAGCAAAGAAATAGATGATGGTGTTTCACCAGATGACAGTGTTTCAGTGGTATCACAGCGCAGCCGAAGCAACAAGAGTAAAGCTGGTTCAAATAGTTCGTCTTTAGTTGCATCTTGTACTAGCTCTGTGGTGCGCATGAAGGAGGAAGCAAAAAGAGCAGCGCTTCTAGCCCAAGCAGAATCACTGAAAAAGAAGAAAGCCATACAGCTGCAAGAGGCACACTTAAAGGCAGAGATGGAGCAGTTAGAATTGGAAACTGCAATAGCAGCCTCTACAGCTAAGCTGAAAGTATTTGTGGATCACGAAAGCCCCCGTGATGCCATGAATGACTATGTAACAGCCAGGTTGACAAGCGCAGATGTACGCAGCCGTGCTCAAAGTTCAAATGTTTCTTTAACTGGATCCGCTGTACGTGCTCTTAGAAGACAACCTGTACTTGATGCTCATGTCATGGGAATGAGTGTTGAGGAAGAAGAGGAAGATAATATTCCAGAAACTGGTTTGAGAGATGTGGAAAGCACACCTCCTGCACATTCACGTCATCAGGTGCAAGCAGTCAGAGCCTCATCCTACACGCCTCAGGAAACCATGTCTTCTAATGACAGAATTTATGAAGTGATGCAACGGCAAAACATGATAACAGAGCTGTTGGTTAAGCAGCAAGATTTGTCTCTGTTACCCAAAAGGGATATTCCTGTCTTTTCTGGTGATCCACTCACATACAGATCTTTTCTCAGAGCATTTGATAATGCTATTGACAGTAAGACACAGAACGCTAGAGACAAACTCTTCTTTCTGGAACAGTATACAAGTGGAGAGCCACAAGATCTAGTGAGAAGCTGTGAACACATGACTCCAGAGAATGGCTACAAAGAAGCTAGGCTACTGCTTGATCAGCAATATGGAGATGAGCTGAAAATAGCAATGGCTTATATTAAAAAAGCTTTGAAGTGGCAACAGATTAAGACGGATGATGCAAAAGGGTTGAATGAATATGCTCTCTTTTTGATTGGCTGCAAAAACACCATGAAGGATGTTGACTACATGGAAGAAATGGATAACCCAACGAACATGAGAGCCATACTGTCAAAATTGCCCTACAAACTGAGGGAGAAGTGGAGACAAGTGGCTTATGAAATGCTGGAAAACAAAGGGAGAAGACCGAGGTTTGGAGACTTAGTGAATTTCATAGACAAACAAGCCAAAATTGTAACACATCCTTTATTTGGTGATCTGCAAGGAACCAGTCCTGTAGCTGGACAGAAAGAAAAAGGCACATTTATTAAGAGAACCAAAGGAAACACCACAAAAGGTAGCAGTTTTGTTACAAGTGTTGATATACAGAAACAGAAAAAAGGACAGTCAAACCAGAGTGCAAAACCAGAGCTGGGCAAACTTAAGACGGAGACATGTGTGTTCTGTGAAAATAGCCACATGATGGAAAACTGTGAGAAGTTCAAGAAACAAGCTCACGCTGACAAGATTGAGTTCTTGAAGTCTAAAGGTCTCTGTTTTGGATGCCTTGTGCCAGGTCACTTGAGCAAAGATTGCACTAGGAAGTTGTCTTGCCAGGTATGTTCAAAGAAGCATCCAAGGGTTCTACATGTACACAACGACAAAACGCCAATGACTAAGAACAACAAGAACAGCATGTCTGAGTCACAGGCTACTAGTGCTGTAGAACAGGAAACCTGTGGGTATACTGGGGCCGGTAAACAGTCAGGGTGTTTTGGCCATTGTTCCGGTACGACTCAAGTCCAAGAAGAGTACGAAGACAATGGAGACTTATGCCTTCATTGACCCGGGCAGTTCAGCAACCTTTTGTACAGAGGCAGTAATGTCAATGCTGAACCTTAGAGGCAGGAAGATGGAGATCTTGCTCCGAACTATGGGGCAGGAGAAGCTTGTCCATAGCCATATCCTGACAGACCTGGAAATTTGTGGACTTGAGGAAAACCAATACATTGACTTACCTTCAGTGTTAACACAGCCTGAAATCCCTGTGAATAGAGAAGACATACCTTGTCAGAAAGACATCCTGAGGTGGTCTTACCTGGAGGAGGTATGCATTCCAAGTATTGAAGCGGAGATTGGTCTCTTGATTGGTGCTAATGCTTACAAGGCCATAGAGCCGTGGCAAGTCATTAATAGTCGAGATAACGGTCCATATGCCGTTAGAACAGCCATTGGGTGGATTATCAATGGTCCCATCAGACGAAATCACCTCAGAGAAACAGAGGAAGGATGGCAGAATGTCACTGCAAACAGGATCTCTGTGTCAAACATTGAAGAGCTGTTAATCCAGCAATTCAACTCTGATTTCTCAGAGCGCAGCTGTGAGGACAAAACAGAGATGTCACAGGAGGATCGATGGTTCATGAAGGATGTGGAACAGTCTTGCCACCTCACTGATGGGCATTACTGTATCCGTCTACCCTTTAAGGACAGATCTGTGAAAATGCCTAGTAATCGCAGTCATGCAGAACAAAGAGCAATCAACCTCAAAAGGAAACTCAAAAAGAACCCAGAGTTCTACACTGACTATAAGCACTTCATGGATGACATCATAGCTAGGGGCTATGCAGAAAAAGTGCCTGCAGAAGATCATGAGGGTAAGGAAGGAGAGGTCTGGTACATCCCGCACCATGGGGTGTACCACCCCAAAAAGAAGAAAATTAGAGTTGTCTTTGACTGCACAGCGACATATCAAGGCGTCTCTTTAAACAACCAGCTACTCCAAGGGCCTGATCTCACGAGTACCTTGATTGGCGTGTTGACCAGGTTTCGAGAAGAGTCAGTTGCGATGATGGCAGATATAGAAGCCATGTTTTACCAGGTCAGGGTACCTTCCAAGGACTCTGACTTCCTGCGTTTCCTCTGGTGGCCAGATGGAGATTTGAATGGACCTCTGGAGCAATACAGAATGACTGTTCACATTTTTGGGGCTACTTCATCCCCCAGCTGTGCTTGTTTTGCACTGAGAAAGACAGCGGAATATGGAAAGGACAAGACCTTATCTGAAGCTGTGAAAGCAGTTGAAAGGAATTTTTACATGGATGACTGTTTAACCTCGGTGGCCTCTAAAGAGCAGGCCATAGCACTTGCACAGTCTCTGAAGGCTTTATGCTTAAGTGGTGGGTTTAACCTGACGAAATGGGTTAGCAACAGCAGACAAGTTCTGTCATGCATTCCAACCAATGACAGGGCAGCAGAGGTGAAAGACCTTGATCTAACCAAAGACACCCTGCCAACAGAAAGAGCCTTAGGGGTTCATTGGTGTACAGACACAGACACCTTCAGGTTTCAAAGTGAATGTGCCAGAGAGACCAACCACTAGAAGAGGAATACTTTCGATAGTGAGTTCAGTCTATGACCCTCTTGGTCTGATTGCTCCTTGTATCCTCCCAGCTAAGTTGATTTTGAGAGAGCTTTGCCAACAGAAGTTGAGCTGGGATGAGGAGATTGGTGAGAAGCAATTGCGGAGATGGCACCAGTGGCTTTCTGAGCTGCAGGAGCTGTCTAACTTTCATGTGGACAGATGTATCAAGCCAACTGGTTTCAGTCCCACTCTTCAGGCTCAGATACACATTTCTCAGATGCAAGTGAGAGCGGATACGGTACAGCTTCATACATTGTGCTTACCAGTAAAGATGGACAGACGGTCTGCTCATTGCTTATGGCAAAATCAAGGGTGGCACCACTTAAGAAAGTAACAGTCCCTAGAATGGAACTGACTGCTGCAATCATATCTGTGAAGGTAGACAAGTTGTTAAGACAAGAAATGGAGACCACACTTGAAGAATCTGTTTTCTGGACAGACAGCCTCACTGTACTCAAGTACATAGAAAATGATGCGTTACGCTTCAAGACCTTTGTGGCCAACCGAGTTACATTCATTCGAGAAGCTACTTCACCGTCTCAGTGGAGATATGTGAACAGTTCCCTTAATCCAGCGGATGTGGCTTCAAGAGGAATGAGGTTTACCTCACTCATCAACAATGACCATTGGATACATGGGCCACAATTCCTTTGTCAGAGTGAAAGTGAGTGGCCTACAAGACCTGACATACCCAGCACCATTGAAGATGATAGCGAAGTCAAGTCAACCCTAGTCAGTCTTGTCAGCACAACCAAAGGTACAGGCCTGACAACTTTGGTAGAATACTATTCGGACTGGCATAGACTAAAAAGGGCTACTGCATGGATGCTATGTTTGAAAGACTTGCTTCACTACTTTGCTACGAAAAGAAAGGAATATGTGGCTGATGTTGCCCTGAAAGAGATGGATAAAAGAAAGCAAATCTTAAAGGTGGAAAAGGAAATGACAAAGTTGAGACATTCAGTGGACAAGAAAGTATTGTCAGTACAGGATTTGGAAAATGCAGAAATTGTGCTGATACGCCACAGTCAAATGAAGATGTTTCCAGGGGAGTTGACCTCACTCCAACAGAAAGATTCTCAAGTTATGAAGTCTAGTCCACTCTACAGATTGGATCCTGTTCTGCTAAATGGCATCATCAGAGTGGGTGGTCGGTTGAACAAGTCCGCCATGCCAGAAGAATCCAGAAACCCGGCTGTGCTACACAAGGATCACCACATTGCAAAGCTGATTCTGCGGCACGTCCACCATCAGAATGGTCACTGTGGAAGAAGTCAGATGATTGCAAAGGTCAGACAGCGCTACTGGATTCCAGGACTAAACAGAGCAACCCGCACAGTGATGTCTCAATGCGTCATATGCAGAAAACTGCATGCAAGGCCAGCAGAACAGAAGATGGCAGACTTACTTGAGGAACGGGTACTCCCAGACCAACCTCCCTTTACGCATGTAGGCATAGACTATTTTGGACCATTTGAGGTCAGAAGAGCACGGAGCATGGTGAAACGATATGGTGTTCTGTTCACATGCCTTGCCCTAAGAGCAGTCCACATAGAGGTGGCTCACTCATTAGATACCTCATCCTGTATCAATGCCATCAGACGATTTGTCTCTAGAAGGGGTCAAGTGACTACAATGCGCTCTGATAATGGCACAAATTTCATAGGCGCCGAGCGCGAGCTTAGAGAGGCTCTAGAAGAGTTTGATCACTCTCAGATCAGAGATGACCTGATGCAGAAAGGTATCATCTGGATTTTTAACACACCAACTGCCTCCCACCAAGGTGGAATATGGGAGCGACAGATTCGTACAGTCAGAAAGGTGTTGAATTCTGTGTTGAGACAGCAGGTGTTAGATGATGATGGCCTTCACACTCTGCTATGTGAAGTTGAAGCAATCATCAATGACAGTCCCTTGACTGCTGCTTCTGATGATCCAAGTGACGTAGAGGTATTGACACCAAACCATCTTCTGCTATTGAAGAGACAATCAGCCCTTCCGCCGGGTGTGTTCAACAGGGATGATGTCTACTCCCGTAGAAGATGGCGTCAGGTGCAATACATGGCCAACTTATTTTGGTCGAGGTGGACCCAAGAGTACCTCCCGTTGCTACAAGAGCGACAGAAATGGCATACCACAAGGAGAAACTTCACTCCAGGAGACCTTGTGCTCATTGTGGACAGTCTGCCCCTAGGAATGCCTGGCTGACAGGAAGAATCCGGCAGACTTACCCAGACTCAAGAGGAGCCGTTCGAAGAGTTCAAGTTCAAACCAAGTCCAGCTTATTAGATAGGCCAACTAACAAGCTTTGTCTTTTGCAGGAAGCTGAATGAGTCCAGGAAGACCGGCAGCTGATGGACTTTATAGTTTGACATATGATTGATAGAGTAATTAACATTTACAGTACAGTAAATGTGGAATTGATAGATGTAAGGCTCTATTTGTTGTTTGTAATTGTTATTCATCCTGCCTATACAATTAGGGGCCGGAGTGTTAGAGCCATGAGGATATTTGGGAAATGTTTTAAAATATAGTTTAAAAGAATATTAGAATTCATATTAATGTTTAGTCAATTTAGCTTTGTTTCATATAAGACAGGTTTACTGTAAGTTAAAAGTAATTTAACGGTCATATATATTTAAGACTTTTATTTTGAAAGCGAAAAAGAAGGAAGACGCACCGCGGTGAAAAAAGTCAGAAGCATTCTAATGGAGCACGGATGTATATAGTTTTTTGCCCGTGCTTGCTGTGTAACTTTTTTATCAAGGAAATTGTATTTGGATACCCTTTTTTGTTAACCTACTTTTTTGGATAAAGATTTTTTGTTTATCAAGAACCCAGCTTGCTCGAGTCCATTCTTTTCAAAGTGCTCCACCGAATGACACAGATATTGGATCTGCTGCCATAACAGGCAGGTTCAGAGCAAAGATTAGTCAATACTGAATACTTTTAGAGCATCTTATGTTGCTATATAATCCCAGGTGTTTTCTGCCAGTCCCTTTCTGTGTGGAGTTTGTATTTTTCTTGTCCTTCTGTGCTTGTGTGGGTTTCCTCTGTGTTCTTCAGCTTTTCCCCACAGTCAAAAATCACGACTGCTTATCCTAAACTGACCGTAGAAGAGTGAGCATATACGGTTGTTTGCCTGGTGTGTCTCTGTGTTGCCCTGTGATGAACTGGTGACGTATCCAGGGAGCACCCTGCCTTTGGCCTGGTGACAGCTGGGACAGGCTCCAGCAGAACCCTGTGGGGACTGAATGGGACTGAAGTATGTATAGAAATTAATTGGATACATACTAGCAGATACTACACACTGTCCTGAGATTTAAAGTCTTCAATCTGGAAATACAAGATTATTTATCTTGTTTTAAATATAACTTATATTGAGTCCATGTATACTCTTAAATTTACCATGAACATGTCTTCCATTCATTAATCAGCCGGGATATCTTAAACTTAGTAAATTATTGTTAATACAAGCATCGTGTTCCAGACATTTGAGTTCACCTGTTTTTTATGTTAATTTTTAGTGTTTTTCATTTTTTCCTGTACTTTGGCAGGTCTGTCTTTAGGTTATTTTATCTAAAATTCATAAAAAAAAAGAAAACATAAAATCCTTGGACACCTCCAGATCAAAACCACAATTTTTTTTGTTTTCATCAAGTAAAAATACCTCGGTGCATGGACGGATAATTTTCAACTAGAATTTAGTGTTTATTTCTTTTTCTTTTCTTTTTTTTTTTTGAAGTGTAATCTATAAAAGAGAGAGGTTCTGGTATGAAAATCCATGTTTGATGGGACGATTAACTCTGGTCTCTCTAAAAAACTGGTTCACTTGAACGTTGGTTAAAAGAAATTCAGTTCTCATGGTTATGTTACGATGCAGACAGATTGCTGCACATTCATTCAAAATTCACCAGCGAGGGGAGAGAAAGCAAAAAAAAATGGTCCGGTTACACTTATGAAACGTGTTTTACTCCATATGAATCGATGAATTCTAAGCTGTGATCATTTTTGATAAGTTAATAAAATGCTGACGGCACACGGGAAATTGTGTTTTAAAAAAGCAAAAAGACAGGAAGCAGAGTTGGAGGTATCAGAGATTAAAACGTTGAGGTTCTCTTTGGGAGTGACGAGGATGGATAGGATCAGGAATGAGAACTTCAGAGGGACAGCACATGTTAGATGTTTAGGAGAAAAAGTCAGAGAGACCAGACTGAGATGGTTTGGACATGAACAGAGGAGGGATAGTGGATATTTATTAGTAGAAGGATGATGAGGCTGGACCTGCCAGAGAGGAGGCCTGGAGGAAGACCAAAGAGATTCACTGATCCCTAAAGGAAATGAAAAAAGATGCAATAAAGGAAACAGAATCTGAACTCAGAGTGGTCCAGATCAACTAGTGAATTAGTTCAACAAATAAACCAGCCTGAATGAGCATTTAATTCAGAAACATTGGTTGGATTTTTTTTAAATGACAATGATAGGAGAGTGATACCTATTTTAAAACAGATAACAGCCCAGAAAAGATATATTATCCCATTAGATCTGGCAGACATGAATAGCTAGAATTTCCAGTGGGACTGGAAACATTAGCACAGAATTCATGTTAGTGGACAAACATGGCGGCCAGGCCTAAAGAGCATGGCTCCACCCACTTTTGCAACTAGCCTTAATGTCTGAGACTTTTACTTAACTTTCATTTTTAGTTATGAAAAATTAAGATTTAAAAACACAAAAAAGATTAAATATTCCCTCTTATTAACGAAAGCTAAAAGACAGCATTTATTTGGTTATCGATGGAAAAGTCTAATAAATCACAACATGACACTTTATGTTGGTCAGTACCACTCTGCATCAGAACATCTCATTATGAACATTACAACTAGATTAATTTCATGTTGCTGGTTATTAAGCTATTTTGAGAGGTGGGGAAGAGAAATTCCAGCGCCATGAACATGAAGATGGGAAAGACATGAACATAGCTTGTTATTATTACACAGATGTTAATGCAGATGTTTGTGAAGAAATACAAGAACACTAATGAATGAAACAAATGTGAGAATGGCACAACCAGCCCATCAATGCAGAGACTGAGAACATAGAAAGAAATGCAGAGCATGTAAAAGCAATATGCTGCCTGACGTGTGCTCAAGTCAGAGATTCACAGCCAAAGCAAAAGTTCGAGTTCATTATTACAGTTTATTTGCAAAGCTCTAAGCACTGACTTGTAATAAACAGAAACTGTATGAACAAGATCCTGCTCTGTAATTGCAATCCACAACCAGAATTCCTCTGGCTTGTCTAAAATTGAAATCATCACACTGTGGAAGCTGCAGGCTTTAATAAAGCAGGTATTAAAAGACAGTCTCTTTAAACCAGCCAACACTCATGCGTAGGACTGCAACATGTAGGATGGTTAAACTTATGGTAATTGATAGGGTGAGATGTAATGTTGTTAGCAAATGACAAACAAAGGTGAAAAAGAAACTGACTAAGTGTAGATGGGATTCTTATCTCTTCCTCCTCACTCTTTCTCCTGAGCTTTCTGTGCCTGCGGGCGCGCTAAAGTAGACAATCCCAGAGTGAGCGCAATGGAAGAATGATTCAGCCGGATGGCCTTTGGCATCCTGTGTCTCATTCTCTCACAGTCACGGGGATTTACAGACAAGCAAGAGAAAGATTACCGAGGGATGAAGGTAACAGAGGGGAAATACAGTAAAATTGAAAGTTTTGAGATTGAAGAGGAGTCTGAGTTTAAAGTAAAAAGTTTGATCAAATTGAGGGATGTAAAGGGGTGGGGGGGGGGGGATAAATGACTGAAACAGCAGAGGAAGAAAAGTAGATGAAGAGTAGAGGCGAGGCAGTGCCAGTTTTAAATCGATAGATCTTTAAGCCTCTGCTCCCGCTCACAAAAAACAATCATCACAACTGAACTGGAAGGAATTTAATGTTAGATGCTGTCAAATGCATTTAGCTGTATTATTCTAGTTTATATATATATATGTATATGTATATATATATATATATATATATATATATATATATATATATATATATATATATATATATTATATATATAAACTAAAATAATACAGCTAAATGCATTTGACAGCATCTAACATTAAATTCCTTCCAGTTCAGTTGTATATATATATATAAAGGTCATTAAAAGGAACATTATAGTTGATGTAATCTATGGAAGTTGACAAAAATAAAACAATTTCTTAAATCTTTATTCATTGCAAAAATGTGACAAAAATGGTGTGCAGCATTATGTAATGAAACAAAACATTAAAATAGAAAGTTCAGATGTGTCAGAGCCTATGTACATAGTTAATTTTTACTGTCGCCCACACTAGTTCTTTTTTTTTACTTTAAGGAAAACCTTGAAAGGTGTTCTTTATTGTCTCTCGATGGAGCTGGTTGTCCAGTTCTGATTGTCTCAGATTTTTCCAACACTCTCACCATCTGTTGATTTTCTTCCCCTTGACTGGCCTCCTTGTTTCTTTTTGTAAATCCACATAATGGATTACACAACATTTTTGATTTGCAGCTAAGAAGAAAATTGCAAGCCTTTTCTTTGTGCTTTGTGTTTATTTTATACTTTGTTCAGCGTCTTTCCTTCGGTACCTTTAAAAACATATCAGTCAGATGACTGGTGCTCAGATCATGTTAACAATAGGGTGATGTCGAGGCTCTAAAATCATCCCTCCCCGCAGAAATTACCTACATTAAAAGGTTGGGAGTGATGAACAGCAACTTAACCTTCCTGTGTTGACTCTCAGAGTTGGAGCCTCCAGGTGCATGCTGGGGGTTGTGGCAGGAACAGAATTTAGAATTTAGCAGGAAGCTTGGAAGTTGTGCATCAGCTGGCAACGTAGAGGTGGGCACCGTTTATATGAGCATCGCTGATATAGTCTAACGCACACACGTTTCTGTAAATATGACGGTAAATATGAGGATATGATATGTGAAATGATCGGTTCATATATAATTCGCAGGGGCGCGGTAAAGTTAGTTTCACATCCAACATTCGCTTGTTTTTTTTTTCCCTTTAAACTTTAATAGCGTCATTAAAACGGCACCGATTTCATCCAGGTTGGTATCATTTTGTAGATATAAGTATGCCAGGACATTTCACAAGTGTCATCAACGCTCCAAGCTCAGTGAGTGTGGCTAAAACTCTAAGGAACAGCACTGAATGTCCTTCTGAGTACCTCGCTGCTGCCGTGGAGTTTAGGGACCGTCAGCAAATTACTGCGGTCAAGCAGCAGCCCGACAAAATATACAAACAAGCTTGATGAATTAAGCCCCCAAAATATGGCAGCATTGGTGGACTTCCGGTTTTTAAACTAGAAAGGGCAGGTCGAACCTGCAACCGTTTGCTGCATGTCTTCCCCACTCTCTCTGCCGAGGTTTCTGTCTCCTGTTCACTGCAAATAAAGGCTACAACTTCCCAAAATTAAATTAAAAAAAAAAAAATGGCACAAGTCTCCAAAGCCCCGGAAGAGTGTTAGTGGTTCCTCATTATTTAGCAAGGTCTAAGGTACAACAAAAACATGATCATGTCTTTCTTATTTTATGTGATGTTTTTCTTTATTTGTTATTTTTTTGTTTGTTTTTCTTTAGTTTCTAAATTCTAAATATTTCTCATTAAGTCAAAGTTAGAAACATTACATACTTGCTGTCCCTGACCTTTGGATGCAGTCAGTTGAGAAGTAAATAGTTAAGTGAGTAATGAATGAGAAATGCGTCATCACATTAATCCTGTTTACAATAATCATCATTAACCTAATGAGCTTCTTAAATGTAATGAATCTGTTTTACAGACTGACTGTTTGAGTACTTTATATTGCAAGTGAAGTCAGTTTATTGTGGTAATTGGCACTATGCTACGTTCATGTTGTGTCTCATGCTGCACACATCAGGGTTTCCTGCAGACCTTATCTGGCCAGGCGCCCCGCCCGGCCTGAAATCTCGAGCGCCCGGGCTACAATGTCGGGAAAAAAAAAATGTCGGGCAAAAAAAAAAAAAAAATGCAATGCATGCAAGCGACACGGCAGCGCTTGAGAACTGATCAGCGCACATAGGTTTGTGTTATAAGGAATTAATGTTGATTTTCTAGTGCTGCGCTGTTTGCCTGCAGTGCATTCTGGGCCACCTCTCTCTCTCTCTTTCACACACACACACACAGTGATAACCTCAATGTCGATCACTCACGTTTGACAGCTCACGTCTCGTCTCACTTCAATACAAGTTTTCCTCCGCTCACTTTTATGTCGGTCCGTAATTATTTATAGTCAGTAGAGATTCTGGTAAACTTTATTCGTAATAGACCCGGTGCTTTTGTTTTGACCAGACAGTGCGACTTCTCACTGCCGTTTTTTTTTTTTTTTGGTTCGACAATTCATTAAAGTGACACACGCACACACTAATCAACATTATGTTTAACTTTGTCTATAAAAGAAAAAAAAGAACATTAGGTATTTAAACTAACTAACTAAATAAATAAAGACCAATGGGCGCACTGCCTGTCATCTGGACTCCAAGCTCACGTAGCTTCAGTTGACAACTGTCACTCTGAGGTGATTGATGACCAGTCCGCCCAGTCAAAAAGGTAACGCCTACTATGTAATTTACTGGTATGCAATTGATCAGTAGTAGAGTAAATGAGACATAGTCTTTTAGTTAAGAAACTGAGGTGGCCTACACTTTATAGTGTTTTCCATCATCATGTTTGTGGGTTTGTTGTTAAGCAACTTCTTTCATATTTTGAGGGCAAAAATAATAATTGAACAATCTAATTAATTAAGTAATTTATCCTTTTTTTTTTGGTTCTCGGCTACCGTTCTCGGCTTGAACCCCCCCCCCGGCCAAAGTTTTTTCCTGCAGGAAACCCTGCACATACATTCATTCTTGCGCAACACAGCAAAATTATAATTGATACCCCTTCATTAATGTTTTAATATGTGTAAACTTAAGGTGTAATTAGTTCAATAAGCTTGTTTGTTGCTGTTACAAGTCAGACAGTGATAAGAATATGTTCTCTTTGATTTCATATCTCCAAGGGCGTAACCATGGTATAGACATTGGGGGGGTCCAAATGAGAGCCCTCCCCCAGAATTTTTTTTAAAGGTGCATTTCCCACAGTTCTGTGATTTTTATTTATTGACCATCTGAAATCACATTTAAAAGAATAGTCTGCAATTTCTCTGAGATAGTAGCGAATAGGATAGCTTCCAGCTGGGAAAAATTACATGCCTAAAGCATGTTGATGTAAATATTGTGATTGGAACAACAAAAAGTCCATAGCACACGATGGACTTTTAATTCCAAGTTAATTTGTATTTTGTTGATTTGTCTCAAAATGAATGTCTGCACATTTACACTGAAACGTTTAATGTGAATGAAATCATAGATTTGTACAAAGAATTAAATGTAAAATATTGATGTTAATTGAATATATATATACAGATTTATTCATTTGACATTAAAAAAAATAGTGTGGCCTGTCGTTACAGCATCCCTCTCCCTGTCTCTCTGTGCTGCCTGCATTATGACCAGATATTATTATTGTACCAGAAGAATAACTGACCCTGAGGAAAATTTTATTTAGAATATTCTGCTTTTCTTACTAGTTTTATTTACTGCTGACACGTAGGCTTAGGTTAAAACAAATGTCATCAAGCTGTTGAGTCTTGTATTCCAGTGTCTCACCTGATCATCCATGTTTTCAGAGACTGTCCCTGTGGCCTGTCCTTACAGCATCCCTCTCCCTGTCTCTCTGTGCTGCCTGCATTATGACCAGATAGTATTATTGTACCAGAAGAATAACTGACCCTGAGGAAAATTTTATTTAGAATATTCTGCTTTTCTTACTAGTTTTATTTACTGCTGACACGTAGGCTTAGGTTAAAACAAATGTCATCAAGCTGTTGAGTCTTGTATTCCAGTGTCTCACCTGATCATCCATGTCTTCAGAGACTGTCCCTGTCTGGCCTGTCCTTACAGCATCTCTCTCCCTGTCTCTTTGTGCTGCCTGCATTATGACCAGATATTATTATTGTACCAGAAGAATAACTGACCCTGAGGATCTTTTTAATTTGATACATTGAATATTATGCTTGTATTACTAGCGTTACACACACACATACACACGGAGAGAGAAAACAGCAGCACACACGGAAGACACATCATATCATATGATACAGTCAAGCTACACTTCAAGCTAACTAGCTCAACTAACAAACTGAGCCCTTTTTAACGAGTTAAATATTTCAAATTAATTAAAAAATTTAACACACTCAGTATGACAACATCACTCCTCTTTAGCTATCTAGTTGCTTACTGTCTGAAAAAACTTCGTATGTCCTGTTTTTTCTGCTTTTTGGGTAAAGACATTGCTCCCTCCTTTCTTTCACATTCAACGCTCTCTATTGTTTCGTCTGTCGGAGCCGCTTCAAACCGAGAGCCGTTAAATGGGCGCAACCAAGTGTACAACTGGGAGGGGGGTGGTCACACACTTTAGTGTTCCTTATAAACGGAGATAAATTGATCGGTAAATATTCAGAAATAACAAGAGACGGACTGTTGAGCCAGGTTTCATAAAAGGAGGAAACATATTTACACATAATATTGGGGGGGACAGATTGGTATTTTCCCAGTATTGGGGGGGGACACGACCCCCCCAAAGAATGCGTGGTTACGCCCTTGCATATCTCAAATATCATTAGGGCAGAATCAGTAGAAGGCTGAGATCTTCTTAATGCCTTCCACATACTCACATATGAGTTTGTTTTGGTCTGTTTGGATGACAAATGTACTGAGGATTTAACTTGTCTGCAGTTTAGCCTTCTCTGCTTTTCTCAGTGCACTAGATAAATTCAGGAATAAAGTGGCACATATTTTAGAATTGTTAAGCACTGTATTAGATGTTTATAATATCACAAAGTGCACATATAAGGCCCTTAATCCAACATTTTGATTAAAACAACTCCATTGCCACATGCTAATGTTTTAAGCTTTTTTTAAAATGTAATCCAACCAAAGGAAGTTGCCAGAACACAAATACCCTGTGTCAAGCGGTGCTCTGATTTTTTAGCAACACTGTTTAACTTCTCTGTTGTGCAGCATGAGGGGAGAAAAAGAAAAAAAAAGAGTGGAAAATCCACCCTAAAACACAGCTGGTTCACAATTTCTGGCTGTAAAAACAGAAGAGTAAGGACAAATCTGCATATAAATTACATGTTCGGTGGCTGAAAGAGGGCTGTATTTCATAATGTGAATTTAAAGGTGGAGTAGGTGTTGTTTGAAAAACGGTTCCAGCAATCCAACTCAAGTGAGATTTTGAAAATATACACTCCCTCCCTCCTCCCAAAGGCTCCGCCTCCTCCTCTTCAGCTCACCCCTCGAAACCACGCCTTCACATGATTCACGACTGCATGAACCATAGGGAGGGAGGGGTGATATTTGATGGACGTATTAGGCAGCCAATCAAAATAGTGATGATCACTTTTTTGATTGGTCAGAGTTTTTCTCTGATTATACCTTCTAGACTGGACCAAAATGTTTAGTTTTTTTTGCAAACATTTTATTTCAGTGGGTGCAATGGAAATGTGAAAAGGTTTTCAGGCAATATTGTAAAAAGTGTTGCAAAAAAACAACACCCACCCCACCTTTAACTGGGACATATTTTACAAACTATAAGGGCCAAAAAAGTAAGAATATGTCTGATTTAAGGCGAATTAGTGGAACAAGACCATGAAATTGTACACTCTAGCCGGTTGGGAGCGTTCACTTTTTAACTGGGAAAAGGTAACTGTTTGACAGTAGTTCTGGTCCCTAATCCAAGGCTCGATTAGGTACCTGGCACCTGAAATCCCAACATCTCAGGTGTAACATAGCTTTCATCCAACCTGCAACCTATATTTCCATTTGCATAAAAGATGACAAGCAGCATCTATACTTTGATTTTATTTCTATTTCTTTTAAGGATGCAGATTAGAAGATGGCTTATGCATCATTACCTTCTGTAATTCACAAAACCACCTGTAGGAGACCCTCCCATCCAGTTGGGGGTGAGTGTACCTATATTATAAGTTGGCGATAGTACAGCCTTGTCTTTACTATTCATTTTCATCACCTCATATCTCATTAATCACCACACGGCTTGGTCGTAGCTTATTACAACCATCTCTAAATGTCAAGGCTGCTGAGTGTCTGCAGTTTCCTTGGTAAACCTGGTGATTTGTTTGACACTGATAGAAGAGGTGAAAGTACACACTAAGGCAGTGGAGGATGAAGTACAGGTAGGCACTGAAAGTTTATCAGCAATCATACATTTATATCACGATTAAGTGGCAGCATGAAGGCCAAGAGGGATTAGAGCAGGGGTCTTCAACTCTAGTCCTTCAGAGCTGCAACCCTGTACGTCTCAGATGTTTCCCTGCTTCAGCGCACCTGATTCAAACGAGTGGATCATCATCAGCTCATCATCCAGGCCTGCACAAGTCTGTTAATTACCTATGCAAGTGAATCAGGTGCACTAAAGCAGGGAAACATCTAAGATATGCAGGGTTGAAGCTCTCAAGGACTGGAGTTGAAGACCCCTGGATTAGAGGGTTCAGGAGAAGCAGAATGTCCCCCGGCTAAGGAGAGAATATGAATCTGCTGAGATATCTGCAGAGAGGATGGGTTTGTCTGAAGGTAAACGGCAACAATAGTAAACCAGTTATTATTTTGTTGGGTCGGTAGCAATGTGGAGCTTGACTCTTGAAGGAACCTTTAACACGTGGACTGGCTGGGATCAGGTCACAGACGCTCAGAGATGCGGATCACGACTTTAATGTGTGAACCCTGAACTTTGAGAGTTGGGAACCAAAGAATAGCAATAAATAATGTAAACTGAAATATCAGCAGTAAACAATAGACTAAAGACTGGCATCATTTTAACGATCCTGTCCATCAAAATGATGCCAGCAAAATTTTAAAAATATACTCCTGTATAGAGAAAACCATGTTTGTTTGTTTGTTTGTTGTTGCTGTATTGACTGCTCCACTCTGCCAGACACCTTTTACTGTGAAGAATACGCTTTTTTTCTGCTGGTTTCAGCTCTGAATTGATCTGATGGCTTAAAGCAACCCACTAAAGAACAGTGATCCAAACTGTTTGCAAAGTTTTATTTATTTATTCATTTATTTATTTCTTTTTTCCAACAGAATAAAATGAAGGCTTCCAGATGGCTCCATGGGAAAAACCTTCAGGATATAAAGGTTGAAACAAATTGTGAAATATCCCCCATTGCACATTATGAAAGGTAATAGAACAGAATATAATAGGAAAAATAGAAATAAATCTCATAAACAGAGACGACATAAGTCCTTGCTGGTGGCTGACCCAGGTTTGAGTCCTCACCTGGTGAGCTTTTGCTACAGGCATTCCCCTCACTCTGATTTCCAGTCTACATTCTATCTAATCAAAGTTCACTGGTGCCCAAAAATCTTTTCCAAGGTAAAACCAACCAACCAAACCAAGCTGCTACTATGGCATCATCTTTGAAAGAAACTAAGCTTTGTTTAACTCTGATCAGAAAACTATTTTAAGAGGTCAAAGCTACAACTGTTATCTGTCTCTTCCTCCATACATCCACTGGCAAAACTTTACAACATTTCCCAGGGATGAAATGAAGCATAGTAAATGCATTTAATCACCTAACACCCGGAGCCTGCCGACAGAATGATCAAGCCGTAGCCTCTCCGCTGTGCTTGAACGGTCCAATTTCTTACTCTGAATGAGCTGCTTACCACTTCATCACCTCCCAAGTGTTTTTCACATTTTTTTAATGACAGGGCAGCACTACAGACCACATACACAAGCAACAATGATATTCTTCTTTTTTTTCCTCCCTCATTACAGAGAAGAACACTCAGCTGTGACAATAAAATCAATGCAAAAGCTTATTACACGACACGGCGTACCGAGATGGAGCTGGTCTCAGCCAATGAATCTGTAAGTGTGAGTGACATCATCAAAGGTTAATTATCTGTGATTAATGGCTTTATCCGAGCTGGTTTAGAGAAGGCTTTGTAGCACAGATTGACATTCCTGGAGAAGATGTTGCTGGATGCAGACTCACAGACATTTTGGGAGACAAAACACTTTAACCTTGCAGGCTTGGTGCCATTCTTCATACATTAATCTATACGCACTTTAATGAGCATTACGCTTGCGTTAATGAGTAAGAAAAGGCAAACAAGAATGTAGAGGAGTTGTGAGGCGGATGAACTGACGAGCTAAATGGTATTTTTACTGGTAAACTGCGCATGGCAGCACATATAGTTCACTGAAGTGTATACGTGTGTGTCAAACTGTCAAACGGCAGTCAAACAGATAAATCCCCTCAGCTCATCACCTTCAAGGGAAGACTATCCTGAGACTGCGTGAGCATGTGAGAGACGGAGTGTGTGTGTGTGTGTTGTATCAGACACACACACACTGAAAGATCGTATTTCAAGAGTTTAGGAGAGGAAAGAGGAATCAAATACAGAACAGGTGAATAAGTGAAAGTAGGAAAGGCAAAGAGGCACGGAGAGAGTGGTAGAAAGGCTGTAAAGAAGATGAAAAAAGAAAAAAAAGGGTTGAATTGGGCAAAATGGAGATGAAAGGGGAGAGAAGGGTGAACCAGGCAAGCATACATGGAATAGTGTAAGAATGAGTGAAAAAGGAAAGTAGAACAGCTGAGAGAATCAATAAAAGGATGCTACAAAGGATTAAAAAGCAATGATGAAGGGAAGGACCTGAGGCAGTTACACACAAGGACTGAAGGGAAAAAAAGCAGGAAAGTAAAAAGGACCAAACAAGAGACTAAAGCATGGCATTAAGGATGGATAAAATAAATAAGAAATGTAAAACAGTCATCAACGGGGAGGAGGAAGATGATCCTCTCTGATATGTGACACAAGTATGCATCTGTGTAGAAAAAAAACAGCAGAATTCCCTGAAAAAAAAGAAAACTGAAAAATCAAATAACAGTAGAAGAGGGAAAAAAAAATGGAGGAAAGGAGAATATTAAGAGTGACGGAAAGAAATGAGAAGTATCCACACGAAGGAAGAGTAAAAGTAAAGACAAAGACAGAAAGGAAGAGAACATAAGAAGCATATAAGCTGAACATTTGTTGATGTAGAAGACGTGAAAGTCTTGGCACTTAGCCGATCCTCCAACACAGTTTATAGCTATTTTTGTCAAGTTAATGAATTGACTTGTATTTGGATCAAAAATTGATGGTTCTTTTTGCCATTTGTCATTACTACAGCAAACTTAAAGTTCGATCCAGTAATTTTTGTGTAGCCTTTCCAGCAAACTGACCAATTAAAAAATAGCCTGAACACTTGCGTTCAGGAGGGAAAGATGGGCAAGAAAGAATAACACCGTGCTCACATGTACAAGCTGCTTTTCACATGAGCATCAGCCAATCAGATTGCGCCTTTTCAGCCAATGCTAGTCAATGGCGTTGTACATAGCGATGGGACTGTTTTGAAGGCGTGTTTGAAGCATTTTATTGATGACGCCTATATAAGGCTGGACAAAAGAATATCCAATCCAATATGCAGAAAAACACTAGATTCTGAAAAGAGAAATTAACCCTTTTTGACAGAACTCACATTGTAATTAAAGTGAGGTAAGGTTTCCCTTTTTGGACAATGCATAACCAAAGCGTACAAACAAATCAAATCAAATAGCCTTTGATCATTGCCCATCCTTGAGTAGCTCACTCAAATTCATGTGTGAACATACCTGGAGGCAGCTTTCAAAGATTCTTCTATCTAATCTTACATAGTTTGACAGGAACTGCTGGGAATATTGGGGTAAAAATGTTTACATCTGAAAGCTTGTAGAGACTTTTGTCCCTTTTTTTTTTTTTTTTGCTGCCCAAAAGGCTTCATAAGTAGTGCAGAAATGAGGGTTTGAATATTTGAAGGAGTGGGACTGTATTTAGAGGAGGGGTTGAATGAACAAAAGGGGCCTGGTGGAAAATGACAAGGTTCCAAAAGAAGCCATCCTTATGTATCTTTATCCAGACTGTGCTGTGATGAACTTTAACACTTACCACTCCATCTGAGGCCTGTGGTGTCTAAAACGTAGTTTGGGGTTTTTTGTAGTTTTTCTGATCTTGATACGGTCAAACCTTCAAGTGAACCTACTAAAACTGTTCGTCTTTCCATTCCCGGAAAGACTGGCAGCTGTTTTAACCCGCTGAGGTTTACGCATAATTGGCTGTTTTTGACTACTTTTGATTTTGCCTCTATATATTTCGCATTAGAAATTGTTTACCTTGACAGGTTTGGCATTGTTTCTTTTCAGCATAAGCTCTTAAGTGAGACATTACAATTATATTTTCTTTCATTTTGATATACTGTATTAACACACTGGTCCTCAAATCACACAAAAACCATAACATCAGAAAAAGTTTTGTGTTTTTTTGTTGTTGTTTTTTACTGTGAAATCCACAAACATGTTTAACAAACCATTTTTATAACTGACATTGCAAAAATAAATTTCAAAAACGTATGCACAAATTTAGCGAACAATTGAGGTTATATACAACTATTAACATAAAAAATTCTGGCTATGCTTCAGGCTTATTTTGAACAAAACAATCAGGTGTCGCTGATGCCACGCATAAATTATTTGTCCCAAAAATAGAGATCCTGTCCACCACAAGATAGAGGGGCATTTTTTTTGTTGTTGTTTTTTTTTTTTTTGTTCTTGCAATCCTGTTGTTTCAGCTAGCAGAGCAGCTTCCTCAGAATAGCCCGTCTTCTCCCGTTTCTTCCTGCACCAAATGCACACCAAACATGATGACAATATTCAGGAAAAGCATGCCTTAAATTACTGTTTATATCTCCTAGTTGTACTTCGCCTATAAACACAATTTAACTGGTACATAGTTCAAAGTCCACACTGTCAATGCAAGCTGCATCTTGCTACTATGTCATCTTAAATTGGTCATGTGATTTGGACATGCTGGTACATCCTTAAATGATATCCTTTCAGGAAAAATTGTTGTAATGTAGAATGATGGGTTCCAAACAGTTTGAACTTAGCCTATTATATCCTTCCCAGATTGTTGAGCAGCAACAATTGCTTTTCTATCAGTTAGCTGCTGATGCCTTTCCTCCTTGTCATTGTGTGCTGACAAAACTTATGTTTTAAATCGAGGCGGTGACGCTTGAAGATAATGAAATGTGTTTGATTAGCAACAACTTGAAAAACATGGACGAAAAAATGATTTCTGTGGAAGCAGTCAGGGTCCATTTACTGATGCAGTTTTCAGTAATTGTTTTGTCAAATAAATTAATGAAATGAAAGTAAAATTATATATGTTTTTATGTCAAATTTTAATACCTGGTTAAGATCAGATTTTCTTTTGTTTCATTATTATGTATTGATATGAAAAAGATATAGAATTTAAAGAGAGTGTACACTCTTTTTCATATGACTGCACAGCCAAAGACAGGCAGGTGTGTACACAGAGATATTTACTTAAATAATGTAACATGAGTATTTCCTGGTCCCTACAAGGACAAAGAAAATACTTTTACAAACTACCTGGACGACCAGAGGATGTATGACCAATTTGGATCTGTGAATGGGGCATAAGACTGTTTGAATCTGTGTTTGAATCCACGGGTGTGTCTGTTGTGCTTCTGTTAGTAAATCAAACACGGAGGCTGACAGCAAGAAAAATATTCCTGTGTGTCTGTCTGGGTGTGCACGGGTGCATAAAAGTTTCTGTCACGGCTGTCTTGTTGAACGACAATATTGTAACTTCCTTTCATGCGTGCGTTCAGACCATCCAGGGCCGTACAGCAGAAGCATGATGTAGAGCAGATATTTTATATGTTCAAATGGGCGTCTGGTAATTTTAGGTATTTTGATCAATTAGAGTTGCAGGAATATTAAAGTAGGGAGTCTCTCCTTTCACTGTAGCATATATAAGCAAGAATAATCAAAATTTTCATAATAAATGGAGCCAAAATATCTGCATCATCCCTGGTACACCTCCAATTACCTCAAATGTTTGTTGTTCTGATAAGCCAAGTTTAAAAGGGGTTGCGAATATTATCACTGATATCTTTAATGGGCAGTTTCCTTCTGACCTCTGTCTCCTGCTCCTGGTTAGAACATTGAGAACAGATAAAAATGAGCTCAAACTCTTTGCAACTGTGATTGTCTTTTTTTACATTGATATAATCTGGTGTTCTTCAGTAAATTTCAGTTTTCTTTTGGTAAGTTAAATGGATGCCAATATTCCTTATAGTGGGGCTCCCTGGGGCTTCCTTCCTTCCTTCCATCCTTCCTTCCTTCCTTCCTTCACTGGGCTGCAGACCTGCAGCCATGTAGAAAGAATAAAAGCTTTTACCATTTACATCACACTCCAGTTGGCTCACCAGTTTCCAGCTGGTAAACTTATTAGTTTAATACTGGACTATATACTGGGTTTATTTCCAAGGGCGCAGATGGCACTGGGGACAGGGGGACATGTCCCCCCCAGATTCATATTGGTCCCTATCTGCTATTTATCTGTTATTTAAAATAACAGCATTCTCAGCTTTAGGTGTATATCTTTTAATGTTGTTATTTTTATAATGGTATTTTAGTAAGCAATAATTGTTAACTGAAATGATGAGATTTAAGATGTTAACATTGTCCTCCTGGCCTGCAGCCAATCCCTGGTGGGGTCAACAATGAAAAAACAATTACAGCGTTGTTTCAAAAAGCGAGCAATGTAAGTATCATATTGCCTGTTAACTTCCCTGATGTGTCATATTCACCAAGACAGACTTGACAAACTGGACAGAAAAGATACTGCCCAGTAATATGTTCAGGTAAATGAGGGGAGGAGAGATGTTTTTGGGATATAAAGACATTAAATTTGTTTAGCTACAGAGGGATTTTAGTTTTCTGATCAATTTTGTTCATTGGAAAAATACTTTTTATTTTTATTGTATGAATCTGTTTTTCAAGTGTTTATACTTCTGTTTTCATACATATTGTAATCTTTGTATTCATTTATATGAAGACACAAGTGTGAATCATTTCAATTTTTCATTTTTTATACATTTTTGGACATTCCCTTTTAGTTAGAAGTTACAGTTAAAGTTTTTGTCATGAGATTCATGAGATGTCTGCCAAGACAAATCACAAAGTAGTGAAGATGTTCCAAAAATATCGTGGTACAGCAGCTGCACAGTAGCTCAGAGGAAAGCGCTCCAGAGGGTCATCAAAACAGCTCAGAAGATCGTCGTCTGACCTCTCCAAGTTCTAGAAGAACTACACGCTTCCCGCTGCCTCAAAAAGCCACGCAATGTTGTTAAGGACAATTCTCACGCAGGACACTTTCTGTTTGAACTGTTGCTGCCAGATTGATGGTACAGAACAATTAAAACAAGGACACACAGATTAAAAAAACTGTTTTTATCCAACCACATTCACCATCCTCAATAGTGAAAAGCACATCTCATGTGCAGTATGTTTTTAAAGGGATCAGTGCAATAACAGAATGAACGCTTGTGTGTGTGAGTGATGGGTTTCTGCTTGTTTTATACCTGCTTCTTTAGCTGCTTTTATTGTATGTTTTTGTATTAGATTGATGTACAGATTGGGTGGCACTTTTAATCTCACTGTACTTGTTACAACGACAATAAAATATATTTTGTTTGCGCCTTTTGTCAGGCAATTTTTTTTTGTTTTGTTTTTTTTTAGTTTTGAGCGCACTATAAAACATTACATCAGTATTTCTCAACCGGGGTGCCATGTGCCCCCCTCAGGGGTGCCGCAGAAACGCATCTGACAGTATGCAAAATAAGCAAAATTAATAAATAAACTAATGTAATATAATAAATAATTGTCTAAATTAATACTCAAATACTAAGGCAGTGGAATCTTTCATAATAAAATCATAGGACACAACAGTTAAGTAAATTCAGGCCGGACGGCACATAACCTATCTGAAGTTTGGGGGGCCTTCAGATTTTTCATGAATTTAAAGGGTGCCTCGCATGAAAAAAGGTTGAGAAACACTGCATTACATTCTTCATGTATAGCTCACTTAAGGTCCCAATGCAGCATTTCATTTGGGCTGAGGTCTGGACTTGGACTTTCTAAGATTTAGCTCTGGTGTTTTCTCTGAGAACTGGATTATTCAACCTTGGGGTCATGTGCCGAGGCTTTGAGGCTTTTGTTGAGTGATGGAGGGGGCGTTTTCGTGAAGCGCGTATGTAGGCTTGCTTCATTTAGGGGAGGAGCCAAAAATGATGACGTCGGAAGCCTCACTGCCCAGCTGTCCACAAAGAAAGAGACTTTCAAAGTAAAACAGGGAGTAAAATTAACAGAAAAGAACAAAAGACAAACAGATCAAACCTAGAAAACATGAAAACCAAAACCACCAAATTAACCTCCAAACCATAGCAAACTCTGAGAGGCTCTGCATTTAAAGAACTATTAATTAAGTCCATTTCTTAAGCTTGACACATTCAGTGCTGGTACACAGTCCAATAAAGACTAGTTTCTTCATGCTGCAGAAGCAGTCCTTCATTAACTTGTTATTGTTGTCCACAGTATTCAGCGTAGCTTCAGATAAAGGAATGTCTTTGTTCCCATGTTCGAACTGCTGTCACTTTGGTACACCTGTAATTCCTCTAACCAGTTTTTTAAATGGTCTTTTCTGCAGAAGGAACCTGCAAAGAAATTACTTTTAACAGCCAATTCATTTTTTGATGAGTTATTGTTATTTGATTTTTCAGTTTTCTTTTTTTTCAGGGAATTCTATTTCTTGTTTTTGTCTGTATTTTTCTGTGATAAGAACAATTTTTCAAAAAACAAGTTAAATGCTTGGATGATGTTCTCTGAATTTAAAATTTACCCCTATGAATTGCTAAAGAGCTCTCATATATGGTATGCACACACGTTCATTTTTCTCTTTTAGTCCCATGTACATAAAAGCAAGAGCTTACGTTTTTCTCTAAAAACACAGGGCAAACATGAGCATGAGCTGACATTACATCATTTTATTAATTGAAGTCCTTGACTTTGACTTAAGACACAATGAATCAGAAAGACAATTAACCTTGAAACCAATCCATCCACCTTATATCCAATTTCGCATGTAAATCTTACCCTTTCACATCCTCTTTATTCCACTCACTTCCTGTTTCCTATCCATTTCCCTCAGCCTCCAAATTATTCGAGTGACAGTCCCACAGTGGAGAAGTTAAAAGATAACAAAAGGAATGAAAACTGTAAAATAACTGCTGCCAGACAGGTACGTATGAATGAGAAGAGATGGTGTTGGCCACAGCGTGCAGCATGTAAAATCTACAAGGAGCCATGTGGGATGTCGTTTGTACTTCACCTCACACTTTCATATGATTTCAACTAGCACTCCAAAGAGCAAGAATTCCACAGCAGGATTTCAATGTATCGCCTTGGATTTCATGCTGGAAAACATCCAACCAGCATTTCATATGACTCTGGGCTTATTTTATGATTACATCCATGATAACATGATGCTTCAGTGGCATACCAAATGAATTTGGACTCTTGGCAGAGACCTGGAGTGAGCATGGGAGGTAACCCAACCAATGTGTTCTTTGTGGACTTGGAGAAAGCATTGGATTAATCACGAGTGGGAGCTGTACTACATCAGTCTTGCCACTGATTGTGTTCATAGCTTCTGTGGACCTCTGTGGGGTCTGGTTTGGTGGTCTCAGGATTTCATCTCTGCTTTTCACAGAGGATGTGTTCCTGCTTTCGTCATCAAGCCTGCTGTCAAGTGTGAAGCTGCGGGGGTGAGAATCAGCACCTCTGAATGTGACACCACGGTTCTCAGGTAGAAAAGGGTGGAAGAGCCTCTCAGGGTTGGGATTGAGGTGCTGCCTCAAATTGAAGAGTTTATGGGACATTAAGAGACACATAGGACTTTATTTGTTTATTAAGGCTTCTTCATGACTCAAGATTATTAATTGTCACTATACAAAGCACAGTGAAATTAGAGCAATCCTTTCAGTGTAGTCACATAAAATGTAATCTAAATGCAAAACTGCGTCATTGGAAACAAGTGATTGCAACCTAGTTAAAAACAACAATATGCACTCTCAGGTGATCAACAGATGGACTGGTGCGGTGTCTGGAGTAATGCTGACTTTCTTACTGGTGTGCTGTGATGAAGAAAAGAGCTGAGCCAAAAGGCAAGATGCTCTATGTACCTGTCAGTTTATGATCCCGCCCTCACCTATGATCCTGAACTGTGGCAGTCACCAACAGAACAAGATTGTGGGTACAAGTGGCTGAAATTAGCTTCTTCTACAGTTTGGCTAGATTCTCCCTTAAAGATGAGAAGAAA
Source organism: Hirundichthys speculiger (assembly GCA_018398805.1). Taxonomy (NCBI): domain Eukaryota; kingdom Metazoa; phylum Chordata; class Actinopteri; order Beloniformes; family Exocoetidae; genus Hirundichthys; species Hirundichthys speculiger. Next base: position 1,367,067 of record JAGFBZ010000292.1, on the reverse strand, counting down.
TCTTCTGTCAGTTAGTAGAGGAGCCAGTTGAGGCAGTTCGGGCGTCTGGTTAGGACGCCTCCTGGAGGCCTCCATGGGGAGGTTTTTCAGGTATATCCAAGCAGGAGGAGGCCCCAGGGCAGATCCAGGACATCCTGGAGATATTATTATGAGAAGAGGAAAAGTCCTTAATTTGGATAAACAGTAGCTATTAGTGATGCAATGGATTATGGTTTAATTTTAATCCCCTTAAAGTAAAAGTAATGCGTTTTCTCTCTTTCACTTGTGATCCAACTTCTGCCAATTTTGTAAACTAACAAGCCTGAATTAAGCTGTTCACTGTCTCTGACATATGTGCTGAAAATATTGCTTACAATTGTACTTACCCATCTTTATTGTTCATTTGAATTTGTGGAACCTCTCTCTCTACTACATGCTTTTTTTGCACTGCAACAGCTGTCATGCTAAGGATACACATATCCTCCAAATACTGTAATATGAATATTTAAGTAGAGAGAGGTTTTTTTTATGGATTTTCAAGCAGCATATCTGAGACACTGATTAGACCCTCTATAGCTCTGTGATAGCTGTTCCAAGGGCCTGGGATTAAGTACTAACCAATGACAAATGGTCTGGGTAAAACCACTGGGATGGCTACAATCACATGTTGAGGTTGGAGAATGGGCCTGTAGTAGATTATAACAGCCCCTGCTGCACTGACCATCTTAACTGCCAGATTGGGAGACAGTTGGACGTAATCTTCTCAGGGGAAAGTAAAGGTCAAAATTGACAGTGTCCTTTTTACTCTTTTCTGATCTGTTTGCTTGATTTCACATTTTCTATCTTTCTTCCTTAAACACTTTTTCTTACCCCTTATCCTTCTATTTAATCTTCCCTATTCACATTTGTTTACTACTTGTTATTGCTACCCAGTGCAGATAAACCTTTTAAGCTCTCCTGAGGTTTACATAAACACTAAAGACCTCCCTGATAAAATATGAAACAATTCTGTTCTGAGGGAACTGACGCAAACTGAAGGAAATGTGAATAAATGAAAAACAGCCAAAACAAAGTTTTTTTTATGTTCTTTTGCCTTTTTTCATCTACAAAAGGCTTAAGAAATCTAATTTGCATCCAGAAAAGAAAAAGGCTAAATGTTTTATTATGTGAGACACTGTAGACACTACATGACAAAAATCACAGAGTCTCTTCCTCTTAAGGTTTGACATAAAACATCTAAAGGGAATAAAATAGCCAGAGGACACGTCACAGAGGGAGAAAATCAAATGAAAATCAGATGTCATACCCTTAGGTATCCCAAGGATGAATAGATTATTGCATCCTTCTTTGTACTTCTAGGAAAAAACATAATACAATTATGTTGAAGAGTAAAACTAAAAGTCTGTGATTGTCAAAATTGATGTATTATCACTGTTGGCTGTCATGGTTTGCCTTTAGGGATCAATAGGTTATAATTTAGTTCATCTCAATTTAATTGAAAAATGTAAATGAGTTGAGACAACATCGAACACCTATGGATCCACAGGTACAGCATGTAAACCTTTAATTAATGTACTTCCTCTCCATAATTTCATGTCCCATCGTTTTATAGAACTTGTTCAATAAACCAGGCAAAGACTATGAATGACATCCTTGTTTGGTGTCAAATTTAAATTGCTTCATTTAGCTCTAACCATTTTTTTAAACAATATTTTTATGCAACTGGACAGCCATAGTATTGCTTTTCAAAGCCCATCCTCACTTGACAAACTCCAAGAGACTGAGTTTCCATTACCTAAAAGGCTAAAAGGGTAATCATCTCCTAATATTCACCAATCAATATTCAAAGACCACAGATGACTGCATGGAATAGATAACTACCTTTTTCACAGATAAAGACAGTTTGGGTTTTGAATTTAATTGAAAACCAGTCAGAATGGAAAAGCGGATGTTACATTTGACACTTCTACTGTCCTATATCTCTATCTCTATCTATATATGTATGTGTGTGTGTGTGTGTGTGTGTGTGTGTATCAGACTTTTTTCTTTTTTTTCCAACTATGGGCAATGAATTTACAACTGAATTTACAGTGTGTAAAATGTAAATTAGCACTGATTGTGATGATTTGAAAATCTCATTGTTTTAGTAAAATTGTTAAATCATCAAACTGACTCAGTTGAATATTAGCAGAGGAAAAGCTTTTATCTACTCTGCCAAGGAGGTTATGTTTTCGCCGGTGTTTATCTGTTTGTCTGTCTGTTATGGATGGATTTTGATAAAAATTTCAGGAGTTGTCAGACACGTGAAAAGGGAGAACTGATTTCATTTTTGGGTGTGACCCGGAAGAAATCCTGAATTCTGGATAACTTTCAAATTTTCGATAACATTGTGGTAAATGGGGCCAAAACTTTTGTTTCTCATTGTCTCCATTAATTATTGCCCCAAAATTAATGAAATTTGGTTCAGGATTTGACAATGGGAACCTCTATCGAATTTCAAAGGCTGATCCGGATCTGATCCAGAATGCGGATTTTATTGCAATCTCTATAAAAACATTGAGGTTGTTTAATTTCAATATATTGACTTTGGAAACAAATATTGCATGAAATCTTTATAGCATTATTATTTATTTTTGAGTGCATCACAAAATAAAGGAAGATATGGTACATTTTTAGCGGTCCCATATTGTCAGTGCTATATGTACGACTAATATTTATGGTATAAATCGCTATATGGGGGAATTATTGCACTTGACGGAGGTCTGCGCACTCCAAGTGCTTTTCTAGTTTTATTTGCAAGGAGAACACCACACACACTTGTACACTTCACAGGTGTTCTGAAAGACAGCAACCTACCTCACTGTTTTATAACAGTTTCTGAGGGGGAGAAGAACCCCTCCCAATATAATCCTATCATAAAAATATGAGATGTCACTTAAAGAGAAACAAATTATACATTAGAGCACAACCAGAGACCATTTACAACATCTTACCATCCCTTAAAAACTTTAAGTTTCACGATTAATTGCACTGTATACAGAAAATCAAATAATGAATTCAAAAGTAGTGTAAAGGTCACTTTTATTTAAATGTTCTGCTGCCATATGAACTAAAGTGCCAAAACACTTGTTGTTCAAACACTTTTAACATCAGCACTTGTCAGTAACACTTATTTTGTGTAAATCTCATCTTAAAAAATGCCAAATAAAATAAAGCTTATTACCACTGCTAGGGCATTAATGTCACCCTGTTTTTTTTATGAAAAATTAAAAAAGGCTATTAACAAAATCCTAACAACTAACCACTATCATAACATTAAACAGGTAACAGCAAAAACTTTTAACGGGGAGTTCAACTTGGCAGTTGTTGCAAACTTGTTTCTGTTGAATCCTCCCCTGGGAGAACTTTAAAATGAAAATGTCCATGTTAAAGTTCTGTAACTCTATCAATCTGTAATTATCTGTGTATCATTTGTTTTTTTTTTTTTTTATTTTCAATTGTCAATCAAAAATTTAAGAAATTAAAAAGTGACTTTTTTTTTCAGTTATTTTAATCTAACACAAAAAAAGACAGTTTTTTATATTTCATTATATTATTGTCTAGTTTACGTGACCCAGAAATGGCTTTGTTTTATAATCAAAGAATAGACTTTCTGTTGTCGTTACACATCTGTGGCACTAGATGGAGCTGCACTGAAGTAACCACCTAGAAAACAGCATGACAGTGAACACATGGAGCAGATCTGATGATAAATGCAGGAATGATGTGATTGTCTTAAACAAAAGGGTTTGGAAGTTTTTTTTTCTCCCAGACAGAATTGTTAATATTGCTACCTGAGTTGCTACCTGAACTGTAAAGTACACAGATTTTTACCGCTCTACATGTCTGTTTTAGCTTTTCTGCGTGTTTGCTGCCAATTATCTCTGCAGCAGCCAGTAACAGACTTTTCAAAACAAAAGCACGTGAGTAACATGTGTTAACGTGCGATAAAATAAATGTAGCCGTTAATAAATTAATGCTTTAACGCGATAATAACACGTTAACTTGCCCAACCCTAATAAGAATATTGATAATGTGTATATATATATATATATATATATATATATGTATATATATATATATATATATATATATATATATTTCCTGTAACAGTCATGAACCCATATTTTATTGCCAATAGAACATTAGGAACACATCAGCTGTTGAAATTGAGACATTTTACTATTTATTTACTATTTCCTGGAGAATATTAGCTCATTTTGACTTTGATGGCAGCAACACATCTTGAAAAACTTGGAACAAGGGCAACAAAAGGCTGGAAAAGTAATTAGTGCAAATCAAAATCAAATGGAGGAGCAGGAGCAGGAGAATTAGGTTAATTGGTAACAGGTCAGTAACATGATTGGGTATAATCAGAATTTCAGTAAGCAGAGCCTATCAGATGTAAAGATGGGCAAAGATTCACCAATCTGCAACAAACTGCAATATATACATTTTACAATAATTTCAGAAAAATGTTCTTCAGTGTAAAATTGTAAAGACCTTGAAGATCTACAGAACATAATAATATCAAAATATTCAAAAATTTAAAAGGAGTCTCTGGCCCCGATCGTACACCTCCAGCTAAATTATGGCGGGTTTAGGAACCTCCGCTAACCGCTAATGCAATCTTTCACTTCTCTAAAGCCACTACCCGCTATACCGACTCCCTTATTCACATTGTAGGTGTGGCAATAGGGTAAATTTAGGGTAGTGGGTAGTGGGTGGTCAGACCACCCACTACCCGCAACCCGCGATCGCAAGATACCAAGTTTGCGGAAAGCGCAACCCACATGTCAGCACATAAAAGAACGCGTCTAAATGACATAAATGTCCTGGTCACATGTGGACGTGCACAAACGGCTCTACCTCTCGATTATGCATCACTGTATTACTTACATACATTTTTTATTCTCTTGAGGTCAGAGAATGTCTGGTCAGCAGTTGTGGTGGATGTGGGAATAGTCACGGCCAGACACGCCAGTCTATACAGCTGTGGCATGATCTCATCCAGATGTCTGCTGTGGAGGAAACCAAAGAGATCTTTGGGACATTTCCCCTTAAAATCCGTCATGACCTACATCACAGTCACTTCTGTTATTTCCAATATGTCTGAAACTGTTGGTGGTCGAGGAGGGACAGGTACATTAATTGTTAGTGATTGATAAATGCACATCCAATGATTCGTTGTGCAGTATTTTGAAAAGCACATCAGCTGCGCCAAGACACACAGCTGTCCCAGACTCCCAGCACCCCCTGCTGAGAATATGTTCCCACGGCTCTGCCTGGCCGTGTTTACCGGGAGCGCACCAACTATCTGGGACTTTCATGAAAGAAGAAGCCATATGTGAACATGATCCAGAAATTATCAGAGGCAAAATGGAAAAGTGTTTTGTGGTGAATCACAATTGGAAATTCTTTTTGGAAACAGTGGACACTGTATCCTGTCGACTAAAAAGAAGAGGAACCATCCAGCTTGTTATCAGCGGACACTTTTAAACCCTGCATCTCTGATGGTATGTGCTTGTATTTGTGTCTATGGTGTGGGTAGCTTACACATCTGGAAAGGCACCATCAATGTTGAAGAGTACGCTGAGCTTTTAGAGCAACAACATATGCTCCATTCAGAAAATGTCTCTTTCAGGAAAGGTCTTGCATATTTCAGCAATGCTAAACCACATACTGCATCCATCATAAGAGCATGACTTCACAGGAGAAGAGTCGGGGTGCTGAACTGGCCTGTCTGCAGTCCAGACCTCTCAACAGTAGAAAACATTTGGTGCATGATAACAAAGGAAAATCCAGCTACGAAGACCCAGGACTGTTGAGCAGCTAGAGTCCTGCATCAGACAAGAATGGAACAACATTCCTCTCTTAAAACTCCTGCAACGGGTCTCCTCATTCCCCAGACATTTACCAACAGTTGTTAAAAGAAGAGAGGACGCTGCACAATGGTAGACATCACCCTTTTCCAACTTTTTGGAGATGCATTGCTGCTATTAAAGTCAGAATGAGCTAATATTTCTGGTAACATGGTAATGTTCATCGTTTCATCGTCTGTTATGTACTATAGAAAATAGAATATGGGCTAAAGAAATTTGCAACTCATTGTATTCTTAGTTTTTTTTTTTTTTACATTTTACACAGCATCCCACCCTTTTTTTTTTTGCTGAGTACAAATACTGCATAGCATTTTGAATAAATCAAGATTTTCTTTAACAGACCAGAAGGGAACATAATGAATTCAAAGCAGTTTAACCTTCAGTTACAAAATTTATTTTAAAAGCCAAAGGGACACATTAAGTCATTTAGTCTCAAATTGAGGTATTTAATGGGTGGATATTACTTTTTATTGTAGCTTTAAGGATTTCAGTTGGTTTTTGTGTCACCTGCAGAAAGAGAATACCAATGTATGAAAATGATAATGTACCCAGACTGAAAAATCCTCTGCAATTATCTGCGTTATCCCATTTGGAAGAAAGCCATGTAGATGCATCTGTAACACAGGCTGATTAGTAAATGAAGGTTTGTCTCCTAACAGCTTGTCATTGAAGGTTAAAGCTCCAAAACAAGTTTGTTTCATTGCACACCAGCGACACATCTACACAGATGGCGCAAGCACCAGTTGTCGTCTCACTTCACTGATTGTCACTTTAATCTTGCGGGACTTGGCCAGAAGAGACGGAGACGATTCAGGCAAATGAAATCCTTTCTTGTTGAATGACTGAATCAAGCAGCGTAATCATGTCTGCGTGCTTACATGAAGGCACGACTGGCAGGAGCCATATGGAGAAGAGCTGAAGCTGAATGAAGCCGATACTTATGGGAAAAATGCAAGAATGCTTCAATTCAGTCGGATATAGTCTGTCGTTTACTTTCACAGCAAAATAAGAAGCCAGAAAGATTTTTCATGGCTAAATAAAAAAACAAGACAAAATACTATGTTACTGCACTGGAATTCTTCTGATTTGATCAAGGTTCAGTACACATTTTGAAGCATTTGTTACGGGCCCTAAACCAAAGCAAGCAACTGAAGACAAAAGCAACAACTGCCTAAAAATCACAAAACAACAAAGAAATAAAATTATGCCTTCTTTCTAAATGATCATTTTGCACCCATCCATAGCTAAAATCATTCCAAGAAACTCAATCATTGTCAGGATCATTGTCTATGAACAATGATTTATACAAAACTGTTGCATTCATTCACACAAACAATGCACACTTGGGTGCACCACGTATATGAGACTTGATATTGATGTACTCCCATGCACTCACACACCACAAAAGCCCACCGCCTAATCACCGTCCATTTCATTCCATGCATTATCGGCCTCCGCCTCAAAAATCTATTTTCAGCCACTTTGATCCCTGCAGTTATTGCTGTGTATTGGGCAGCCATTTAGAGCAAGTCTTTTTTATGGATTTTTTTTTCATGAAGGAGGGAAGAAGAAACATATGTCAAGTCTGCTGATCAGTTCTGCTTATTCGCTAAATCTAATAACATATGATGGATAGATGTGGCATTCTGAGTGGGGGGATCTTGAGGCAAAGTGGAATTTGCTTGTGTATATGAGACAGGAAGACATCTTTACGTAAACATGTCTGTTGGTCTCTGTCTCTCCAGGGTATCTCAAACACCATCCCATCAATCTGATAAATATGCGTCTTAACAAGAGCATTCTGGTGACCTCACCATGAAAACACAACGAAAAACATCAAATTACTTAGAATATCTATGGGATTCAATTAGGCCCTATTTCTGCCAGAAAAACAAACTTCTACAGTGAGATATTGGGTTTCATGTTAAGATTACCAACTGCACAGCATCAGATCTTGTTTCCCATTTAACTGGAAACAGAAATGTGGGGTCAAAGTCTTTGCTGGCAAGTACTGAGTCAAAAGGGGGCACAACTGAGGAAATGAAACAAAGCAAAGGCATGATAGTCAAATATATAATGAAATACCTCAAAAAGGATTGCTGATTTACATTCAACAGGAACCAAATTTCCATTAGGAGAGCGATGTCAAGCCAAAGACTTGAGTTTGACTCCTATTAAAACCTCTGATGTCCTGAAGTAACTAAATAAAGTTTACGTATTAAGATGATGTTTCCTAGAACCTCAAGTCACTGTTTCATCTCCATTTCACACTGTACTGACTGCGTAGTTGAGAAGAGGCACTCAAAGGTTAGCCTATGGTTCAAGTTAGGAAAACATTAATGCATTCGTATTGACAGAGATGACATCTTGTGCTGTCGAACTGAATTTTGAGTCTATTGCAACAATTTGTTAGCTGTTAAAAGTCATTTGTCTTTTCCAGGCACCAGCCAATCAATTAAGTCTCTCATTAAAGGGCTCCTGACACCAAAAATGATGTTAAAATCAAGAATTTGGGTGCACTCTCCCGAATAAAATGATGTATGTTGCAACATTGAACATCAGAACGTTGACGAAAACTTGTTTTGAATCACACGCCACCGACAAAAATCGACTGAGCGGCCAGCCCTCAAGCAGCCGGGGAAGAAGGCGGATATGACGTCACATGGAGAACCCGCAAGGCTTGTGTTGCAGCCGTTTGCATTGCCAGCAGCTGTAAACTGTGTTTGTGGACGACTTTTTCCGAGCATTTCATTTTTTGCAATATGCCGGCTCGATGTGTGGCAGGGTTTTGTTCGAATACCAGGGAAGGTGGATGCAGTCTGTACACATTTCCAAAAGACCCAGTTCGACGGGAGCAGTGGGTTCAGCAAGTCTGGAGGACAAGGGACAAGTGAATGAATTCTTTATTTGGAAAAGTGATTAAATCAATGGGCTCATAATTTGTCAGATTGTCTCCACAAAAACCAACAGGGACATCAAAATTTGGGCTCCACTTTTGATACTCTTCCCCTTCTCTCAGGAACTCTCAGGCGCCACATCATCATCACCGTGATTTCTGGTGCGCCATTAGCGGTGTTTTTTCCCCGGCTTCTCCATCGTTGCCAGAACCGCTTTCATCCCCGCTACAGTTTTCCATATTTGCGGTGTTATGAGCCCCCCTGACACCTCGACCTGCTTGGTGATCGCAGAATGCTTCCACCCCGGCCACGCTGAGGCGAAGCAGCCGATATACTATGTGCTGGTTGTGGATTACGGCGCGCTGACTCGCTGTCACTACTAATGTAAGTTTCTGCTTCACTGGACGACTGCATCGTGAGCATCGTGAGAGGTTGGTTAAATGAAAAATGAAAAAAATGTAAAATGAAAAATGGTAAATGAAAAAAACACTCTTTCGCTCTGCTCTGCTCTTTTTACTCTGCATTTCTCCCTCTGCTGTGCTGCCCGTCTCTGCGCCGGAGGGTGTTTTTTTAAACTCATTTTATGCTTTGAATAGTGCCACCACCAAAAATGGTTCTCAGATTACAGGCACATGTCCACCATCTCCTGGTGAAAAGTAATAACAATATTCGGCTTCACGTTTATAGATACAGCCCGTTTTATTCAGCAATGTTGCTTGTCGCAATATTGCGACTTTGTCGCTTAAAGGGTTAACTGTATAATAATAATTAAAGTTTGTTAGCCTGAGGAATAAGTGGGACAGGATGATATTTTACCACTCCGTGTTTTGAAGTCTCCCGATATCTTCTGGGATGGGTTTGTCGGGTCCCTCCTCATCTGTCTCTGGCTCTGAGGGAGAGTCTGACACCTCTGTTTCTGGGGGCAATTTGTCCAGATACGGCTCAAAACGATACGGCAAAATGCCGCCCCCGAGTTCCTCTGACACACCTTGCACAATGTCTATTTAAAAAATAGCCTCAGTGACCGAGGAATGGTTGGAACAATCCGAATATCGCTCAATCTCATCATTCTGGTGACTTGCCATAATGTACTTGCCTGATGAGGATGTTCTCCCTGTGACATCATGGCCAATATGGCATTGATTAATGTAATATTGCACCAGGATAAACCACGAATAGTTTAGCGTTGACGATCTTTCATATCATCAAAGCTATCAGAAATACGTATAGTTACACAATGAAAGCTTATTTTAGGGTTCATTTTTGGTGTCAGCAACCCTTTAAACATATTCTGGAGTGAGGTTCAGGAACGTGACATGAACATGGACATGGAGGTCCACATATAGCTGGCCAAACAAATGTGGCCCACACGCATAGCTCACATGCACATCTTTGAATAGGGACGACATACAGTACATGTGAGTGAACGGTGTCCACGCTTAGTCACGCTTAGTCTTGATAAAAGCATGAGAGCGAAACAGTTTGAGTGAGACCAACTGAGGAGTGCACAACAGAAGTGCACCAGATGGAAGATAATTTGAATGACTGATAATGATCAATCAATCATCAATGATTAATTATATATATATATATATATATATATATATATATATACTGTATATATATATACTGTATATATATATATATATAAACCACGATAACGCCACATCGCCACATTAATCACATTAATTCATTAATTTAACACCGTCATTTATTTTATCGTGAATTAACTAGTGAGTAACACGTTGCTCATGCTTTTATTCTGAAAAATATGTTACTGGCTGCTGCAGAACCAGAAGAGAATTGGTGGGAAAACATGTAGAAAAGCTAAAACAGACATGGAGACGTGAAAGTTATAGAAGTTTTACACAACACCCCCTCACACTTCACAACCCAGCACACACCACACCCTCACTGTCATGTCTCTTTAACTATCTTGTTTTTAAATGTTTTACTGCTGTTTTTCTAGTCCTCTCTGACGAAATCAGGATTTAGGACGTTAACAAAGGATGTTAGAATTTACTGCCAGAGAGGACTGGTGAAGGACACATTCACATTTCACACTCTCACAAAAAAAAGTTTGCTATAAGATTAAATTGCATATACATAACTAGATGGTTTGGCTAGATGATGGCCCTAACCATGAATGTTAATGCAGACACAAAAAGAAAAAAAAAAAGGTTACAGAACTTTTACGTGGACATTTTAATTTTAAAGTTCTCCCAGTCGGCAGCTTCGACAGTTTTTCGACAGTCGATTCGACTGTTTTAATGTTATGATTGTGGCTCAGGATGTGGCTCATTTTTCATAAAAAAAACAGGATGACATTAATGTCCTGGCAGTGGCAATAAGCTTTACCTTATTTTCCATTTTTTAGATGAGATATACACAAAACATGTGTTACTGACAAGCCCTAATATATATATATATATATATATATATATATATATATATATATATATATATATATATATATATATATATATATATATATATATATATATATATATATTCTTTTCTGGGAATAAAATATGACAGAAATAGAGTTAACTTGACAACTTGTCACTCAGTTTAAAGTGTGCTCAGGTTCTTGCCTACTTTAATCCCTTAACAGCTAAAAAAATTTAAAACAATAATGTAGGTATATATGCAGTATTTATATCTAAGTAAATGAGATAGATAGAATATCTGTCTAAGTTATTTATCTGTCTATCTATCTATCTCTGGAACAAACATCATTCACTCAAAAAAATGACTCTTTGGATGAACTTGGATGAAAATTATGGAGACAATTTCCACGTGAATAAATTGTGTCCTTCCAATCTTATTTAATTCCTCATTATCCATGTGGAAATTGTTTCCATGATTTTTTTTAAGGTCATCCAAAGTGTCATTTTTTGTGTACAAAAGGGCTAACTCCTGTGAGCACAACTTAAGCTATGTCATAATTTTGTAGCAGATCCTGGTCTGCAACACCTGACAGTCTTGGCATAGGTACAATGATTATTTAATCAGCCTCCTGATTATGCATAGAACAAAGTTTAAGTGTAACACACTTTCTTAAACAAATCCACGGGTACTCATTCAAACACAGACAGACTTAACTCAGGGTGACACAAATTAACATGTTAAAAGTAAGGGGTATGAATCAACAGGGGGTAGAACCAGCAACAGACTTTACATGGAGGCATTAAATTAAATAACTAACAAATAAACACGGATAAACACCTAAACAACCAGGGATGCAAAGGATGCTGGGAAACGACCCAGAAGGACCTGCCAGATCACTACAATATTTTGCTGCAAACCCTTTATCACCAGAATTTCATTATTTTGGGAGGTAATATTTCAATTTGGTATTGTACTCCCAAGAGAAGAATCTCTTGTTGATATCACATGGAAGGTTCAGGACACCGCATGGTGGAAGTCAAGATTTGAAGTCTATCAAATTCAATCATAACAAATAGACAAAAATAAGGGAAAGTGATAGACTGACAGCTGGTGGTATGTCTGTATGGAATTGCACTTGCATTTAGAAGGATGGTGCTAGATTACAGTTTACCCTTACCTGCACAGGTTCCAGATATCTCCTTCCAATAGTCTACTGCGAAGTCTCGCGATAACTTCTGTGATTTTCAGGGGATGAGAGGTCGACTTGTTGCCTTAACTTGATTGACTTGTTGTCTCAACTTATAAGATCTTTTTAGTTGCTTGCTATCACTTCAGTCTGACTTAATATGATTATGCTCATGACGTGAACTTAAAATGATCATGTCAAGGCTAAATGTTGTGCTTTTGTTAATTTAACAGTCTGCCAAATTCTTTTTTTTTTTTTTTTTTTTTTTGAGTGTTGAGCATTTAGGTCCAGCCCTAAGAATATGACGTCACAGTATACTGCAAATCTAAACTGCTCATAGTTTTACAGATTTTCAGCCTGAGAGGCTAATTACCAGACCCAAACCTCTTCAGTTGTATTTATTTTGTTTGTGTGTGTTAGAGGTTAACAGATTTTGGATAACCCAGCGCCAAATGCGGCACATGAAACGCCACCTGTGGCTTCTTCTTTCACGTAACTGAAGTAAGCAGCGTTTTCTCAATGTGGTTGAGAGAGGAGGAGACGCAGGGGAAAAGAAGAAAAATAAATAAATCAGTTCCAAAAATGTCCCAAGCGCACTAATCCTCTCTGGGGACAAGTGGATTATACCGGGCGCTCTTGAATAAACGCACGAGCGCGCGCGCGCAGAGGTAAATTACACCCAGTCTGGTGCATCTGTTTCTGAATCCCACAGTGACCGGAGACTCGGCGCTGCAGCCCCTCAGAGAGGGGAGAGGGACGCATAACAGCCGCGCCCTCCCGGAGCGGGACGCACAGACCGGGACCTGAGCGCACAGACCGGGACCTGAGCGCACAGTGGACAACACCTTTAGAGACCACTTTACACACAAGTATCCGGCAGAAATCAGCATCAGAGGCAGTCGTGTTTACACCGCAAAGCACGGCGCGACATGCCCTTTATCTGAACATTTTCTTTTCCTGATTGTCTCGTTCCAAACAACAGGACAGTAGGCTGTATTTTAATCCCCGAAACCCGATTTAAAAGCGTGTTTTCTGGCACATTAAACACAGTTCTCCACAACAAAATGAACTCCATGGTTTCATCCAGCTGTGAATTCAGCGGCTCGGTGAAGTTCTTTTACGCGTTCTCCTGTTTTCCGCAGGGATGGCGCATCCTCGGAGATGCTTATGCGCGCCAAAAACCTTTTACGAGCGCAAGATTCCTTCATGCAGCCCACTGATCTCATCAAAGTTAAATCTATTCATAATGCGAGCATTACGCTTCATTTACTTCAAGTTCAATATGACTTTCACTTTATTTCTCTATTAATGACACAACCGCGTACCTAATGTCCTCTTTCATGACTGATATGCAGTTTAATGGGAATGAAAAGGGATTACTCACCCGTGGAGAAATCCGTGTCCTTTTTTTCTTTTTCTTCTTCTTTTCATCTGAGTCCTTGCAGTTTATCTTTCGTTTTACAGTTGTTTTTTTCCTTGTCTTTTAAAGCCGGTTTTTATGTGTCCGTGTCCTCTCTTCGGGTTGAGAGATCAGGTTCGTTTTTGCTCTCCAGACTGACCGGAGGCACCTAAAAACCTCAGCCAGGCTCAGTCCGCGTCTTGGCACGATTCTGTTCAGTACGTCCTGGACGCAGGGACAGAGGAGCTAACCGAACATGGTCCATCCATTGGTATGCGCGCAGAGACTCGCTCTTTTAGGATGCGCGATGGCACCGAATCCTTCTTTAAGTTCTCAGTAAAACTGCTGTCGGGGTCATTTTGTACAGACTAAGACGTTAAAAGATCCTTTGAGCAAAGTTTAAACACTGGGGAGCCGAGCTTTGAGGATCAGAGAGGAACGGCTGTAATAGACTCTCACATACCGGAGATGAAAGAGGGAGGACCAGAGAGAAGGAGAAGAGAGGGAGAGAGATAGAGAGCGCGCGCAGGTACGCACACTTTGACTCGCATCACTGACCACGAGTTGACTCTCGGTCCCACATGATGGGATGCTAAAAGTAAATATAAAATGCAATTCCGCACATTTATTTTATTTCATTTTATATGTTTATTTTTTTTTTTTGACCAAGTGCTTTTTATGAACCAATGAATTAGTTGGCTGCCAAAATGTAGTAGTAGTAATAATAATAATAATAATAATAACAATTATTATTATTATTATTATTATTATTATTAATTGTTATTGTTGGTTTTTTTTTCCCCAATCTGGTCTTTCTGCTTTTGAGGTTCATGAATAGTTTACATCTTGCAGAGACCCTGTGCATTTGATTTCCTGAAGTCCTTGACATGGATTTAGATAATAACAAAACATCTGGATGATCCAGGAAAGTTTTTTTTATATGCCAGTGGGGCTTTCCTCAGAATGTACTGAACTGTTAAATTGGCAGATTTAATGTTCCTGGTATCTGTCTGGTCGATTTTTGATTTTTCAGCCCACTTGCATTTTGAGCTTATTTGACTGATGGCAGGAAGGTTGTGGATCTCATCTGAGATAATGGGACAGGTGCAACATGAAAGAGGTGGTTTTGGACTGGTAACAAGTCGACCCACATGGCACAAGGCAACATCAACCCAGAGGAGAAAGCTGGTGGTTGCTCAGGTGCGGCAACAAGAGGAGGCAGACAGATGCGCAACGGCAGTCTCACAGTCCAAACAGGGGCAGTGGACTAACTGGGAAAATGTGGAGCATTGGAAGCTCACATGGGAGGATCTTTGGGAAATGGAAGGAAGCCAAATCATCTTCATCATCAGAGCCACCTATGTTCTTCCCACACCCATGAACCTAAACCAGTGGCTTGGAGAAGATCCCTCTTGTGCACTCTGACAAACTCCTGCAACACTAAGGCACATCCTCACTGGCTGCAAAACCAGTTTGTCCGAAGGACGCGACACCTGGAGACACAACCAGGTCCTAAGACAACTGGCAATCACCCTGGAAGGAAGGAGAACCACCACCAATGCCTTCCCTCCACCAATGCCCAGACATTCAAACACCATCCAGTTCGTAAGAGCAGGACAACTCCCAGCAAAGCAATCTGCAAGACCCGAAAACAACCATCCTAGACGCTGCCTGAGACTGGAGGATGCTGGTTGATCTAGACAAGAAACTTGTCTTCCCACCAGAGATCATAACAACTAAACTGAAGTACGCAGATATAGCAGCCGAGGCAGAACAACGTGGCTGGCGTGCCCAGGTGCGTCCGGTTGAGGTTGGGTGTAGAGGATTTGTTGCTACGTCCACAACCAAATTCCACAAAGGGATGGGAGTTCGAGGACAGGTGTTCCGCAAAGGCGTCAAGTCGCTGTCGGAGGCTGTCGAGCGAAGCAGCAGCTGGCTTTGGATCAAGAGAAAGGACTCCAACTGGACTGCAAAATGAAAAGGGAGGGGTAAAAGCAGAGAGGGGCACACCTGGGACACCAGGTGTTGCCGTTGAGCCCACTGGAGGTGTCGTGGGCCTATCAACGAAACACCGGTGAAGGAGGGTGCCCACCTGAAGAGCTCAGTGAAGCTTTTACCACCCCCACCCTCCCCCCACCACCACCACCACCACTCAATGCCAATTATACAAGGGATTGTAATATCTAGTCCTACAAGTTCAACTGTCAGCATGTTGTGGATTCACAGCAGCAGTTTATGAATGCAGATGTCACACCTGGAGTCAAATCCAAGGTCTATTTGCTCAATAATGGAATATCCCATACAAAAAAAAACAAAAAAGCTCTTCTTATTGCTTAAATTTACAATTAATTTGCAGGTTCTCCATATATGAGCTGTAAATCCTCTCAGCCTTCACTTGAATGTCATACCCTCAACTTAAAACTGCTAACAATGGCAGCCCACATTTTTTATGAAACTGTTACTTCAAAATGTTTTTGGTAAACAACTAAAACTAAAGCAGGAAAAAAACAAAGAAAAGGAAAAAAATGAGGTCTAACCATTAATCCTTATTAATCTACTGTCCGTTAACAGCAAAATATGTGCTGCATTTTAATTTGACGTATGATACCAAGGTGATGCTAATAACGTTCGGTGATGAATGGATCTGGAGACAAAGCATGCAGCCACAATTAATCAATCTGAATTACCGTAAGCAATTCAGAGCTCTTGCAAGGTTGTGCTGACTCTCACACAGGCCTGTGGAAAACTGGGAGCTGGCTAGTGTCCCCACATTCCAAATTCCTTCTGAGGTGTAAAGGAATAAGCTTCCCGTAGCCCTAGCTTTAAATCTGTTGACATATTTAACACCTCTCCCCCTCCAATGGATCATACAGCACAGCATCTTGCAGGAGGGCAATGTTCTCCTCACACACACACATGCACAACTAAACTGACTGAAACCACTTCATCTCTGGGCGTTAAATACGGGCAGTGCTTTGTATTATTGTTATGTGGTTTTACACTGAAGCTTTACCCCATCATTCCTTTTTTTTTCTCTTTTTAAGGTTGAATGCAAACTGGCCATAATTCATAACTTTGACAAATACTGTCAAATACTTGTACTGAGCAGCTCTGAACTTGGCGGGAAATAACTAAGAGTGTTGGAAGTATTTACACTGGAGTCTCGTAGTATTTTCAGAGATAAATTATGTTTCAAGAAAAAGCACCATTACGTATATACGCACTCATATGATTCAATTTTTGGTCAAAAATTGCAGTTTCTTTTTTTTTTTTTTGAATAAGTATATCTCTATTAAGATATACGAGTGTTAGATTTTTCTTTTCTTTGTGGCAGTGCCATACACAGTACTCAAGAGTTAATTATGCACAATCCACGGCATACCAAGTATTTGTCCAGTAACCTTTATACTAAATGTCTCAGTGGGAAGAATTCAAACAGCACGATGGAAGATTGACTTTACATCATGCTGCACTTGTTTCCTGTGGGATCATATTATCTCTCAGCTGTCAAATGCACTGCTGGTGTCGTATCTCAGGCCAAACTTGCACGCTCTTAAGAGTTTTATTTTGCTGCAAGAGTTACTGTTGTTCTAAAACTTAATGTATCTAAAGCTGTGGTTAAACTCTGGTCATTGTGGTGCAAAGAGCAGAAAGTTTCTTTCTAATTTGTTAATTACCTTTACCTCCTATTCGGAGGTTTATGCAGTGATTCTTTAAAAGAGCTGGGCTCTGGTTCCCGAAGCCTGTAAGACAGCTGAACAAGAATAGAAACCTTCACTATGCTATAAAATATGTTACTGTCACCAGTGTGCATGAACGAACCCACCAGCTCAGACCCACACAGCTATAGTCTTCTCATTTATTTGAAATAATAGAGCTTCCTCTCCATGTTGAAGGATTGTTTATTCTTTGTTAAAAAATGAAAACAACAAATTGTTATATCATAAACCCAAGGATGCAGATGTTTTTTTGTCACATCATGTGCTTGCTTCAGATCCTTCCACAATGTTTGTCAGGGTTCTGTTGTGTTAAGGTCAGAAATTTAACATTGCTTTAGCTGTATCATAAGTGATGCTAATCATTCACCTGATAGATCATGACCCACATCAAGACGCCAAGCAAATTCTAATTTTCCAGTGGTATACATCTAGATTTCCTGGCTAGCAAATCACATGTATTGTCCAAGGGGAAAAAAAAAAAAAGAAAAATAAAAAAGGAAGAGAATCTTCGAGCATGCTGTCTAGAAAAGAAAAATAACCCAATAAACATGGTGAGTTTTAATTTAGACTTGTCTCTGTATTTCTTTGAAAATACAAATTATAAGGATTTTTTCCCCTCTTATAATCAAGTGAAAAAAAAACTGGATCAGTTTAATACATGAACATTGATTTTTATTTTCATTTAACTCATTGACTATTTATATTTTAATAAAATTAGAACAACTAAATGAGCATGCTCCAAGGTTTCCCAGGGGTTGCAGCTGCAGTATTTTGGAGCATTTCAAGCATCCAGTATGAACTACTTATCATGTTTTTTTTTTACCATTTTTACCTCCTTAAAAATCAGTCAACCTGTGTTCATTTCAGCTCTACAGGCACACAAATAAGAGAAGACAAGTGCAGTTGTGCAGTTCAGTGCTAACCACATCAAACTACATCAAAATCCAGTCACATTAACCTTCAGGTCAGTTAGTCAGTTATTTTTGCTCACCTACTGGATGTCTCACCTTAATGTTTATTGATCAGGTGTATCATTAAATCCCAGTTTAATTTGATTTCCATATGCTCTTGGCAATGATATATTAACATGAAAGTATGTAAGCATGAGAAGCATTTTTAAATCTTTAACCCTTTATGTGGCAAAACAATCACGATTTGACTGTTTCCTCCAAAAGACATGCTAATATAGCTGAAAGTCATTAGCATGTGCAGTACATCACAGGAAGGATGTTAAATACTGGCAGGACACACAGACCTTGTACACCACAACCAGGTAGCAGGTATAATACACAAAAACATTTGTGCCGAGTACAGACTCGAGGTTCCAGGGTCAAGATGGGAGACACCTCCAAAGGTGACTGACAACAAGCGGGTCAAGACTCTGTTGGACTTCCAGATCCAAACTGACAAACTGGTGATGGTGGATGTGGCCAACCCAAGCAATGGCCAACATCAGGAAGAAGGAACACAAGAAGCTCGAGAAATACGAAGGGCTGAAGGAAGAGCTGAAAAAATTGTGGAGTGTGAAGGCAGCAGTGGTGTCAACAGTGATTGGGGCACTGGGAGCTGTAACCCCCAAGCTGGATTGGTGGTTCCAGCAGATACCAGGAACCACATCTAAGATCTCTGACCATCCTTAGAATTTTTATTTTGAGCCAATTTATAATCATAAATTTTCCGGTTCTTTGCAAGGTTGTTTGGTAATAAGCGGAAAATATTGTCCGTCATATTGCAATAAACTGCCTTCAGAGGCAACTTGAGATGTTATTTTGACCTAAAGTAAATTTTTCCAACAGAATCTGTGTCAAGCTCTATGTGAAGATAAAAACCATATGGAAGCAAATTTTGAGGAAAGTTTTTTTTTTCCATCTGTACAATAGGAGCTATCTGAGTACTGCAAACATGTTGTCTCCTAGTTGGTAGCACCAGTCTAAACTGGTCTTTACTGCTGCATATGGGTGTTTTGGAAGATACAAAAGCTATCTAACTGTTGTTGCTAAGAGGGATGTTCTTTGGTCTGTGTGTCAAAGTAGCATCCACATGAATGTGTGGACCCAGAATTTCCCAGCAGAGGTTCACTTACTGTATCAGCTGATTAAGGTCAAGATCCAAACATCTGCAAATATAAGTGAAACGGGATTGGTGGGATGGATAAACAGTCACTTTATCAGTGACGGGAAGAAATGCAGCAAGGGTGAGGAGAAGGTTTTCTCAACTTTTTTTTCATGGGCTCAACATTTATCTCTCCAGTATACCAGAATAATAAGATAAAAACTGCTTTGTTTGTACTTTGTTTTCAGTTATACTTTGTTTAAATGTCAAGGACTTTTGAAATTCATAAAGATTAAAAACTGGCTGAAAGAGAGTGGCTGAAAAGACTGGATTCAGCCTCAAGTAGTGATGTTGTAAGAAATTTTATTTCATTATTTTGTCTAAAATATATCCAAAGTAGAAGAGAAACAATGTTCCTATAACCAAGGCTGACTTATATTTGATTCACAGTTAAAAACCAGTTAAAGAATAGCTTTTTGTTTAAGGATGTGAACTTAGAGGTCAGATAAACTTGGTTTTTACTAGGAGTATTTTTCTCAAGGGTCTAACCATCAATCATGTCCGGTCATGTTCTCGCACAAAATAAGGATTCTCAGTTGTGGTGGTTTATGCAAAAAAAAAAAGGAAAAAAGAAATATTGTCCAAATACATCTGTACCTAAAACTAGTTCAAGTGTGTTGCAAAAAGTTATAGTTTTCAGAATACTGCGTGTATGACAAATTAATTAACATAATAACTGGCAACCTGTGAAAGCACAACTGTTTTTTTTTCCCCATTTTTTGCATTTTCACAGCTTGTTACACTACAGACACACCTCAAGTGTTGGTTTCCCTCACCCCCCAATCATCCCTCAGTTAATTTAAAGAGACTACACAAATATACTTCAGCCAAGAGTCAGTTGACACCCATCAAAGGAACGCAAACATTTTTCATTTTCTTTTTACCAAATTCCTAATTATGAGGGTCGGCAAAAGTATAAAACCTTCTTATTGAATGACGCTTATCTACACCAGAAAAGGGAAAGGACCTAAGTACAAAAACAAACAAACAAAAAAAACAAAAAACATTGGTAAGGTCTGGGAGAAATTCATACTGTAAGCCCAGCGTGACTAATTTCTGAGCCTGTAGAGTTCAGCTTCACGTATATTATTCCACCTACTGGAATAAGCCTGTGTGGATATTCCTTCCTTGGTAAATATTAGAGACCAAGTCTGTCATCTCTTACCAACTATGGGGATTACATTAGACAGCTCAGTGACCTTGGAATCAATTGTATTAACTGGTTCTTACTTAGATTGTTTCTCTTCCATTGATATTTGTGAATAAATCTCAGCCGTATCTCACTGAAAGCCATCTACGTGTTCACTGTATCCTATTCCTTCTAAAGCTGTTAAAAGAATATAAGATTTCTTTATAGTATAGAAACTCCCTTGGTCAAAATAACCACTGGCCTTCTCATGGATTCTGGATCTGTCTCTGTTCTTGTTCTCTTGTTCTCAGGGCAGCCTTTGATACTATTGACCATGTGATTGTAATTGATAGACTTAAGCAGGTTGTTGGATTCAGAGGAATGACATTAAAGTCAAACTTATCACATGGATTTCAGTTTGTCCATGTAAATAATGATCTAGTCATACTCAGGTCAGTTGTGAAATACCTAAAGGTTCTTTTAATTGGACTGATACTGATATTTCACTGTTATGCAGATGATACTCAACTTTATCTGTCCGCATGACCACATGAAGCTAATCAAACAGCCTTACTGTAAGCGTCAAATATGTGACGACTTGGATGACTGTCAATTTCCTGTTTCTTAATTCAGATAAAACTGAAGTTATTGCATTTGGTCCCAAGCACCTCTGGGAGGTACTCTTGAGCTGTACAGTTAATTTGTACCACATTTCTTTAGTCTCTAGCTCTACTGTTAGGAATCTTGCTGTCATTTTTGATCAAGACCTGTCTTTTAACTCTCATATAAAGCAGAGTTAGCTTTCTTTCATTTGCGTAATATTAGGGAAATTAGACACATCCAACATTTCAAAAAAAAAAATCACAGTTCCATATTGTCCTAGTAGAACACTCCATTCTCTAAATGTAGGCTTACTTGCTGTTCAAAAAGTCTCTTGGTCTAGAAAGGGTTACAGGGGCTTTAGCTATCAGACACTTCTATTATGGAATCAACTTCTGGCCTCGGTCCGGGAGGAAAAATCCCTCTCTGTATTTAAGGTTAGGCTTAAGATCTCCCTTTTTAATAAATCCTTTAACGCTGTAATCTCTGACTATCTCTGTTATGCTGCTATAGGCCTAGGCTGCTGAGGCCACTTCCATTATGCACTAGGCATCTTCACCCTGTCTCTCTTATCTCAGTTTAAGTTTCTCCTGGATCATTACATAGCATTAACATTGTCTTCTCTCTGTAGTCTCTCTCCCTTCTCCATTCTGCAGGTCCTACCATGGTGTTGATGGCTCCTGCAGCTGCTGCTCAGCGCCTTCTCCTTCTCTTACTCCTTCTCTTATACTCCCTCTGATTGGCAGCACAGTAGTGCAGTGGTTACCGTTGACTCTTCACAGCATGAATGTTATGTTGGATCTCATTTCAGCTGGTCTTTCTGTGTGGAGTTTGCATGTTCTACCTGTGTCTATGTGGTTTTACCACCAACCCCAAAAACAAGTTGTTCATGCTAACTGGTAATACTAAATCCTGCCTAGGCTTCATGTACATTAACTATAATGTAATTTGATTCTAGGAATAATTATAGGAATAGCAGGAGTAATACTTACTCTTAATATACATAAATTGTTCTAATTAATTTATGTGTGGCAATGAAAGAAACTGCTTGCGTTGTAAAAGTGCCTTGAGTTGTCCCTGGATTAAAAAGGTGCTATTTAAACATGTTCTTGTTGTTGTTGTTATTGTAAAAATGATATTTTTTGCCATCAGAGGTGCACAGTACATTTTTTTGATAACTTGGCAAAACTAAAACAGTTTTACACAAAAAACTGGACATTTTTCTTCTTTTATTAACAACCTGCACAGTGCTGGAAGAGGGAATAAAATCAGTGGATTCTGTCAGTTTCCTGCAAGTAATTGTGACTGAGCTGACCAGAGATCCTGCATAAGCACCCGGATAATTTCTAACAGCTTTGGCACTCTCAATACTATACTGAACATAAATTACTTTTATCAGAATTTGTGTCATTTAAACATTTTAGATAAGAAAGGGAAACGTTTGACAGCCTGACTTCACAGGAGTGATCAAACCTGTTTTCCCATTTCAGAAAAAGAACTTGAAACATAATGATCAACATGAAAATCTCAAGTCTAATTAAGTCTTTTTTTCTTTTATGAATTAACCACATGAAGTCATAATGACTTCATCTTTAAATTAGATGTCATTAGCTTCATGACACATCCTACATTAACTCAAACATGATGTCATCATGACTCATTAATTAGTAAACCATTACTTAGGTTTATAATTTGTACCCGTTATCATGAAGCGCTTCCAATATTTTTATACCAACGCATTTTGAAAAATAATTTTAACAGAACACGATTAGCGTTGGATTGTAATTTGTTTGCAAAAATGAATTTGACTTTTATTTGTTACTGCATGATAATTAACTGGCCTTTTATCTTCAATAAATGTAAAGCATTAAGAAAATGTTTCAACACATGCAGCGTTTTAGGACATTGCTGTCACTTGTCTGGTATGTCCTGAACAGAGACAAGAATGTTACCCGTGCTTCGTATTTTGGACACTCGGGTAAAGAGAGGAGCTGAGCTGTCAACTGATCACTACCTGGTGGTGGGTTGGATCAGATGGCGGGGGAGAATGCCGGTCAGACCTGGTAGGCTCAAATGTGTAGTAAGGTTTTGCTGGGAACGTCTGGCAGAGGAACCTGTCAGAAAGATCTTCAACTCACACCTCCAACAGAGCTTTAATCACATCCCGGGGAAGGCGCGGGACTGAATGGGCCATTTTTCGCGCCTCCATTGCTGAAGTGGCTGACCGGAGCTGTGGTCGTAAGGTCGTCGGTGCCTGTCGTGGCGGTTATCCTTGAACTCGGTGGTGGACACCTCGGGTGAGAGAGGCCGTCAGACTGAAGAAGGAGTCCTATCGGGCTTGGTTAGCTTGTGAGACTCTGGAATCAGCAGACAGGTATCAGCAGGCCAAGCGGGCGGCAGCTTTGGTGTCTCTGA
The DNA here is from genome assembly GCA_018398805.1 of Hirundichthys speculiger. Taxonomy (NCBI): domain Eukaryota; kingdom Metazoa; phylum Chordata; class Actinopteri; order Beloniformes; family Exocoetidae; genus Hirundichthys; species Hirundichthys speculiger. The sequence continues at coordinate 1,343,319 of JAGFBZ010000292.1, read as the reverse complement.
GGGGAAAACTCCGGTGTGGGAGGAGTTCAGTGAGGCCATGGAAAAAGACTTTCAATCAGCTCCATGGAGATTCTGGCAAAGCGTCAGACAGCTCAGGCGGGGAAAGCAGTGCTTCACCAACACTGTGTATAGTGGGGTTATGGTGCTGCTGACCTCAACGGGAAATATCGTTCGGCGGTGGAAGGAATACTTCGAGGACCTTCTCAATCCCGCCAACATGTCTTCCGTGGAGGATGCTGGGCCTGTGGACTTAGAGGTGGACTCGTTCATTACCGGAGCTGAGGTCGCTGAGGTAGTTAAGAAGCTGGACAGTGGCCGGGCTCCGGGGGTGGACGAGATCTGCCCTGATTTCCTGAAGGCTCTGGATGTTGTAGCACTGTCTTGGTTGACATGTCTCTGCAACGTCGCATGGAAATCGGGGGCAGTACCTCTTGATTGTAAGACTGGGTTGGTGGTTCCCCTTTTTAAGAAGTGGGAACGGAGAGAGTGCTCCAATTACAGGAGAATCACACTCCTCAGCCTCCCTGGTAAGGTCTATGCAGGGGTGCTGGAGAAGAGAGTTCGATTGATTGTTGAATCCAGGATTCAGGAGGAACAATGTGGGTTCCGTCCTGGTCGTGAAACACTGGACCAGCTCTATACCCTCACTAGGGTCCTGGAGGGAACATGGAAATTTGCCCAACCAGTCCACATGTCTTTTGTGGACTTGGAGAAGGCATTTGACCGTGTCCCTCGGGGGGTCCTGTGGGGGGGTATTATAGGAGTATGGGGTACTGGATCCGTTGTTAGGGGCTGTCCAGTCCCTATACAAATGGAGTGGGAGTTTGGACCACATTGCAGATTCGTTTTCAGTGAGAGTTGGACTCCGCCAGGGCTGCCCTTTGTCACTGATTCTGTTCATAGTGTTCATGGACAGAATTTCCAGGCGCAGCCAGGGAGCAGAGGCGTTCCAGTTCGGTGGTGTCGGGATCTCGTCTCTGCTGTTTGCAGATGATGGTCCTGATGGCGCCATCGAGTGGGGATCTGCAGCTCTCACTGGAGCGGTTCGCAGCCGAGTGTGAAGTGGCTGGGATAAGAATCAGCACATCCAAATCTGAGACCATGATTCTCAGTCAGAAAAGGGTAGAATGCCTCCTCTGGGTCGGGAGTGAGGTTCTGCCTCAAGTGGAGGAGTTTAAGTATCTCGGGGTCTTGTTCACGAGCGATGGGAGAAAGGAACAGGAGATCGACAGACGGATTGGTGCAGTGTCTGCTGTGGTGCTGACTCTGTACCGGTCCGTTGTGGTGAAGAGAGAGCTGAGCCAAAAGGCAAAGCTCTCTGTTTACCGGTCGATCTTTGTTCCAACCCTCACCTATGGTCATGAACTGTGGGTAGTGACCAAAAGAATGAGATCGCGGATACAAGTGGCGGAAATTAGTTTTCTCCGCAGGGTGGCTGGACTCGCCCTTCGAGATAAAGTGAGAAGTTCAGTCATTCGGGAGAGACTCAGAGTAGAGCCACTCCGGCCTCTCTGCTAAAGCTGCTTACCCCGCGACCCGACTCCAGACCAAGCGGGAGCTAATGGATGGATGGCATATGTATTTTGCAAGCACACATAATGGAATTAACATTAATGAATTAATAACAGTTACTAACAGCTACTAACATGGTAATTTTTAGCACAATGTACACAACTGTAATGGCTCCCTCTCCTTGTTCTCTCATGGTTCTCACAATCCTCTCCACAGCCAGGAAAACAGAACTCTGCCTCGTCTCATTAGGTCTCAAGAGCTGGAATTTGCAGTTTTCTGCCGTGGAGCTTTTGTTCCATTGACTCCAACACTTGGAAAATGCTGAACAAGTGAGTCGCCTGAAGACAGTGTTGACATTTGCCTGTGAAACATGAACTGCTGACACCAGGTTCAGAAGGTGGCAAGCACAGCAATGATGCTTGGGCAGATGGAATTCCAGGCAATCATCTTCTTCCAACAAGGTTCCTACTTCAACAAAGGTAGTCTTTTCATCATTTTTCTCTTCTCTTTGTCTCTTTAAGGTGCAACCTCTGGGTATTATTTTCATCCAGCTCTCTGTAGACTTGAAAACCTTTGAGAAAATTAGAGCCATTATCCCTGATTGTGCACACAATCTTGTTATAGGCGTTGTACTCTGTGTGAATGTCATGAAGCAAATGTGTATGATCCTTCGAGCTTTGCATGCTAATGCAGCAGAGCATCTGTCTATTGTCTCAGGCTCTGCAGTGTGATGTGACCCGGAGGACACTCCGTCTGTGTGCTGTCCAGCAATTGGTAATGATAGAGATGAACTTGATCTCACTCATAGCAGTCTTCAGACGTGTCTTCATTTCCAGTGTTGCTTTGTCAACTGTATTTTTAATGTGACGTTACAACCTTGAGGTCCTGCTCAGGGTTTCTTCCTCTTAAAGTGGAGTTTTTCTTGCCACTACTTGGCTTAAAGGTTTTTTTTTTCTCCTGCTGTGGGAGTTTTTTACTTGCCATTATCCTTGATTTGGATTTAACATTATAATTTTAGTTAATGATATTTGCTCGGGGGCCATGATTCGGGTCTCTGTAAAGCACCTAGAGACAATTGGCATTGTAATAGATGCTATACAAATAAAATTGAATTGAATTGAACCACATCCAGTTGCAGGTGATGCACAAGTTTTAAAACCCTGCTGTTGGACAATAGTGAGAAGGTGCAGACCTTGAATGACCAAGTTCACGATGGCTTCATCCACACTTTTCTGTGACACCCTTTTGGTTTCATACAGTATAAGCTGTATTATGTAAGGAATGAAAGTAAAAAGTTGTCCTGCATGTCTTAGATGTTTTTGAGGCACAACACATCTGATTCAGTTGAATAGATCACTGTCAGCTTGTCATCCAGGTCTGCGCAAGTCTGTTAATGATCCATTTATTTGAATCAGGTGAGCTGAAGCAGGGAAACTTTTAAGACCGCAGGACAGCAGCCCTCCAGGACTGGAGTTGGACACTCCTGTATTACAGTATGTAGATTAATTGAAAATAAGCTTTTTTTTGCATGTTGACAGTTGCAGTTATTTATTAATTTTTTTATTCATAGATCTACTGTTGCACAATGATCCACATCATCACAATACACTGAGTGAGAAGTTCATAGATGATGAGCTTGTGGATATTCAGGCTAAATATCCATATGTAGGAATTTGGAGATCAAGTTTAGAGACATTTTAGGGACAAATGAAATAAATGAATGACAAGTTACAATTTTATCTTGTACTCTATGAAATGTCACATGCATAGTAGTCTCCTTTTGTTTGCCTTATAATATTGACAAGACTATTTAGACTTCTCATTTACATTTTTAAAAGGTCCTTGCTTCCATGCAAGGCACTTGCAAGGAGCTTGATGGCAGTTGCGAAGAGGAGTGGGTTTAGTGGGAAACCCTGCTATGTCCCACGATGCAGATTAAAATATTTTGATGATTAGCAAAAAGAGGCTAAAGGGCATGTACAGTATACAGTAGTCCAATCCAGGAGGTGAAGACACGGCAGAAACCAAATTGTTCCAAAGTTAGGAGCAGATAGTTCCACCGTACTCTGTTGAATGCCTTCTCAGCATCCATGGAGATAAGGCACTCAATGACTGTCTGTTTATGTTACTTGACTGTCTGTTAATATTATTGTTTATATTACTTATGTATTACTCAGTTATATTACTTGGTTTAAATCTGCATTTGTATCTTGGTATTTTGTGAATAGTTTAGGTTATTTATTCTATTTTATATTATTACTGGGCTTGCTCCGGGACCAGGGTAACTCATTTCGTTTTTTTCCATGTTTAACATGTGTTGAAATGACAATAAATGTGTGTGGAGGGGCTTGTTGCCTTGTCTGGGCTTGTGGTGGTGGGAGGGTTGGATGGGCTGGATGGCATATATTAGGCCTGGAGGGAAATCCAGCACACTGGTGGAGGTCTGCTGCATGACACTGGCCCAACACCCCAGCACCAACTGTGGTCCAGCCAGTAGATGTGGCTGTGGTCACTGGTTGGTGCTGAAGAGGTGTTGGAGGCCAGCATGACTGCTTACTGTTCTGTCTCTGGCTGCTGGTCTGCTTTATCTCTGGGGAGGATACAGGAGACAAACACTATCACAACTCAAACCACCACACATTCATCTATATGCACCACACCACACAACTCACACATACTACACTACACATCACACCACACCATAACGGTCTGTTTTATGTCTTTTTGTTTAGTGTCTTCATCTGTTCTTTTGTACTCCACGGTTGGTGTTTTAAGTCCTACCTGACAGAATCAAGGTTTTAGGAGATAATAAAGCATGTTAGATTTAACAAAGAGAACTCACACACACTCACTATCAGTCATACTTTTGCATTTATTTCAAAAAAAAAAAAAAGAAATTACTGCCAGAGAGGACTGGTGAAGGGCATGTTCACTTTTCACATAAGCACAAAAAAAAAAAAAAAAAAAAATCTGTTACAAGATTGAATTGCATACATAAATTAGTTGGTTATGCCAGATGATGGCACTGACCATGAATGTAAAATGCAGACAAAAAAAAAGACAGTAAATGATCCTTGAATCCTTTAACGACCAACTCATTTTGTGGAGAATAAAATGTTAAATAACTGACAAATGTTGTAAAATGAGTGCCATCTTTTTATTAAACCATGTTTGATGAAAAAAGGATAGTGGCAGTTCCAGGTTATTAAACAAGCTTACCGTGGTACTTGAGTCTGTTGTACAATCAGATATATATAAATTGGAGTAAAAGGTTTTGAATTTGTCTTTAATTGCTTTCTGGTCTGTTGTTATACCTCCATTATCTGTCTGCACTCCAGGAATAACTTGCCTTGCTCTCAACCCACGGAGCTGGTTAGTCAGAAGTTTTCTCATTTTTTTTCACCGTGTTCATAGTCATTGTGAAGTAATTGACTTTACAATTTTTCAACTAGGCGAGAAGAAAGAAGATTAAATTCTGTCTGCAGTTCCAGATCTTCCTTGTACAGTTCAGGGGAGGGTGAATTAGCATATTGCCTGTCTGTTTAAAATCTGACTCGCAATGTCACCATTTCTGTTGTGAACGCTTCTTTTTATGTGCTGCAGGCGGTATGATTTCCCCTCTTAGACCTGCTTTCATGGCTTCCCACATACCTGGCTGTTTTGCTTGATAAAGACCAAATCCTTTTCCATGAGTAATGATGGACACAATAAAAAAAATAAAAAGCTACTCACTCCATCAGTGAGTCTCAAATAACTAAAGTCACTTTATGATATCAGTGTTTATGTCATCTCCAATCATGGTCATGATTTCTTCTTTAGAGATTATTGTTTACCACCATCGTCCCTAATTTTAGTAATGAACCAAATGTTTCTTTAAAGAGTCTCCGTAGTTTATTATCCTTCGTAATTTTTACTCGATGCATGACAAATGATTAGAGTATTCTGAAACAGAAGGGTTTCAATGAGGGACTGACAAACCTTTTATCCATTTCATTTTTCTCAATTTCTAAAGTTTTTTTTCACCTCTTCCGGTTCTTTACAATCTTTCTCCAGTTTTATTTTGATGTCCTGTTTTTGCCTCTGCCATTTCATCTTTTTCCCTATGCAATATTTTATTCTGCTCTGCCAAATCAGTTTTCTCTTTCCCATTTTTTGGTTTCACTTCTTTATTCTCTCTTTTCGCCTCCTTGGGAATCATTTTCTCGTTCTTCTTTTTCTCATTGAAGGTCTCTGTTTTTCTCTTCAACTTTTTCCATTCTTCTCTCAAATATTCCTTTCTCTTTGAGAATTTTCTTCTCATTTTTAGATTATTCATAAACTTCTGAAGAGTCACCCATGTCTTTCCCTATTGTTGCTTTTCATCCTCACATTTGTACTTTGCTCTGCTCTCTCTTTTTCTTCAATTTTTACTACCGTGTACATTTATATAGCTTATATAAAGCTACTGCTATGCTTTATGTCATAATAGTTCGATCCTATATGACAAGGGATTCACTCCCAATGAAAACAGTTCTGCCTATTTCTAAACACAAAATAAACAAATAAAATAAGTCTATGATAACGTTAAATCAAATTTGATTCATGGCAGATGATAAAGACATCGAGAATAGCACATGTGAAAAGCATCACTTTATTCATTTAACATACAAACATGAGGCTGTTATGAGTTTGCCATGTTCACTTTCAAAGAACACACAAGCAATGCTCAAATATGCACTGATTTGCCAAAGCAACTTTTAACTTATTCCAACAGCCTACTATGTTTTTCTTAAATCTCAAATGATATGTATCAATTGACATGCTTTGTTTCTTAGTTTAATTTGCCCACATTAAAGTGAAAGTTTAACATCATTTCAGCAAAATTGTCTTTTCTTTCTTTCAAAGGTCTTTTTATTGATGATGAGAAAGACATAACAGAATCAATAACAGGAAAGAACATCTCCCCTCAACACATCCCAGAAAAAAGTGTGGGACGTATACATGTCTAGTTATATAGTCTATTTTTTCCCATTTTCCTTTTCATCTTATCATACTCAAATTGCTCTAATAACATGCATGGTCTGAAGAACGGATGAGCTACACAGTCTCCAACAAATTCTTCCTTTACGAATACCTGTTTGTTGACAGATGTATGGCTTGTTTGTGCATACGTTGTTTGTGGATGCATCATCCTCACAAAGGAACATTATCACTACAGTTTTTTCCTCTATTCTGCGCTAAACTCAAGCCTTTGAGGGCCTCCAGTGACAAAGCCAGCCTTCTCATTACATTAACTGCTTATGGAATCAACAGTAACCTCAAGCAGGAAAAGTATTTTCTCCTGTTGCCTTTTAATGGTAAACACCATTATAAAGATGTGTTTTCAATGGAAAATAGTGACGATGGGGGAGTACTGTATATTATAAATCTTTTGTTCTCGCACCATTTTCTTTTTTTGACTTGAATTATATTTCTTCAGATCATTTTGTTGTAGATTACTGTTTTGACATAGTTCTTGTAATCTTTTTTTCTTTATCCTTGAGTTATTTTCTGCAGCGTGTTGTACTGCCATCATCATCTGTTTTTGTTTAGCATTTATTTGCTCATTTATTCCTCTGTGCACAAACGAAAACACTTGCCAAAGGCTGCGTAGTATAGTGAAAATACTTCTTTTTTATTTATTTTTTTAATGTTATGCTCAGCCCCTGATTTAAAAGCTATTTCTCAGAATGAGGTTATGCAATAATGACTGCATCCTAGAGGCCATCAATTATATACACAAACCTATCAAAATCATATCCTATATCAAGAATATAAAGCCAGCTTGATGCTGTGAAAAGGCTCAATATATGTCTGTCATAAACTGGTAGTAAGGCTAGTAAGAGCCGTTCTTTATAGATGGGTTGGCTCAATACCAGCGTTGCTGATGCCAGTTTGTTGCTGCCATGAGAGAGAAACCTTCCCTGAACTTTCTAATTAACAGTCTAGACATACAGTCATGGAAAAAATTATTAGACCATCATTTTTTCTTCACTTTCTTGTTCATTTTAATACCTGGTACCACTAAAGGTCATCATGTGACTAAAACAGACAGAAAAGAAAACACTGAATGCATAAAAGCAGTGTTTTTGGCAGTACAACGCCATAGCTATTGATGTAAAAACTTAAGTGATTTAGGTTATAATCACGAAAACCATGGAAAATGGTAAGATATTAGCTCTTAAATAAAAATCTTATGAGCAATCTTTGTGGTTATCGTTATGTTTGTTCAAACAAATGTACCTTTAGTTGTACCAGGCATTAAAATGAACAAGAAACTGAAGAAAACAAGGGTGGTCTAATAATTTTTTCCATGACTGTATGTCGCCTATTCAGAGTGAGATTATGTATCTATGGCAACAACACACCCACCCTTACAGAATTGGAAAAAAACTAAACAAAAGAAAGAAAGAAAAACCTGACAGATAGCCCCAAAACACAGTGATGGTGTTTGGTACTGTGCCCTGCCTGGGGCTGGGTTGTGGCCCCCTGCCAGGAAGCTGGGCCCCTGGGTGTGGCAGCTGCCTCCTGATGCAGAGGGCTCCCTGTAATAATGTTCTATCTCTGGTTCTTCTGCACCAAGCCATATTTTCCATATTTTTATTTCTTCTTTTTTTTTGATTACACATGTAATCATTAATAAGGATAAGGGGTATGAGAATGGGTGGGAGTGACGCTGTTTTTGCTTTTTAAAGCAATTTTTTGCATTGTGTCCCACAATTGATGGATTATGGGACATACTGAGTGCACTATATAGGGCATAACCATTCTTACTGCATAGTTTGGCAGCACTACAGTGCTGTACGTAAGTGCTGCCCAACTATCCAGTGAGAATGGCTATACCCTATACAGTGCACCAACGGCGGCTGGACAGACTGTGCAGTAGTCCGTCCTCCTTCTTCAGACATAGGAGAAGGAGAAGGAGAGCCACCTTTATTCCCAAAGCCATCCTGCTTTTTAACTCCAATTACTAATAGTACTAACCACACCCACTTACCCTCTCTCTCGTTTACTTAATTTTCTTTTATACAGTCAGCACTCATTCCACTCACTCTAGTCACTTTATTTTCCATTGTATATTTTTATATTGTGTGTGTATTTGTTCCATTCCTATCTTTTTAATGCCTTGAACAGGACCTGGCTCATATGGGGGCTGGTGGGACACCTTCCTGCCGAAGACCAGCCAGGTAAAGAAAGAAAAAGAGAGTGGAGACAGGACAGAGAGAGGATGTAGGACAGAAAGAGGAGAGCACAAATGACTGAATGAAATGACTATATAAACAGATACAGGGTTAGGTTTACTACGCCGGTCACTACGCCAGCTGGCAACCCGAACAAATCTACACACACAGGTGGAGGTAAATGCTGGGATGGCCAGAGAATGGAACTGCAAGTCAGCATGCAACTGAGGAAACGCTGGCCTGCAAACATACAGAAAGAAAAGAAAAAAAAGGGGGGCAAAACAGCACAACAAACTACAGGAAAGAAAATGGAGCACAGTTATAGTAACAAGGTGCTCCTAATTAATTATGGAATGAGCTGGAGGAGGAGGAGAGATGAGGAAAGGGAAAGAAAGGGAGAGGAGCAGTGGAGACACCGCTCAGCAGATCACGTTGGCGTCCCCCTGCAGTGTAGACCTATAGCAGCATAGCTATGACAAAGCTGTGATTAAGGCGAGCCGACTCCAGGCTTAGCCCCTATAACTATAGCTATAACTATTAGCTCCTACAGACTATAGTTTAGACTAACCGTAGGCTTTACTAAACAGAAACGTTTTTAATTTAGTTTTAAAGATGGAGGTGGTGTCAGCCTCCTTAACCCAAATTGGTAGCTGGTTCCATAATAAAGGTCGCTGGTAGCAGAATGTCCGTCCTCCAAATCTACTTTTAGATATTCTAGGAACGATGAGTAATACTGGACTCTGAGAGTGGAGAGCTCTATTAGGAGCATAACGTGCTATCAGGACTTGTAGATAACAAGGAGCTAGACCATTAAGGGCCTTATACTGTATGTGAGAAGCAGAATTTTAAACTCAATTCGAAATTTCATGGGAAGCCAATGGAGGGAGGCTAACACGGGACGTGATCTCGCTGACGGATTCCTGTCAGCACCCTCGCTGCTGCATTCTGGATCAGTTGGAGGATATTCAGCAAAGCTTTTCAGACATCCTGCTAACAACGCATTACAATAATCCAGTCTAGAATTGACAAACGCATGGATTAATTTTTCAGCATCACCCTGGGAGAGGATGCTCCTAGTCTTGGCAATATTTCTGAGAAAAAAAAAAAGGCTGCCTTGCAAACCTGATTAATATGCTGCTTAAATGACATATCCTGATCAAAAATGACTTCAAGGTTTTTCACAGCTGTGCTGGAAGCCAGCGTAAACCCAGTTAATCTATTCCTCAGGTGTTTGGGGCCAAAGACAATAACCTCTGTTTTATCCGAATTTAGAAGCAAGAAGTTAGAGGACATCCAGGACTTAATGTCATTAAGACATAGGGATAATTTATGGGGGAGATGGGTGGGTTGCAACCCACCCAATAATTTAAACCAGCCAACACAACCCCCCCTAATGTCATATCATAATTATTTAAAAGGAATGTTAGGTATTATAAACATGACAGTGTGGTAGATTTTCTCAATGGCAGTAAAAAAGAAAAAAAGTGACATTGATCTAATATGTTAAACTAGTCAGTTAGCCAGATTTACTTCTCAGTTAACAGGCGACTTTGTCAACATATAAGCCTAGAGGTCAGGTTACCACTTTCAAGATGACTTGAAATTATGAGTAATGTTTGTTGTTTTGTTTTCATGTGTACTGTATCAGATCAAAGAAGGTGAAGAGAGACAGGCTGAGAAGCGAGAGAGAGGTTTCAGATGAGCAGGTATGAATTGTATTCTCTAAAAGGGCGCACAATTTGAACACAAAAAGTCAGAAAAGAAATATCGATATGAGATCCTTCCTGTCAAGTTCACAACAGACTCCCCTGTGGTTTCTGACAATAAATAGAATCCAATGAATTTCTCACTCTTATCACACACACACACACAATTACTGAACACGCAATTAGTAAATTAGTGCTGTATGATGTGTATGTGTGTGTATCGGATGGAAGGTGAAAGCAGCAAAAGCAAGGAAGACATGAGGGCCAGAGAGAGAGAGAAGGCACAGATGACCAGGTAATAAGGCCAAAAAGTTGGAAAAAGTTGTTGTTAGGCAGGCTAAAAGCGTTTAAGTTATACATAAGTGTGATTGTGTGATTTTCCTCCCAGACAGAGTCAGGCTGAGAGCAGTGTTGCAGTCTGCGGAGATGGTTCAGATGAGCAGGTAAAAATGGTCCTGCCCTGAATTTAGAAAGAAATCAATAGTTTACTTAATGTAACTGGAGATACAGACAGATCTTTTTTGTTTCATTTCATCAGGTGACTGAACACAGACAACAGGGACAGACAAGTCGATGATTCAGATATTACCACCTGTACTAAGCCTGCACAACCTCATCCCAAGTTTATTGTTGTGCAGAATCGAGCCAATTATGTTTTATCCTTTCAACAAAGTTGGTTTGTAAAATTTCCCAGGCTGCACTACAGTGCCACTTTAAATGGAGTTTTATGTTTCCACTGTGCCACAATCTATTCCAAAAAGTCAACATTGCCAGTAAAACAGATCCTGCCTTTGTCAGTACAGGGTTTAGAAACTGGAAAAGAGCAGTTGGGAAGTTTTCAATTCATGCAAAGAGCCACTCACATGTCCATGCAGTGACCGTATTTATTCATGACGGGAACACTGTCCTCAGTTGTAGCCAGGCAACAAGAAGATGCTAGACATGCACTGCTTAAAATTGTTGGTTCCATCAAGTATTTAGCCTGACAAGGGTTAGCTTTAAGAGGTCATGCTCAGGAAATGGGAAAACCTGTCCCAGCTTCTTAAAGACAAAGCAGGAGATGATCGAGCCTTTCAAAAGTGGTTGGAGACACATAAACAGGATTACACAAGTCCACTCATACAGAATGAGATTCTCAGCCAAATAAGCAATGACATAAATCAGCTGATACCATTCGATGTCTTCCAGTCACACAGTTTTCCTTAGTTGATAGATGGAACACAGGATAACTCAGGCAAAGAGCAAGAGCCAGTGTGTCTCAGATATGTCGACCATGACTTAATTCCTCATGAGGAATTGTATCGGATTCTACTCTGTGACAGAAACCACCAGGGGAGTGTCTTCCAAACATGGCATTAGATGTACTTAGCAGGTTAAACCTGCCCCTGTCTGCGTTACGTGGGACATATGTACGATGGATGCTGACAATATGTCTGGCAAGTACTCTGGTACACAGGCTCTGATCAGACAGAAACAGCCCCTAGCTACATACGTGCACTGTCGAGGCACATTGTGTAAACTTAGTCACACAAAAGGCATGCACAGCTTCAAACATAGTGAAAGATGCACTTGACTGGGTTCATCAGTTGGGAACCTTATGCGGACTTTCTGGTAAATATAAAGAGATGTTTCATCAGATTGCTACATCTGATCATGTAACCTCCACTGCTCTGAAACCTCTCTGCCAAACTAGATGGACTGTGAGAAAAATAGCCATCCAGTCTGTGCTCAAACAATACGACTCTGTCCTCACATCCCTGGAGGAGATGTCAGATAACAGTTGACCTAATGCAGCTACTGTTAATGGTCTGCATCAACAGTTCATTAAAGGCAACACTGTGCTGGGTCTTGTGGTAGCTGAAGCTGTGGTTGGAGAACTAGAATGTCTGAACACTTCGCTCCAAAGAAAAACACAGACGATCTCTGGTATGCACAGGGCTGTTGGTTGTGTCCAGCCAACTCTGAGAAGCAAACAAAATGATGATGCTTTTCAAAGCCTCTTTCAGAGGGCATCCTCCATGGTGGAGTCTTTAGACTTACAGCCCATCACATTGCCACACATACGCAAACAACCCACGCACTTACATGGACAAACCGATCAGTACAGAGCAAATACTGCCATGGAACACTTCAGAGCGGAGTACTACAAGGTGTTTGACATGGCCGACTCACAGCTAGAGGACAGATTTCAGCAGGATGGTCTACTGACCCTGCAAAAACTGGAAAACACCCTGCTCACTGGGGAAATTGATTCTGTGGTAGATGAATATCCGGAAATCAACACCCAGTTGCTTTCAGTTCAACTACCAATGTTTAGGTTTAACTGCCCGTGCAGCTGCAGCACAGATGCTGCCAAGATTCTTACAGGTTTGCCTGTAGAGGTGAGGGGCCTATTCACGGAGGTCTAAACTTTGGTCAGGTTGCTCCTTGTCATTCCGGTCTCATCCTCTGAAGCAGAGAGGAGCTTTAGTGCTCTTAGAAGGTTGAAAACATGGCTACATTCAACCATGACACAAAAAAAGGCAGAACCATGTTGCTGTTTGCCATATACATCAAGACAAGTTGGACCCAGAAAGTCCGTGTGCAAACAGTTTATTTCTGTTTCACCAAGGCGTAAGCAAACCTTTGGTGCTTTTGGTGCTGGTGGGCAGTGAGATAAAACACACATCAGTAAAGCAAAGAATGCAAAATATAAAATTTAGTTAGCAAGTTCAAGAAATATACAATCCTGTTGGATTGTAAGGTGTGTTGTATTATAAAGTTGAGGTTTATGGTTAAAACCTTTGATATCTTATTATTCTGTGTGTTCTTTGGACAAATAAACCGAAACCTAAACCTAGTTGTAAATGTGATTTACACCCCCCCCCCCCCCCAAATGTTCAACTCAAAGTTACACCCTACCGGACATACGTGACCAAAATCATATTCCATACACTAAAGATTTTTACTCATCAGTTGCAGATAAAGTTCCTGGACCTCCACCCATATCTCTACTTTTAGTTTATGTCATTTTTCAACCTCTTATTTGTGTCAGAAAGTTTATTTTTTTTCTACTTTTTTGTGGTCTCAACGGAAACCACCAAATACTTTCAATACAATTCGCTTTACTTCCAACACAAATCCACAACATTGTCATCTCCAGGAACTTAAATATGATCCAATTAAATCCAAATTTAAATCCAAATATTCCCATTCAGTCCGCTTCATTTGAATTCATAATCATGTAATGCCAGTTCATAAATACACCCTAGCTAAGGAACCAAATAGATTGCAACGAATCTTCACCTCTTTAGGTAAGGAGTTAGGGTTAGACTTGGCATGACACAACAAGCTTGACACAACAGTAAATAATAATAAAAAAAAAAAAAACTGGTTAACAGGGCTAAAAAAAAAATCCTCAGACTCAGAAAGGGTGCCCATCTGTCTCAACTGGCTGGGGCTCTGAGATGATAGCAAAGAGAGGGAATAAAATGGGATGCGCTTTTAAGAATAATATGCATTTATCATAAATGAAGCTATCCCATACTAAATAGGAAAGTTTTAAGCCTAATCTTAAAGGATGAGAAGGTGTCTGCTTCCCTAACGCTAACTGGGAGATGGTTTCATAAGAAAGAAGCCTGATAACTGAAGATTCTGCCTCTCATTCTACATTTGAAATTTCTAGGAACCCCAAGTGAGCCTACAGGTTGAAAGCAAAGTGTTCTTTCTCCATCCTCTGTCATTGCTCTCTTTGGTTTTTAGTCACTTCTGCCATGATGTTCACTGTGTAATAGCCTCAGCTGTTACTGGTTATCTGAATTACACAGCAACCTGTCTGTCCATTACAAAAACTGTTACTTCTACCTTACTGTATGTCATTATCCCATATGCTCTTCATCCATGGACTATTTTGTTTCAGCTTTCAGACTTTTATAACTTTCTACCTGGTTGATGTAGATTCTGATATTGTCCATAACAGGGCATCTAATAATGCGTTTCGTGTTATGTAAGATTTGTAATGGTCTTCTGTACAAATTCAGCAGTTGCAAAGAAATGAATGTCACTTTTCCAACACGGGATTGCCACACAAAAAAAAACACCACTCCTTCACAGAGGAAGAACTTTATACTTCAAAGGGAATAAATATTTTTGATTTTGATTTCCTTGCAGCACAAAAACAACAAAAATCTATATTTATCAAATTTACTGCTTTCAAGGTTTTTAGGAGACATTTTTTTGAAACATTTTATTTGTCTATTCAAATATTAATATCAAAGAGCAGATACTTGACATGCAACTCTTAACTTTGCAGAAAGTCGTTAATTGGGGAGAGGTCTCCGCCAGAGCAACAGGATTATTTCAACTTATCATGCAGAAAATGTGTCAGCCTTCTTGCTGTTCATTTCTTACATCTTTTATGTTTTAAAAGAGCTTGCAGTAGATCATCAGAGAAGTCTGACGCAACATCAGACAACAGTTAATTCTCAAATGTTTCAGGCAAGACAGGTTTCATGGATGGCTAAGATTTTACACTGTGACATACAGTATAGTGTGGAGCAATAACTCAGCTTCTTTAAGGGGTTCCCAGAATTTTAAAATTTTCAAATGACTGAACTTAGAAACTGATTTAAAACATGGATTTACTCAGGGTTTCTCAACTTCATTCAGTATTTTTTTTTAAAGGAAAGGCAGTGAAATTAACATGTTTAACTGTAGATATAAAATTAAGGTGATACCTTTCAGTGCCTTGATTCCTACATGCATTAATTAACTATATTTGTCAAAAGATCACTTAACTTTGCATGTAAAAGTAGCAGTCTATCATATGTTATTTTATGAGGAATAGCTTCTGTTTTTGTCAGTCTACCATAAAGGTGAGATAAATGTAGTCCTACGTTAATAGCTGGCCTTATAGATTTCAAATTGCCACAAAAGAAATCTGGCCCTGGAAAGCCAATTGCAAAAATTGCCCTTATTACATCTTATTCAGGTCGGTTGTTTGCTAGAGGTTGTTGGCATCTCACTTTGTCCGGGAATCAATATTGCGTTGCAAATTAACTTTTTTCTTTTTTTTTTTTTTTTCTGGCTCAAAGGTGGATGTCTTAAAAATCCCTGCTTTTGGCTTTTGGCAGCAGGCCTATTTGATGACTTAAATGGTGCAAAAATGTTTCATATCCATTCCTAATTTCTTGAGATAGTTTTTGTCTCACAAGTTCTTCTGAAACTCAACTTGATTGTATGGTTTACTTTTTATTTTCTCTTTGTGGCTTGTTGTGCTGCATTAGAAAGAAATTGCAGGGAAATTGAATAAGAATAAAAATTTGCCAGTGCACTGTGAACATCATGAATGATGTCTAACTCTCATTGGACAGATTATATAATCTGTTGCTGAAGAGGACCGAGGTCCTCTTCAGGATAGGCCATGGGTCTGCTATAAAATGACATCCTCAAGGCTAAGAAAGCATTTTTGTTGTCATGTTAAATCATATGTTCTCCTGTCAGTGTATGTCAACCAGTAATGCTGTTTAGATTTTGAACAGTTGCTGAATTTGGTTTGAAGTTAATAGAAGCCAAACATAGCAAGTCAAAGCATACATTCACCCTGCTTCTCATCCAGTCACAACAGAGAATAACTCTAGTCTGCACAAGATACATTTTAAAACCTGTGAAATCAATATGTTGAAAACTGTCTGTCACTGCTTTCCATAATGCATAAGGCTTAGAGGAAAAGAAGCTGTCAGAAAAAGGAAATCACCCTCTGTACCTGCATGCACTGTATCAGGCGGTTTATACATATTATTAACTAAAAAATTATGTTATCATGGTAAATAAAAATGAACAAATATGAAAAAATGAAATAAATAAATATTAACAAGAATAATTAAAAAAAATGAAAAACCTTCCCAATTTCCACCACCAAAAGATATTAAAATATACCCAAATAACACACATAAATACAACATTTTTGCCTCTAGCCATCTTTTCCATGAAGGGTGCTCCTGCTCCTTTCGTCTACTATTATTGCTGTTCGTCTCCAGGACTACTGCTGCATACATCAGCCGATTGGTCTTTGTGATGGTGTGCAGATTGCAGTGCTGCATTCATATCCTCCAGGAGAGAGTCAGGTGGTACTTTTGTTTAGCCTTGGTAAGTTCTATGAAAGATCCCACTTGGTAACAAAGTAGGAACATAAATATACATATACATACATGCACACACACACACACAGACAAACTCACACATATTATATATATATATACACAATATTAGGGCTGTCAGAGTTAACAGGTTAATAACGCGAACCCAAATTCTGTTTAACGGCACTATTTTTTTAGCACGAGATTAACGCACACACATTTCTGTAAATATGACCGTTGGCCAATAAGTGTATTTACAGTCAACGTGTGGGACAGACATGGTGACAGAAAAGGGTCTTATAAATGGCAAGTTTAGCCTTAAGGTGCTGCCAGATGGGTCTGTTGACAAGAAAAAAAGTTATTTGTATTTACTCTCACTGTGAATTGAGTTACCACCGCAGGGCGCAGTAAAGTTAGTTTCACATCTGACATTCGCTTGTTTTTTTTTCTTTTTAAACTTCAATAGCGTCATGAAAATGGCACAGATTGCACTTGATTGGGTCCATCTGGTCGCACAGATGTGTAATGACAACAGAAAGTCTCGTCCTCGACAACCCCATTTTTAAGAATATTACTTCTAGATTAAAATATTGTTCTATATTTGGGCCAATACAGTAGTTTAATCAATGACTTATTTAACAGCAGATGGGTGTCCTGCAATGCTCAGAAATGAGCATCAGAAGGTTCTGTGCTCATCAGGATCTGAGGAGAAAAAGACTTATGTCAGACATAGAGCTGGAGAGCATTTTGGTTCTATCTATTTATAAGCTGAGTTTTAAATAATGTGTTTAAAATATGTTTAAAAACCGCAAAAAAGGAGCGAGGCACTGCAGCGAAACAAGACAAAGGCTCAACTGTGGTCTTTCTGTTACCTTCACAGCCTCTGGTCTCTGAACCGTAGTAAAGAAACTGCTGCTATTGTGCTATTTTTGGCTCATAATTAGCAGCTAACATGCTAACAACAACAAAAGAAAAAGTCTGGTTTTCTCTGCATAGAACAGGCACTTTATTCTGGCACTGCAGGAACTTGTAACATCACACAGGTTGTATTGTTCGGCTCCTGACGGTTAACAAAGAATGCAAATCTATACACGCTGGGCTGCTGTTTATGCTCACTCCACTTTTCATCTAACCCCGTTTTCGTTCTGCCGTCCCATGACACACACACTACATTACCCATTAGGCCACATCATTAGTCATAAGGCCACCTTCTTAAAGGGGCCAGGCTGGCTCACAGCATTTCTTTGCTGTGAGAGAATGCGCACAACATCCTGTTATGTTTCCGTTATTTTTTTTATGATTTTTTTTATAATATTATATATTTCTGAAAAATCTGCGAATAACTAAAACCGCGGAACTTAAAGCGCAAATTGGCAAGGGATCACTGTATTGCAAATATGATAGTATGTGATTCCAGTTCTGCCAATCTATGTGAATTGCCGCCATTTCGGGGTCATGTAAACCAGACAATTAAATATTTAAAAAAAATTCAGTCCCGTAGCCTGTTTTTTCATTTTCTATTTTTGATCCAAGTCTAAAATTGAAACAAAAAAAAACAAGCATTTTTTTTTTGTTTTTGTGTTTGATTAAAAAATTAAAAACAAAATGTAATGTAACTTTTTTTTTTAATTTTTGATTGACAATTGAAAGTGGAAAAAACGAATGATACACGGATTGATAAAGTTACAGAACTTTCACATTTTGAAGTTCTCTCAGATGGAGGATTCGACAGAAACAAGGTTATTTCTAACCACTGCCAAGATGAACTCCCCATTAAAAGTTTCTGCTCTTACCTCAGAAATTGACTGTATTAATATTATGATTGTGGCTCAGGATTTTGTTGGTAAACTTTTTTTTTAATTTTTCAGTAAAAAAAAAAATAAAACAGGATGACATTATTGCCCTGGCAGTGGCAATAAGCTTTATTTTATTTGACATTTTCTAAGATGAGATTTACACTACATATGTGATACTGACAAGTGCTGATGTTAAGAGTGTTTGAACAACAAATGTTATGGCACTTTAGTTCATATGGCAACAGAACATTTAAATAAAAGTGCATTTTACACTACTTTTGAATTTATTGTTTGATTTTCCGTATACAATGTGATTAATCGTGATTAATCAGGGAAATCATGCAATTAATCGCGATTAAAAATTTTATCATTGTCCAGCCCTAATATAGATATAAATTGAGAATTTAAAACTATAAAAATTTAAGGAAAGGGTAGAACCATTACAATAATCCAGTCTGCATGTAATAAAAGCATAGACAAATACGTTGACTGAAGAGTGAAAGTCTTACTACAAGGTTTTTTTTTACTTGATTTCTTGGACTCAGTGCTAGGGCTTGTAAGTATATTTTTATTCCCTCTCTGATCTTCAGGACCAATTAACAAAATCTCAGTTTTGTCCTGATTGAGTTGTAGAAAACATTTTGCCACCGATAGTCTGATATCTAAAATACAATGATAAAGGCTTTTGATTGGACTCATGTCACCAGGAGACATAACAATATAAAGTTGCATGTAAACAACATAACTATGGAAACTTGTGCCATCTCTCCTGAGGATTTCTCCATTAAAAAGTGTTGGAACAGAAAAAGCTAATTTCATGCTTTGTGGATGAATATTGACCTATATTGACTAAGAATTCTCGGTCAGGAAGATATGATTCAGACCACTTAAAAACAGTTCCAGACAGGCCAACCGGGCTATTTTAGACACATAATTAATTTATAGTATTAACAGAATAGAAATAACCACCAACCTGGCAACAGTGCAAAAGGGTTTGACATTTTTTGCCAAGTGAAAAAGCACCTGATTAAGGAAAGGAGAAATATAAGTTAGGATAAACAAATGTGGACAACAGCAACAAATTAGAAATTAAAAGTCTCGATACTGTTAGTTTAAAATTGCATCAGGTCACAGTGACCTGTTTTCTTAGTATCTAATGTAGAATATAAGATTTCTAGATCAGATTTCTAGTGCATTTGTATCAGCCCAGCAAAGATGCAGTGGAGTCATCCCTTGGGAAATTAAAAAAGGAGGAAGGAACAACATGAAAATGAACTGCAGGAAGATAATGCTCCTCTCTGGGTGGGAGAAGGGGAGGGAGGGGACTTGTCCATGTTTGACCTCCATTAACGGGGGTGAGCCCTCTGTGCGCGTCTTGCTTGTATAATTTTAGTAGAAGTGTAATTACAACTGCACTTGTAAGTAATGGTAATAAATATCGACTTAGATAAAATTTTATTTGCTTACATAGTCAAATATAGATGCAAATATCTTGGTGGAATAAATAAAGTGATAAATAAAGTGAAATAAGTGATATAAATAAAGCAGCTCAGACTCCAGCCAGTGGAGGGATAGTGCCAGCTTCATATTGAAAGTTTCATCATAGTAGATGCTGCCAAATCCTCCAAAGATGCTGCTGTTTTTTTTGTTTTTTGTTTTTTTTTTTGGCTAAGTACAAAAGTTGTTGACCTTTTTTTCTGCTGCCACACAAAGATGGAATATTTTTGAAACAACATGTGAACAAAACTGTGAAGTCATGGAGTGACACAAGACAGGAGAGGAGGATTCAAAGTGTCCATGCAGTCAGGTATCAGGCCACTGAGATTCGAGAAGCCTTACTGGAAGCCAGACAGACGATTAATAATCCTGTGGTCAAAGTGGAGGCACAGTCACTTGCAGAGGAAGTTGGTTCTTACTGCTTCTTGATTTGCTGTGTCGTATGGTGTGAGATACTGTCAAATACATATACAGTGAACAAGCTCCTCCAGTCTCCTTCAATATACCTTAACATAGCTCTGCAGTTAATCTCCAATGCAAAAGCATCTCTCTCTCTATACCGGGACACTGGATTCTCAGACGCCCAGACAACAGCCAAAAGGATTTATGAGGAAATTTAATGTAGAAGCTGTTTTGAAGGACAAGATTCTGAGAACCAGCGAGAGGCTTTTTAGTTACGAAGCACCCGATAGGCCAGTGGCTGATGCACTGTATAATCTAGTCAACTTCTTCAACATTGTGGTTGACTCTACAATAGTATCCATTGATGAGCGATTTGAAACTCTGAACCAGATGAAAATTAAATATGGAGTAGTGCTGAACTTCACCACTGCATGTCAGATATTCAGTGACTCTTTAAAGAATCAGTGTATGGAACTTGAGAAAACTCTGACCTCCATCTAAGATTGTGACATCAGTAGAAGTGGATCTGGGAAACGAATTTACTTGACCTACCATCAGGTAATATGACTGCCTTGAGCTGCTTTCTTTTCTTTGTGAGAAACATGTGTAAGCACTCTATCCTAACCTTTGGATCGCCCTGAGAATTACTGTCACTCTGCCTGTCACAGTTGGCTTAGCTGAGAAGAGCTTCAGCAAGTTTTAAAAGATCAAAAACTGAGACCTTCCATGTTCCAGGAGCGTCTGAGTGGTTTGGCCATCATGAGCACCAACTATGATGTGGAGAAGCAAATATCATACGATGATTATATGACATTATTGGTGATTTTGCATCTGGAAAGTGCAGAAAGGGACACGTTTATTGGCGAGTAATTGAAATTATTAAAATGTTTACATGCCCAACATTTAAGACTGTGTGATCGTTTGTTTACACATTTAGTTTGATTTGATTTAGTCTGTATTAACAGGTGGTGACAGTGCAGTATTTTTAAAAGGGGGAATGAGTGGAACCACTGGGTGTCAGGTGCAACTGTTTTTTGGGGTTCGGTTAGCAGGATTTTGCCTCGGGCCCCATGGAGGTCTGAACGTGAACGTATAAACAACACTTTTTACTTGTTTGAGAGGTTTATTTCAAGGTTCTCATTTTTTTACAGTCCTGAAAGAAACCCAGCATGAGTGAAGAAGGGGACAAGATGCCACATAGCGTGTACGCAAAGTTGTCACCTTCATCTCGTTGACCTCTGTACTCCTCTTCATATTTTTATCCCACTCCTGTGGCAGCTCATTGTTAAGGCACATGTGGCAGGTACAGAGCAAATGCTCTTCGCTACGCTTCTTTTAACACATATATCAAATGCATTTAACAACCCAAGCAGGAACTTATAAAAGCCACTTTATTTTGTTACAGTGAAGTTGTTACAGTCCCCATAGAAATATGTTTACAACCTCATATGAGCTTTGCTGTTTTCTGGGTCCTGCGCCTCCTCTCCTAATTACTGGTTGCATTGGTTTTTGCTTGCTGAGCCCTTCCAGCCAATCATAGCTTAGCCGTGGCCTACAAATACACCACACCTATGTGCCTCTTTGGTCATAAATAGATTATAGCTGTGTAGTATATAGATCAGAGGCCACATCTGGATGTGACCCAAGCATAGCCCATTAGAATTCACTTTGAGCAGTGAAAACGTCAGCATGTTTTTGTGTGGTCCAGGTCAAGGCAGCAAAGGATGCTCTGCAGCTCGACATGAAGCAGTGTATAATCAATCACTGGGTACAGTTAGGGGGGTCACATTGATAACTATCCAGTGAAGAAGGATGGAGAGGATTGCTGTGAGAGGGGTAAAAGAGTTTCATTTATATATGTGACCATATTAAGTTTTAAAACAGAAACAGAACAGTGGATCTGGTAAATGAATATTATCAGAAAAAGAACTTCAGAAGATTCATAGACAGAAGTAACCTGGTGGTTCTCAGCCTCCAGACTGAGATACATAAAATAATCTAAGATTATTTAAGCTTGCATACTGTAGGGTTATGTTGACTTCTTTTAGTAGTATAATTGCTAGAATAATTTATAGTGGGTGAAATACTTGCAGTGACTCCATATTAGCATTATCCATTAAAAGTAGAGCAACCAAAACTCATCAAGATGTTATCTATGAATTACTCTAATGACTAATAAGATTAAGTTAGTTCTAAGGAGACAGCTACGAGAGCAAACATGGACATGGCATGGCAGGCTTGCAAAGTCAGGAATGGAAAGCATAATTTGAAAGGGAAACAGGAAACAAAAATTGCCAGCATTATTGTGACGGAGAGATTAAAGAAGAGCCTTGCTTAAACTACAGCATAAAATGGGAGCGGTGATGAAAGCAAAGGAAATGAATGTGTTAATGAATTTGAGGACAGACATATGCAGCTTGTAATATACTATTACATATCTCTTACATTTTGTATTGTGTATTTCAAACTAACTACATTGTCATCCTCCCACCCAACCCTGATTCACCCTGTTAATTTTAACCTACAACATCAAGGATAAAGGGATGGAAACATACATTTTTACATAAACCTACTCTGCCGCTGGATTTCAGTCTTGTGATTAAGCAACGAATGTGTCTGTCATTCCTGGAAACACTGGATTGAAAAACAAAGCAGTGACATTTGTGGGTCATGGGCATTATTCTTCCAGGCAATTGTTTTGTAACGGTATTAATCACAGCTAAAAAAGGTCAAAGAAAGGACTGAATGCCAAGTTGTACACACCAGAAAAAAAGAGGACTGCTGCAAAACAATCTGCACCACAATAGTCATTCTTTAAAATACACAGGAACAGAGAGGGAATGTGTAGAAGGTTTTTACTTGTCTTTTTTTTTTTTTTTTACTTTTGAACAAGAATATAGCACTGCTTAGGCAGGTAAGGAAAAAAAAAAATAAACAAAATTGTCAAGCCTAAAGATCTAAGCAAAGGTCATTTTGGAAGCTGCATCCTGTGTACAATATGGTGTGCACTGCATGTTGGTCCAGCAGTCACATTTTTATATGCAGGATGCCACT
The DNA here is from genome assembly GCA_018398805.1 of Hirundichthys speculiger. Classification (NCBI taxonomy): domain Eukaryota; kingdom Metazoa; phylum Chordata; class Actinopteri; order Beloniformes; family Exocoetidae; genus Hirundichthys; species Hirundichthys speculiger. The sequence continues at coordinate 1,320,037 of JAGFBZ010000292.1, read as the reverse complement.
GTAAAAGCAAAAAACGATGTAATCACAACCTTTATCGGTCTTAAAGGGCCGGTCATGTGCCCCGCCCCCAGCCCGGCAGTGACATGCTACGCTGCTGGTTATGAGGTAAACTGGTCAGATGTACATGGGAGGTATTTTTTGCACACTGCTGATTGTCAACGTGCTCACATCCTGCATACTTGTGGATCTACAGAACAAGGAAGGAAAATATGTGAAAATTAAACAGGAAACAATGTGAAAACATGGAAATGAGATTAACACTGCAACCAAGAACACAACAAAATCTGTGGACAACCATAAGACTTAGGTGTACAATCAGACAGGGAAACCAAACATAACAAAACCCATAGATCATGACAAAGATGTACTGTTTCTTAGAAGTCATACTTTCCATGGTGGTTGTTAAAAAACAAACAAACAGACAAAAAAAAACCCAAGTTCAAGGCCAATTACAGGTTCTTAGTTCACTTCACAATTAAGCACTATCATTAGATGCTCGTGGGATTTTAAAAATGTACCTTAGAACTTTCCCAACAAAGTTTCCCATTATTGTGTAAACAACTGAGTCATCTCAGAGAGTTCTTTTTTGAACATATATAATGGGTTAGTCCAAAGAGTGGCAAAAAAAACAAACAAAAAAAAAAAACGTTTTCTTCATGTGCAATTCAATCTTGCAGCAGATATAAGTATTTATCTGCATGAGTGAGAGAGTGTCCTCCAACAGTCTCCTGTAACACACCACACACACTCACAATCACTCCTACTGGGAATGTAGAACCACCAATCACCCTAACATGCATGTCTTTGGACTGTGGGAGGAAGCCGGAGTACTCCACACAGAAAGACCCCTGCTGAGGTTCAAACCAGGAACCTTCTTGCTGTGAGGCAACAGTGCTTACCACTAAGCCACCGCGCTGCCCTGATTCTGTCAGAAATGACTAAAATCACCAGCAATAAAAGACAGAAGACTGATGGATACGGTGTGTGTTGTTTTATGATGTATTTGTAGTTTCTGGTGTGTGGAATGGTGAATGTAAATGAGTGTATGGTGGTTTGTGTGGTTGGTGCTGTGATCTGGATGTCACCCCTCAATTCATATGAGAGCTGAAGCAGCCCAGCAGAGAGGCGTAAAGCACTGATGTTGACCTCCAACATGTGTTCAGGAACAACTGGTGACCACAGCCAGTACTACAGGCTGCCGTGTTGGGTTACTGTCATGCAGTAGACCTCTACCAGTCTGACGGTTGTCCTCTCCAGCCCATTAGGAGCCATCCAGCCTGACTACATTAGTCATTTCCTTTAATATCTGTACTCATTCATCTCTGTTCACAGGTCAGAAAAAAGTCACAGAAGCTGCACAGGGAGTCTCTTCTGAACACTAGCAATGACTTTGACAGGGAAATTAAAACCTACCACCAACATTCAGTTGCACCACCTGGCCATCTTTGCAAGCAGTTTCTTCTGCTCAGCTGTTTTTGTTTTTTTGTTTGTTTTTTTTAACCTTGGCAAGTCATAATTATTCTGGTATATACCACTGGCTCACTCATCTTGTCATCCCCAGGGCCAATCTCGTACACACGATTTAATATTCCTTTCAGAAAATGATCCTTTTGAATTTTCCTAGACATTTAGATGTTCTTCTTCTTTTTCCCCCCCAGATTTTTGAGTGAGTATGGTCTAGTTCAATAGTTCATCTGCATCTGACAATCATCACAGTCAGAAAGAGACTACAGAGAGACTGCCAGTTATAAAGGAGGACATTCCAGTGGTTTTTAGCAGCAGTCATGTAATCATGATTTCTTATCAGAGACACTGAACTCTTAGCATTTTAAATCTCATTGCAAATATTAGAGAGGCATATAGCTTCTCTCAGAGCATAGTATTTCTCATCTCTTCCTACTCATTCATTGTTTAACTGCAATCTGTAACCTAAAGAAAGGATGCACTTTGTGAGAGAGCCACATAAAGATACCATCAATACCATGACTGAGTGTGTCAGAGTACACATACACTTCTGTGTAGAAAATATTATCACCACCAAGTGTTAGGCTTTACTATATATGATTCACAGTTTCAAGCAGAACACCATTCAGCTTTTTTTTTTTTTTTTTTTTTAGCATAGAAATAAAATAAGATTGCAGGGATCAAGGTCATGGTCATGGAGAATCAGACTGACAGGAGTGCAGGCATTGCCAGTGAGCTGAATATGATTTTCAGTAGGTCCAGCTCATGAGGATGCTCAACATCCTGTTCTTGATAAATATTCTGTATGTCCTGGCGACCTGTCCAGGCTGTACTCATTTCACCCAAAGAGAGCAGGGATAGGCTCCGGCAGATCGCTGTGACCCTGCACGGGAATAAGCAGGTGCAGCTATTAGATGGTTTGATGGATGTCCTGCAAATCTGATGTAGATAGTGCAGATTACTTTGCAGCCATCTGCTGGGGCAGCAGCAACACCAACAGAGCCATTGGTACAAATAAATTAAATCGACGGTTACAGAAGCTTGTTGTGTTCTTTAGCTTGTTAAAAGAGGAATGTTGCAAAAGCTGCTATGATAATAAATAATACTGCAAACCATTATAAAAAGACTGAAAAACAGAATTAGTTCAGAGGCATTTTTAACTGATTTAGGAAAAAGGTTCAGGACAAGAATTTATTAATTTATTCCTATTGCTGCATTGTCTTACTTGATGACTCTTCCTTCTAGTATTTTATTTTTTTTTAAAACAGTGTCTTGCAAAAGTATTCAGCCCCCTTGAACTTTTCAACCTTTTGTCACATTTCAGGCTTCAAACATAACTATATAAAAATTCAATTTTTGCCAAGAATCCACAACAACTGGGACACAATCGTGAAGTGGAAAGAAATTTATTGTATATTTTAAACTTTTTTAAAAAATAAAAAACTGAAAAGTGGGGCGTGCAATATTATTCGGACCCTTTATTTTCAGAGCAGCAAACTGACTCCAGAAGTTCAGTGAGGATCTCTGAATGATCCAATGTTGTCCTGAATGACTGATGATGATCAATAGAATCCACCTGTGTGTAATCAAGTCTCCGTATAAATGCACCTGCTCTGTGATAGTCTCAGGGTTCTGGTTAAAGCTCAGAGAGCATCATGAAGACCAAGGAACACACCAGGCAGGTCCCAGATACTGTTGTGGAGAAGTTTAAAGCTGGATGTAGATACAAAAAGATTTCCCAAGCTTTAAACATCTCTTGGAGCACTGTGCAAGCAATCATATTGAATTGGAAGGAGTATCAGACCACTGCAAATCTACCAAGACCCGGCCGTCCCTCTAAACTTTCATCTGGAACAAGGAGAAGACTGATCAGAGATGCAGCCAAGAGGCCCATGATCACTCTGGATGAACTGCATCTCTCTCTCTCTCTCTCTCTCTCTCTCTCTCTCTCTATACATATATATATATATATATATATGTGTGTATGTACGTATGTGTGTGTGTGTATGTATATATTAGGGCTGTCAAAGTTAACGCGTTAACGCGTGATTAACGCAAAATCATTTTAACACAACTAATTTTTTTAACGCGAGATTAACGCGAGACATAGCCTGGCCCTTGATGTACAATAGTAGAGAGGAGAGTAGGTTTAATGAGCCTCGGGCTCATTATATAATGGATTTGGCATTGTAGCGATAAATAAACATGCATTTGTTTTGCATAAAGCAAGCATTTGTGTACTCTCATATTAGGCAAGGCAACTTTATTTGTAGAGCACAATTCGTACACAAGGCAATTCAAAGTGCTTTACAGATGCATAAAATCACAAGAAGGCAAATAGAATCATTCCATACAAGCATAAAAATAATCAATAATAAATAAAATTAATTAATAAAAAAATTAATTAATTAAATTAAAAATGAAGAGTGCAGATAAAATCCTTCCAGTCATCATCTTCACATCTAAACAGAACTGTTTCCAGTCTGGATCTGAACATTGTCAGAGTTCAGGTCTGTCTCACATCTTCTGGAAGACTGGTCCAGATTTTAGGAACATAAAACTGAAATGCAGCTTCACCTTGTTTAGTCCTGACTCTGGACACCAGCAGGAGACCACTACCTGAGGTTCTCAGAGTCCAGGTTGGTTCATATGGATCTAACATGTCAGAGATGTACTTTGGAGCCATGAAGAGACTTGAACACAAGTAGAGCTGTTTTAAAGTCTATTTTCTGAGTGACAGGAAGCCAGAGACCTCAGGACTGGACTAATATGGTCATATTTCCTGTTCTAGTCAGGACTCGTATTAATAAGAGTAATACAACTTGAAAGAGATCTGTATAAGGTAGATTTAGAACAGATAAAAATATGCGATTCATTTGCGATTAATCATGATTAACTATTGACAGTCATGCGATTAATCTGATTAATTATTTTGAGAAATTGACAGCCCTAGTATATATATATATATATATATATATATATATATATATACAGTCATGGAAAAAAATATTAGACCACCATTTTTTCTTCACTTTCTTGTTCATTTTAATACCTGGTACCACTAAACGTCATCATGTGACTAAAACAGACAGAAAAGAAAACACTGAATGCATAAAAGCAGTGTTTTTGGCAGTACAACGCCATAGCTATTGATGTAAAAACTTAAGTGATTTAGGTTATAATCAAGAAAACCATGGAAAATGGTAAGATATCAGCTCTTAAATAAAACTCTTATGAGCAATCTTTGTGGTTATCGTTATGTTTGTCCAAACAAATGTACCTTTAGTTGTACCAGGCATTAAAATGAACGAGAAACTGAAGAAAACAAGGGTGGTCTAATAATTTTTACCATGACTGTATATATGTATGTATGTGTGTGTGTGTGTGTGTGTATATATATATATATATATATATATATATATATATATATATAATGTGTGTGTGTAAAAATAAGTTAAAGTTAAAAAAGTCACACTTTTTTTTTCAAGTGTCTTTTAATTATTTTCTATTTCCTGGTCATTTTGTTCGAGTTTTCACCTTATCTGATTTATTTCAGGATTCTCCTCTATCTCTAGTTTGTTTGATTGGTCTGCCTGCATCTTGTCAGCCCCGGTGTTCTTTTGTCTTTGTTAGTGTACAATATTACATTTGATTCCCTGAAAAAAGAGCCGAATAACAGAAGATCACAGAAACAAGAAGGATGATGTAAACAGAAGAATCTAACTTATTATCAAGATTAACTGAAGTGAAAAAGATCTAAAAAGCAAATAAACTCTTGCACTCAATGAAAATATCACAAGAATGTTTGACACAGTTGCTTTTTAGCACCAACAAATGGTGAAAATTTGGCACTCCCTGTGTGGATCTAAGCAATTATTACTTATCTTCCATGCACAGTAACTCGGTCCATTGCTGTGACCCTGTGCAAGTGCTCTGCATTACCATAAAGCACATGTTAATTTGCTTCATCATTAAACTGTCTATAACTCTTTCTCTGGGGAAACAGTTATATTGACCTGTGATGGTGTGAACAGAATCAAATTAATCGGACAATGATCCAGCAAGTGACCCCACTGATCCAAGCTCAGTCTTTGATTTCTGGCTTGTAAAGCAATACATTAAAAACATGATTAAATATTTATTAGAATGTAGAAAATGTCTATTGCTGTTTTAGATTATTTGTTACGACTTTATATGGTAGAGAGATACTAATACTCCCTCCGCACACACAAAAAAGAAAAAAACATGTTCCCTGGGGTCACCCGAGTAGCCCCTGACTGCAGACCGCTAATAGGGGCGTACCTCAATGTGGGTGGAGTATGTAGTATTTGTATCTGCTGTTAAGTATATGCAAGTTGCCTGAAAATATACACATGAGGTTATTCAATAGGGAGTGATATCACACCCATCACACTGAAATTATTGCCATCCATCCATCAACTCCCACGTTGTTTCGGGTCATGGTTGCTGCAACTTAAACAAGAACTGCAATAGCAAGACCTACATGAGATGCATCAAATGCTAAATGCTCCTCTGCATAACTAAAAAAACAACATGCTAGATAGTGAAACACACTTTTTTTCTCTTTTTTTCTGTAGTTCTCAGGAAGATATACAGTAGGTTTCCATGCAGAAGAGTATGTTCTTGTTTCTGCTCTGAGAAAAAGTTATATAAACTTTGTTTTAAATAAAAGAAAAATCAATCTAATATATATAATTATAACTGTTTTGTATTTCTTTTTTTTTCTTTATTTTAGGCAACTCCGGCCATAAGTGCTGCATTGCTGATTATGAATGTGCTGCAAGTGCAGCTCAACATGGGCGGAGCTCAACATTTGACTCCGCCCATGTTGAGACACGCCTCGATCTGCGGTCTGCAGTCAGGGGTACTTGGGTCACCCCCCCACCCCCCACCATGCACCATGCTTCCCCCAAGGGGTCGCTCCCCACTATTTGAGAAGGACTGCTTTAGAGGAAGACAACATAAAGCGTAAGAATTCACCAACAATTACGTTTAAAAAAAAAAAAAAACGAGTGCATTTTTAGCTGCAACAAGACACTGGGATTCATCTTTACTACTATCTTCAGTTCATTAAAGGTTTTTTAACGTCCCAACACACCATTCCAGTCCGGCCCTGCAGTCCTCCCAGATGAAGGGTCAGTGCACTTGTCATTAACAGATTTGTATAACCCAGTGGTGCTCAATTATTTTCTGCTGCCCCAGGAATAAGAAAAAATATACCCATCTCTGTCCGCCTTTCTTTTCATCCCTGTTTATTTTGCTGTGCTTTATTCCAGTACAGCAAAATAAACATCTTCCTCGGGGTCACGCGCACCGCTCCTGGCATCGCAGCACTCCCCACCCCAACGGGTTGCGCCCCACTATTTTGAGAAGGACTGGTCATGTCTGACTGGTGTAGACCTTGATGACCCACAGCAGTAATTGAGGAAAGCTATCTTCAGGATATTCAGGATGCATGCCAAGAGGTTATGTTTTAACCTCTTACCATGGCCGGGTCTGTCAAAATAACAGGTAGCAACTATATTATTTCCCTTCTAGATGGTTATAGCTGCAGGAAGGAAGGATCTCCTGTGATTCTGTGGATCTGAAGAAGACCACAATAATGAGAGACAGGATTTCAAAGATAATTTATATTATTTTCTTCAAGGTCAAAAGTTTACATACACAAAAAGTACTAAGTTTTTAAACAACATGGGGAAGCCCAGATGATGAGGTCATGGCTTTGGAAGCTCCTGATAGGTTAAATGACAACATGTGAGTTAATTGATGGCACACCTGGGGATGTAATTAAAGCCACACCTCAAACACTCTGCTTCCTTGTTTGAAATCAGGGGAAAGTCAAAAGAAATTGGCCAGGAAGCTAAAACTGGGGCGCAATTGGGTCTCCATATGAACAATGACCCTAAGCACACTGCCAAAATGGTTAAAAATTGGCTTGAGGATAACAAAGTCAGTGTCTTGGAGTGGCCATCAAAAAGCCCTGATCAGAATCCCATCGAAAATTTGTGGGCAGATCTGAAAAGGCATGTGAGAAAAAGGAGACCGACAAACCTGACTCAGTTCCACCAGTTCTGTCAGGAGGATGGACCAGAACTCCAGCACTTTCAGAAGCTTGTGGACGGTTCCCCAAAACGTTTGACCCAAGTCATGCAGTTCAAAGGAAATACTACTCAATACAAAGGAAATGTAGGTAAACTTCTGACCTTGAAGAAAATATTATAAACTTCTCTCTCTCATTATTGTGGCATTTAACAAAATGAAATAATTTAGGTAATCCTGACTGACCTGAAACAGGAGGTTTAGTCTGATTTGACTTCAGACAGTGAGACAAAAAATAAAGTGTGTTTTTGCACAGTGTCTGTAAACTAAACTGTAACTTCTTAAAAATGACAGCTTTTATCCCTTTGTGCAGCTTTTATCACCTTTCACTTTTCAACCAAATTTAGATGTCGATGGAGGTCTTCGTTTAGACGTCTTTTCAACGTGTTGGAAATGACGGCTTTTCACCTTTCACTTTTCAACAAAATCAAGACGTTGTTTAGACGCCTGACGACGTCGTCTTTTCAACGTAACTTTGCTTGGTGGGGCAATATTTAGAATTTTGGGGTTCAGATCACAGTATGTGCTTTAATCATATCTGAATATGATGAAAGCATTTTAAATTTAAACTCTGCAGTAAATGGGTGTGTCAAGTCAAAATGTGTCTGTAGACATTGATATGAATTTTTTCCCTTGGTATTTTCAAAAAAAGAAGGCTTCACTAATTAAAAACAATGTTTTAAATAGATTTTTCCATTTAAGAGATAATTTAATCCAGGTTTGACTCAGTTTGGATTTTTGTTATGGGAGGTGATCTAAAGTGAAGCTTTAAAAACCTGTGGAATTGCTTTTTTCGCCGCCTACTGAATCAGAAGGTAATTTATTTTGTTTTCAAAGGACTCTCACATATTGCTGAAAACAAACCAAACAAACTGTATGATCTGCAGAATGCCAAACTGCAATGAAAGCACATGTTATATCAAACTATGAGCCTTAAATATCTCTGCATCATCATTAAATAGCAGCAAATGATGCAGCAATACAGAGAAGACCGTAGAGCTAGAAGTAACATGACTCCTTCATGACTTCAGTCTGGTGTTTCAATGTTGAGCAATGAAAAATAAGCAATTTGTGTTTTACTGAGGAGACAGCCTGTAATGTGAGCACCCAATCAGAAATTAGAAATGTGAAATAAGTCAACTACTGACTGGGTAAACAAAATGTATTTACCCAATCAGAGCATGGATATGAAAAACCATCAACCTCCTAATGGGTGGGAAAGACAGAGATTTGGGTGGGATGAGCCCATAAAAAAATTAAAATAAGGTTAAAATAAGGTGTACTAACTCTTTCACATGATCCTTTATCACCTTTTTCACCCTCTTTTTTTATAAGTCCAGCCAGTTTTAAACAAAGCAAAGAAATGTCAGTCAGAAAAAAAAAGGATTTTCCTCATACACCCAGATATTGCATTGCAAATATCATATGTGGTTTGCAAGGCTGAAAGCCTTTTTTTTTCTATAAGTTTTTGTCATAAGCTCAGTCCCTCCTATTATTTTACAGTTCTGACAGTAGGCACAATAATCAGAGTTAATTTCTACATTCCAGCACCTACTGATATACCAGCAATATGGGGATTGGGTTTCTTGCACTGTTACACATCACCACGCGGCAGGTTGATTGAACCACCAACCCTCTAAATGAAAGACAATCTATAGCCACACCTATACACAGTCACTCAGTTAATACAGCTGATCTGACTGGTGACATTGTAGTTCTCTCCATTACCATGCTGTTGTAACACAGCACAGTGTGTGCTGCTGACATGTCAGCAGCTCTTTTCACTGCTGTTTAATGTGATATTCCACTTTCAGACTGCACTCATGCTCTCTTAGGTGTTTCATTGTGGGCTTTTCAGGGTTTGTCTTCAAACCAAGTCTAATATAACATGATTTTTGCAACATTTCATCATCAACATGAGTCCATCAACATCACAGTAAGGCCACAAGACACAATCCACAGACATTTCCAAAATCACCAGAAAGCCCATGTGCAGTTATTTGAAGTCTCACTTCATTCACTTTGTTCTATATCACATATATAGCAAATGGATGTGTTTATTAAAAAATACACCTTAAAGGGGATTTATCATTATTTTTCATACACTGGTGCAATTTCCTGAGGAATGAAATGCCTGTCACTTGTTTTGGCAAAGATACTACAGAGATACAGCACAACAGTAAACATGTTTAGCAGCTCTGTTCACAACACCTAGTTAAGTAGTAGAGGAGTAGAGTGGAGTGGATCGCTTGACTTCACTCTACTCCACTCTACTCTACCATGGGGTCTATCTTTTTTAAAAATCTGTCCTGCCAGTGATATTAGTCCTTTCTGACAGAATCAGGATTTAAAATGATAGATGAGACTGTCAAAGAGGGCTGGTGAAAACACATTTAAATTTCTTGGGAAGGCTTTATTTATGGAAAATACAAGTCTCTACTGAGCCCTTATTTTATAAAACCATCAAAAAAAATGGAAACAAGCCTTATCGATCTACTGCTTCTGCTTTGCTTTCTTTTTATGCATTCCTTCCAATTCTTAACCACCTTTTTTTTGTCGCCTCTATTCTTTGATCTTTCTCTTCCACTTGTGAAAGTCCTGAAAGACACAAGCTTTGCATTCTAAATTGTTGCCTGAATGTTTTTAAAAAGTTACTCTTGCTCTTGGGGATCTGGCAATACGTTCAACCAAAAGCTGTGCCTCAAATCCGCTGTCAGCAGGTACGCTATCATCAACTTAATTGACGTGCCGTACATTTTACATGGATGAGAGGATGGCTTCTTTTACCCTCCACTGGTCCTATCCACCTCTTGTTTCCTTTGAAGTTACGGTGATCCCTTGCCAATTTGCGCTTTAAGTTCTGCGGTTTTAGTTATTCGCAGATTTTCAGAATATATATAATATAAGAAAAAAATCAAGAAAAAATCATGGAAATTCCAGGAAAATCCACCCCACAGCAGACAAGAGGCAGCAGCTGCCAGCTAAATGTCAAACGATGACTCACAGCCTCCTGAATCTGTGCTCTGATTGGCCGAGACGCATCACCCAAACATCACAGGACTGAAAGTAATTCTCCGTGTTCTTTTATCTGGTGCCATTGACGAGACGAGAAACAAAGACCAATTAAAGAGTTTAATATACAATCATGAACACAAAGATTCAATATGCCATGCAGAATATTATAATCGGCTGATGGTACACTTGTCCACAACACCACCGAGATGCTTACCATGGACAAATGCACACTGAATGTCAGACTGTCTCAGTTCTTAAAAGATCCAGAGAGGCAGATCCTTGCATTCTTCTGAGTTTATTACTCTTTGTCTCAGAATCCAAATGGCCAACAGCTTTTCAGTCTTACAGTCCAGGATAATAAACCAACTGTTTATCTGGAAGTCACAGATTTTTTTTTTTGGGGGGGGGGGCACAAATCCAGGATGTTCCAGTTGTTTAGGTCATAAAACCTAAAACAGCAAACTGAGGAACTCACAGTAATAAAAACAGCCAGCCTTACTACAGCCAATAAAGATTTTAGCTTTAACTGTTCTGAGTTAATTCTAAAATCCTAACAGGATGTTGTGCACGTGTTCTCTCACAGCGAAGAAATGTTGTGAGCCAGCCTGGCCCCTTTAAGAAGGTGGCCTTATGGGTAATGGTGTTTGTGTGTGTGTCGTGGGACGGCAGAAGAAAACGAGGTTAGATGAAAAGTGTAGTGAGCATAAACAGCAGCCTCAGCGTGTATAGATTTATATCTCTGTTAAACGACAGGAGCCCAACAATACAACCTGTGTGATGTTACAAGTTCCTGCAGTGCCAGAATAAAGTGCTCGTTCCATGCAGAGAAAACCTGACTTTTGTTTTGTTGTTGTTAGCGTGGTACCCACAAATTACCGAGCTAAAGTAGCACAATACCAGCAGTTTCTTTACTACGGTTCAGAGACCAGAGGCTGTGAAGGAAACAGAAAGACCACAGTTGAGCCTTTGTCTTGTTTCACTGCAGTGCCTCGCTACTTTTTTGTGGTTTTTAATCATATTTTAAACACATATTTAGGCTCAGGGGCCTCTGGCTCCAGTTTGCGGATTTTGATTTTCGCGGGGGGGGGCGCCGGTCCCCATTAACTGTGAAAAATAAGGGATCACTATATTCTTATAATAACCATTTTATTTGTAACATAGCCTTCTTAATAAATTAGATATTATTCTCCCTCTTAGTTATGTTAACTGTCTGACAGTTACATTTCTAATAACTTTGCAGGTCTTTTGTCTGTTTCCAGTTTTTCCTCATTAATGAAATCCTAATCGTTTAGTTGGGGTGGGTCGAGTCAGAGTCAGGGAGGTGATGCTTTTAACTGGTTTTTTGTTCTTTGTGATAATGTTGTTACAGTTTTATTTGTAAAGCATTTTGTGCTACAAAGTTGTATGAAACACAGTATACAAATAAAGTGAGAAATTGGTGAGAAACTGTCTGTAATTACTAAGACTGAATGAAGAGAACTGAATAAACTCTTCTATGCTGTCAGCCCAATTTCCTGAGCTGTGGATGATGCCATCTTGGCAGGACCTGGAAGCATCTGGAGCTTGTGGCAAACAAGCCAGCAGCCAGACGGCCTCTAGCTCTGGACTTCATCTCTCTTCCACCCTTCCAGTCCCACCTAGAAGCACTCACTGCAGCCTGTTGGTGGAATCAACTGTCGAAACAAGCTGTATTGTAATTAAAGAATAAAGAGTGTGATCTGTCAGGTCTTTATTCACAGTCCAGAAGTTAGGTTGGGTTTTAGTGAAAGTGCTAAGTGGATAAAACAGGACTGCCAAGTTTGACAAAAAGTTCAAAGTGAGATTATGAATTTTGAGGGTTGAGTTATGGTCCAGAATTAGTTTAGTAATTAAAGAAAGGAACAGGGGGGGTTAGGGTTTGGAGGTTCTGGTTTAAAGCTCTGTAGCTCAAGCCATGCTCCTATGTTGACTGGTTCCATCCAGTGTCAAGCTGTTGTGTGTGATGGTCTTGTTCAATCCCACCATCAAGAATGTGGCATGTCATAGAGAAGGGGTCCCCAACCCCCGGCCCCTGGCCCGGTACCGGTCCTTTGGTCATTTGGTACGGGGCCACAGAGAAAAAAATAAATCACTTCCATTTTTACCGTTTGAGTTATTATCTGAGTCTAAATGATGTTTTATTTTGAAGCAATGACCAGATTCTCTCCATTACACCCGTCGATGACTTACTCTAGACTCATGACAAGACGTCAAGACCCGTGTCTCGGTCAGGTGATACGTTTAAACCCCCAAGCTGGAAAAATGGGTCAAAAACAAACGTTTTTTAAAAAAGTGTCTTTCCGAAGAAAGAATGTTACCAATGTTCTGTTGTTGGTGCGATGTTACGAGGGCGCTATTAATAAAGTTGTACACAGCAGATATACATTTATTATTATATATAGAAAATACCACAGTTTTTATGCTGGTCGTATCATTTTATTTTGTTGTATTTGTATGTATTTATCTACCCACACAAGGCTCCCATTCCCTCTACACAAGAGCATAAACAACTTTTCTAGGTTACCAAGCATAGGAGAGTTCACGTATGTCATTGCTTTCCGTGGCAGCAGCGAGCTTGATAGATGAATTGCATATTGATGTTGCTGGGATTGCTCAGAGTGACATACTGGTTATATGACGTGAGTGCTTACAATTTCCTCTTGCTGGCTTGTGCAGTAGGCCTTAATATGGGTCCTTGAGCATCCAAAATGAGACCAGTGCCAACTGAGTGAAGTACTCAGTCAGATTCAGGATTCAAGAATCCTCTTAATGTCATTCCAGTAATTAGTTAGGGGCAACCTCTGGTTTTCTCATTTGAAGCCAATGTGGAAGTGGTCTTTTAGTTCCTTGTAGGACCGCTGAGACCGCTGAGCCCAAAAGTCACTCAATTTCCAATGACCCCTCTATTAAAATGCTACAACTTTACTGAAGAGATAGCCTTGTACAAAAAAAACAGTTTTGTTCTCTATAGCTAACGTTCACAACCATGAATACAGCAAGTGGGGGAAACTGCATGTCCCTCATCAATTAAAATGATCTTACCCACAACTTCATGCATAATTAGGAGCATTGCAGAGTACCATATAGGACGTCAAGAAGGTCTAACCAACACAAGGTCTGTACAAACACAGAATGGGGGAAAAAAGACAATATTCTAGTCCTGTAATCTATGGTGACATTTACATAAACTGCAGTGAGGGGAAAAAAAAAAAAAAACTCATTAACAAAAACAAGACTCATTACATGCAACACACACACAGCTAAAACACACATTAAATACACAGAGAAGTGACAATAAATTGAGTGATGGGTGTTCACAGAGACATGAAAAATCTGTAAAGGGTGATTAGCTCTGTAATGGGCTGCATTGGGAGTAAGGTAGCAGCTTCAACTGTATCACACTGAGTTATGGTAATTATATAGGAATGGAGTGGATGACACCTGATGTGAATTTTAACCAGTGAAATGATGTTAGACCCTGCAACATGGGATCCTGAATGAATGACATGCGGTGAGTGGAAATTAATTTACATTCAGCACAGCTTATCAAAAGTGGTAGACATGCCCTTGGATTTAAGATAAATTTCACTGTAGCTGTTAGAAAAAAGTCATTTACTTTATGAGCCTCAGTGTAAGTGAAATGTGAGTTTAAAATATTTATTACTGGCCCCTTCCCACTAACCTTGACACCTCACAGTTTCAATCACCTGCTACAACAGCTACGACCATGCTGTGGAAAATTTGGAGAGGAAATGTAATTTATCTTCCAGATGTGCTGTTCTCCTGAGACAACCAAAATTATTTGCTTTTTTTGTGAGTAATGTTTTTCAATGTGAGACAGATGAGCCAATTCTACAAATGTTTGATGCATCTTGAAATCTAATTTTAGAGAACAAGCCCTTGTCTCAATTTTTATCACTGCTCTGTTTCTTTTTCTCTATTTTCAAGTTTCCTGGAGTACGTGCATAATAGCAGAATATGAGAAAATAAAGGTTTTATGTTAAAATATGAAAATAAACTCCTACGTTAGGGATAGCTTTAGCTATGCCTGCTATTCTAAAAACATATTTTCGTCCTTTGACTTTGGTCAGGATGTTTGGATAGAGCACACATGTGAACATTTCTGGAACATTACTTTTTCTGTTTATGTAAGCACCGCCTCACTTTAAATTCCGCTTTACTACATAAAGACAGTTTTCTCTCCGCTGGAGGGGCTGACGGAGGATTGGAACACTGGAAACACAGAAAGAAAAATCTCAGCAACAACACAGTTACAAGAATTAATCGCCCCCCAGCCCCACCCCCCCACCAAAAACTTGGATTGGGACTATTTTTCTTTTGAAATGTCAGCAACACTTATTTCCCACCTCTGCAGAGCCTTTTAAGGAAAATGTTACCATCGGCATATACGCTCATGTTTCCCTGAACAGAACGTCTTTTCATAACATTTCATACAGTGTAAACTTTTTTTTTTTATGGATTTCATGCAGCAAAACCAAAGGCCAATCATTGATTTTATTAAAAGATTATTTTTAAGACAAGCAGGCATATTTATTTATATATTTTTTATCTTTAGAACAGTCCAGCTATTTTATTATTTGTAATATATAAATGATGTCTAGCATTTAATATTTTAATAGCAATGTTTTAATAAAATCGAATAAGACAAGTCAGGCCAAATCATTAATATTCAACAAGATTAGACGGGTGGCAGTGTTGATTTCAGAAGCCTTTTGTTCACATACCACATCTTAAATGTAGGATAACAAGCCCTCTGTGAGCATGGGAATCCTGGTGGACAGGGGAAACACAATGTTTTACCAAGGAAATACAGATGTTTTAGTTAGAAGAGGAGAAAGACAAAACAGAAAAAAGAGTTGTTATCACTGACACACTGATTTAACAGGTAAACAACAATTAATTGTAGATATCATTCTGCCAGAGGTAAACTACTGAAGATATGTACCAAAATTAACAAATACAACTATATTTACAGTGGAAGTAATTGAGTAAAACCATATGAGAATTAAAAATGTGAATAGACTTGATTCTAATAAACAAAACACAGCACATATTCATTGTATCTTTAAAGATCCACACTTACATGTAAACTGTTATTGAAACTGTTATTTTAGCATTGCTGTTGCTATAATGTTTTTGTAGATTTTGTGACAAACTGTGGATGATCTTGATATTTTAAGCATGAAACCAGCAGCGGTGCTGCATGCAAAACAGCCCATCATTTTAAAGGACATTACAGTCACTTACATTTATTGACTGCAAACTGATTCAAAACCAAGCATTAATACGTGTCTTCATCTTCAAAGACGACTTATTTTCAAAAACATGTTGTAAATGAAATGAATGTTTATGAAAAATAAAGAAAAACAAACCAAAAAACCCCACTAGAAACAGAATTATGGGAGCAAAGACTGAACGAGTGAGAGTAGGGACACAGCAACAGAAAATAAAGAGAAAGAGAAACGAGGAGCAATAAAAACTAACACAGAATAAGACAAAAAAGAAAATACGGTTAAGTACAGAGCAAAACCACCTGCAGTGGTGCGCAAACTGTGGTACGAGTACAACTGGTGGTACGCGAGCGCTCTCTGGTGGTACGCGGGGGTTTGGGGGGGGTTGCACATCATGACTTTCCACATTTTCACTTTTAAAAAATTGGAACCATACAATGCATTATAAATACATTTCAAACGAAATGTGTAGCTTGAGATAATTAAAATTGTCTTATAAAAATATTTGTTGCATATTTAGTTGCAGTGCAGATGTAACAACTTTTGAGTTTGTTTATTTTGCTCTGTATGAGAGTTTGTGAGAATTGTTGGACAGAGTTGTAAATGTCTGATTCAGTAAAATAACAGATCAGGCAACAATAAATAACCACAATAAGGAATAAACATCTCTGTGTGTTTAAAGCTAAGTGAGAAGGCATATATGGCTATATTTTAAAATCGGTCATCATGGTGGTACTCAGAGAGCTGAACAGTTTCTTAGGTGGTACACAGTATTAAAAGTTTGAGAACTGCTGTCACAGTATTGTCAAATACCAGCAAAGAGCTGACAAGAAATGGTAAATTATCCAGAGAATACTTTACATACATCATTTAGATACATATAAATCATTCGTACATAGCAAAAGTCAGAAGTTTATCTTTTCACCAGCTCCCTGTACAGGAAACATAAGGCCACTGGCATAAATCCAGTGATGAATAGCCACCCATCCCTAAGGTCTAAAACATCATTCAGCATGTACTGCTGTCAGCTTCATAGTAAACATAAAATCTTATCTTTCTCAACCCAAAATGATTTAAAATTTTCTCTCAGGAGTGACGGCGTCTTTGATCAGTTGCAGCTGACTTAACGACTTTTCACTGCATACAGTCAAATCAGCGAAATGCAAAAAAGTCCAGCTTTAGCTTTATTACAGGTCAGCTGGAATTGCGCTTGATGTGGCACTGAAACAAAAGCTTTAGGCACAGCTGAGGGCTAAGCTCAGAATTGTTCAGTTTAGGTTGTGTGATGTTAAAGCACAGGTAGGTTATCCACCATCCACAGACCAACATCAAATAAAACAGAGAGGGTCCAAATGTGCCTTGTGGAAACTAATCAAACACCGATGTCAGGGTAGCAGAAAATGATATTCATGAATATGTAATTTAATCTAATTTTATGCTCCATTCAACTGAATGAGTGTTTTTGGAAGCTTATCTTTGAGTTGAATGGATTAAACAATAGCCTTGTCTGACACAAGAAAACCCAGAGCCACCTTTTCCTTTCTGCAGTGTCTGTTCAGTTACAGTATATCTCGTCCTCTCAATGGAGCTTTCTCTCTCTCTCAGTCATGCAAGGAAGGAACAATCACTAATCCACATGGTGAGCAAAATTCAGGAAAGTTGAGAAGCGCAATGCCTGTGGAATAAACTCTGTGTATGAAATGTCTCACACAAGATGTCGCAGAATGAAGCCCTGGTCATGCTGCCAGACGTAATCCCTTACTGGAAGCAAGTGTCCAAGTTTCCATGTAATCGCTTTCAACCGCTTCCATCCAGATAAATTCTATGCTGCTGTTGTTGTGTGTTTGCTTTTGGTTGCTTCAGAGGACCAGACATCAACTTAGTAGCAGCAGCTCCTGTGACAAAAATCACACTTGAGTGGGCAAGGAGTTCCCCAAAGGTACGCTGGTAAACACTGCCAGAGCAGTTCCATCAAGGAAAACAAGGCACTTGCTTAGTGTGAAGCGGTGCACACACAAATCAGCAACCAAGATAATTCCTTACAACTAGTTATTTCATCTATTTATCCATGCCAAAATTAATTGTTATATTGTTATATTATTTTCTGTTGCATCCCATAAAATTGATAATTTCACTAGATTTTACTTTCATTCATTCAACTGTGAATTTCTATGTACAGCTAAGATTATATAAAAAAACACATTTATTTATTTTTTGAGGGACAGCTCAATTGCAGTCTATGGTGACACTTATGTTAGCTTCTCTGTGAATAAAGACCAGAGAGAACATAATCACTGTTATTTTAAAGATGATATGGCTTGTTGTGCTGTTAGATGTGCTAGCAATTTGTAGTGGCTGGTTGTAGGTCAGCCTGAAAGGTTCCAAGGACAAAGTTTGACTAAGCAGTCAGCAACAGCTGCCTTTGCCTCCGGCTATAGGATGCTAACTGAGGCTAACTGGAGGATATCCAGCCAGATGGCCTCAGACTGGTCAGCCATTAGCCTGGCAACAGATGCAATATCCAGATTCCTCCAGCAGAACTACTCTCCAGGTTGGCCTGGAACCTTCCAGCCAACGTTTGACCTCTGCTGGATATGAGTTCCAACCAAGCTCATCTCAGCTCTGGCAGTAATACTTGTTTCAAATGAAATTACACAAGTAAGATCAGGATGGATAGGTACATAGATTCAATCAGAATGAATGTAAAGTAATGCATTAGGTTGCATTATAGCTTAAAGTAGTTGAAGCTAAGCTAAAATAGCTTTATTGTGGTGACTGAGGTTAGGTGGACATGTTCCAACTATATGCCAGACTTGTTTTTCTACCCATTTGCCCATTTTTGGACGAGAAAGGCATTTTAGCTTATAACAGCAGTGGCTGATGAAATCCCAGCTTTTAACTCGTCAGTGTAGTTAGATCTAGAATTCAGGACTGACCCCATAATCAGTTCAAAATGGATGCCCAGATTTCTGGCTTTTATGTTTTTAAAATCAAAGGGTGATCCTGATTACATATTGTATTTAAATGTTTTTCCTTGGAAAAACGGCAACCTGCGCTTTGTATTTGTTGAAATGATGGATTTTCCAGACCATCCACTCAATAATTTGCTCCAAAAGTGTTCCATGAGTGTTTGTAAGAGACTATGAAGAGATTATGATCCTTGATTATGAGGTTGTATGTATGTATGGTGTGTGTCAACAGTAAAACTATGGTGACATATTTGTGGATAATCTGAACAGGTGGTAGGACGTAAATGTTGAACAGAAGAGGCACCTAAATAGATCCCTGAGTAACTCAACATGATTTTTTGCTTTTTTATTTTTTTTCTACTCAGATGCATGATAACCTGTAGACACAAAATAGGATTTGTCTTTTAAACAGGGTTCAAGTGCTGTTGCAGAAAACTCACCTAGTATTCCAGCCTTATGATGTGATTAACTATCATGTGGATCACTGAGATCCAATAAAGCAGAGAGAGAGAATTGTTTATGCTTAATTGTTTAATAATAATTGTTTATGTCAGAACCATAAAATGGAAGATGTTAAAGCATTTAATAAGTGTCAAGACTTTGTTTAGATATGATTTCTTTTTCAAGTTAAAAAGATTTGATTCACCCATAGTTATTTATTGGTGGTGCTTTCAATTGTGTTTTTTTTTTTCCTTTTTAAATTTTGGCATGAATGCCATTTTTAGAATGTTGAAAAAAGATGCGTGCAAAAGGCATGTATTAACAACTGAAGGAAAGCAGTTGCAAACATTCTTGAAAAAGTTTATTGGCTAAAGACAGCTTGATTTAGGTTCTTAGATGAAGGATCACAATTTCAAAGTTGACTGGATGAAATTTTTTTGGGGGGGTGTTTCTTTTTTTAATCATACTTATATAAGAACTCCACACACTAAGAAACAGTGAATTCTCTGTTGCTGTAGTAGAAACATAAATTACTTTGTAAATTCAAACTGGTAAATTCCACAAGTTCATCAGTTGAAAACATTGACAGGGATTTGAGGATGATGAAGCTTTAATAAATAAAACACTGACTTTTTTCAGTGATGTGCTGTCATTTTGAACATTAATGTGTTCACATCACAGATATTACTGTCAACAAATACTTAGGACACTCGAAAATGGTGCAAGGCATCAGTCAACACAAGCTCTGTCCTGTCATCTTTAAGCCCCTGGATATGATTAAATGTAGGATGTGGCCTTTGTTGACTATTGCCTCTGACATACAGTCATGGAAAAAAATTATTAGACCACCATTTTTTCTTTACTTTCTTGTTCATTTTAATACCTGGTACCACTAAACGTCATCATGTGACTAAAACAGACAGAAAAGAAAACACTGAATGCATAAAAGCAGTGTTTTTGGCAGTACAGCACCATAGCTATTGATGTAAAAACTTAAGTGATTTAGGTTATAATCAAGAAAACCATGGAAAATGGTAAGATATCAGCTCTTGAATAAAACTCTTATGAGCAATCTTTGGGGTTATCGTTATGTTTGCCCAAACAAATGTACCTTTAGTTGTACCAGGCATTAAAATGAACAAGAAACTGAAGAAAACAAGGGTGGTCTAATAATTTTTTTCCATGACTGTATGCTCAAACAAATGTAAGATGTGGAATTATTGCATTTTGGCACATTGGTGCATTGATGCACAAATACTTTTATGCATTTGTCACCTTTCTCTCTCAAATACACATCTTTAAAGTGTGTGATTTATGAATGGACAATCATCTGCAATAGCAAACCCTAAAAAAGATTAAACCTGAAAGAAATTGCCCATAAATCAAAGTACGTCGTAAGTAGCAGCCAGGTGCTGCAAATCAAATGCACTTGATCAACTGATCCATCAGAAAGTGTAAGCAGCTTTGATAGTTTGCTGGCCTGGAGCATTCAAAGGTTTATTAACACAAAGCCAAAAAGGAAAGACACCGGCAATATCTTAGAAAAACGGTTATTGTTGCCCTCCAGTCTGGGAAGGATTATAATAGCATTTAGAAACTCTTCCTTAGAATCCATTTTTCTATAGTGAGAAATATTTTTTACAAGTTTATCCCACAGTCAGTTCATGCAACTGTGTGTGAGAACACAGCTCGGGTACCTGTGTGCATGGAGCTGTTGGTTTTCATTGTCACTGGAGGAGTAATAAGCTGGAAAAGTTTCAACTGTCCTGGCAACCCAACAAGTCAGCATGGAAGAGATGTTGCTCCCAGTCTGGTTTTATACTCCACACAGTACCATAGAGGATGGGAAAGCGGATGGCTTGCCAGCTAGATGGCTACAGAAACAGAGAAACAGGTGGAAACAAAGCTCCGACAGGCTTCACTGAAATCAGGAGATGGCAGGGTTTCAGTTAGAAATGTCTGACTCTCTAGAGGGGATTTGTTAGCATAAGCAACTTCCAACAGTTGATTTTTATTAAAGGCACACTGAAACATGCTGTAATCTTGCTTAGAGGCCAAATTATAAACAAGTCAGTTTTGAGCTGTAAGCATGACAGCAGGTGATAATGGCTATAAATGTGTATGAAGGCCTGGAAAGTTGCTTTTAGGTGTTTGCATGTGTGCATTTATGTGTTTGTATTTACACATCATTAATTTGTTTTTTCCTTCAATACAACATTACAAAACAAAGAAGAATAAGGACATAAAGAAATTATATATATGAAAAACATATGACTAAATTAATTAATTTTCAACATATTTTAAAGGTTTAAATTATGTTTCACAAACTACAAAGAAGAAGTTGTTGAAAGTTGTTGCTGCCTTGACTCCAACATTAGCATGTTATACTAGCACTGCCAGATTATGTGCAAACCAAAATAATTCTCTATAAACCTTACAACAGGCCAGGCAGACCATTTATAAAACCATGTTTAAGATCCTATCAAAAACTTTCTGTGCACCCAAAAGCTGAAAAAAGCCGGCAAAAAAAAATATTTTGATTTATAAAACCTGCAAGCAATTTTTCCTTCATAAATCACAGCCTACCTGAAGTTTGTGCAGGTAGTTTCTACTCATATCTTGCTGTCTACACACCCAAATTCTACCATAAATAGTTGATGCAAAGTACCTGGTGAATGTTTTGCATGTTAATCAGCCCGCTGCCAGCCATCACACGCAGCACCTGCAGTCTGATCCCTGCTATGCTCTGTGTCAGGATGAATGGGTCATGAGTTGAGCCAGGCCACCATGCCATCAAATATGGCATGGCCATCAAAATATATTTTCACTTGGAGCCCTTATAGCAATATGGATACAGTCAATTGAATTGATTACATTCAGGAAATTGGACATTGCTGTAAATTGCCTTTTAATGTTGGCCTGATCTCCCACACTGTAAGGAAACTTGATACATCGACTAGTCATGCTAATAATGCCATCTAAAACGGCAGGTATTATCGTGCTCAGGGATGGCTGTGATATTCCAGACCTAAAGATCATACCTATATGAAATCAGAGCTGGGCAGCACGATGGCTTGGTGGTTAGCACTGTTGCCTCACAGCAAGAAGGTTCCTGGTCGAAGCTATGTGTGGAGTTTGCATGTTCTTCTCGTGCTTGCGTGGGTTTCCTCCAGGTACTCCGGGTTCCTCCCACAGTCCAACGACATGCATGTCAGGTTAATTGGTGGTTCTAAATTGCCTGTAGGAGTGATTGTGAGTGTGCGTGGTTGTTTGTCTATATGTGGCCCTGCGATAGACTGGTGACCTGTCCAGGGTGTACCCCTGCCTTTCACCCGAAGTAAGGATTAAGCGGGTATAGATAATGGATGGATGGACGGAAATCAGATCTGTATGAAATCAGACCCAAGAGGGGCTTTAGGCAGACAGTTTAACAATATATGTATATTGTTAATGATATCAAACACATACCTGCTGGCTAATTCCTGCTGGAAAGAGCCTGTTGCCAGAGACCAGGAGCGGTCAACACCTGTACTGGAATGTGCGGTTTTGGCGGCCCGGTCTGTTTAAGACTGGACTCAGCTCAGCACATAGATCCAAGAGCACTGCTCTAAAGAATCTAAATCAGCATATTAGCCAGTCATTGTCATGGCCCAGGGAATCTTTGTAATCTTTAAAAACACTCTCAATCCTGATCCGTGAAGATTGCAATCCTCAAAGTGTGCCAGTACATCCATTTTGCAACATTACGCATGAGCATTTGTTTACTCGGCAATTAGACTGATTGCTACACACCTTGTCACAATTAATGCATCAATAAGTGTTATCCACTGCTCTAATCTGAAGATGGAAGTATGATATATGAACATACAGTGGTGAGTGTTAGTGGTATAGTAATGGTTCACTACAGGAACACGTCTGGAATGCTGCAGGCTTGGCTGTTTATGATGATGCAGATCTACAAGTCTAATGTGAAATGGAATGAAGTGGAGGCCCTGGTTTGTGCGTATATAGCATTTATAAAAGAGTCCCCAGACCTTTGCACATTTTTCCTTTATTTTTTTGATTGTGAACATATTGCTTTTGTTTTTATTTTACAAGCAACAGTATTTTTAATGAAAGCATTAAGTGGAAGTTGACACTGAAATCCTGTGCTACCTCTGGACAGGATTGTATTCTATTAGCTTTTAATTGTTGATTAAATTTATTCACTGAATTATGGTAAATTAAATTGATACAGAGTCCATATTAAATAATATTTAAAATCATATTTGATCTTAAACTTTGCTTCTTTTTCATATCACTGAACATAACTACTGAACAACTAACTAAACAAACATGCTGATATTATATTCAGCTACAACATAAATTGTATTTTAGTTACTTTTCAATGAATTTATTTGATATGATCAAAAATGATTACTGAAAGTACCACACTAGTTTTTTTGGCCCATGCTTTGGTCCCCTTTGACATTCATAGCATGTGTTAAAAACAGCCATGATTTCTTCTGTCCATGTCTTCTGTCCATGTCTTTTCTTTAATGATCAAAGGCTTTTAAGCCTAAAGTCTGACAGGATTATTACATATTTATACTGAATCACTCCATCTTGTTTCATCCATCAAATAATACAGGTCAAGCTGCAGGTTTAAAGAAAATGATGCAATATAACTGAAAAGCACTTTTTTTCAATTTAAAGGTGTGGCCAAGTGGTGCCACTGGGCTCTAACACCATTCCATTTTATGAAAATGAAGACTTTTGAAGTGGAAAAGCCAGACAGAGGTCAGTTCTTTAAATAAATCGAATACATCAGAGCAGGTGGGGATATATTTTTGAGTGGTAAATTACATTTAGCAAAAAAGAAAAGCCATGTTGTAGGAACTTTTACTTGTTACAACAACACCATTCATATTTTTCATGTGGTTTCCATGGCTTCAGACAGTATAATATATTGGCCAAAACAAAAGACAACAGGAGCCAAGATAGAGAAACAGTACACAGAACAGGAACAGCGATAAACAATCAATGTCTGAGGTCTCTCTTTCTTAATCTCCTGGATCAGAATTTCCATAATGTCTGCAGAAAGTCAAAACCCTGAATGAGATGAGAAAGGGTACGGGATAAGGTATATAGACTTTAAGAGTGCTGTTCAGAGAACGACCTGGTACGGAACACCCCAAAGACAAAAGAGAAAATATCTGACTCGAGGAGGAAATGTGACATAGACCTGGGAAGGGTGCAAATACCTGGGCATCCACATCTCATTGTATAATTACAGCAGATGCCTATGAGACAATGCTGCAAATAAATTCAAGGAGGCAATCGCTTCTCATCTCCCTACTGTTGAGTACGGAAGAACAGATGAAGGTGATGACATGAAATTTACTCCTGCAGATATTGATTACCTTGTCAACAATGCTGCACATATATTACATTCAGCTTTAGATGATGCTGCCCCTCTGAAGAAGAGGGTCTCTAATCAGAAGAGCTCAGCTCCCTGGAATAATTCACATATCTGCATGCAGAAACAAAAAAAATGTGCAAAATGGAAAGGAATTGTCCCTCTTGTAGATCTATAGACTCCTATCATGCCTGGAAAGATAGTCTAATAGAATACAAGAAAACTGCTTACTGTTCATCATTATTAGAATAATATAAAAATAACCCACATTTTCTAGAATTGTTTGAAGAGTAGATTTCCCAGGACATTGTGGTGGCTGTGGTTTAGTTCATAGAACAGTCGTCTCATATTTGGAAAATTATGATTTTTTTCAGGATATCAAAATACCTTCAGATGTTTTTATTATTTTTTTTATGTAATTTTATTTTTTTTCTTACATGCTCTAACTGGTCTTCTTTTGACAGAATGGGTGGTCATAATCTCATAACTGACTCATAACTTCCCACTTGCCTCACTTACTAATAAGTTGATGGGTTTTGCACTTGCTTCATTGGATATAGCTCCTAACACAGGGGTGTCCAACTCCAGTCCTCGAGGGCTGCTGTCCTGCAAGTCTTAGATGTTTCCCTGCTTCAACACACCTAATTCAAATGAATGGGTTGTTAACAGACTTATGTAGACCTGGATGAGAAGCTGATGGTCATCCATTCATTAGAATCAGGTGTGTTGTGTCAGGGAAACATCTAAGACATGCATGACCTCAAGGGACTGAGTTTGGACTGCCATCTCAAGGACTGTCTCAAGGACACTTTCAAAGGTTTTTAGAAAGATTCCAGAGTCCATGCATGGATTTCAAACACAGAATTTGTGTTGTAATGTTTAATGCTGTTTATGTTTCACGCTGTGTTGCCTCACAGTCGGACTACAAGATCACAGTCATTCGATATTTGCTTTTAGCTCTGTCTCTTTTGTTCTGATGGTTTTCTCCAGATTTATTGAATCGATCCATCTATTATAAATAACAATGTCATCCTTTTCACGGTTATGGGGATGCAAGAATTATGTAGCAGCAGCTAAACACTGTAA
Organism: Hirundichthys speculiger; assembly: GCA_018398805.1. Taxonomy (NCBI): domain Eukaryota; kingdom Metazoa; phylum Chordata; class Actinopteri; order Beloniformes; family Exocoetidae; genus Hirundichthys; species Hirundichthys speculiger. Next base: position 1,294,274 of record JAGFBZ010000292.1, on the reverse strand, counting down.
CTTTAATACCTGTGCATTCAGAAACTTCATACATACCATATCAGATTGGCACATGGTAATATTTACTGTTTCATGTTTGTGGTTGGGTATGCACACCAGAATCTTAAATCTTCCTAGAAATAATAAATGCTGTCATGATTACTTGAGGTGTGATTCAGTAGTGCAGTGCAAGTGGGCCATACCTGACTTTCTGTGAACAGCGCAGGCCAGTGTTCCATCATCATCATTTACATCCACAGAGAATTCTGGAACATAAAATGTAGAAGCCCAAGGCTCCAGCCTCATCATTTGAGATTTCTGTTCCTATCTTTGTATCACATGGGTCTGGTAAGGAACGTGTACTAGATCGGGAAGAGATAGACTCAAGACTAAACATTTTTAGTGTGGCTTGATCTGGCAATTCTGACACATATGTCAGGTTGCATAGGGCATTGTTAAATATCGGGTTTTCAAACTGGTACTACCATAGCCAGTTAGTGCCAGTTTGAAGTCGCACGGTAGTGCCAGTTCAACTTTCAAGTGATCCAAAGGAGACTCAAGGTTGCTTGGTTTCTGATCGAGAATGATTTTTTTTTTTTATGTCTGTTTTATGTCATGATCACTCTGATTGGCCACTTCTGTTGAAACATCCTAAAAAAAAAACATACCATGAAGTTAGTGTGGCTAGTACAATATGTAAACTTTTCAAAAAAACAACCAATGTGCCTCTCACTTGATATGGTGACAAAGGAAAGACATCATTGAATTCAGACAACTGAGTCACAACCAAGTCTGTACTGTTATGTGTCCACTCATAAGCACAAAGATGCTCATGATACCATGCAATCATTTGTTTGTACAAGAAAAACAATGCTAGCATTAAGCACCAGCCACTTGCTTAATCTGTTTGAATTTAGGAAGCCCTCCACATGAACCTACAGAAACCACCATATCTGCAGCATAGTTTACTCCATCAATATTGACAGACAGCAGCTGACAGGACCGTGATTTTGAGGCAAAATTGTTGATGCAAATGTCTTGAATGTTTCCTGGGAGGGAAGAAATCATTATGCTCTTGACATTGTTTGCTTGGAGGATCTGGTTTGAAAAAGGAAGCACAGTCCAAATGGTACGCCATCATACTCTGATGTCGCCTTGCCAAAGTTAGGGGAAATTTTTGAAGTTCTGAATTTCATGAATGACTTTTTTTGAAGAAGTTGTGCTTCCCTTCAAATCTCATTGTCCACACGTCTATGAGAGGTCCAAAGACTTTTGTAAAGGTGGGGATAAGTGCTTCGATATAATGATGCTTTGGACAGAGTGTGCAGTCTGGAAAAGCATTTTGTAATACCTCTCTATGCTCTGACAATTTAGACTCTAAATAGAACAAAGAGTCATCAGTGAATCTCTGAGATACAACTAATTTCAAGCACATCTTTTAAGACCACGAGAACCTCCCATGTCTCATCTCCCTCAGGTACAAGATGCCCTAATCATTAAAGGAAGCAATCTGATCAGACACCAGTTTTCATGACCGTTTGTCCTATTGTCTTTTTTGAGACAAATGTCTTTGGAACCAGTTGAGGTTTGTCAGTTTTGTTAGAAAAGGAGTATAGGAAGTCTTTGATGGCCTCATTTAGTATCTCTAGTGAGATGTACTTCTTTTTTATAAGATCTTGAAGGGACAGGTACAACTTCGAATGGGACCACTCCCTCCAAAAAATCGTGAATATCTGGAGGAAATCCTGCATGAAAACATTTCAAGCTTTTCCCAAGCACACATCTGCCTTTGACTCCATACTGTGCTGTTTTAGAAGGGTCCTGCTTCACTTCAAGAACTTGTCTGTCATGAGCCTCTTTGGTTCTGAGTGTGTAAAAACCTGAGCTGACATTTTTTGTTTGGATTTCGTCTCATGCGGCACAATAAAGCTCTCTTGAAATCCCGCCAATGCATGAGCAGTCATCTGCTGCAACATACAGCACAGTCCCCTTTACTCTTGCTCCCAACTTTTGAACAAAAAGTCATCAATAAGTGAACAGTAGTCTTCTACTAAGATAGTATTTTCCGTAAAGTGAGAACCATCCCTATAGTTATTTTACTCACTTCCTTTAGAACTGCTGGAGGTGAGAGCCTCATCTAAAACATCAACTTTGCTCAACAGTGCCTGGAAGCATTTTAAGCACTGGAACCTAAACTATATTTTGACCCTACTTGTCAGTGACAAACTCCACAGGTTCCACAACAGGAAATTATTCCGCTACATAACTAGCTCTTCTGTTGGAAGTTGAAAGCAGGCCTCCAGCTGATGTGTGTTTCAAGAATACGTTTTTGTCAGTTAATGCAGAAACAACCTCCTTAACTACAGAATTATCAATATCTGGGTAGTGTTGTCTAAGTATCTCCTCAACCACAGAAAACATCAGTGGTTCTGAAAGGTGAAAATATGTTTTATTTGCTGGATGATTTCTTGAAGAGCATTTTCAGATATGTGTAATATAGTCTGCATTTTCAGGAAAAGTGAGACTAAATTATGCTCAAGCTGAGAGTTAAAATTCATTTACATCAACACCAACATCTGTCAGCTCCTCTTCTTCGAAACTAGCAACATCTTCAGCTGGAAGTGCTTCAGCTTAAAACTGAGGTGCTCTCTTTAGTGCCAGAGAAACACACAGCTATTCCTGGTTTAAGCTGCAGACTAGATGTTCCATCAACTTCAGATGCTTGCATAAATGTGTAAAAAATCACTTTCACTGCAGGGCTCATTGAACTCATACACTTGGCAGTTAAATGTTTGCATATCATCTTTTCCATTGGTCACATGTTGGTGAAGTCTTGATAAATGAACTTTCAGGGCATTCAAATATTTAAATGTGCAAATGCACTCCTGATGGAAGCATGGTGTTGGGGAGGTCTTTGTAAAGTCACCATGCCTTAATCTGTAATGTTTTAATAGTTGGCCTCATTTTGGAGACAAAAGTGCAGTATTTACATGTCCACTGCATTCCACTTGCAATAAACACTTGAACAAATACAGAAGGAAAAATCAGTTAGACTAAAAGTAGGTCCATTTGCAAAAATGTCCAGGTGGGGGATTAACTAGCCCTTTAAGCCTCACTAACTACCAGGATTTTCACATCTACAATAAATGAAAAACAGTACTCACCTTGGTTCCTTTCGTCTGTGCTGACTTGTCTATTTCCAAGTTTATCAGGGTCTCATTACCACCTGCATGAAAGAAAGGTTAAAGTCACAGGAGCCAAGTGTCCAGTAATAACAAAAAATTTACTTATTCAATGAGTCAATTGATGTTTTAATTCTAAGATATTCTACGTCGCTGTCCATAAATTCACTTAAATTCGTTACAATAGCTTTCCTGAAAGGAAATGGGAGTTGATCATTTTAAGTGCAGTTGAAAACAGATTCATGATAACTCCAGATGCAAAGAAATGCGTTACAGAGAAATTCTTTTTTCTTTTTCTTTGTGCTACCATGATGAGACCATTCTATTGACTGGTGTTAGGATTAAGATTATTTTAGAGAACTGTTTAACTGTTAAAACTAAACTTTATGGCATGTAAGAATGCAGTTTCTTTTATGATGGTGAGTCCTCAGTTTTGCTGTTTTATGACCTAACGAATGGAACATCCTCCCCAACCCCCAACAGTTTGCGACCAACAGTTTGCGACTTTCAGATACACAGTTATCCTGGACTGTAAGACTGAAGAGCTGTTTACCATCTGGACTCGGAGACAAAGAGCAGTAAAACCCAGGAGAACGAGAGGATACATCTTTTCTGTGACTATAAGAACAGACACCTCCTGACAATGAATTTCATTGTGACGACAATGATTAATAAAGTATTGATTGATTGATTGATTGATTGATTGATTGATTGATTGATTGATTCGGTGTGCATTCCCTGGCATCTCTCTGTGGTGTTAAGGCAATGCATCATCGGCCGATTAAAATATTCTACATGGCATATTGAATCTTTGTATTCATGATTGTATTAAACTCTTTAATTGACCTTTGTTTCTAGTCTTGTCAATGGCACCAGATAAAAGGACACGGAGAATTCGTTTCACTGGTTACCTTTAAAACGAACTAACAGCGTGCGCTACTAATCTGGCAGCAAATAGACGGTGGCGGGGCTGCTGTGGCGAGGTCTTGTTGGTGCACCGGCCCTGCTGTCTCCTAACGACCAGGAGCTGCAGCTAACTTCAGGTAGCTAACAGACTGCGGGCGGGCGGCAGCTAATGTTAGCCACGGCAGTTATGTTAGCTACATAACTGCCGTAAGTTGGATGGCAGTAGGTAATAGGCTGGTGCTTGAACCGAACGACGCAACGGTGACGCTCACACAGGACATGCCAACCTTCTCTGAAAGAGTTGCTGGCTGGTTTCTTAGAACAACTATCATTTAAAAAAAAAATCACATCATATTATAAAAGTTAGAAAAAATAGCATTACTTACCAATTCAGCGCCAAAACTTTGGTACTGGGGCTGTGCACGCCTCTTCAACAGCTTGCACGTCAATGCCTACTTGTTATCGGTTGGTAAATGAGCACAAATCGGAAGTGGCCGCAATAATGCTACACACTCAGAAAAACCGAGTAAACATTACCAAACAAAACAAGTATGTGTGTGAAAAGTAGAGAAAACTTGGACTAAGAAAGTAAACTTGAAAAAGTAGCGAAAATCAAGTTGAATGCACTATTCATCCTAGGTCAGGACATTGGTTGCATTTACTATTTTACGAGTAAATTTACTATTTTACTATTGGTTGCAATACTTTTTTCCCCAAATCAGAAATCCTGGATGACCAGTGAGTTTGTCTGCTGCTTAAAACAGGAAAATGCTACGAGGTCTTGGGGTCAGGAGGACTTCACCTCTTCTAGACCAACACTAGAACACACTGGAAAGAGGAAAACACCAGTGAAAATTACACATTGAAGACCATTTTTACATGACAGACTGGGGTCATAGGTGGCAGGGGATTAAAAATATTACAAGCCAAAAACCTCAATCAAATATGAGGCAAAAAAAAAAAAAAAACGTGGTGACAAGACTAGATGATTACAGGCCTGTCGCACTAACCCATAGCATCGCTGTTTGGTTCTAGGTCACCTGAATATTAAACAGCAGAGTCTGTCTCCAGGCTGAAAAACTGACTACTAAAACCACAAGGATTTGTGGAATAAAAGAAAACTAAAACCAGCATGTACAGCTCTGCCTGCATCCGTGGATGTGAGGTGGAGTCTCTCCATCTGGGATTAGTATGGTCAACAGCAATTCCCAGGTAAGCTGTGGAATTTGATAGGATTTTGGGTTACAGAGTCCAAGATGTGTCAAGAAAAAAATCCCCACATCATTATACTACCACCACCAACACAAACTATTGATACTGGGCCGGATGGATTCACGGTTTCACTTTATGCCAAATTCCGTCCCTACCATTGAACAAGGCAGCATTTTTTCCAATCTTCCACTGAACAATTTATCTTGTCTGTAGCTGACAGGGATAGCACCTGGTTGTAATCATATTATCTGAGTTGCTTTTGCCTTTCTATCCTCTCTAATAAGTCCAGCCATTCTCCTTTGACCTTTGGTTTAAAACGGCATTTTTACCCAGAGAACAGTTGTTCACTAGATATTTTTTTTCTTTTTTTTAAGCCAATAATTTATAAATCCCAGTACATTAAAAGTCTCTGAAATAGTCAGACCATGATTGTTGTTTTTGGATCGGTTGTTGGTGGGCAAACATGCCACGTTCAAAATTGCTCTTTCTTCCCCATTCTGATACTTGGTCTGAAATTCAGCAGGCTATATTAACCCAAACCTGTAATATGTACAACTAAATTTGGTTGTTCAAGTATTTGTACTTGATTAATTACAGTAAAGCTGAATTTAATCTAATTTGTGAATTAGAATATCAAAGATGCATGGAAGAGAGCTTCTCAGCAACTGGATCGACTGTTTCTAAGATCTGTCCTCAAATAGAATATGAAATGAAATAAAAGGAAAAAGAAAAGAAATTGAGTTAAGCAAGGACATAGAATTCATGAACAAGAGAATTTAGGGGGAAAGAAACAAACAAAAAAAAACATAATATGTACTGACTGAAAATATGCTGAGATGCTGCCAACCACATTGGGAGCAAATGAAGTGAAAATGAAAATGGATTGGCAAGACAGAGACATGGCTTGAAATAAACAGGAATCATCATGTTGCATGGAACAAGCTGAAAGGCAGAGACAGAGTGGGGAACCTCCACAGCAAAACAAGTGGAGAGGAAATGGTAGCTGTAAAGAGACAGGCATAAAAAAAGATAAAGAAAAAAAGAGAACTTTACTGCTGGTCTCAGATGTATTTACCAAATGGAAAAATTACTGCTGCTGCTTCTTTTTTTTTTCCAATGTCTGAAGTATGATTATTTTTACTGATATGGCCAAAAATACTAAAAGATGAAACTGTTTAAAATGTATTTTGAACAGGTATATGTTTCTTATTGAAGTATATCTGACTCTGTGATGCCTTATAGGGAAAGGACCCAGCTGGAGAATAGCAAACAGAAAAAAGGCAAACATCCAGATCCAGTCAGTCAGGCGAGCTAGCAGTGGGTGGGAGGGTGGGGGTTGATGGTGGTGGTGGGTGGGGATTCAAACATAATTCAGACATAAAAATTAATTACAGGAATAAATTCAATGTTATGTCATGAGCATGATTAGACTAAAGGACATGTAACATAAAAAACAAAACAAAACGGCATTATATATACTGGATAGAGGTCTGTACTCGGATAATGGAAAACTGAAGAAAAAGAGGCAAAAACCAACTCTGATTCACAAAAATGACACTTTTGCTCAAAACATGTATAATTTGATATATTTTAATGGGACAGTAGTTACAAAGCAGCCAATTTATTATATCCAAACATGACTATGTTATGTGAACTTAGATGCAAGATATGTCATCACATTCATTATCATTAATCAAAATACTGACATTTCCACAATGGAACTGTATAAAATATCAGATTAAACCAACATGTGAGACGGACTGTCATCTTTCTGTGGGGGTTCCTTGAATGACCTCTTGGTCTGACCTTGACAGTTTTAGGAAATGAAAGAAAAGTGTCACCCTAAGTTTTAGACCTGGCTCTTTTCAAGAACACCATATGTTTTCTTCACGGTCCAGTACCCCTTCTCATCGGGGAAGCTGAAGACAGGGAGAGAGACGGAGAAATAAAATGACTGAAAAGTCACAGGCAATCAGTACTGAAGACTTCGAGGAAAATGACAGATGGACTGCAAAGAAGGGACAGAATATGTGGAGAGGAAAAGATGAAATTCAAGCACAAAGAGCCCCCAACAAAGAGCAAAAGATCATCATTTCAACTGTCAGGAAATCAAATTCTCCTTCTTTCAGACATGGTTTTTAAGCAGACTCCAGCCTATACTGTCATTGATTCTATTTGAACTTCTCTTTCTCCTCTTTTGTTCATTTTCCATTTTTCTCTCACCTTTTTGCCTTTTAATCTCAATTTCATTCTATTAGTTACCTCCTTCTGCTTTGTTTCACCTTTGACTAATTAAGAAAAATTACACTTTTCTGTGCTTGTGCTTATCCAGCCTTTGCTACTAATAGCAAATTGCATACCACAACCATGCTGAATTTTTTTTATTTATTTATTTTTTTTGCAGCCGCACTTGGAAACACACACACACCTCTGTGAAAGTAAATGGTGTAGCAGTCACAGAGTGGGACCGATCACTTGCTGAGAGCCTCTCATGGATCACCAGTCATGGACCCTGCAAGGTCATCGATTGGTGCTCTGTAAGTGTGTGAGGATCCTCATTCACTTCTCAGGGTCATAGTGCTTTCGCTTCACCATTAATGCCTCCAACCGTCTATCGATCCACCAAAAGGATGAGTGACATTTGAGTTATTTTACACTCTTCCTTCTTCCTTCCCTTTTTGCAGCTTTTCTTTCAAACTTGCCTTTTCTTTCTGATAGAAAAATAAGACATTAAATAAATCTTAGTGAAAAAGCCTCGCAAATCAAGAAAAAAGCATAGATCCCCTTTTAAATGAACATTACCTTAAAATATTTCCATATTTTTGTGGGTTCCTGTGAAGTTTACCTTCAGATTAAAACATGAACTCTAAATCACAGAAAGGTGAGACGGTAAAACTTTAACTGTTCCTTCTTAAAACACTTGAAAGATGTTATGTCATTGAGGATATCGTGTAATGAAATGTTTCAGCTGCTACTTTGTTCCATGATTCCCGCAAACACAGTTTTAAATGTGCAGTGCTACAGGGCTCCATTGTTGGATTTCTTCTTTTAGAATTCTCCACACATTCTCTGTTGGGGACATAACTGGACTGCACGCAGGCCAAACTGTTTTCTGTTTCCAATACCCTCTTAAAAACGAAATCATCTTAAAGGCAGCTTATGTTGTTATAATACTTCATTGTACCTTTTCTGCAGTATGTGTAAATGACCTTTTGCCAAGGGCACTGATATAAGCCATACTACCATACCCTAACAACAGTCATAATAATCCTTTTCTGTCTTTGGCTTGGAGCACACGTCGCCCATGGAAAAGAGATCAGTAACACTAATCCTGCTGACCACAATACATGTCCACTGTGTGATGGTCCATCCCAGAAACCTCAGAACACAGAGATGTTGATGTTGCCTCTGGTTGAGGTTGTTATGAAGGTTCTTTCTTACACAGCAAACTTTTAAACACCATTTGTTCAGTATTATAGTGGATTAAGGGGATCAGAGATCATGACTGTCCAGTTGAGGCTCACACCAGCCTCCAGCCTCCTTGAATGGTTTAATGATATTTTAGGACTTCAAAAGGAGAAATTTGAACATTCCTTCACATCTTTTTTAAGGATCATCGTTTTTAAACCGGTTTATTGATTTTCTCATGCGTTCGTTGACAAAGTGGAGATTTATTGGCCATCTTTGTCTCTCATGGATTCAGCCGTTCATGGCTTCTGTTGGCAAATATAGACTCACCTGTTCGATTCAACCTTTTTTAAGTAGCTTTTTTTTCTTTTCACCTTCTTAATAGCTCTTAAATTGCAGATGTACCAAGTTTTTTTTTAATTATTATTATTTTATCTACATATGTATAATAACAATTAAAATGAAGTAGGCAAGAAAAAAGAAATAGCACAGGAAGAAATAAAAATCAAAGAATAAGGTCTGACTTATTATGATGGATTTGATGGCAATTATTGAGGAAAATGTTATGACTGTTGTAATTAAAGATGGCATATTAAAGATGAGTGTATACACACTATGACACACATTAGTTTAGAAAGTTTTTATGGACTTGGCTTGTCTTTTGTGATCATCTTGTTTAGGATTTGTTACAAACTGAGATCATTTGCATGAAATAAAGGAAAATAAAATAAAGTCAGATCAGCGACTGCAAGCAGACAGCTGAAAACTGCAATGGCTGAACTGACTCAAGCATAATGGTAATTACTACTTAAATTAAGGACTTTAGCAGTGAGGATGAGTCACTGATTTTTTTCAGTGCTCTTCTTGCTGATGTTGGTGCTTGCAAAGAGTTTGTGTTAAAATTTGCACTAAATGGAATGACTGACCTGAGTGTACTGTCCTTAATGAATTCAGAGTCTGTATCCCAGTCATGCTCTGTCAGCACAGGCTGTAGTTTGTCAAAGTTCAGCTGGCAAAATGTGTTCACACTTTTTGATCCATCAAAAATAAGGCTGAATAATTTAAGTTGCCTTCATAGGAAACATCTTTGGGGTGGTTTTGGGATTATTCTATTTGATTCAACTTTTCCTTTTCCTGAAAAGTCATTATATATGGGCTTATTTCAAAGAGCAGATTATATGCTAACTATCTTATATACTAACTAAATATGTTCTACCTGAGCTCAGGGATAAGTTTTCTGTTTTAGGAAGGGAGCTAACTTGGGTGTTTCTGATGTGCCTTGTTCTTACCATAAAAAAAAAGAAAAAAAAAACAATAAAATTTTTTCCCTTTCTGGTCACCAAACCAAACAAGTAAGCTTTGAAACTGCCCTGCCCCATGTATGATTTCATTGGCGAGCTCTAGCTGTGTAGCTGCAATTGGATTGGCTGACAATTGTGCAATTATTGAAAACACAGCTTGATAAGCTGTAATACAAATTGAGAAGCTTGAGAGCTGGATTTTCCCCAACTTTTGATGGAAGCAGTGCTGCCATGGCAATGCAACCAACAATTCAGTTTGGCAATGCTTGCAAAGCCAGTGGACAGCATTGCTGAATACTTGTGGGCGAGGAGTTAGTGAGAGCGCTGTCTGCTTGTGGCCAGGAAAACATTGTTCCAGTTTTCACGTTTTAACAGCATGACAATTGTAACATTTTTTTTTTTTTTTCCAATTTAGCACTTTAACTGGTTGTGAAGATAAAAAAAAAAGAATCTATTAAAAGCAACAACAATAATAATAATAATGATAAGATATGGACATTAAACTTATATGTCCACCTAACAAATAACCATCTGGTTATCTGATATTTCTAGTTTAGCCCAATATACTTTAGAATTGCTTCTTCAGAGTTTTATGACTCTTGTGGTTTTGGATGTTGTAGATGTAAGGATCTGAGTGACTTCATTCCAAAAAAGTCCTTCACGGAGATGATGGAACATAAAATTACTGATGCATTCAGTTTTAATATTATTTCCGTGAATCCACTGATGGTGCTCCTTGGATCAAAACCTAATGACCAACCACAGCCATTTTTGATGAATGAGGAAATGAAGGAGTCATCATTGAAATCAGACCTGCAAGAACCAAAATGATCCTGACTCTGTGGTTAAAAAAAAAAAAAGTGGTCGTCTCATCTCTTGTGAAAGTCTGAAGGGCCATTTACAAGGAGACCTGGCAATTCTGAAAATATGAATGAAAAGTATGGTGACAATAGATTTCATTACTTGAAGTGCCAGAACTTGCATGAGCTATGCAACAGCTCACTATATGACATTATCTGAGTGATAGTGAGCTGCTGTAAATGAGCTATGGGAGCATATTCTGCCCAGAGATTATTAAAGTGGTTGGATATGAAGCTGGAGTCAGTGTTTCAGCAAATTACAAATACAGATGTTTGGGGCTGGGAAATGGCAACCCTAATCTTGTTGTTTTATCAAAGATCAGCCATAGATACATTTTTTTATCTTCTACATTTTGAGTTTTTCCCAGTTATCTGTACATATAGATATACATACATAAAAAAAGTCCACAAACCGGACATGCCAGGACGAGGGAAGATACCCCCCGCACCACCCGCAGGCACGGGCCACCGTCCTGTCCCCCGCCACCACCCCCCTGCAGGGAGGCAGCCCACAGGAGGCAGCGATCGCCCTCACTTTCCCTGCAGCCCCCCAAGGAAGACTTTACAGAAATTACAGAAACTGTAAAAAAAATGGAAGAATATTTTCCCTCTTACATCTTACATCAGTCAATTCACTACCGCCCAGACCTCTTCACCAACTAATAAATGTGTAGTGGGACAAGGACAGACACATTCTGATTCCAATCTTAAATTTGAGGTGGCATCTGGAGAGTGTATAGAAAAGTGTGTTTAGGACATTGAAATGTGGGGACAGAGAAATTGAAGTAACACTCCGGATCTTTGGATGTGTGAAGTGAGTCTGAACATCAGTGCATGAATATCTATGAGGGAATGAAGAGTGTCTGCAGCCAGAGTAGTAAACATCCTCTGCTCTTCCCCCTCATCCTACGCTCATCTCCCTCATGAACCAAAGCTAATTTCAAAGACATGCAGAAGAACCATATGCATAGATTTCTGTGTTGGGTAAAAATGTAAAGCCAAGAGAGACAGGAAAAACAAACAAATTAAAAAAAAAAAAAAATCAATGTGAAAACAAATATGATTTATGCCTAAAGGTGATAGACGTCCTTGGAGGTGTGATTTACTTAAAGGAGCCGTATGTAAGAAGTAAAATAAAACGAATCAAAAAATGACCCCGATATGTCAACAGACATTTAAAAATCATGTTCATTTCAAATACTTATGTCACTGACAACATTGCCATGCTTTTTGTGTCTGTCCATTATATTTCTGTATTATTTTGCAGGAGCTGTGGCTTGGACTCCTACACCATGTCACGAATGAACACAGGTGGGTTCTGGGAGGCTGCCAGCATGCAGACTTGGAATCAGGGGGAACTCAAGAGTGGCTTGAGGCTCCATGGCACACGAGGCCCTGAAGAGAATTGTGCGAAACAAGCGATGGCTCAACGAAGTTCACAAATACCTGAACTTCAGGTAATTTAATGAGTGTGTACACATACTGTACCTAGAAAGTGATTTTCAAAAAAATCAAAAATTGTCTCTATGTCCCACCCCCACAGGTCCACTGCTGATCTGGAGTCCTTCCAAAACCATATTTTAATGTATGCCAGCAAGCGCTTAGCATTTAGCCCTCCTGTCTTTGAGGCCAGGATGCTCCTCGCAGCGATGGATTATAACTACCACAAGGACCGCCCAGAGTTGTGCAAGTCTGATGGAAGCAAGCAGTAAGTGACATGTTTATTTCTACATGTTGGATGTTGGGAACCATTTTACCTGATTACACCATTGAAACTCTATATAAAACACTGTAGTGTAAAACATGGCCCTTGGAATGTAAACAATCTATTTTCTCTGCTTTTATTTTAGGTACAGGAGGCTGTACAAGAAAAATGCCCAAAGGTATATGCTGTACACCAAGAAGACATTGATGACCTATGGCTACATCCCAGAACTGCAAACAAAGATTCTGCAAAAGAGGCTAGCTGGCAAGGGAATGCCCAGGCGGAGGAGTCTTCGGCCCGATGACCCCAGAAAGTACGGCCCTCTTCCCCCTGTGCCGGCACCAACCAAGGAGGAACTCCTGCGCACCCAAGTCAGGAGAGGTCTTGGTAGGTAGAATACCAGTTTATTTCTTTTGCATCTTCGGCTACATACCACCACACACCAAGTTAGATGTAATGCATATTACATTTAATTTTAAAATAATCTAATTTCTGTTTTTATTTTGCTCTCCTCAGTGTCAGCATTCCAGAGTGAAGACCAGTGAAACCCGTTTCCAGAGCCTCTCAGCCCTTGTCATTTCCATTTTCTGCCACAAGCTGCTTTTAAACCATTTCATAAAGTTTCCACAGTACAGAGCAGCTAATTGTTCAATAGTTATTTATACTATTTATACTGTTTATCCCTCGTTTTATTTATTTATTTTTTTTTTTACTGTTCCTCTATATCATAAATAGCAAAGCATTGTTATTATAAATAAACTTTTTTTATTGAACAAGGAAGAAGGCTCTTTACAAACTTGGAACAAAACAAACAATTTGTAAAAACAAAGTATATACAACAAGTAACTTCAAGTAAACTGGAGTCGGTAAAGTTTGTTCAAATTGTGGGTAGAAAGCCAGTGTACTGGCCTTGAGGGTCAGGGTATTTGTCCCTTATTCTCCAAATGCAGCAGCTGGGGATAACACGACGGTTACCCTGGCCCAGTGATCCATGCTGCATAAAGGTGTACTGGCGATAAGCAGCATATCTAAACTGCCTATTATCATCACCTGGCTCTGTAACTTCTGCTACCACCAACACATCATTCCTGTAGTCTCTGTGTATACGCAAATAGCCATCTTCGAAGCAGTAAAGCTCAAAATGAGGCAATTTGCTTATGCAGTGCTCAGGCCCCCGGCCACAGCATTTCCTTTCTGCATCTGTGGCCATCTCCCTGCAGTTCCCACAGGTACACCATGGAAGAGCAGCTGCAGGTGGGAGAGTGGTGCTATCCAATGGAGGCAGGGCATCAAAAACCAATCCAGGGTTCCTGGGAGAAGATCCGGGTTGCTAGTGCTCGTAGCCCCATTTCACTCATGTTTTGAATGAGTTCCTAAGTAAACAAACAACAAAATAGCATTTGGCATTTACATTTGATTAAAACTACATAAGATGCTGACATAGATACAGATGGTGATATTACAAGTCATAATTTTACTGCCCAGCTTTCATCAGCCTCATCAGCCGCATCTCAAAAGTGAGGTCTAAATCAGGCTGAAACAAGTGAGAGCAGTACAAGCAAAGATCATCTGGTACAAGTGCTAGGCTACCTTGACATAAAAGTGTATTCTAAGCATATTCTATCTTTTAGCCTGTGCAATAATTTAGTGTTAGTTTGGAAGTATCAGGCGTAATTCCACGGCAACATCCTCAATACCAAAAGCGCATAATTTGGTCCACATACATGGAACTTTTGGACGTGTTTTTGATTCAAATTCTACACGTCATGTAATTTTTCATATAGCCCGATGTATTTTAGGAAAATTACCCTCGACTTTACATGTGGTATTGTTGACGTTACAACAAGTTACCATCGATATGAGCCTATAGTGTTTCCAACCAAACAATAAATTACTGCATAGCCCAAAATTAGAATTTGCATGGATTTTTCAAATGCGTTCATAAAAAGCTTTACATCGCAACACTAGCCTAATAAAGACATTTTTAACAGGGTAACTAACTGAAAACTAATGCTCCGACTGAAATGTGGTAACATTTACGATTCTATTTGGCTAATCGCCATTAGTAAATTTTGCAGTACATTATTACTTCGCAAAAGAGCTTTCATAAAGCATTAAATATAATTAACAGAAAATAAACTTACTGTGTAGGACTCGTCGCTTGCCATGACAGCCTACGTTCCTGCTGCATTCTGCAGCCGACCTGGCAACCTCTGGTCGGGGAGGAGGGGGAGGGTACACGGCGCTCAACAGTATTTTGAAAGTGACTGCAGTACCAGTTTTGGCCATAATCTTACACACGGCTCCTTTAAGTATATGTATATACACTATGTTGTGCATATAATGTGCTCAGCATAATTGGTATCTTAAAGCCTCACACGAAGCACCAATTATGTTGTGCATATAATGTGCTTGTTTAGTTATAAAGTGGGTTATTACCAACTGTCTCAAGAGATAGCTCTTAATAACCAGAAATGTATTAACAAAGTTAATAAATTGAAACAGGGCACCACCTGATAATCAGGAAACAAAGACTAAATGGCACAATCAGTCTCAAAATGGCTGTTGCTCTATGCGTACCTCTATGCGTGACCAGGTGTGGTGCTATAGAGCAGGGGTGGGCAACTCCAGTCCTCGAGGGCCGCTGTCCTGCATGTCTTAGAAGTTTCCCTATTTTAGCACACCTGATTATAGCCATAGTTGAAGGAGCTAAGACTAGAGTAGGCTCGTCTTAATCACAGCTTTTTCATAGCTATGCTGCTATAGGCCTACGCTGCAGGGGGACACCACCATGATCTGCTGAGTGGTGTCTCCACTGCTCTTCTCCCTCTCGCTCCCTTTCCTCCTCCCTTCTCCTCCTCCAGCTCATTCCATATTTAATTAGGAGCACCTTGCAGTTCCATTCTCTGGCCATCCCAGCCTTTACCTCCACCTGTGTGTGTAGATGTGTTCGGGGAACCGGCTGGCGTGGTGACCAGCGACCTAGTCCTCTGACCATCTCACCTCAGTGCTGCTGCCTGCATCTGTTTATGTTTATGTGGTCATTATATTCAGTCATTTGTGTGCTCTCCCCTTTCTGTCCTACATCCTCTCTGTCCTGTATCCCCTTTTTTTTTATTTCTTTACCCGGCTGGCCTTCGGCAGGAAGGTCCCCCCATATGAGCCAGCTCCTGCTCAAGGTTTTGGACTCGTTCTGCACAGCCATATAAGACCAGCAAGAGTCTTGCTATTTACCTTTCGACAATGTTTGGATCAACCTATATTTGTGAGTCAGGGTTTTCCACGATGAATCTGATTAAGAATCAGAAGCGCAGCAGGCTGACAGACGCGTACCTCAATCATTGCATGCATATCGCACTCACCGCACATATACATCCGACTTCAGTAAGCTTGCAAAGGATAAGACATGTCACCCGTCGCGCTAGATTTATTGTCTCGAGCAGGCTGAAGGAATGGGCAGAGAGTATGTTTTGCTCTCAGATTTTTATATTTTATTTGTTAGCTCTTATTTTAGTGGTTCCTTACTTTTTATGGTGGGAAAAAACATTTACTTTTAAAGTGGACCAAGTCATGCAATGCAAATAAAAGACAAGTACTCTGTGTATCCCTATTCCCTGGTATAACTGTCAAGTAGCTAAATAGACAGAATTTTATTTTTGTTTAAATGATGAAACTCAACTGCCATTAATTTGACTGCCATACTCCTTCGGTTAAAGCTATTTTCAGGTAGATTGTTTTGTTTTATTTTATTTTATGAAAGACATCTGAGACTGGGTTGTCTATCTTCAGGCAGACAGACAGACAGCCAGGAAAAGAGCTACTTATGTTACATGTGCTATAGTTTGTGCAGTTATGGTTACAGTTGTTTGTGTTTTGTGTTGAATGTGAAAATGCAACAAATGCAGCCTATTTATTTACATATTGTGTGTGCAGCCACATTGTACTTTGATACATTCAAAGATCAAATCAAAGATTTGCTTTATTATTACTACATTAATGTCGTAATTTTATTAAGTGGCCCCTGGCCCCTTGACAATTTTGTAATGTGGCCCACAGCTTCATCTTTTTGAGTATCCCTGCTTTAGATTATACCACAATATAGATTTGAAGCCATATCACCCAGCCCTATCTTGTGCCTCCCTCCAGTTGGGGATGCCTGACACATCTCCCCAGGGAGGCTTCCAGAAGCATCCTAACTCGATGCCTGAATCACCTCAACTGCTTCCTCTAGATATGGAGGAACAATCCAAGTTCCTTCCAGTCTATTTTCCAGTCAATCTCTAGTGCCATTCTTCCCCCACTTGTAAACAAGACCTCTAGATTCTTGTACCCCTCCACCTGAGACAGCAACCAGCTGCGGAACATGTCACTGGCGGGCCGGGGGCAGGGCACATGACCGGACCCCATAAGCCCAATAAAGCTTGTGATGACGTAGTTTTACAACATGCACATGCGGGGCTTACAAGTATTACTACATTTTTGACACATAGCTCAAAGCATTTGATAGTAAGAGTTCAACACCATGAAGAGCAACCATATCATTTTGAAATCAATCAAACCTGTAGTATTATGGCATAATATATTGTCTAAAATGTATTCGGCGGTATAAGGTTATGATGTCACGCGAGAGATGCACCACTGATATTGTTGTAGTAGCTACCAGCATTCATTTATTCTGCTCGATACTTAGTGCCGATTTCGCCTGATGTGTTTCCATTGCTGTTAATAAATACCAACTCCGAGCACGTCGTTTTAGGAGCCTTTTTGCAAGAGTAACCCGACAAAACCGACATGAAGTCTAACAAACCATGAGAACAATAAAAACATTAGGCTACCTGGCCCCTAATAATAACGTTTGGCAGCCTGGCTACTCTGATAACAACCACATCAGCAGTTTACAACTAACTTACATATTGTTTTCAGTGTCAGTGATTGTGAGAAATCTGGCTCCCTGACTGTGCTGCCAGTTTTGGTGGGCTTGACCAACAATGTCAGGTTCATCTCCAAGAGGATGTGTATCCAGCTTTTTTAGTTTAGTCTTTTCCTGCCCTCTTTTTTCTCCCTTTTCTTTGGATTTTTTTTGCTCCACTTTTATGCTTGTATGAACTGTCACTCATGATTTAACCTTTGTGTCGTGTTCGTTTCTACCCCCTTACTTTAGTGTTCCCGGTCAAATTTGACCGGCCTGTTTTAACTGCTCCTACATTAACAGAAAAACCACTGATCATCACCAAATTTTATTTAATTCCCTTTTAAGCTGTAAACAATGTCTCAAACTAGTGGTTTACATGAATAACTCCAGTGAATATACAAAAAATACAGGGGGGGGCATGTGTCCTCACATACAGGAGTGGCATTTTGCAATCAGATTGTAGTGTGCCTTGCAAACGTAGGCATCACATTTGAAACATATAAGAGTTGTTTTATTGTCTCTAGGGGCACAGAGGTCACATCTCTTCTGTTTCTGCCCCTGTTTTGGGGGGAGAGCAGCAGGGCAGAGGCTGGAGCTGCAGACTCCTCACCAGACTGGCAGAGGCTGGTGCACGGGGAAGGTGCTGGTGCCGTTGAATCAGAGGAGTCACTAAAGCTTTTCATAGATCTGCCAGGAAGAGTCTTCTCTTGAAACACAATGTTCCCATAATAAACACCTAATTGTTTTCTTTGAAATGTGGAACAAGTGTTAGATGTGGGGGGATGGGCACATAAGCACAGTAATGAGGTGGGAAGAGGACACACCTATTTGTTCAGTCTGAAAGGGTTCATGTGGGGTGGTATGTGTGTGTGTGTGTGTGTAGGTGTGTGCGTGTGTGGGGGTGCGTGTGTGTGGTAATGTGAGAGGGATGTCCTAGATGGCGGACAGAGCCACGTGGTGGTCCCGCCCTGACCAAGATGGCCAACAAGGTCATGTGATAACGTCCTCACGGAGGTGGTTAGTACAGAAAAAAAAGAGAACTTCTCCTAAACTTCCTCACAGGTTGGAGAGTGTGGAGCAGACTTCCACACTCTCCTCCTGATTGTTTGGAAATCGGGGCGCGATCAACCAGTGGTGAGGAAACACGGTGACCACGTGGGTAAATACGCACCGGCGGATTACCGGTGGGCTCAATCGTCAACAGTGTCACAGTAAGCACAACAATATTAACTAAGCTAAATAGCTCTGCCCAGACACAAAAGTCTCCTAAGTGGGTCGCTCTGGAAGCGATCGGTGGTGTTGTAGAGTCCGGGGAAGATGATTGGTATGAATCCGGCTTAGCCGCTGTGGGTTTACGCTCCGCAGGTGGTCGCAAGAGCGGCTCTGCTTGTCCTGGCTCTCTCGGCTCCCGTGGAGGTACAGGTTGAGGCGTCTCAGCAGAACCGGGTCCTAGAAGGTGCGCGTGGAGCCGTTGCGTCTTCCCGTGGCGGCACCGTGCCTCATTCGCACCGATGTGCGCGGGTCACTCGTGGTGCTGGCTGGACGGGGCGCGTGAACCGATTTTCCTTACCGGTGGCTGACTAGCGCGTTGCTGGGAGGCCTCATGGTTGCTGGCTCAGAGCTGCGGCCAAAAGGGGTGTTCCTGGGTCATGTAGAGGAAAGTCCAGCCGTGGAGTCGAGGCGCAGGAAAAGGGAGCAAGAGAACAAGCTTATTGCGCCCGCGGTATTTAAGGCTGCCGGGATGCGGTCCGCCTTCGCCAGGAACCCCGCTGTGAGAAAGGGGTCCCCAGCCAGTGAGAGGCCATGACATCACGTTCACACCTAGGTGTGAAACTGAAACCGCCAGGCATGCTGGGGGTTTGAGTTTTATAATTTTCTTTGTCTCAGAAAACCATACGGTTTACTGTAATCACATGGTGTGGCCCAACATCTGGCTCGGTGTATATGATGGCGTGTTCCAGTTCCTGCTGATATCCAGCAACTTCGCACAGCCATTGAAGAGGAGCGGACCAATGCTCCACAGGCCACAATCAACAGCCTGATCAACTCTATGAAGGAGAAGTGGTTTTCATTTATATTTATGACTGCTGTTGACACATTGAGGGCAATATGTTCACATCCTAATGAACCAAAGACAACAAAAAGCTTCTTTTCCATTTTACTTAATCACAAGATTTCAGGGTTTCTTTGAAGAGGCTTTTTTAATCCAACACTTGACTTAATAGATAAGAGAACAAAAGGTGAGAATCAATGAAAGAATCTGCACTCTTTTTTTCAGTCACTTCAGAAGTTAGCTACAAATGAATGAACTTTTTCTGTTTTTTTTTTTTTTTTGTATTTTCTTACTATGGGGGGTTGATGGTGTCTTGGCTTCAAAGACTGAAGTTTACATACTCATAGTTGGTTGTTGCTGCAGAAAGCCTGAAATATTCCACATAATAAAAGTTGTATAAAAAAATCACAGCCTAATCACAATGTAGCATCCCTTTTATATGCTTTCTGTATGCAGACAAACCATAAAATTACCTTGATTTGTGCTGCCGGAAAGCTAAACTGGTTGATAAATATCAAGACTAAAGTCCTCATGTGGCCAACCGAGGCTCAACTCCCAGCCAGTGATACTTTACTGTGAAAAGGGCAACTAGAAACAGTAAATATCAAAAAGAATTAAAAAAAAAAAATTACCCAAATTTGTCCGAACAAACCTTATCCATACTATCACCTAAGAGGAGTTACTTTTTTTGAGTTTTGCCAGAGGCTCAAAATAACCATTTATTTTAACATATTCATTTTGACTCCACTTTGCTAGCATTAATTGCCATTTTGCTGCAAACACACGCTGTGGTCTAACTCAAAAACTGCCTTGATTCATGTTTTGCTTGAGATTAGTGGGTATGTCTTCCCCTCTTGGACTTTTGTTGACACACCTGAACGCTCCAGACCACCGAAACTGCCAAAATGTCTGCTTTTATGGAGGCCTGCCCACTTTCTGATAATAATCTGTAGCACCTTGAAGCAATAAGAGAGTACTTAGTATTGCCCATTTTAATATTTTATTTCTCCACTGTTGTTAAATAAAGAAGGGTCCTGGAGTGTCTGATGCCAGGATGTTAGCTGTGGTGGATATCTTCCCATACCTCCCATCAGAATGATATCTGGGGAGTCTGGAGAACAAATGAAAACCTCAGACTCTTTCTGAGCACTTCTTAAAAAATGTGTCTATAGGTCCATTAATGACCTGCTGGGTGATTTGAAGAGCCATGAAAGCTCATAATGCTTTGGTTGATCAGTGTATATTTCTATGGAAAACCTAAATCTAAATTATGGCAAAAAAAACAAAACAATTTGCTTTTGTCCTAACTGCAGTTATGTTTTCATTGTAATGCAATTGTCAGACTTAAAATAATACTAATGATAATAATTGAATCCTAACAATAGTCAGATTTTATTTTCAAACATGAATCAAAGATATTGATTTTAAATGTAGACATGCATTAAAAAGTAGAACGGGTGTGGCTTTGGAACTCAAACTTCAAAGGAACATTCTAGAAGATGATGTAACAGGACATCATTATGATGTCATCAGGAGGGTATAAAGCACCAGAGCAAAACATTCCATCATTTCAGTTAGATCGCTCCAAACGTTCACACGTGACGGACCGCTGCTAGCAAGACAGGCAAACGGATCACTGAAAGCATTGACGGATTGACATCTATTGTTCAGATAAAGACAAAAGAACTGGACATGGCTTCTCAAACATGGAGGTTCCCCAACGGGAGGCACGTCGGTCAGGTGAGGAGAGCAGGAAACCACGAAAACCAGATGGGCCACCACGGGCTTGTTGAAGAAATCAACAGGCTGACTTACCTGCTGAACGTGGAGAAGGCTAAATTCATGGACGCCAACTCCAGAGTGTTTCAACTATCGAAAGATTTGGACGAAACAAGAGTTCAGTTGAAGAAACAGAAGACCCTGAAGGAAATGTATATTAACCAGGGCAAAGAAAAGAAGAAGGAGCTGGAGACCATTCAGAAATACGCTGATGAGGAAACTCTCAGCCCTGCTAAAATTGCTATCCAGGTGCAAAGCGAGATCAAGCACAAGAAAAAGAAACTCCTGCAAAAGGACTACGAGGAGCTGCAGGTCGCCCATGTTATCAGCCAGCAAAAGTTTTCCAACGAGATCCAGTTGGAAAAAGATAAGAACAAGGCTCTCCAAGAAGAACGGGATGCAGCCAAGGTTTCTTACCAGGAGCTGAAACACAAGTACGATACTGAAATCCTCGCAGTGAAACGAGAAACCGAAACACTTCAGGGACAAATTAAGTCTCATGTGGACAAGACGGCGCAGGACCAACAGATCATCGTTGACCTGAGAGCTGAGGTGGACGCTCTCAACCATCAGATGGAGCAGGAGAGGGCCTCCCTGCAACAAGCCAAAGACTCTTTTCAAGAGCTCAGCTGTAAATACGAAGCCGATATTACAGCAGAAAGAAAGGAGGTGGAAACACTTCAGCAGAAGCTCAAGAATGAAGTTAAGGCTCGTGAGGAAACGGGGATGAAGAGCCAGCAGCTCATCAAGAACCTAAGAGCTGAGCTGGACTCTCTCCGCCATCAGACGGAGCAGGAGAAAGCCTCCCTGCAGCAAATTTCCAAAGAAACAGAAATTCGTTTGCAGTTGGAGCTGGAACACCTGAAAGACTCGAGCCGAGAGCTCAGGATGCAGATATGAGGCTGATGTTCAAGCAGCACGAGACGAGGCAGAAAGACTTCAACGGGAACTGGAAACAATGAAGGTGCACGCTGAAGACCTGAAGCTCAACAACCAGAGAGCTGAGAAGGACTTGGAGGATCTGAAAACTGACCCCAAACAGCTTATCTGCCCCAACAATCACGGCAGAGATGATTTCGGTCTGACAATCGTAACGCGTGATGGACTAAGCCAACAGGTGGCGAGCCAACCAGAGGAGACCCCTGTGGTCCCCTCTGGTCCTGAGACCTCTGTGGTCCCCTCTGGTCCTGAGGCCCCTGTGGTCCCCTCTGGTCCTGAGGCCCCTGTGGTCCCCTCTGGTCCTGAGGCCCCTGTGGTCCCCTCTGGTCCTGAGACCACAAAGTTGGTCCAGTCATCTGAAGAAGGAAAGGATCCTGATACTGAGCCCATATCGGTGGCTCATGCCTCAGAGGAAATCTTCGCAGAGACAATAGAGGAGCTCGACTCTGAGCCCCAAATGGTGGACCAGCCTTCTGAACAAACTGTCCCAGAAAAAGGGAAAAAGAAAACGTCATTTATTCAAGGAGTGAGGAACTTTCTGGGCTGGAAGAAATCAAAAAAATCAAAAGGACAGAAGCCCACAACTTAAATCCTTCCTTTTGATTATCCATTTGAAGGGTTTACCTCTGACTTTATTTCTTTATTTCTTTATTTTTGACTCTATTTCTTTATTGGTTTTGATTCGATTTGAACTGTAAATATCTTTGTTGACTATGAGCTGTTCTTTATTGTTTGCAGAGTCTCAGTGGCCTGGCGTTCTCACATTAGAGATGTCCAGAATATTGAGTGTATCTCTGTTGAAAGCTCATGTCATCTTTATTGCTTTGACCACAGTTCCTTGATTTTTATTGTTATTAAGTCCTGTTTCAGTTTGTTGGTGCTTTATTGATTTATTAACTAACTGCTGATTCAGGAATGAGTGGATTTTTGCTCATATTTGTTAATGACCATTTTTATTTACCGTTGCTTTATTGATTTATTGATTATTTGATTTACATTTATTAATGACCATCAGTTTAAAGATTTTGATTGTATGTATACTTTTAATTCCTGATTTTATTTCTTGTTACTTTATCAATTTATTCATCAATTTACTACTTATTCGGGAATTTATGACTTTTCATCATATGTTTACTTGTTATTTCCTGATTTATTTGTTGTTGCTTTATTTACTTAATAGTTTTTTTCTTACAATTATTAATAACCATTGATTTATGAATTTTGGCCATTTGTATGCCTTTAATTTCTGATTTTATTGATTAATTTGCTGTTTTAGCTTTTCTTCTGATTGCCTGTTATTGATTATATGCATATTTGTTTGAAATAAACTTTCACTTCTCTTGACCCTTTAGTTGAGTCTGATTAATAGATTTACTTTGCAATTCTTTGCATTTAAAAATACCTGCTGCCTCACTTTGCCTCTATATTTATACAGTAATTAAGCTTTAAAGGCTGTGCACTGGCACAGCTCTATCATCAAATAAGTACTAATACTAGTTACCAGTATAGTCATAATGACAGTAATATCATGGAAATGAGAAAATGTGTATAATGTTTGCTATAACATTTGCTGTCATTTGCTATTCTTAGTCAGAATCATCATTCCTTGATCTGTCGTCTAATAAAACACATTAAAAACGTGGAGATGCGGAGACTCTGCATCTCTATGGATCTAAACTTTCTATCAGACACACACACAAAAAGATGTTTCTAAACTGTTAGTAAACATTTCTTATTTCAAACATGAAGTAAAAGTAAACAAAAATGTGACTTGTAATTTTTAAGTGGACGTATTGCAAACTCTACGGATGTCATAGTATGGGAATTGGCTGTGCGAGTTCATAAGATGGACAACTACCAGCTATGTGTCATGATGTCACCGACCCATTCAATCTAAAAGGGCGAAAGCTCATTTAATGGTAATACATTTAATACAATTCATCATAATATGATCCACTAATGGTTTCTTTTATTCGTTGCTGTAAAGCAACACCAGATAGGTAATCTGGAAATCTCAAATTCTCATCTACTTATTTTCTAAGTGTCTTCAACAGTGACAGCCAGTCAGATTTGTATTTCTCAAAAAGCAAGAATTTTTGGACCAAATATAAAGTCCAATATCGAAACTTTTATAACATCATGTGCCTCTGAATTCGATTCAAGCAGTAATTTCCTGCAGATTAGTTCTGCCTGATCTAAGATCTGACATATTTCTGTTTTGTTGTTAAAAAGAAGTGGCTGTGGCTACTGTCTATCCAGGTAACTCTGGTTGAGCATGATTAAAATTATTTTATCAGGCATGAATGTAGAATGTCAAAGCCTGAGACCCAGAAACACACATTCTATAGTCCTCCAACCAATCTGCAGATGATAAACCTTTAAACACCACGACAATATTCAAACACTAGAATGTCTCTGCCCTATATTTGTGAGACTTCACAATGCTGAATTCATTTTGAATGATTTAATATTCTCATTAATTTTCAACTTTGTTAGCAACAAATAGAAATGACTGTTTAGGCAAGATGTAATCAAACCTGCTGCTGCTGCCTATTATACTTGTCACCCTCTTTGATGATCTTGGTTTGTCTGTAGAGTACATAGATTATTTTCAGGGTATTGACAGCACCACACAGCTATCACAACTAGAATATTTTAACTGATAAATGTGTGTCAAATGGCATGGTTTCATTTCTCACCTTCAGGCTGGTCTTCACCTCCCACACCTGGAACAAGGAAAGAGATATGTTTAGAAGATTGCACATATTTACAACTAAAATTCAACTTCCAGGTAACATTTTATTACAAACTGGTGACCAGTCTTGTCACCAATGTAGCTTTACCAGCTTGAGAAGACGCCTGTCATCAGCTTTATCAAAGATAAGAAAAAAAAAAAAAAAAGCAAGCTTCATCTTTACAGCTCCTTTGTTCATGAGCAGTGATGGTCAAGTGGTGTGTGTGTGTGTGTAGGTGTGTGTGTGTGTGTGTGTGTGTGTGTGTGTGTGGTAGTGTATTTGTGGTTGTGTACTATCTGATGGATGAACACAATCTAGGGTCACCCATTAATTTCCTATGGTGGTCATTTTTGACCGGGAACACCACAGGTGTTACAAAGCTGAATAAACTACTCAAAATTCAATAAAAATGGTGATCAGCAATTATATATGTTCAAATTCCCAGTGTGGAGGATATCATAAGGCCCTGAGACAATCAAATGTAAAACACAATATTTATGATTGATGAAAGTAGGAAATCGGTCAGATTTGACCCGAACACGACAAAAAGGTTAATTAATTCGTGATCCACCTAGTCTGCACCACACTCTGTTGACTAGTGACTGATGATGACCCTGATTTTACCCAAAATACATTTGGAGATATTACCGGCAATCCACTTGTAAATTTGCACATTGTAAAGTTAACTGTGAGAGTGAACATGAAGCCAGCCATGCAGCACATTTCATTAACTGTGTAGAAACCTAAATGAGCAAAGTCAGTCTTAAATTTTTTTGACCATTCTGGCTGGGGAAACCTATATATAACCTCGTACGTAGTACATATACTTTTTGCAGAAGTTGTTGTATCCAGTAGTGCGCAAGGTGTAACTGATGCCTGAGGAGAGGTTTGTTTCTTTGTCTTTCACCTGGCCCTCCTGGGCCCGGGCCGTGGGAGTACTGCCCCCCCATCTTCCCCTGAAGCTCCTCCACTGACCTCAACCCAAACCCAGTGAGGGTATTCAATTCAACCCTTTTCAAATTGAGAACTGTGGTTTCAGATTTATAAATGTTGATTCTCATGCCTGTTACTTCATACCCAGCTGGGAACCACTCTAGAGAGCGCTTAAGATTTCAGCTTGATGATGCCAGCATGAACATATCATTTACAAAAAGCAGAGATAAAATTCTGGGCCCTTGGCTTTGCCAAGAAATTCTGTCATGAAGGCTATAAATGTACTCTTTGAAAAATACTTAACATATATTTTCTCATACAGTGTATATTTCCATGACCATTGTCTTCACTTGGCTTCCTCGCCTATTTCCCGTTTTTCTTTTTAACATACTATTTTTATGCAATACTTATTACATAAAAGTGCTTTGATAGCTCTCATCCCGTCCTGGAACTAGCCTGTGGGGTGATCAGCGTGTACATTATGTGTCTGCTTCAAATTGCCTCTCATGTTGCTATAATATTTTCAGGTCCTTTATAGCTTCACAGCAGTACATTTTATGGCCTTTTATCCTGCTACATTTCTAATGATGCTGCTGTCAAATATGGTGAGTCAAAATTTAATACACCCTCCTCCTTATCACTTTGTTCCACACAGTTCTTGTCACATTTGTATCTGCAGACAATTGTGAGACAGCTGTCATTTTTTAAATGCTATTTATGGAAAATACGTCTTTTATCCTGTCAAACCAGGAGAATGTCACTGCCAATATACTTAAATTAAATGAAATGTACTTTTGATACTTTATAGGCTTGGATTTCCCAACACTGAACTTTATGTGACAGTTACCTATAAGATATTTAAGTTGCACAGGCAACATCTTGGTATCATTAATTGAGTAGTACCATAAATTAAGTGGGGATAATTTTTTTTTTTTTTTTTAACAGCATCTAAAATTTGTAGTCATTTTAAATCCCATTGAGATTTAGAGCCTTCATCATCTTGTACCTGGACTGAACCAGATAAACCTCATCTTCTTTATTAGTCCCCAGCTGCTCCTTAGTGCTGCTGCGAAGCCATAAAACAACAATAAGCATTTATCTTTTCTTTCCCTCCTTTTTAGATACGCATGCATTTTCCTTTTCCGCCATACTTTGCGTGTACTGTGCCAGCATCCTGCCTAATCTACAAGTTCCCAGCTGAGTCTTATAGCCTCCCAGTTTAGCTCTGTCATAAACCAGCGAGTATTCATCTGAATTCATTAACCTTCAGCTGCATTCAGGCTTCCCTCAACAGGTTTTTAGTCTCCTGTGCAGTCTATTCTGGATTTAAATTCTTCCACTTCACAGAGTTTCTTTTACCTGTAGGTGATTGCAAAAGGGAAACTATATTTGCTGTCGTAATTTAATCAGTCTAGCCCATAAAAAGTTATTGTGGAATGCTCTAGCTGTAGGCAGGAATGAACCTCTGTACCGGGTTGTTTTGCAGCAAACCAAATACAGTTTGCATTTTATGCAGCAGTCTCCACCTCAGAGCCGTCTTCATCGTTAGTTTCTTACATCATTTTGAACCACTGGTTCTGATGTTGCTGTACACACAGATGACTGAAGATGTTGTTGCATTCTCCGCCACAGACTTATGGAAGTTTAGTTAGTCAATTTATAGTTAAAAATACTCATAGTTTGCTGTCTAGATTCTGACCTCAACCGGGGCCAGTGGCAGCAGAAGGCAAGGGTGGGCTTATCTCATCCAAATCATTGTCTTGCCCACCAAATCAGGTTGGTTGTGTTCAATCTCCAACCTCTGATTGAGTAACTACATTTTGTTCACCTTATCAGTTGTAGGACTCATGCTATTTTTAGTTGCAGTGTTCTTTGGAGGCTTAACCCTGAGTGACCAAAGGGCGATGATTGCTTTGCTCCAGAAAACGAAGGCTCATAGTTAGATATTATATTTGCTTTCATGCTTTGGCATGCTGCAGAATGCATGTTTTTTGGTTTGTTTTCCGCATCATGTCAGTGTTCTAAGGTGAAATTAGCAAATGGGTCATTCCACAGCATTTAAGAGCATGAACAGCACCTTAGAGCAGTGGTGTTCAAACTGCGGTACGCATACTACCAGTTGTACGCAGGGAACATCATGACTTTTCACATTTTTCCACAATTTCACTTCACAAAATCAGAAACATACAATGCATTATAAATACAACGTTTCAACTGAAATGTGTAGCTTGAGATAATTAAAATTGTGTCTTTTAAAAATATATTTGTTGCATATTCAGTTGCAGTGCAGATGTAACAACTTTTGAGTGTGTTTATTTTGCTCTGTATGAGAGTATCAGTATGTGAGAATTGTTGGACAGAGTTGTAAATGTCTGATTCAGTAAGGCAACAATAAATTACCACAATAAGGAATAAACATCTTTGTGTTTAAAGCTAATTGAGAAGGAATATATGGCTATATTTTAAAATTGGTCATCATGGTGGTACTCAGAGAGCTAAACAGTTTCTCTCAGGTGGTACGTAGTATTAAACATTTGAGAACCACTGCCTTAGAGTATACCTTAGCAGTATATGTTATTTATCAATTTCTTCACTGTTCTTAAATTCAATTTTTTTTATTTTTGATGGCCCAAAAAATTTACAACTATTACAGGACCTCTTTTCCATTTGCTACAAGAGGTTGGATAGCTTCTGCAAGTCTGTTATGCATACTATGTACTACTATATATGGGTAGTATTTATTGCTATTATTTCTACCAGCCACATTAATGTATCCTTGGAGTCTGAGCCTACAGGTGGTGGGATTTTTGAGCAGCATCAGTAACCTTAGCAGTTGTCCAAACCAGAGGTGAGCACTGTTCATTCCTTCAATAGACAAATTTACTAAAGGGTGTAACTGTAATTGTACAATCTTCCATTTTGGCTGCTCCCTGTTGCCACAGCAGTGAGCCACATGCCTTCCTGATGCAACCAGGATTTGAACCTCCCATGTGATAGGAAACAGCACTTCCACCAGGCCACTGGGGAAGCCAGGCACAACTCTAATTAAATTCAGTAATGCTTTATCAGTCCCCAAAGGGAAATTATTCTTGCGTTGGAAATTACCTGGGAGTATATATATATATATATATAAAATTGGTCAAATTAAAAAGAACATGAGATGAGAAACTTGTATAGTAAACGTGGTTAAAATCCCTACAGATCAGCACAAATGTATTGGAGTGTTTGTAAGCTGGCAACAGCTGTAGCGATGACATCACAGGCTGCATCAGGAGGTATCAGCTGCCTCCAAAAGTGATTCAATCTCGCACTGCCTCCATGTTAAAATGTCCAACTTTGCAGCAGAAATAAAGATTTTAACAGCCTGGTTCAAAAAGCTATTTTTGGTTTCTAGAGCTAGTTTTGGCATCTATAACAACTGTACACAAGGGGATTTTTTTTTTTTCTTGGACCTCATTAGGTTAAAATATATGAAGCAAAAAATGTATGTATAACTGGGGCTTGATCGTACTTCAATCCACATTTTTTTTCTAAACTCTGACTCTGACTTGTTTCAGATATCCCTTCAATTATATCATAAATTAGGATGAACTGACAGATTTGAAGATTTGATCAGAATGAATGTAAAGCTAAATTAGATAGTGTCATACATTACCATCACGAAAGCAAAGCTGAACTGGTTAACTTGCAGTAAGTGAACAAGCGTGGGTGTGTTCCAGCTGGCTTCCAGGTCCCTCTACATCAGTACAAGGAAAAAGAGGCTTCAAAAGCACTCTTCAGAAAAACCTATGGATGATGTCCAGTTTTTCTAATGCGGTCTACATTTCAAACTGTCAACATTTCAGAGATGGATGCTGACTGCATTTATATTTTTATCTTTTTAAGTGGTGCCTCTTGATGACATTTATAAACGCAGTAGCAGTGAAGAAGATGAATTTCTAGAATCAAGCAAAGGAAAACTTGGAGTATAAATGCAGACAGAAGTATTTAATGGAATGATTCAAGTGTGAAATACTTGCGTCACTCGAGACGGTGGAAAAACAAAAACAGAATACAGAAGGGAAGCAAGCTGTACAAAATAAAACAAAAGGTAAAGCTGTCAAGTAAAATGCAAATGAAGCAGAACAAGAAACAATGCAAATACTCATTACACACGGAGGAACACAATAAAGGCAGGAAACCAAGAAACAAAAAACTAGAAGATATCAACTAAATCACAATGCATGCATTGTGTGTGAACTCTGAGTTCTTAATCTCTAATAGGTAAATTAACTTGGATATTTTTTTAATGTTCTTTGATTTTGTGTTATTTTTACTATCTAAAGCACACTGAGATTTTGAAACAGTACTTCAATAGATTTTATGACATTATTTTTCCTAACCTGAATGGTGTCAGGATTCTGATTCAAGTCCCAGCTGCTCCCTCTTATTTGGACTTGCTTTAAAAGGCTTCAATAATAATTGCAGTGATGGGTCTGGATCTAGTTCTTTGGAGTGTGCATCCTCTGAGTGCTTGCGTCTGTGTTTTGAGTCTGATTTGCTCCCTTTTGGAGACACATTGATTAATGAATGCTTTGGACAATGTCGCTCTCCAAGGCTGGCAGTTGCACTCTGCTGGTAATTACCTTAAATGAACCTAAATAGGATCAGTGCTGACTGCACCTTTTCTTGTCATTGGGTTACAGAAAACAAAGAGGCAAAAGAGGTGATAATGCATTTCTCCTCATACATTTATGTAAACTCCCTGATTTGGCTTTAGTGTACCAAATACAAACATCCATTCATTATGTATAACTGCGTCATTCTGTTAGATGTTGTGTGGAGCTGGAAATTCCCACCTGTCACTGTACGAGAGGCAGGGTTTACCTCCCTGGATGGATTGCCAGTGTGTCACAGAGTTGCAATCATTTGCTAGGATAGTAAATCAACCGCCATCATCTCAATAGTATTTTATATGCGACACACATCATACTGTATTAGTTACTGCAGCTCAGATCCCCGCCCCGTTCTGTACCGGCTGTACTTGTACTAAACTCTACGCCTTCAATCAATACTCATTGATTGTGTGAATATTCAGAAAGCATTTGAGAGGCAACTTGCTTGAGCCTCCAGAAAATATCAAGTTGACACACTAAAGGTAGCTTAGTGTATCAACCACACAAACACTCAAACAACAAATATCACTCTGACAAAGAAGTCCGAAAAAAGTCAAGAGGCACTTCGGAGAAAGATATATAATACACTTGATAAAAGTAATTCAGCAAAACTCTCTTACAATAAGTCAAAGTGGATAAAGGATATACTGGGGACGAAATAGATTTTCCTCTTAAGGGCTACTTTTAATATGGAATTTCAGAAGCAGTGGATGCCGTCGATTGCAGCAACATTCCTAGAAATTCTGGCCTTTAAAATGATAAGGATTTTACTGGAAGGTTCAGTGTGAGGATGCAGTGATATCTAGCAATACCAAATTGCAAATTCTGACCTACAAGATACCTCCGAGCCACCAAAGTAGTGGCTGGAGAGAAACAAAAACAAAATTACAAAAAAATAAATCTTTACAATATGATCAAATCTTTACTCTCCAATTTTTTTTTGGAATGTGTTGCAGACCTTCCATCCATTATCATACCTGCTTATTTCTAATTTACAGTAGGCTCACACAGCATCGCTAGTGCTTCAGACGTTTCTTCATAATATCGAACAACCAATCAAGTTTCTGTTTGCTTGTAGAAAAGGAATGTGTTTCAAGGTGTCTGAGCAGGTAAAGGCAGATAGACTCAGCAGACATTGGCTTGTCTTGGTAAAAATTAGTTATTCTCTTCTTCCTTTCTCAGTTTTTTTTTTAACTCTCAACACTCCCAAATGGCAGAAAATAAGTGAAATATCTTAACACAACATTTTCAAAAAAAATAAAAAATAAAAATCAAACTAACAACAAAATCACTAAAGAAAAGAAAAACCTTCCACTTCATTTTACGCAATAATCCAATTTATGACATCATGCTTATAAAGACAGGAAGTGCTGGGCCGGCCCCGCCCCTCCCACACTCCTGGATGGCGAGTCAGAAGAAGGGAACAAATATTTCACAAATGAATTAGTGTCAGTGAGCAAATTAATACTATTTAAACCTGCAACTCAATAAACATAAATTAAACTAACATGACTATGAGTTTACTGTAACATATACAAATGGTTAGATGTTAACTGCAACATAATATTAACACAAAGAAAGTGCAGTAATGTTGCGTAGCAATGACAAATTGAACAAATAAAGGTAATGTGTGCTGAACGGAATGATGTGACAAGTGGTGTTCAAAGCAAGTCTCACCCACATTGTCACATCGCTACACAAATAACTTGCATGCTTTCAATTAGTCCCGTCCCTGTGAATGATTTCATTGGCGAGGTCTAGCTGTGCGGCCGCATCTTGATTGGCACAGCTGCACTACTTCCTGAACTTCAGCCAGCTGCTTTGTTTCCTGTGTGCCATTAATTAACAAATCAATTAATCCAGGTGTGTCTGACCTCACAGCAATGGTCAGACACACCTGGATTGATCAGTTTGTCTAATATTGGCACACATGAAACAAAAGAGCTGGCTGAAGTTCAGGAAGTAGTGTAGCTGTGATTTTAGCTTTTTTGTACACCAAAAATGTAAGAGATACTGGAGCTTGGTTGGGATGGTGGGACTGCTCGTGGCGGGCACCAGAAAATTTCCCTTATTTTCAAATCCAAAACTTGACAGGTATGGCCCCGCTGGGTTTTGGGATAGACTACACCTCTCTCTCAAATGATGACTCTATAACATTAAGTTTAATGAGTCTGCAAAAAGAACAATTTTTCCAACTTTGCCAGAAAAATGCTTTCACAGAGAGTATCCCCTTGTTCTTACTAAAATTGTCAGATTAAACCTTGATATTTATCTTTTACGCACTGTCCCTACCACAATATGACTTTTTTTTTTTTTTTTTTTTTTTTTTTTTACATTTTTTAAAAAATCCTTTTGCATTTGGTTTTTTTCCCTTTGTAAGGGTTACCCCAGCAGATTATCACTGGCACTGGACTGGGGATCAATCTGGCAACCTTCCACCAGACAGTCAGAAAGGAAAGTTTCTGAATATCAATCAGCACAATCACTGATATAACTTAAAATAGCAATGCACATATGTCAAGCCAAATAATAAATGACTGCTGGCCTTGACCTCCCATGCTCCGTCTGCAATCTCATAATCACCAAACGCAGATCATCTTGTCTAACTATATTTAATGATGGTGAATTAGTGAATGATGTTGAATTCTCCTCTTAAGGCTCTCAGCATAATTTACCTCTAAAGTTAACAAATGTTTTCAAAGCAGTGAAGATGGGAGAGAGCTGTGCAATAGAAGCATTTAGGATCCAGAGAGATGACAAAAGAGGAGCTATTTGTGTGGGATAGCTGCACAAGAGGCTGCTCTTCTCTGTCTGGAATTACACTGAATAGTGCCTGCTGGAAAATGAGAGAAATTACCAGGTTTCTACAATTTTGCAAAGGCAGGAAACATTTTCTAAATATAAAAGCAACAAGGGTTTATTCTCAGCAATGGCGTGGAGCTAAAATGTCCTATGTAATTCAGATAGAAAATTCAGAAACCTTGCTAAGGGACAACTTATTATTTGCTTTAGGCTTTATATTGATGTACAATGACACTTTCAAGACAGAAAAAAGGGCACCTCTTCCATTTAACAGACGTGTTGCTTGGGGCAAGAACAGACCAAGCCAGAGCTCAAATAGGAACAAGTCCACATTTATGGGGCACAGAGCAGAGAACGATGCTCACAAGAGGACATAACTGCTGGGGGACGGAGCAGACGTCACAAATGTCATGTCTTTTAACTTGGCTTCTGTTGATGGCCCTCGATTTTCAAACATGGCTTTCTTTAAAATTTGTTTGATAGGTTTGATTTGACATTTGAAAGATTTGAAACTGGAGGATCCAAGGATATGTGTTCGCCTTTGAAAGGGACAGCTTGTGCTCGGTAAAAAGGAGAAGCAAAGGCTTCTGTATTGAGCAAGCGTAGAAAATCTTGACTTCATTGTTATTGTTGTATTGTCCTGCTGACTGTGTTTCCACATGTCAAACAGCATGATAATAGCAAGGCCAACTTTTCTCGATTTATTCGTGACTGAAAAAATATATTCTCATGCTGCTTTTATAGATACAACATTCATAGGTAAGGTAAGGATATCTTTATTATCCTCTGAGGACAATTTTTTTGTACAACCAGCAGTAAATACACGAAACTCACTTCATATTGTTAAGAAGGTCAACAGCAGCAGAAATCAATGAGTTCTTAAACCTGTTGATTCTGTTCCCTGTTACAATATATCTGGTCAGACAGAACTCTTTAAAGAGCGGTTGGCTCAGATTTTCCCGGGACAGCAAAGACTTTCTTTAAAGTCCTCCCCGCAGAAGTTGACAAGAGCTTCATATGATTTTTGTTTTTAGTTTTTAAGTTCTGATCAACTCATACCAGCAGATAATCAGATTCAAGGAAACAAGGACAGAGCATTTTCTGCAATATTAATGTTAATATGGAGCATGTAATTGAAATACAGATGTATTCTTTTACATACAGAGTCTACCTGTGGCTCACTGTTATTAATGAAAGTGCCAAGATATTTATATTGATTGACAACCAAAAACAACAGGGAAGATAATTGCACGATTCTTCCTGAAATCTACAATCACTTTTTTGGTTTTGACCAAGTTGATATTTAAAAAAGAATTAAACCACTCCAAGACATCTGCCACCACAGAGCAGGGCTTTCAATGTACATGAGGGACAAGAAAACATTTATATATCATATATACTGGCTGGACCCAGAGAGCTGAATGTTTGGCGAAAAAACAAAAAATCAATATGGCATGAGGACCTTATTATTTGTTATATGTTGTGTTGGTGATATAATGGTTTCCATCACTGTTGGATTATGAGTTTGAGATTATATTGGTAAAAATTCTGTGAGTAAATGTCTGGGTCACATAGCAAGAAAACAACCCTCAACACACAAGTAAATTTTCTGGAATGGTTAAAGAAAAACAATTATTGTTTTTTTGTGTGAGCAAGTGACAGTACTGCCCTAGAGAACACCAGTTCATGTGAGAAAAACCCATCAACAATCCTCAAAATGAAGACATTGTGTACAGAGTAATAGTTTCAAATGTCTCCAAGCTCAGATGCAGGGGTCAACACTATTTCAAGGACTTCAGTTGCAGTTATTCCCTCACACATATCCTCTCCACTCAGCTTTATTTGATTTCCACTTCCACAGTTACTCTCTCCAATTAATTCTGCAAAACTCTCAAAGTGCAATGCATATTCATGTCAGGCATACAAAACTGGACTTGGCAATGAAAGCTGCACTCAATGTACTTCACTTAATTGTCATGCTCACCAAGTCAAACCTCTTGTCCTATACATGACTTTTTGCCATGATGCTAGATAGAACCATATGCATTTAGAAACATTCATTTAGATATCCTCCCTGTTCTTTCAGACTTCTCAGCTGAGCAGTGATGCTTCAAACTCATTGTTGCATCTTGTTCCAACAGCCCTACGTAGCGACTGTTCAGGGTTCAGTGATGGTTTCTGTCGCGTTCACCATCTTTGGTCTAATCCTTTCTATATTTCTAATAAACTGTGTTTTTCCAGCTTGAATGTTTGTAAGTTGAGTTTCCATGGTCTTATCTTACTTCTAAGCGGTCTTACAACCTCATTGTATCTTGAGTCAGAACAATTTATAATCTCTTTATAATGTTTTGTTCACAGATTACACAAGTCATTAGGTGAAGCTAATCAGCAGCTTCTCAGTAAGACTCAACAGACGAATGAGTCTCTCCGGATGAGAGTGTAAAGCTGAATTACTGCCTCTTAGTTCCATGTCTCTGTCAACAAACTGAGAAGTGGAAATTTAATAAGTGGAAAGAACAGCGAGTGTTAAGGTAAAGCACAGTGGATAAAGTCACAGGGTCAAATGGGAGAGGAGAGATGTGAACCAGAAGATTTAGTAAAGGCCAAATATAATTATGTGGCTGCAACTCTGGCCTCACTTCCAGGTTAATTCAGTTTAAAGAGAATGAGAACAGAACATCGGTGTGAACGTACCGCAGCTGAGAGAGATTCCAGTATGTCTACAGTAGTTGAACAAACCAAATGGGTTTGAGGGTCTTTAGGTGTGATGTGGAGTGTATAAGGACTTTAACTTGTGTGAGGGATTTTTGTGAAAGATGGGTTACTGATCCAACTGAGAAAGTATGAGGAGATAAATATCAGGCTTTGTGAAATTGGTGGAAAGGAATAAAAAAATTAAGAGTGACAAAATAAATGAGAAAAAGTACTTATGAACTTCTTTAAAACTGAACTTAATGTTCTGCAGACAAAAACATTAAGCTTCCAGACAAGGTTCCAACTGGAAAAATACATCAACTATTAATTTGTTGGAGCTGGTTTCAGTAGTTTACTGATGCAGTGATTCGTTTTTCATTCCTACTTTCCTTACTTACCTACATACTTTGTACCAAGTAAGCAGAAAGACTAAGGACATTGCTGACAGTTTATTATTGTTAAAATGACTTTCTGTACTAGTAAATGCAAGGAATTACAGACAAGGAAATAATGCAGACCACTGCACTGAAATATGGGACACTCTACATTCACATGACCCAGAATGAACTCTCATGGCAAAAACACGTGAAGGCTTTCAAACGTGATCTGATTGAAACACGGCACCAGAATAAAACCAATGGTTCCATGTGTCCAGTGTGGCTGAAAGAAATATTAAAGGTTAATAAGCACAAATACACACATCCAAACCCTTCATTGAGCATTGAAAAACACATCATATCACTGATTTCCATTGTAGGAGATGCAATATAGAGATAAAAATTTGAATCAGTCAGAAAACCTAAAAAGGCAGGTCAACACATGAATTAAAGCAGTCTAAACATTGACAACAGAGTAAGGGCTTGTAGACTATGACATTTTACATGGCAGTCTGTGTAGTGGGTGGTCTGACCACCCACTACCCTCTATTCGAAATTTGCGAGATACGAGTACCGCAAGATACCGAATTTGTGGAAAGCGCAAGAGACACACCCATTGCCGCACCTACAATGTGAGTAAGGGAGTCGGCATAACGGGTAGCGGCTTTAGGGAGCAGAAGATTGCAGCAAATCAGCAATTTGCAGGTAGTGGGTAGTGGGTAGCAGGAGGTGTAAGATCGGGCCCTAAATCTCTGCAAAGGCATCAAACACAAATCATAATACCATAACATTTTTTTAATATAAACCACAAAATCATGTTTATTTCTTCGTCTGTGCTTTTAAAACTTAAGTTCTGTTCCTCATAATACAACACAAAATCCACAAAAAAAATATATCTACAAAGAAAAATAGTGATTTCTAAATACAAAAAGGTCACGACAAACCAGATTTTTCTGAGACTCAATTCTTCAGTCACTCACTGCTTTGACAGTCACAGGAGGACGAGTGGATGGCAGTCCTGCTGTTTTGGGAATTAACAGCAGAGTCGAAGTGAAAGATTCAGGGATTAATGACCTAGATGATAAATGTGATTCCCTGGCTTTTTAACCTACACTCTGCTGCGCTCCAAGTGAATAAATGACATTGTTTAAAAGAAGGTACCAACCAGGAGCAAATCTGTAACACTAGTGTGGAGGCAGACTCGGTCTGGAATCTTGGCTTTTAGCAGGTGCTTTATATTTTCTTAATGTCACAAGCTTAAGTTTCTCCAGCTGTTTTATTAAGTAAATATGATAAGAAAGAATAAGAGGAAAGAAATTAAAGTGTTGTGTAGCATTGTGGATTCTACATTGTTATGTAGAAGGTTCATTTGGGACATCATTCATTTAATATTTAAGGTATTAAATGAGCACTTTTGAGATTTCCAACTAAAGTAAATTGCTCCATTCAGGTATAAAATTATTTTAAAAAGAGTGCTTTTTTCAAATATAGTGAGTTACTTCTCACATGCACAGTGATTTTTCTCTTTATATGCAATTCCTTTTCAAGTCAATGAAGACGAGCTCAAACTGCATTTATCCAATCAAATGTATTTGTCTATGGTCTATCCTCCCACAGTCCAAAGACTGTTAATTGGTTAATTGGTGGTTTTAAATTGCCCGTAGGAGTGATTGTGAATGTGCGTGTTCGTCTACATAACTGGCAACCTGTCCAGGGTGTACCCCTGCCTTTCGATGGATGTATGAAACTTTGACTGAGATCACAGAAATTACTTAAATAGATTAAAGACCTGGCAATCAGTGGCGGCTGGCCCATAGGGGGCGCTGGGGCGCCGCCCCACCAGCTGTGGAGGGGAAAAATATTTATTCTATTTTATTTTTATTTATTTTTTTGATCAGCCTCAGATTAATTAATAGTATGTGTGTGCCTACATGCGATTTAAATAATTTAAACAACTTTTCCACCAACTGACACTCATTAAACAGTGAATTTCCACTGACCTACGGTGCACCGTTCTCTCACGGGGCGCTCGGCAAAGCGCCCCTGACCTGCAGCTAAATAGCCAATCCGGTTATGGTTGCTAGGGAAAAATGATTGATAATTGGCCTATCAGCGTCACCAAATTTAACGCCGATGGGGCGCTGGAATGTCCTCCCCAACAGCTACGTAAAAGCGTGAAGGTTTATGAGCTAGAGCTACGTGAAGGGCCAGCGGTAGTTTTATTTCGTAGAGCGACTCCCAGACTCTGTCCTACGTCGGGAGAAAAAAAAATACCGCAACGAGGAAGAGAGATGGCGACAACTGGAGTTCAAGAGCAGCTTCGGTGAAATCATTATTAATGTTCCCTTTAGTGAGACGGACGACGGAGAAAAAACTTCTCGTTAAGGAGCTGGGACCCACAAGCCTGAAATTAAATTTTCCAGTAAACGAAGGAGAAAGGTAAATCATGAGTTTTTGTGAAGTTGGTTAACCCCTGGCAGGTTGTGGAGCAGCTAATGCACTTTTGTTCCCCTGTATCCTCTTCAGAGTGTGATTGATTGGACTTGGACAAAGACTGGACATGACTAAAGCACCTCTGAACAGTTCAAGAAACATGAGAGATCCAAAGTTCACATGGAAAACTGCGTAAAGCTAGCTGTGCTGGAATATTAGCATGCAACGCAGCCAGATGATGGCACCACATTACTGAAAGAAGGCACAATGAAGAGGTAGATAAAACCGTAATATTGTTCCAAGATAATCGTTAAATTTTGTGGTGCTTTTGAATAAGCAATGGAGGCATTTCAGCTAGTCCTGGTACTGAGGTAACATTGATGGACGCAACAATATACTGTACAGGAGCGGTTCTATGGATTCATCAGCTACCCAAAGCTGCAGATTCAACAGCTGGTGCCTTATTGGAGAGGTGCACAGCATCCTTCGAGGGACAATTTACCCCTGATTGTATAAGCATGTATAATATACTGGAAACTTCTTTGGAAACTGAAATTAAATTATTATTGTGGACCTGTTGTCATTTTCCGACTGTTCATTTTAATGCTTATGCTAGATTAGGCAGGGAAAAATGTTGGCACACCAGCCCCACCAAGATTTTTTTTCACCAGCCGCCACTGCTGGCAATGCACCTAGAAAACCGGTCAGTGGCTCTACCCATCGCAAGCCTCCAGGAATTCAACCAATCAATTTGAGCTATATCATGCTCATCCTCAGAAATAGGCTGTCTTTGTGATTCTCAGTCTTTGTCATTATGAAATGATTAAAGGCTTTTTCACTTATACTGGACTCAAAACTAATCTGGACGTACCAGGGATTAATTTTTTCCTTGGCTGAAAATGAACATAATGGCCTATTTAAAGAAAATACACCTGGAGAAATATAACTTGAAACCAGCATAATGCTAAGCTTTTTATCTGCTGCATTCCTTAATTATTTGTTATTTTAAACTCTGGGTGATAGTGGGAGATGCAAGCCCAGTATTTATCTTCTTATGCAGAACATTTTTGAATTCTTAATGCAACCAAACTCTCTCCCTTTTCCTCTTCTCCTCTGTGTCAAACTTACTATAATAAACCAGCTGCAAAAACATTAGACCAAATGATGAGGAATAATTTCTATGCTGCTTGGTAATGAATGTTGCCAGCCTAAACCAAATTAACCTTTCCTGGGCCAATCAGGATACAGATGCTTCCGATAGCCATAAAAGAGTTACATTTCTCTCTCTCTCTCTCTCGCTCTCTCTCTCTGGGACTCATAATGCTCAATTGCCTTTTCCAACAATCAGTCTGATTTAGGTTTTGATGTTTTTACCTTTGATGTGCTTTATCTCTGGCATGAGCGTCTGAAGAATACAGCGAGATGCTTTTGTATTGATCTGTGGCAAATGCAGCAAAATGCAGCAAAATGTGAGACTGGCTGTTGATAAATATTGGAAGGCCAAATAATTCTTCTGTGATTCAGAGCTGCAACGTGACAATATTCCACAAATCTCAGCAGCTCACTAGGGCTGCTCAATTCTGATTTTTTGCCAATTTCTTTTGTGTGGTTGTTCACATTAGCATTTTAAATGTGACCTATACAAGACTGCAGTGTGAACTGGCTATCATTTTAAAGTGATGTCAAGCACAGTAACAGTAAATCAGCAGCAATGAGCCCGCATGATTTATTTTTGAAATATTTCTGCAGTGGAGGGTGACAAATAACCTCATGAAAAAAAAATTAGACTGAGGAAAACAGCTAAATTATTTGTTTGTTGTAGTCCAAGCTCCCACCAATGCAGAATTGTGACATCATTCCCATAACAGTGTCATGAAATGCCCTTTTCTAGTGGGACAAGTATTCCCCAGACTAGTAGTACCTGGGGACCTGCATTCATTCAAAAATTGCACCCCAACGTCTGTGTTTTGTTTAGCACATTTGGACAGGATAAGTAAAGTCTGTGTTTACTATTATTTACAGGCCTTGTGTTCTCTTAAAACAATAGGGGCAACCCTATTACCAGGAAATATGTAAGGAGGCAGAGCCCACATTCCTCCAGGGCTTTGCAGATCTCTTGGCTATGGTTTCTTCTAGTTATTCAAGGCAAAACAGACTGGATCACCACTCATCTCACAGTCAGTGTTGATCTGTTTCTTACTAAATTGATGGTAACATAGCCTGGAATTTCATGTGAAGTTCAGCTCGTCAATGTCCTTTTCCATTTTGTTTGCCCTTGTGCTAACTGAGCGCCTTCCAAGTCAGTGGAGTTTGCACAGTCACGTCAAAACCGGAAATTTACAAATCACATAAATGTCCCAAATGCAGCGGTAATGACCAGAGTCCCGGGACCTAACGCTTCACACAGAAGTCACATTGAAAAACATCAGATACGTATCTGATTTAGGACCAAATAAGAAAGTCCAGT
Source organism: Hirundichthys speculiger (assembly GCA_018398805.1). Taxonomy (NCBI): domain Eukaryota; kingdom Metazoa; phylum Chordata; class Actinopteri; order Beloniformes; family Exocoetidae; genus Hirundichthys; species Hirundichthys speculiger. The sequence goes on along the minus strand of JAGFBZ010000292.1, from coordinate 1,252,942 downwards.
TCTGATTTGAAAAATCAGATTTCATGTCATATAAGCTGTTCGATCACATTAAAATAAATAAATAAAAAACAGAGATGGTCAAAAAAATTGGATTTAGGTCACCTCTGCCTGCAGTGTGAACATAGCCTTAGTGACAGTTCTTAGACAAAAGTGGCCCCAAACAAAAGTGGCATAGTTGTGATCTCAATATTTTTGAGTTGGCTGTCACTTCAGACACCCAGATGGATGCTGTACGTATACTAAGTGTGTCACATTATCACAGACAAAAATGTATTAACAACTGTACAAAAAAGTATCAATTACGTAAAGGCATGTGCAAGGTTTAAAATGGTGAAAGAGAACAATGAATTGAGACACAGGGAGGGTGTCTGTTGACTGTGATGACACTTCTTTGGGGTGCCAGTCAAAGCCTCTTACATCTAGATTCCCAAACCACAAGTGTGATTACAATGCATTTTGGTTACTTTAAATCAGGAATGTCAAGATCCAGTCCTGGAGGGTCACTGTCCTGCATTTTTTAGATGTTTCCCCGCTTCAGCACACCTGATTCAAATGACTGGACCATTAACAGACTTGTGCAGACCTGGATGACAAGGTGGTGATAATCCATTCATTTGAATCAGGTGTGCTGAAGCAGGGAAACATCTAAGGTATGCAGGACAGCGGCCCTCGAGGACTGGAGTTTGACACCCCTGCTTTAAATGAAGCACATGTGGCAGCTTACTCCCATTTTCAAGCATGTGCTGCAGTACCAGAAAAGATGAAGGCTGGTGAGGAACATGTCTGTTGGGCCCTTTTCACCAGCTGCAGCTGTAAATCCAATAATTCCATCTAGGTCTGATTAAATTTTGCTAAAGAAGCAAGGCCACATGTACAAAGACTTGCGTGGATTTCATAATATTAGCTTTGAGTGTAAATTCCGTGTACGCAAGAAAAAGTTCAGATGTTCGTAACCTTTGTCGAGTGACCCAGAGAAAGTTGGAATCACCTCAGCTCTATTGGATACATTTTCTCTGAGGCTGAGCATAAAGGAGAAAATATCTGAGTGATTGCAGAATGCAAATTATGATCTGATTATGCTCACAGTGTAGCAGAGTAACAGAAATGTAATGATTATTGTGATTTGTGGTTTCTAATCAATAAGGGTACGAACTGTGGTAAAATACTTTGGTAATGAAATCATGTAATGATTATTGGGGTTGTTATGATAAATGTGACTGTTGGGACTTGTGATTTCTAATCAGTAATGGTAAGAACTATGGTAACTATAGGCATGGAGGCTTCTCGCTGCTGCTCTGGGGACTTATCCCTGCGACGCTGGACGCTCCAGTTTGTGCCCGGTTTGTGGTGATTTGCGGTCGGATGTCTACATACTGTCTGCAGGGGGCGGATCGGTCCTCTTGCAGCTGGTGGAGACCTGCTGCCGCGGACATGGATAGTGTCGCTGGAGGCCGGTTCAGGAACCGATGATGAACCGGGCTCTGGGACAGTCGGCTCCGTTGCTCGCCGGACTGAAGGAGCTCGGTCTTCCCAGAGGAGACGGTTTGGTTCATCGGTGTTTCCTCCTCTGACCTGGAAATATCTCACTTGTCATCATTATGGAGATATACTGGTTCTAATGGCTGTTAACTGTTTTAACGGCTGTTAACTGGAGTTAGCACTCGGACCACGGGACCAGGCATGAAAAGGAGCGCTGGACGCTGGCAGCTCTTCTAGTACACCAGACTGGTGTACTGAAACTTGAATTTCCCCCTTGGGGGATTAATAAATAATTTCTGAATTTGAATTTGCATTTGAATTTAAGTCTGATAATTTGAAGCTCAGACAACAATGAAGTTGACAATTCGAATGACATCACCTCACCTCCAGCAACATCACCTGCTTTTGAGTACAAAGCACCTCCTGACGTAAAGTGCAGTGAAAACTTAGTAAGGGTCTTTTTTCATTTTCACGAAGAAGCTCAACAAACTCCATGAAAGACTTGAATAAATCCTCTCCTCTTGTTGACGCTTTCATGGACAAAACATCAAGTCTTTCCTCACTCGGTGTGTCACCGACAGCATACTTTGCTATGATGCTGAACTGGGATAAATGGCTTGCATCTGTTGAATCGTCTAAAGCGAGGGAAAAGTAAATTGCTGCATTTATGTCCCCTTAGTTGTTTTTGCTCTTCTGATTTGCCATCATTATGGAACAATCGTGAACGGTTCTTGCTGATAAAGGCATGTCTTTTATTCGCTTTATTATCTCATCTTTATTTGCAAAGTCATCAAAAGGCTCATTAGCCACATCAAGCATGAATGTCTTGGCAAACTTTCCATCTGTGATTGGCTTTGCGTTCCTCACTATTGTTAGAGAAGCAGCAAAGCGAGCTGAATTCCAAACTTCTTGTTGGGTCCATACTCGGAGTTGATGCTGACTGGCTTGCACTTGGTTTCGTAGCTCTTGGCAGGTCTTCTTCCTGCTGCCCCCTGCTGGATATTTCGATGCAAACATGGCATGTCGTGTGTAGGGGTACTTGTGTGACTTTATTAATATTTTAATAATTACCTAGGGTGCCACCGGCTTTTGTTAAAAAGACGGAAAACTTAAAAGAACAAATAAGTCACAATTTGTAGTGGGTTCTTGAACGAGTTGGATTGGCCATGGAAAATCAATCATCAGAGTCGCTAATACGTTGTACAACATTTATTTAGACACAGACAAGAACACAAAACATATAAGACATTCATATCTATATATATATATATATATATATATATCTAAACAGGCACATCAACATCGCGAATTCTTCATATTTGGCTATAGCGCATGACAGGAAGTGACGATAGAGGAAAGGAAGGAAAGAAAATCATAACAAAAAAGATGGCGGGTACGAACGGGTTGCTAACAGCTAATCTGTTATCAAAGTGAACAAATTAATAAAGAGGGGCAATTCTCGAACTAATTAGCTGCCGAATAATGGGAGAAGTGTGGTCCGGACGTGGTCCGTGACGCACGGACCGGTCGGAAACCGTCAACACTGGGAGACCACCAAATCTGATTCTCTGTCAGCCTTACCCTGGGCGAGTCTGGCGGCTTACTGTCGTAGGTGCATCGGTTTTGGCACGGTTCGCAGTGGTGTCCTCCGGAAACCGTGTCTGGTCGATGGCTCTCTTTGAAGTCCCTGGAGTCAGGTCTCCGGACGTAGCGCGTGACTCGGCGGGTCGTACCGCTTTCTCCCGTCTGGCAGGCGAGTTGGTCCCGTGGCCTCTGACTTCGGTCGACAGAAACCGGCAGTTAAAAGTTCGATTTTGCACGTTAAAGTTAAGTTGACGCGCGGCCCCAAAAGAAAAGACGGGCACAAAAATCAAAGTTGTTACACTAATGCAAGCTCTGAGGTTTCGGCAAAAGTTCGAGGCGGGCTTTCGGGTGTCAAACGTCGCGTTTGGACACTGCAGCCGCAAAAAAAAAGGTTACAAAAGTTATCAACTTACAACTAACTTCGTTAGTTGACCATTCAGCGATTGCTCTATAAAAAGGTCAATGCTGCACGACTATAAAGCTTCTGTAAAAATGAGGGCTGGAAAAAGGGTGCCGAACAAAGTAACAACTTAAGAAAATTAAGATGGATTTCAGAGTCTTTATCGTACCACAAAGTTTTCAAAGAAAATAAAAAAACAAAAAAAAGGGAGGGAAAGTTTCAGAATTAAGAGGTAAGAGACAAGGAGCAGAAAGAGAAAAGACAAAAGGAAGAGCTAAGAGAAAGAGCGAAGAGAGACAGACAAAGGGCCGATCCGGCTTTAATACTCCCCGAATATTTCATGAGCGTTTATGCAAATAAATGGGGTAGGATCCATATTGTCCAATCAGAAGATGGGGAATTTTCCCGCTGGAATCCGGAGCGTTGCATTCTGGGAGATGAAGTTCATTCTCCCCTGTCTCCTCGGCATGCGTAGTCCAACAAAGTTTTAAACACATTTACCGTTATTGACTTAATTCATCAGGATGAAATAACCTCACAAACACAAATATCACAGTTATGTCACACAGAATAATAACTTTTAACCTTTCATTTAACAACTGTCCTGTGGAAGATCAGGTTATAAAATGACAGGAATTTGAAACAGAAGAATCATGTCACTTCACTTCCCAGTCTCTCTTTTCAGGTGTTTTGTGAAATGTCATATTGTCTTGAGTTATAACATTTTAAGGAAATCATAGTAGTTTTGTTTGTTTGTAAGAAAATTGTTTATATAAACTTGTCTTCTCTCCTCCTGAGTGAAATTTTTGGGTGCGCTTTGCTCTCACCAGCATAAAGAGTTTTTACTCTCTCTTGCATTCCACCTGTCTAAGGAGATGTTTTAGAGTTCCCTAAAATGGTCTTCAGAGCGAGTTACCATGGCAACTGTGGGTTTTATGATTCCAGATGTGGTCCTGGACAAAAGTTTGCCATGGCCATGGCAACGGCATTCTTGAGTTTTATAGCTTACGGTGCTGGTTGGTACCAGGGGTGAGAGGTCACAACTGCAGGGCGGCTTTAATCAATGGGATATAAACTCCGAAGAGGGATCCTACATCTCCCCCCTTTTGATCGATGCTTCGGGTTCTTTAGAAGGCGTCGATCAATCCAAAGGTCCCGTCTGAGGAAGGAAGGTCTGAACAGAGTTAGATCAGTGTCTCCCAGTATTCTATCGCTAACAGTCGATCTAGACTCCTACCGTCCTTATAACGGTGTTACTATTTTTAAGTGAGCACACTCCGATGGCTCCATATTCTACTCATGTGGTAAGTTTATTTGTCGTTAGCAAGACCCTTTTGGCGTGAGGATCTTTACAGGCATGCAGGACAAGACAGACGCAAAACACACAGTGAGTAATCTGAGCCGAGGTCTCGACCTTTGGCTATGATTGTCTATCCTAATTCTAATTCACATTTCCCAGGTATGGGCTAATCTACGATTTTATGACCACACAATAAAGAAGAACTTCTAAAAAGAAAAAAAAGAATCTAGGTGAAATGGGTATATTTCACATCATAAATTCGACAAAAAAAAAAAAAAAAAAAGTGTTCTACTAGTACACATCGGGGAGAGAGAGAAGGAAACTTCTACAAGAGCGAGGGGTTTATGGATGAGCACCCCCCTTTTGTCAGCTTCCTGCTGGACTCGTATCAGGCCGCTGGGGTCAGTGTTGTCGCTCTAGTGGGAAATGAGAGCATAGGCGTCGTTAGAAACATGTTGGAACAAACGTCAACTTAGAATCACACCAGGTACCTGTCTTCCAACTGGTTGGTAGATCGGTACCCACACGTTCGTGAGTTCGCTCGGACACACTTTATTCAAACTTATCCTACGCTGAGGGGTTGAACCAATAATTATCGCACCAGGTCTACGCTGTCAACTATCGTTACAGGAGTGATAATTGCTCTAATTATCTCTGAGAACGAAAGTATATGAGTCCTACTAACTATTGGCTATCGTGTTGTCCCCTGCGAGTCCCATGGGGGTTTGGTGCAACTCGGTTGGGTTGCAATGGACCCGTCTGAAGAGGGGGTCCTTTCGGCCTTGATTGGTCCCGATCTGAGACACCACTGGAGACAGTGTGTCGGTGACCGTGTGTGGTCCTGTCCAACGTGGGAGGAGTTTTCTTGTGAGCTTCCCTGGCTTGGTACCAGGTCTGGTATGCTGCAGGGATCGGTAGCACCACACTTTGTCACTCACCTGAGGTTCCACGTGGGAGGTTTGCTGGTCATGATAGGCTTTCCGACCGTCGGTTGTTTTCTCTAGTCGTTTTTTCACAAAAACGAAAGTCGTGCGCGGGTGTACGTGCAGGTCGGCGAGGTATTGGAGCGCAACGTATGCGTTTGTTCGTTCTACCTGGCCCGAAGGTTGGTGTTGATGGTTGATAAGGGGTTTTGTTTTCGCCCCTAACGTCTGCCAGACTTGTTGCATCACGTCTGCGGTACGGTGCGTTCCCCGGTCGGAGTCGACGCGGTTTGGAAGCCTGAACCAAAAGGAGACGTGGTTCATCAGAATATAGGCTGTTGCCTCGGTCGTGTCATTGGTGGCTGGGAGGCGTTCAATCCACGTGGTGGATGCGCGGGTCACAGCCAAGAGGTTTTTGTTACCTCGCGTCGATTCGGTGGGAGGTCCCATCCAGTCGATCTGGAGGTCGGACCAAGGAGACGAGGTTCCCTGTTGTTGCAGGGGAGCTCTGTGTGTTGCTTTGGTGCCCTTGTGTCTCGCCGAAGGGGTGTCATGGGCATGCATTGGCGTCTCCCCCCTTTGTTTGCGGGGGACCACGAGCCTTGGCGAAGGGTGCTCCGGAAACGCATTGTAGGATGCCCGTGACCATTCGAAAGAGAGAACGCATGTCTACTAAGGAGGGCGAGTGAGGAGCGTCGCTGACGTTTGCCGGCGTAGCCTGCTGTTCGGGTGTGTCCGTTAAGGATTTGATAACGAATAAAATGGCCGGGTCCTGATCTTGAAGAGCGGTTGAGTCGTCATATGTGAACGCAGGTTCGACGGACCGAGGGTCCGGAGGGTGATTCACGTCGTTATCGGTGGCGGTCGCTTTAGACATTGCGCCGATGGGCGCAAATTGGGTGGGTGGGAGGGAGACAGGTAGCCACGCCTGGTTGAAGAGCTCCGGTGTGGCTCGTAAGGCGCTGTGTTCGGCTACTGTGCTCTCGATGTCATTCAGGTTCCTATCTGGACCTGGTATGTGGGCGTTGTCTCCGACAACTCTGTTACGGACGACGACGTCTAAGGGGAACCAGGAGGGCGTTATGGTTGACCGCATATTTGGGTTCTGTGGCGCCAGCGTGTTGCGCAACTCTTGGTTGGCGGCTGATCTGTCCATCACCCAAATATCGGCGCACTTCTGTTACCTGGTTCTCGTGGCGTTCGGTGCCATTGGCCACAAGAGGGCAGTAGAGTTCGACTGCCTCAGACGCATTAGAAGAGCACGAAAAGTCATCTCGTCCAGCAGCTGCACCTGTTGGTGGCGTTGGACTTGGTTGCTCGTCCCCCATCCGGTTTTTTAGGTCGGGTGGTTGGATCGAGTGTGGCCGGGGAAGGTTTGGGTGTTCTTTGGTTTCACCCGATGGGGTTTGAACAAAGTAACACTGTGCTTCTCTCGGCTCGTGGACGGTCAGGGTCAAAGGTCGTCGGACTTGAGCCCAGAGCTTTTGCCGTTTGAAATCGATTACGGGTTCAAACCGGTTAAGCAGGTCTTTTCCTACCAGAAATGGTATGGAATCGAAAGGCGACACATAGACTGGGTGGACCAGTTTCATGGGACCAACGGACAGTTGGACGAGTGAAACGGTCGTTAGGATGATGTTCTCGTGGGAGAACGGTCTTACCTTCAATGAACATGGGCGCGTTTTCAAATCCTTATTGGTTTGCTTTGCGAATAGACGCAGTTGTTGGAACAGGGCAGTTGACATGATGGTCACGTCTGCAGCTGTGTCCAGCAAGGCGTCACAGGTTATCATGCCCTCCAGTGTGAGGGACAGGTAGAATTTTCGAGTGGAACCCTTTTCGGTGAGGTGGCAGATAAATTGGTTGACAGGTGGTTCCACCTGGACCTTCGAGTTGTTCTGATCTGCGGGTTCATCCTTCCTATCCAGTTGGGCGACCAAGGTGGCCCTGGGAGGAGGAGCGTCCTCACTTACCTCTGTGGGGTAATTAACGGGACGACTTTGGTCCACCCCCCTTTTGTTGGGAGAGACAACTGCCAGAGCAGCATCGCTAAGACTAACGGGTTCGGGGCCCGCGTCAGGGGTGCCCAGCGCGTCGTTGGGTCTAGCGGTCGTATGACTTACGGCAGAAACTGTGAAGAGATCAACCTCCTTTTCCAGATGTCCCTTCTCCATTTCCTGTAAAAACAATTTAATGTTTTTCATTTCGGTTTTGGTCAGGTACAGAACCTCTTGTTCGTCTTCTACGTCGTGCTTAGTGTTTCTCGCATCTGAATGATCTCTCATTGGTGGAGGACGACGAGAAGTGGGCGGTGACCGTTCTGACTGATATCTACCGTGGTTTTGGTTTCGATATCCGCGGTCCGAATGTTGAGGTACAGGTCGATCGTACCTGTTGTGTGGATACCTTCCCCGTTGGGGGGGCCCGTGAAATCCATCACGCCACCGTCGTTCGCTCGGTGGGGATCGTGGTTCACGGTCAGGCCAATAAGACCTGGCGCGGTTGGGTTCGCGATTTGGTCGATTTGGGCTAGACGGAGGTGTGTGTCCTCGCCCATGTTGTGGTGCGAACGTAGGAGCAGGGGTTGATCGAGACGCTTTAGGTCTGGTGGCCCCTTCGAGCTCCATGGACAGGGGTTCTGCGCTGATTGCGAAAACGGTGTGGTCAGGGGGCTTGGCGTGCGACTGTTTCTGCCTCTGGAAACCCAGACAAGCTAGCTCTCGTAGCTGTGCAATGCTGGAAGAGCGAGGGTTTGCCATGACCCCGAGATGGTGGCTCGTAGCGGGATGGAGATTTTGAACGAAGAGAGACTTGAAGTTCTGCTCTTCCTCCATCCCAGGCTCGTTACGAGTACCAAAATAGGCTTCGAGTAGTCTATAATAGTACTGTTGGGGAGGCTCTTGTCGACCCTGTTTGACTGTAAGCGCTGCTGTCAGACCACATTGAGATGCACTGTCGGAGAACTCTTTCTCCAGAGTTTGGCACAACCTGTCGAAATCTCCTTTAACGATTTCAGGTTGGCGATCGACGAATCGGCTGACTTCACGATTTGCCGTCAACTTAATCAGATAAATTTTGTCCTGGGCCGAGGCATCAGGGAACCTTTGCAGGTAGAACCTGAGGTCTTCCAAGTATGCTCGAGTGTCATTTATCGCTCCAGGAACGGGTTCAAACTTTGGTATGTGTCGGGCTAGCCTTTCTAATTCCCTGTCGGGGAGGCCCCGGGGAACCTGTTGAACCGCTGGGGAGGGCGACTGCCCTCGACGCATCGTGTCTAGGTTTGACTCACGAGGTTGATACGGGTTCGCGAATGGTGACATGAGTGGCGGTGAAGGAGGTTCACTACCAGCTCCTGGTACGCGAGGATCAGCCTTTAGTTCGATAGAAAAGGGCGGAGGTGTTCCAGCTGTTCTGGCTGTGAGGGACCTCCTCAGCTCTTTTCTAGCCGTCTCTAAGTCTTCAGCCATGCTGGTAATTTGGCGGTGGGCCTCTGTGAGCCCACGCTGAGTTTGAGCGAGCTGTGCCTGCAACAGTAGAACCTGTTCCTGTTTGGCGTCGAGTTGCTTACTGTAAGCGCAGCTCTCTTCCTGCGTCGTTGCAGCTATCCGTCGGACTTCTGCGAGTTCCCGATGGGACGCTTTACACGCTTCGTCCACGTCCTTAAGGAAGGCGCTTTGAGTGGCGATTGCCTGATCGCGTTCGTTTTTCTCGATTTCTAAGGTTGTGATAGTGGCTACGCACTCGTCCGTTTTCTTTCTGGCCTCGTCCCGCTCGGCTACGAGCTGGGCCATCTGAGCGTTTGTTTCCTCAAGCTTGGACTTGTACTGTTTCGCTTGGGTTTCGAGAAAAGCGTTGGTTTTCTGCGATTGGGTTATTTTATGCGAACGTGACTCGAGTGAGCTACGTGCCTTTCCTAGCAGAGCTTGTGCTGTTAGGAACTGGGAAGTTAGCAAAATCGTCATGCTACCTAGCATTTTGGTCAGAGCTTTGTCTTTCGGAGGGTCGGTGAGTGCCTCCGCTATTAAGTCTGACAGTTTTTGAGTCGATTTCGGTGGTGGTTAATCGCTCAATGTGTTTTCTTGATAGCCAGGATTTAGCTTCCCCGTGAGTTCGGTTACAGCTAATTCCAGGTTATCAAAGATGGTTCCGTGGCTAGAACCGTCAGAAGGGTCTGCATCTGCCATTTTTCTCCTTTGTCTGAGTGTTGTTGGCAGTTTCCCTTAGCTTTTTAGCTTCGTGCCACCTAGCTAGCCGAACGTTGGTTCTGGCTTAGCCTAATCTGTTCCACTTAGTTTGGCTTAAATTTGGAAACCAATCTACCTAGCTTCAGTTGGCGCTTAGCGTACTAGCCTAGCTACCTAACCTTGCTAGCTTAGCTTCCTGGTTTCCTGAGCCACAAACAGCCTAGTTAGCTTCGGTTAGCACTTAGCCTACTAGCCTAGCTACCTAGCCTAGCCTAACCTAGCTCAACTAGCTTAGCTTCCTGACTTCCTGAGCCGCAAAGAAAAAACAGCCTAGTTAGCTTCGGTTAGCGCTTAGCCTACTAGCCTAGCTACCTAGCCTAGCCTAACCTAGCTCCACTAGCTTAGCCTCTTGGCTCGATTAACAACAAAAACAAAAAAAAAAAAAAATTAGCCTAGTTAGCTTCGGTTAGCACTTAGCCTCCTAGCCTAGCTACTTAGCCTTAGCCTAACCTAGCTTAACTAGCTACCAATAGCTGAGTTAGCACTTAGCCTCCTCGCTTAATGAACTACAAAACAGCTGAGCTAGCTCGTGTTAGCACCTAGCCTCCTAGCTTAGCCACCTAGCTTAGCCTGACTTAGCTTGATCAGCTATGAGTTGACCTGGTTAGCTTCAGTTAGCATTTAGCTGGCTGAGGGCTTAGCTGAGCTTCTCTGACTATCAACGTAGCCTATACTGACCCCTAGTGGTCACTCCTCAGTGCTGCAGCTCTCTATGGGTCGAATTATCACTCCTGTTTGATAGTCGACACTATACAGTTTTGGTTAGACTGTTCAATCAAATATGTTCACGAGAATGTGTCATTCAATAATCAGAGGTGATCTGCTGTTGTCTTTTCTTGGGACAAAATTATTACATATAGTGCCTTTAGCACCAACTTGGTTATTCTGACAATAACCACAAGAGGGTGGCGTTTCTCCACCTGCAAACGTGGGGTTTCGTCACGGAGGGTGTTACCAGTGCGATGACGTCGTCACGTCACGCCCTGACTCCGCCCACCGTGAGGTTCCCAACTGTGTAATGCGAGTCACTTCACCTCTGGCCAGCGGCCAGAAACGACAATGAGAGCTCACGCGTCGCGTGTGCGCGCAGCTGCTCACAAAAATGACTCTACGTGACACGAACTCAAAAGCGTTAGTTAATTCAATAACTCTTGACACAAACTGAACCCAGCGGGTTCTCAACTTCACTCTGCTGCAGAAGTTTATCAAAACTTGCTCAGACAACTCAGCCTCGGCTGAAACACAATACTTTTGCGCGCGTGCTCGTGCCCATCAGCACGCGCGAGTGGAAGACGTTCAGCTTCTAACTCGGATTTTCTTGGGCCTGATCGCCCCTGTCTTCTCTCAGGAAGTAATTAACAACTGGTCCTGCCACACAGATTTTTGAATCTCAAGCGGCAGTGCTCAAAAATTTGTTTTCGCTTTAGAAGTTTCACACTTCAGCTGCGCAAAACAGAACTTTCCGCTGTGTGAGCGGATAAAAGCGCGTCAGCGCGTGAACGCGCCTGGCTCGACAGGGTAGGCTTCTGCCGAACTGATCACAGATCGTGTCTCCCGACCCCAGTTTCCTCAGAAACTGTTGTCTGGACTTTACTACTGTGACGACAAATAAATAAATTCTCTCTTCAGACGTTGGTCTGAGAGAACGATGAGTTTCTGCAGCTTTTTGGGTGCAGAACCGGACGGCCCGCAGGGCGGGGTCGTTCTTCCGTGTTCTCTCACGGTTACAAAGGAGGATTTTCGTTACCACACTGTGGATTGCTTTCCGCGCTTTCGCGAAGCAATATTTTTGTGGCGACAACGCGCAAAAATGAGACAACGAATTTCTGGTTAGCTACGCCAGATACGTCGCTCTGCTGAACCTCGTGCACGCGCCGGATTTCCGCGGACACGCGCAGGAGCGCTTCAGAGCAGATACGAAATTTCAGGAATACGCTGAAACTTCGCCTGCTGGGGCCCTTTTCAACAAAATCTTAAACATGCATGCATAACATTAGAACGTTATCAACACTGAGTCCAGCGACTCTATACAGCGGCCTCACGGGCACGCGCTTCGTAGCTGCAGTTTGTCTCTGTGTCTGCTCACAGGAGAAAAAGCGGGGGGGTTTTGGTCTGAGCGCGGCTGTGCACTCAGAGCAAACTTTAGATCAGCGGACTCTCAGATTAATTTTCCACAACGTCGCAAGTCGTCCCATCTGGCCGTGCCAATAATACTGTAGGGGTACTCGTGTGACTTTATTAATATTTTAATAATTACCTAGGGTGCCACCGGCTTTTGTTAAAAAGACGGAAAACTTACAAGAACAAATAAGTCACAATTTGTAGTGGGTTCTTGAACGAGTTGGATTGGCCATGGAAAATCAATCATCAGAGTCGCTAATACGTTGTACAACATTTATTTAGACACAGACAAGAACACAAAACATATAAGACATTCATATATATATATATATATATCTAAACAGGCACATCAACATCGCGAATTCTTCATATTTGGCTATAGCGCATGACAGGAAGTGACGATAGAGAGAAATAGGAAGGAAGAGAGAATCATAACAAAAAAGATGGCGGGTACGAACGGGTTGCTAACAGCTAATCTGTTATCAAAGTGAACAAATTAATAAAGAGGGGCAATTCTCGAACTAATTAGCTGCCGAATAATGGGGAAGTGTGGTCCGGACGTGGTCCGTGACGCACGGACCGGTCGGAACCGTCAACACTGGGAGACCACCAAATCTGATTCTCTGTCAGCCTTACCCTGGGCGAGTCTGGCGGCTTACTGTCGTCGGCGCATCGGTTTTGGCACGGTTCGCAGTGGTGTCCTCCGGGAAACCGTGTCTGGTCGATGGCTCTCTTTGAAGTCCCTGGAGTCAGGTCTCCGGACGTAGCGCGTGACTCGGCGGGTCGTACCGCTTTCTCCCGTCTGGCAGGCGAGTTGGTCCCGTGGCCTCTGACTTCGGTCGACAGGAACCGGCAGTTAAAAGTTCGATTTTGCACGTTAAAGTTGACGTGCGGCCCCAAAAGAAAAGACGGGCAACAAAAATCAAAGTTGTTACACTAATGCAAACTCTGGGGTTTCGGCAAAAGTTCTAGGCGGGCTTTCGGGTGTCAAACGTCGCGTTTGGACACTGCAGCCGCACGCAAAAGGGTTACAAAAGTTATCAACTTACAACTAACTTCGTTAGTTGACCATTCAGCGATTGCTCTATAAAAAGGTCAATGCTGCACGACTATAAAGCTTCTGTAAAAATGAGGGCTGGAAAAAGGGTGCCGAACAAAGTAACAACTTAAGAAAATTAAGATGGATTTCAGAGTCTTTATCGTACCACAAAGTTTCAAAGAAAATAAAAAAAAAGGAGGGAAAGTTTCAGAATTAAGAAGGGAAGAGACAAGAGTCAGAGAGAAAAGACAAAAGTGAAGAGTAAGAGAAAGAGCGAAGAGAGAGGACAAAGGGCCGATCCGGCTTTAATACTCCCCGATGAATATTCATGAGCGTTTATGCAAATAAATGGGGTAGGATCCATATTGTCCAATCAGAAGACAGGGAATTTTCCCGCTGGAATCCGGAGCATTGCATTCTGGGAGATGAAGTTTTCATCCCCTGTCTCCTCGGCATGCGTAGTCCAACAAAGTTTTAAACACATTTAAGCCGTTACTTAATTATCAGGTGATGAAAAAACATCACAAACACAAATATCACAGTTATGTCACACAGATAATAATAACTTTTTAACCTTTCATTTAACAAACTGTCCTGTGGAAGATCAGGTTATAAAATGACAGGAATTTGAAACAGAAAATCATTTCACTCCACTTCCCAGTCTCTCTTTTCAGGTGTTCTGTGAAATGTTATATGTCTTGAGTTATAACATTTTAAGGAAATCATGATAGTTTTGTTTGTCCTGTAAGAAATTGTTTATATAAACTTTTCATCGTCTGTTCAGAAGACGAGAGAGAGAGAGATTTCTGTCTGGTCCTCTTTCAAGGCTGTGCTTTCATTCCCTGTCATCTGTACGAAGTTATAGGCTTTTTGCTAACCTTCGGCTGAGCGTTGTCATGGCAACGGGTGGGGGTTTTATGGCTTCGGTGCTGGTTGGTACCAGGTTCAGATAACTGAGGCACATCTGCTGAGGGGTTTTCTCCAGGTTTGTGAGAAATTAGGTGAGAGTTCACAGCTGCAGGGCGGCTTTACTTTAATGAAATAAAAGGGTCCGAAGAGGGATCCTACACGTGTGTCAAAGTGTCACTTTATATTTGACCGTTTCATAGATGAAATTTTATCATTGCATATTAGACACACGGTGCTCTGTTACACAAAAGCAAATTCCCCTGTCCATTTGTGCTGAAATGTACGGTCTTTTTTTCTCTTTGCCATCTTCTTTGTCAAAGGGTTTGACCTGTATAAATGAGCTAGCTAACTTTCTGATTAAACAGCGGGAAGTTCTTCTTCACCTCACAATGACTCATGTAGGCTACCACATTTAATCCAATGACAATAGAGGTGTCAAACCCTCCCATATATGGAAGCACAGATGTGATAGGCTCCAGCAGCGCAACCCTGAACAGTTGCCATAAAAAATATTAAAGTGTGTAAAATGCACAATAATCTTTTGCGAAGATTATTTTTAACACTGATTTCTGTAATGTTTAACTTCAAAATCAGCGGAATTATTCATTACTTGTTAAGAAAGGTCAGCTAAGATTTTTCTGAGAGCCAGATGCTGTCATCAAAAGAGCCACATCTGGCTCGCGAGCCATAGCTTTCAGACCTTCAGTTTAATTAAATCAAAACTTCTACTGCAAACATAATGTAAAAAAAAAAGCACAGTATTGGAAAATAACTCTACCGTGTTGTTTAAGGGATTCATGAATGAAACTATCATTGGATCTCGATGTACTCTGATGCACAGTAATACCTCCGGGCCAAATCGGACAATTCCATTTGGAAAATGTTAATAGCTTCTATTTGTGTGCTATCGGCACACACTAACATCACACACATACAAACAAATGACTACAGGCATTGAAATAGAGCTGAGTGGGCCAGTCATCACTTTACTGACTTCAGTGCTGCAGAGTAAAACTGCTTTGGGTGACACAAAAACTTCTTATAACCCTGCGTATGTGGGTGTATACAGTTTGTGTTGGTGTGCCTTTTATGTTTGCCCCTTCAGGCTGCTTTCCTGTACGTTTGTTTGAAAGGTTGATGACTGGAGGGAATGCCTGTGGCAAAAGAGCTGTCAAAATTAAAGTTAATTTAGTGTTTGCTTTGACAATCTGTCTGACAGGCATATTTATCAGCTGGATCATTTATTCACCAGAGAAATACTGAAATACTAAAGCATCAACCTGAAATGCCTACAGCTTTTAAGCGCACACTGATAAGGTGACATATTATTATTGCTGAACATAAGTGGTAAATCTGAAATTGTGTAATGATGCAATCATAACTATTTTCGTTGAAAGAATAGCTTTATGCAGTTTGTGATGAAAAAAATTAAAGTTAGATACTGTTGTGGAGAGAAATAAAGCATCATGGGTGGTCTTTGCAGCTCAAAGGAAGAATTCTCAAGAGAATCCAAGAAATACAAACCTATTATGTCATTACGGTTTCATTTTATAGGGAAGTGTATTTGAAAGTTTATCTTAACTTCTTATCACGGAATATCAAGCCCAGGAGTGTAGTGACTGTGTGTGTGTGTGTGTGCGCACGTGTGTGTGTTTGTCAAAAATTGTCCTTTTTCCAAAATCCCCATCTCCTACTCTGTTCCATGCTTGGCATCAAGTGCTCTTCTCAATCTGCAAAAACACTGATAACCTCTTGGCGGATTTGCCAAAGGTTGTGACGTCTTTAATATACGCACAAGATGTCCTTTAGAGGATGCAATAATAGACCAGCTGCTGCAATTTTAGATGGCAGCATCATATGCAGCAAATCCGTTACTATTCATGAACAAGTGACAAGGTCCTCATAAGGTAGCTGGAGGAGAGGTGAGGGTTATCTGTGTGCAAGACTCAGATAGGTCCGATACCATGCTTTTCTCTAGCAGAAAGATAAATAAGAGAAAAAGTTAGAATGCTGAACCATGGTGGGTGCCAGCTCATCTATGCACCTGTCATGTTGGTGTAGAAACATTGGTTCTCTCAGTAGTATTGTGGAATCTGAGCACCGCATGTGGCCAGGAAGCCCTTCAGATGACATTGAATAGCAGCATACAGTGTCTTTCTTGCTGAATCCTTTCACAAATCCACATTGGTAGGGGTTAATGTTAGAAACTCAGCTGACTGGGATTTATGCATTATTTCCAAAGAAAGGCTTCTTTTACCAAATGAAAATAAAATTTAACATTTGTGTTTTTGTCCCCCAGATCTGCATTCATTCTCCTTTTCTTTCTGTTTAGTTGTGACATTCAAGTAGAACACAAATTGGCAGGACAAAAGGCTCAAAAGTCAGAAGTGCCCTATCACAAATACACGGAAACCATTTCTACTCCCAAAATATTATTCATAAAAGACAAATGCGTGGTTACCAGGATTCTTCAGATCATCTATATGCAAGCATTTTAACAGTCTAAGCCTAATATAGTGAAATGGAAAAAAGGACAATAAAATGGAATATATAATTACAGTAGAATGGTGTATATTCTTATTTAAATAGAGCATCAACTTCTATTAATTATTACTCACATGCATAAGTGCAAGGATGGCCACGCTGTTTGTGTGACAAGACCTTTCTCATTTTTAAGAGAACATATTGTTCTTATTTTCTGGTAATAATATTTGGTTCATATACCTATTTAAAAACATGCTATGCTATATTAGTATTTCTGTTTCTCTCCTACTAATCTCCATGAAAAACTCTATGACCTAATATACAAACTATGTGTTTACCCATTACAGCTAAAGCAGGGGTTGCTGGCCTTTTTTTTGTTTGTTTGTTTGTTTGCTTTTTACAGTATTAATGCTTTCTTCAATTGAGTTGATGCACTTTTTTGGCCTCTTGTTTGTAATACAGTCTCCAGAGGGTCCTTTACTCTGAAGATGATCACGCCATTTGTATATTCCTGCCACTGGAATTCTTCCAGAGCTGTTCTGTGGTATAAATAAAAAAATCTCCTGACAATGGATTTGGCTCGAATTTAACAAATGTTGTACTTTTATGTAAACATGAGGTAAATCATTTTCGGATTCGTCTTTATGTTCAGAGACTTCTCTCTTCACCAGCTGACACAGTTTATATACTGAGTCAGCACAGCTGTGACACTGAGTGATCATCTTGTCTTCCAAGCTGTCAAACAGACAGGCTACAAATCCATCACAGGTTTTGGGGCTTCATATCTCCAGAGCTTGAACTGGATGGTCTCTGCTCCTTGAGTTGAGTGTCTGTCTGTGTTTGTTCCAGACCAAGAATTGGAAACCAGAGTGAGGCATTTGTGCACCTGTATCCCCTTCACGGCTCATCTCATCTCTCCTCTCATGTTCGTTCCATCTCGTCACCCTGCAGGCACACTTGTTTGTTGTATCTGCATGCTTTGAATTAAAGCTTCCTAAGGGAAGATCTTATTTGAAAATGTAAGAAAAAAAAAACCAACTTATGTGTCAGAGCTTAAAGCTCTGAGAACATCATAGTCTGACAAAAATCCTTGTCAATATCAAGTTGACACTGATTCATACAAACAAGTAATGAGTGAAAAAAAAACTAATAAATTCAAACTGCCTTGTCCAGACTTTTTCTTTTTCCCTTTTAGGACATCATGTTGTCAGATTTTGATCGTAAACCAGCAAAGTGTGAATGCTGCATTTGGTACACTGAGACTAACACATGCAGGCAGCAAACCTTTGTCAACTGGTCTCTTTGCTACAAAATATATGCATTTTGCATTTTGCATGTATAATAAATCAGCATCGTAAGTAAAATAAGAATTTGAAATGAAACCAAATAATGTCTTGGACTGAATTTTCCAGAGGCAGAAGCCCCATCTTCATCTATATCTTTGGCCAAACATCCAATGAATATGTAACGGGTACCGCGGCACCGTTTTAACAGAAAAACATCCTGAAAAACAGAATAAATTTAAGGCAGAGCAACAGCGTGTTGATGCTTCTGAGTTCTCTGCAGTTATCTTTATTGAACATTTTCTTTTGAACAGGTATATTTTTCCCTTTCAGAACCATCTTTAAGTTCAACATATACTTTGTGTTCAATGTCTTTTGATGTTACATAAATTTTCACTTTTCATATCAAACCAAAACCCATACCAAAATAAACCTCATGTACTAAATGCAGGTCCAGATATTCGTCTGTAAACATACTTCAGTCTATTTGTTAATATGAATGCATAAATCATGGTATAATTACCCAGAATACTGATATGAATTTTTTCCTGAACCTTCAGTACCAGTGTGGGACATTTTCTGTTTCTATTCTATAAGTAAAACTTATCCACAGTAAATCTACTAAACATGGATTAACACTTGACTGCACAGAATGCTCAGAACTCATGTAACTCATTCACAAAACAAATCAAATGTGTTACAGTGTCTCATCCACTTCAATATTAACTCAAAATGTAACTCTTTTTCACAGTAATCAAACATGGAGGGACCAATGGTCAATTTAGCTAACCAGTAAACAAAAGCTTCACCAAATACATTCACATTTACAAAGGAGAGAAAACATGTGCGCCACAATGTCTAACTTGACTGGTGAACACATGCGTCACGTTTGCTAGCATAGCTCTCGAGACTCAGCTGTGTAGTATTGTTCATTAAAACTCATTGAGAAAGATATAACCACATCCTACATGACAAACTATTTGGCCAGAAATAGTTAGTTTAGATCTTTACATGGATTTGTCTTACTTTAGTGGTCAAAGCCAGACTGCTGTACTCTGAAGTCAGAAAAGCGCCGATCAAACTCAGTCTGTAACCGGCTCAGTTTGGTAGCCAACTGAGGCTGACATGCTCTGACAAACGGGAAAGTGGGCAAGATTGTCCTGATTCACTTGGCACATCCATAGGTCCAGTTTACGCTGGATATAGGATCGTGTCAGACATCTGCGTAATGACTTGTTTGCGTCCCTGCAGCTTCTGATCCAGCTAGACGAGATGCTCGGTTATGTCACACAACACAGGAAAGTCACACAGCCACTTTGGATCTGACAGTTCAGACGAGGGTTTTCCTTTACTCTAAAAAAAGCAAAGTCTTCCCTGAGCTCAAAAAATCGCTTTTGCTCCTACTCAGCCACCGCACTTCTGTATGGTACGGGACATCCCCGTGGTCCGAGCCCATCTCCTGCAGAAACAGCTGGAACTGACGGTGATTTCTTTAGCCACAATAAAGCTAGCTCTCATTGCCGCATTGCTTTTTGGCTGTGGATTTCGTGAACAGACTCTGTTGCAACCGCAGTTTGCCTTTTAATTCTTGGGAAATTTGTTGCTTTTCTTGAAGGCTAGCTTTGCCGTACTTAGCTCCGTGATTGGTATCAAAATGCCGACGCAGATTGTACTCCTTCACAACCGACACTGCCTCGTAACACAAAAGACGTACCGGTCTTTCTCCTTGAAGCAGAAACAAGTATTCGCCTTCCCATCTTTCTTAAAACAGTCTTCCCTCTGCATCAACTTTTCACTTCCTGCACATTTTGGGATCATTATTTATTTCTCAATGTCATTCGTTAGCATTGATGTGGAAACACTGCCGCGTAGTGGCGTTGAGGCGTCACTTTATGGGTATCATAGTTGACAGGCATTGTGGGAAATATAGTTTTTGGTCAAAGCACGCTTTTGACCTATTTATTTTTAGACACTCAGACCTTTTAAGCTCTCGCAGGCCACATAAAATGACTTGGCGGACTACATCCGGCCCGCGGGCCTTGAGAACATGAACTGTTCAACAAACAAACAAGTATTTGTGTCTTCTTTATTTGTGACTCAGTTTTACAACCATCAGTGTTGTTTGCTGCATGCGTTACTTGCATCAGGCTTAACAAAACCCATATTCACTGTCCTGTCCTCAATACGTCGCGGGTATCTATTGACAGGCAGTTAAACACTCCAAACACGACTCTGGGCTTTCCTTCTGCCAGATTTATTGTTTAGGCAAATTGTGAAACTAAAACAAAAGTAAACAAAGAGTACAATCACAACACGGCATTTCTGACAATACGTAAATCATGTAACTAGTTAAATAAACATTCAAAATAATATTTTGACCTAACATGTAACAATAAATTCACATAAAACATACCGACGATGCAACTTGAACCAGGTGTATGCCGAAGTGGCTGGAACATCACCGAGCTGGCTAAACATGCCGTTTTTGTCTCTGTTTTCTTGTACTTCCTGAATAAAGTTTTGCATTCAATTGAACAAAGCAGCAGCTGTTATACCACAACAGGCCAGTAGATGGCAGTAGCTGAGTTTTTAACATTCTCCTCTGAATAAAACACAATGAAATAATGATGAAATTACATACATGAAATCCTTTTCCTTAACATTTTTCTTTTTTGGTTGACTCTTATGCATCAATCTGTACACTCCCCGCCTGGCGTAATTGACGCCACTCTCTTATAACATACAAAACAATATTACCATCAATTTTCATGACTCTGGGGGAACAAGAACCACTATTTGTGAGATGGGTCTGGTAAAAAGCTTGGTTCCATGAGGCCCAGACACCTTTACCTCCACAGTGCGCACTTTACCATCAGTGCTGGGAAACATTTGGGTCACGAGTCCAAGCGGCCACTCGTTTCTTGGACACTGAATGTCTTTGAGAACAACAACAGTCCCAGGGTACACATTTGGCTGACTTGACTGTCATTTGCGCCGGGTTTGAAGTGTTGAGAGAAACTGACGTCTCCACTTGTCCCAGAAAACATTAGCAAGATGTTGGACTTGCCGCCACTGGTGCCTATAGAGATCAGAGACAACAAAGTCACCAGCAGGGGCTGAGAGAGTGTTGACTTTCTGTGTGAGAAGGACAGCAGGGGACAATATGAATGGGTCAGTAGGGTCCGTCGACACTGGAATGAGGGGGCGCGCATTTATGATAGCTGACACCTCGGCCATGAAGGTGACAAGAACGTCATGAGTGAGTTTTGTGGTTTTGAGCTCAAAGAACATGGTGTCGAGAATCCTCCTGGCCAGACCCACCATCCTCTCCCATGCACCACCAAAATGAGAGGCATGAGGGGGATTGAAAGTCCATGAACATCCCTGCCCTGACAGGTATGCTTTGACTGCTGTATGGTTTAGGTTTGAGGGTATCTGAAGGTCTTTGCAAGCACCAATAAAAATTAGTGCCACGGTCTGAGTGGATGCTTTTCACCGGACCCCTGATAGCCAGAAAACGTCTGAGTGAGTTTATGAAACTTGATGTGTCAAGAGATTCGACCACTTCAATATGAACTGCCCTCATGCTCAAACATGTGAAGATGACAGCCCATCTTTTGTTTTGGATAATGCCTCCTCTTGTGCGTTGTGCAAAAACACTCCAGGGGCCAAAAACGTCCAAGCCCACATTTGTGAATGGTGGCTCCGTTGAGAGACGCTGGGCTGGGAGACTTGCCATTTTCTGAACACTGAGGGGCGCTCTTAACCTCCTACACTTTACACAATGGTGGATGACACAGTTCACTTTCCTTTTGCCGCCCACAATCCACCAACCGGCTGTCCGAACAGCTCCCTCTGTGAATAGCCGACCTTGATGGCGTGTCTTTTCGTGGTGATGTTTCACAATGAGGCCTGCAATGTGATGTTGACCGGGAACAATAAGTGGGTTCTTTTCTGCTTGACTTATGTTTGCTTCGCTGATGCGTCCGCCCACTCTAAGCAGACCCTGGTTGTCTAAGAAGGGGTCCAGATTTTTGATTGAACTGCCTTTAGAAATTTCCTGTGTGTGTTGATGCACTTGATTTCTCCACTGTACACTTCTTCTTGTACTGATCTGATGACAATGTTTTTAGCTTGCTCAAGGTCTTCCACTGTGACTGCCATCACACAATAGTGCCAGCCCTTGCAAGAACTGTCTCTATTGGTAGTTTGCTTGAAGACATGAACAACGTGCAACAGACGAGCAATGGCACGGAGCAGGGAGCTCCAGTGGGAAAACTTACTGAATCTTTCAGAACCGAGCCGTTTCACACTTGCTGTGGTTTTCAGGGCAGAAACCTGAGGTCTGATATCACTGTCTGAACTGGGTTCAACAAGGTCAAAGTTTTCTTGGATGAGGCTTTGATTGTCTTTGAGCAGGAATTTGGGGCCAGTAAACCAGTTAGTGAGCGTGAGCTGATGTGCAGGGACAGACCGTGTGGCAAGATCTGCTGGGTTCTGGTTAGTAGGCACGTAATGCCACTGACTTGCTTGTGAAGACTTCCTAATCCGAGCAACCCGATTGCCAACATAAACATAAAAGCGTCTGGTCTCATTGTAAATATATCCCAAAACAACTTTACTGTCTGTGTAGAAATGGGTGCTGTCCAGCTCACCTGTGACCAAATCAGCAATCTCAACTGCTAGCACCGCAGCACACAGTTCTAGCCTGGGGATAGTTTGTTCAGGACGTGGTGTGAGTTTTGCTTTTCCCATGACAAAGCCAATTTCACAGTTTCCGTCTGCATCAGTTACCTTCACATAAGCCACCGCTGCAATGGCTTTGGTTGACGCATCACAGAAGATGCACAGTTCTTTGTGTGCAGCTTGTGAAGGCGAGATGTTAGTGTATGTTCTGGTGATCGAGAGGTTGGACAGCACACTCAGTGACTCTCTCCAAAGAACCCATGACTCCTCCATCTCTTGGGGCAGCGGAGCGTCCCAGTCACCATTATCTGCTGTGAGTTGTCTGAGGATGGATTTGCCGTGGATTGTGACGGGCGCTACAAAGCCTAGCGGGTCATAGAGACTGTTTATGATGGACAAAACACCACGTCGTGTGAAGGGCTTTGTTTCATCAGACACATTAAAGGTGAAACAGTCTCTGTTGAGGTCCCAAAGGAGGCCCAGGCTGCGTTGCACAGGCAGTGTGTCCGCTTCGAGATCTAAGTCTTTGAGGTCTTTTGCATGATCTTGGGAAGGAAAGGCGTCCAAGATCTCTTTTCTGTTAGCTGCAATCTTGTGCAACTTCAATTTTGACTTGGCCAGGGTATCTCGGGTCTTTTGTAGCAGAGTCACGGCCATTTCCACAGTGGGGAGGGATTTTAGCCCGTCATCCACATAAAAATCCCGTGTCACAAACTGTTTGACGTCGGCGTCGAAGTCCTCCTCACAGCACTGGACAGACTGATGTAGGCCAAATATTGCCACGGCAGGAGAGGGACTGTTCCCAAAAACATGTACTCTCATCCGATACTCTGTGATGTCGCTGGAGAGGTTGTTGTCACGAAACCACAGAAAACGTAAAAAGTTTCTGTCCTCTTCCCGCACGTAGAAACAGTAAAACATCTGCTCGATGTCCGCTGTGAAGGCTACTGCTTCTTTCCTGAAGCGCATGAGGACGCCGAGCAGTGAGTTGTTGAGATCTGGGCCTTTTAGTAAGACATCATTGAGTGACAGTCCATTGTATTGTGCACTGCTGTCAAACACAACCCTGATCTGTTTGGGCTTTTTGGGGTGATAAACCCCGAACAGGGGCAAATACCATCTCTCCTCGCTCTCCTTTAATGGAGGAGCTATCTCAGCATGACCGTTTTGGAAAATCTTTTCCATGAAGGCTAAGAAATGGTCTCTCATCTCTGGTTTTTTTGTCAAAATTGCGCATCAGGGACTTGAGCCGGCTCATGGCCTGCGGCCTGTTGTTAGGGAGCCTTTGACGTGGTGATTTGAATGGTAATGGAGCCGTCCAATGATTGTTTGCATCCTTTGTCATTCCTTCTTCCATTATTTTCATGAAGGCCTTGTCTTGGATGGAAGGTGAGATGTGATTGTCATTTTTGGTTTGTTCAAACACACAACATCCAAGGTGCTCTGCTTCACAACTAGATTGGTCACTTTGTTGTGGTGTGTTGTGGTGAGGGATTTGCATGCCACAGGATCTTTCTTTTATGTTGAAAAGATTAGGGCAGGGCTGAAAACAGTGTTGGCCGTCCTCTCTCTGTCGTGTTTGTGTAGAAGGCATTTACTGTGGTTGTTTTATGCACACCCCCTAGACACACATTTCCCACTATAACCCACCCCAAGTCTATTTTTTGTGCATAGGGTGCGTCCTTGGGGCCACTTATCTGTTTATGGACTTTGTGCACCCTGACGATGTCCCGTCCGAGAAGCATCAGTATGTGGGCGTTTGGGTCAAGTTCAGGGATGAGGTGTGAGACGTTCTTTAGATGGGGATGATGGAGTGCTGCACTGGGCGTTGGTATCTCCTCCCTGTTATTGGGGATATCATTACACTCAATCAGGCTGGGCAGAGGGATGTGAACTGCGCCATCTAGTGTCTCTACAACATAACCTGTGGCTCTCCTACCCATTGTCTCTTTAAGGCCTGCACACGTTCTCAGCGAGTAGGGAGAGCTGGGGCCATTGTCTCCAAACACTTCAAAAAACTCTGAACGGACAAGAGAACGGTTACTCTGTTCATCATGGATTGCATACAGTTTGATTGCCTTGTCTGGGTGGCTTGCTGGATATACTTTCACAAGGCAGATTTTCGAGCATGACCTGCCAACGAGGTTCTCACCACAAACTTGAGTGCATTTGGATGTGATTTCACTTGGCAGGGTGGCACCCTGCTCCCCGCCATGCTCTGCTTTCGGGGTCAGTTACTTTGCTCCAAGGAGCTGGGCCTGGGTGTAGAGCTGTGTTGTGATTCTCATTGCCGCACTCAAAACATTGCACTTTTGCCTTACAATGCTTAGCAAAATGTGTTGAAGAGGCACAACACTTAAAACAAATATTGTTCTCTTTCAGGAACGTTTTGCGTTCTTCGAGGGACTTCTCACGAAAAGCTCTGCATTTCAGGAGGGCATGGGGCTTTTTGTGCACTGGACACAGTTTGTTACAGTCACCTGCCTTCTTTGCATTCTCATGTGACTCATAGCTGGGGGTTGGAAACACCTCTGTTTTGTGTACTGACACTTCTCTCTGTCTGTTAAATCTCCAGGCAGGTTTCTCAGGTCTGGGGGCAGGGTCAAGGTGAGTGGCAAAGTTAAAGCTTGGGTCGTTTTTAATCGTGGCCTCTTGATCAACAAAGTCTACAAAAACATAAAATGGAGGAAAAGAGACCTGGTACAGACGTTTGTAATTTGCACCCACTGAAACCCACTTTTCTTGTAGATAGAAGGGGAGTTTTTGCACGATTGGGTTTAAGCCCCTTGCAGAGTCCAGGAATGAGAGGCCAGGGAGATCTCCCTCCTCCTTAGCACTCTGAAGCTCCATGAGAATATCACTGAATTTTCTCAGCTTCACATAATCTCTGTTTGTGATCTTTGGGAAATTGTCAATTCTTTTAAACAGAGCATCCTCAACTACTTCTGCTGAGCCATAACATTGGTCGAGTCTCTCCCAGATCATTCTTAACCCAGCATCTGGATAGTTAATGTGTATGGCCCTGATTTGATCAACGTGCTCAGCAGATTCTTTACCAAGCCACTTAAACAACAGGTCCATCTCCTCGCTTGCTGTCAGATCTAACCCCCTTACTGTGTTCTCAAAAGAGCGTTTCCATGCTCTGTAACTCTGTGGTTTATCATTGAACTGAAGGAGGCTGGATGCCACAATTTCCCGACGAGCAAAGTATCTGATAAATTCACTGATGTTTCCATCATTATGACTCGAGGGCCTGGATTTGTAGGTGGGATCACAATAGCTGTCTCTTGTTTTTTGTGGTGTCCCATTGCGATTTCTGTTATCGTTATCTGGAGGAGGATGGGAAGACAGGAGAGGTGGAGCTGGAAGGTGATGGCTATACACGGGCTGTTTAGAATTAGTTTTTATCTCTGGTGGTGGTCCACAGTCTACTGGGTTGGTGTGTGGGGGATGAGTGTCACGTGGGGGTTCAACTGTGTCAGCTGGAGGCTTATCAAGTGATGGAGGCTCTTGCATTTCAGCAGTTTCATTTTTTACTAACTTGGTTTGGGCCATAACATACTTTTCAGTCCGCTCTGAACTTTCAAAAGCAGGGAGATCATCTAAACGTCCAACGCTTTGCTTATCTATTTGTGATTGAGCAGCAGCTTCTAATACATCTGCCTCTGCTGCGGCCGAAGCTGCCTCTTTCTTTCTCACATTGCAGGAGTTCAATGGATGCGTCCAATTTAGCCTTTTCTAGCTTTAGACTTACTTCTTTCTGTTTGTAGGTCAGACGAGTCTTTGCTGCCTCAGCTCGTGCTCTTGCCTTGGCTGCTGCTGAACCAGTAGAAGAACTCGAGGCTTGAGATCTTGTTTGGTATGATTTAGTAGACATGATGGCGTTGATAGCTTCTGGTGAGACACTTCCGTGGTAGCCGTGCTTAGCTGAGGCGTAGTGGCGTCTTGGAAGCGTCTGTTGTCGGCCCGATCAGCGTTACCGAGTTCGCTGTGATGCCGTCGTTTCACTGTCCTGTCCTCAATACGTCGCGGGTATCTATTGACAGGCAGTTAAACACTCCAAACACGACTCTGGGCTTTCCTTCTGCCAGATTTATTGTTTAGGCAAATTGTGAAACTAAAACAAAAGTAAACAAAGAGTACAATCACAACACGGCATTTCTGACAATACGTAAATCATGTAACTAGTTAAATAAACATTCAAAATAATATTTTGACCTAACACGTAACAATAAATTCACATAAAACATACCGACGATGCAACTTGAACCAGGTGTATGCCGAAGTGGCTGGAACATCACCGAGCTGGCTAAACATGCCGTTTTTGTCTCTGTTTTCTTGTACTTCCTGAATAAAGTTTTGCATTCAATTGAACAAAGCAGCAGCTGTTATACCACAACAGGCCAGTAGATGGCAGTAGCTGAGTTTTTAACATTCTCCTCTGAATAAAACACAATGAAATAATGATGAAATTACATACATGAAATCCTTTTCCTTAACATTTTTCTTTTTTGGTTGACTCTTATGCATCAATCTGTACATTCACATTTTGATATGCAAGTGGAGACTTTTGCACCTACAACATGTATAATTATTAACTGAATCCAGCTGCGACTATCCGACTGTTCCCTCTAAATACTTATCCACATCTATGTTTTTCATACAGACTGTTTGGATTAGTTTTGGAAAATTATTCTCTGTGTGTGCATCAAGAGTCTTTGATCTCAAATGAATCCAATTAATGAGAAGCTACAAAGAATGATTTTTGGTCTGTTTGGTCTCTTAGGAAGCTTGTATCTATGCTATAAGGATTAAAATGGGTATGTAATTGGTCACTCATGGAACATATTAAAGTATATTTAGAAAAAAAAAAATCCCCTTCAGCCTATATGTGTACCTTTTTAATATATATACAGTGCCTTGCGAAGGGATTCAGCCCCCTTGAACTTTTCAACCTTTTGCCACATTTCAGGCTTTTTTGTCAAAAATCAACAACAAGTGGGACACAATTTAGGCTCGGGTTTTGGTCTCAGACAGCAGCTTTATTTTTTGAAAGGAAATCTGAGCACAACATTTTATTGAAACATAAATAGATTTGAACTATAAAAAAAAAACCTTGAGAAACCATGGAAGTTTAAAATAGAGTTCTCAAGGCGTGGCGCCCCTCATTTGTGCCTGAGCGCCCCCCCTCTCAGCCCTGATGTTTCCAGCGCCCCCCTAAAGGTTCAGAACGCCCCCTGGGGGGGCGGTACCGCCCCCGTGGAGAAACCCTAATTTAGAGCAGAAATTTAAAGGGTAGAGTAAATTATCCTTTCCAACATTTCCAAGGATAAATTATTAAAGTATGCAAGTATGCAAGAGTAGTTGTTTCCTTCTAACCTCCATCTGATACCACAACAAATAAATACATGAATACGCACTGCCAGCTGCTACCACTTGCTAATCTAGCCTTACTGCATTAGGATGCAACGTAGGCAGACAGGCTACGTTACAAGCCAGAAATGAACAAAGTTTTCATCCAATAAAAAATGCACCAAACCACCTGAACCACAGATAATATGATAGAAGGTTAAAGAGCAATTATCTGTAAAGCCGAAATACACCACATTGCTCTTCTATCCCCAGGGAACACACACTTTCTTTTTAGACCAGCACCAGTTTTTTTGGGCATTCTTGGCAAAAAAAAACTATAGCAAAGTTGCTTCCATTATCATTGATGAGTAATGACAGCTCCACCTGCCTGCCACCAACACCAGACAAGCATACTAAGCATGCACAGGAAGAGTCCACAAAACCTGCACCAGAAAGCCTCGTTGACTGGCAGAAAAAGCAACATGGATCATTCTGAGTAGAATAATTGAATGTGTTTTTTTTACAGTGCCCCAGCCTCCACAGATGACAGATTTTTGTCATAGTCACCTTAGAATACTCATTTAAATATTGAGATGAAAACTGATTCTTGAAATAATATACTCTGTCTTTAATGTTATTTGCTGCATAGGGCCATGCAGCCTTTTGCTTTTCATTTAGTTTTGTCAGGCATTTTTTTTTTTTTTTTAAATAAACCGGCACCATGCAGCTACAAGTAGGAGGTACGCATCAGGAAAGCTCTGTTCAGCACCGTAGCAGTGCCATCACGACAAAGGAATAAAGAGATTTGACATTCTGCATACAGACACTTCTCAGCAAACGACTGAAAATGATTTTTGTAGTCACAATGATATCGTAGACTGCATCATTACATTGATGGGCAAATTTAAAAAAAAAGAAAAAAAAAAGGTACATGAAACATTGCTTTATTTTTATGCAAAGTAAAAATGAAAACTTTATAGTCTTTATTAGACTCCACCGTAGTAAAGTAGCCGTTCGTGTTCATGAGAAGAACTTAACAGATGGATCATGATATGGACCCTGTGTTTATGTCAAAAGTCTTCGACAGTGCACAAAGGTTCTTACAAACTACAGTTACAAACCTCTATTTACGAAATTAATTGGTTCTGGAAGTAGTTTCATAACCTGAAAATTCCGTAAAGTACAGATTTCCATATAAATGCCCTAATCCCTTCCAAGCCCCCAAAAATTCTGACATACATTTACAAATCATAAAAATGCATCAAAACATGTAACAAATACATGTTACCATTAGATTACTGCACAATAAACATAAAATGTGAGTTGTACATAATAAAAAACAAAAAAAAATAAAGTGAAGAATAAGAATTATGTTCATTTACCATTTAACTGCTATCGTTGTCACCTTTTCTCTCTCTGCAGTGACATTTTCTAAAGAACCGATCCAAGGATGTTTGCTTGTGTCGGCTTTTAACAATCCTTCGAAAATGTGCGAGGCAAACAACAACATAATGAGCGATAGCCTGACTAGTGAGCACTTTTTCTGGGTGATTCTTTTCAATGAATTCCGAAACTTCATGGACTTTTCCTAAAATGTCAAAAGGATGCGAGGACGATGCTAGGCGATAGCCAATGGCAGAGCAGCCACAAGTATGTTTACGTTCGGTAAACTCTGGAGTTGCGAGTAGCAGCGCGTACTGTATTTTTGCCTTTCGTATCCTGAAATTTCTTTCGTAACAAGACGCAATATTTTCCCATTGAGACGTGTCGTAACCTGAAAATTCTGTATGTAGAGACGTTCGTAGGCAGAGGTACCGCTGTATTTAATTATGTTTCCATAAAGTGTCGGAAGAAATGTGTTTTTGGCTGTGAGGGTGCAGCAAGTTTCCAGTTCCCCAAAGACCAAGAAACCGAGGATAAATGGATGGATGCAGTTTTTTTTTTTTTTTTTCAGGACCAGGAACAAAGTTGCACAAACGTATTTAAGGCTGAAAGCAAAAGATGTTCTGAAATTGGAAGGTCATAACTCATGAGCCTGAACTGAGAGTGGTAGGTATTGATGTTCCATATGTCTGTATCGTTTTAGTTGTTAGCGAGTGCACGTGCTTTCATGCAAACATTCAAAACATTGAGGGTAAATAAAGACCAAAGCTAGCAAGGGGGCTAACAGTAAGTTGTGTTACTAATGATTAATGGACCACCAAAACTGTCTGCTCGTTTGATCTAAAATAGCATGAAAACCTGTACATTTTAGTTAAGCATACAAGCAACCTGGTTTAGTGATGAATACTAAACTGAAAATCATCTGGGCCTTTGCTATGCCTTCGTTTAGCAGTTTGGGTTGTGTACTTTCATTTTTCTTTTCCTTTCCATTTATCGCCTGGCTGCTTCCTCAGCAGCTCCCCCTCAATCATCGGCTCATAATAGCACATTCATTTTAGCTCCAGCAAACCACTTCTACTGAGAGCTTTTGATCACTGTTTTTTATTACCTCTGGGACAAAAGCAAAGGCTTAAGCCAAGATTAAAACCACTGCCGATCTGGGTGAAAGGAGCATCTCGATTTAATCTATGTGCCATGACTCTAACTAAAAGCTGAGCAGGACAGCTGACCTTCATCTGCCACTCTGCATCAACTCTGTGCTGCAGACTCCTTTTACCTCAACAGCTGTCAGATATGAGTGAGCACAGCGGTGAGACTGTGAGCCAGGATGCCAGTGAAACACAGCACGGTCACTCATCTGAACTTCACTGAAAGAGAAAAGTAGAGATAAGAATATAAGTAAAATGTGAAAAAAAATGATTAACTAGAATTTATCATCCACCAAGGCCTGAATGTTGAGATTAGACAAACTACTCACTCCTCATAATAAGCAAGGTGTAGCTTAACTACACTGGGGGTACCCTACTCTAGGTACTCCCTAGTAATGAAGTGCCACCACACCCCCAAGAATATCACCCAGATCTGAGAAGTGACTGCTGGGAGTCTCTCTGGTGATATACATCTCAACTATCATTTCTCTCCATGGAACATAATATTGCTTGTTGTCAGTATTAATACCCAAGTGGGAAAAACATAATTTCTCTTTCTTTTTTACTCCATAGCCTGTATCAACAGCGCAAGACCAATAAAGCAATTTCCCATCTGTCAAAAGACTGCTCGAAGGCACTTGTATTAATAGCTGGCCAAAACTAGTGCTAATGTTAAATTAAATAGTTTAAAAAAAATGTTAGTGTATAACAATTACTTACTGTTATCAACAGTAATTACACCTGCCCCTCAGCATTAACTGTAAACTCCAACCAAGTTTGACTAATAATATTGAATTTTTTTCATACTGTCTACTTTGAAAGCTTTACCTAAACAAGACAAAATTCAAAGCAGCACAAAAGAACTTTAAATTTTAGCTCCCTAAAGAGTGGAGGTTAGATTGCATTTAAGATGCTGTCATTTTCTTGATTTCTCTTCCGTCATTACTTTCTCGAGTCTCTTTGCCACATATGTCATGATGTCTACCACTGCCCTCTGAGCTAATTCTATTGTTGTTGATAAGTGACATAATGCCCTGAATTGATACCCAGTCATTGCAAGAGACAACCAGGACGGGTCTCCAAACTTGTGTGACTGATTTTTGCCGATAGTAAAGATGGGAGACCATGGAAGCTAGATGACGCTTCCTAAAAGGAAGCAAATGCTCCTTCAAATGAAATTCAAACTGATATTTTCATATGAAATTGAGTCCGGGTAAAGCTGGCCCAACAATTTTATAGCATAGTATCAAAAAACCTTGTGGCAGTTACCATCTCGTGTTAGCATTACTAAACACCAGATATGCTGATGCACTAGCCAGTATCACCCCAGAACATGAAATAACTGTAACAGATGTAGAAAAGGTATATTTAACAGATATCCAGTCTACTTCTTTCTTTAGCCTTTCCTGAACTTTTAATGAATTCCCATTTCAGAGTAATTTTCCAACAAAATTCATAAGTTCCATTTCTCTTGAAGAGTCTTACATTGAAATGATGGAGCATTTGTTATTAGTATTTATGTTGGATCGAGCCCCCTTGCTGTACCTGTGTCTAGTGGGGTGGGTACAATGAGTTATTATATAACTGTTTCAAACTGTTACATTTAGGAGTAGAGTGAGATCTTACTCTACAAAGACTTTTGGTGAATAGATAAAAAATATTACAAAAGTATTCCACCCCTTTGGGATTCAGGTAACCCTTTATCCATCCATCCATCCATTCATCCATTATCTATGCCGGCATAATCCTATGCAGGGTCATAGGGATCTGGTGGAGTCCATCCCAGCTCTTTTTGGGCCAAAGGCAGGGGTCCACTCTGGACAGGTCACCAGTCCATCACAGGGCCACATGTAGAAGAACAACCACACACACTCACAATCACTCCTACAAGCAATCTAGTTACCTGAACCGGATTCAGGTAACGCTTTAAATACATCAAAATTTACTTTACACTAATAACCACACAAAACCTCTCTGATAATTAACTTCTTATAATATTTATAACTTAAAATTATTTGGCAATGTACAAGACTGTTGTTTAAACTCAAATGAGTTTAAAAGTTCCCATCAAATATCAAAAATAAAATGAACAAATATTTCAATTTTGAGCCCCAAATAAATTTAAGCCCTGAATGTTTATTTTTTTAATCATTTTATACTATTTAATCTAAGAACTTATAAGTAGGGATGTCCGATAATATCGGCCCACCGATATTATCGGCCCGATATTGGCATAAAAATGTAATATTGGTAAATATCGGTATCGGGGTTTTTTTTTTTTTTTTTTTTTTTTTTGCACAGACAATGTGTTAATTCCACGACAGGAGATATGTGATGTTACCTAAAATTAGTTTTGAGGAAAAATAGCCCGCATATATCGGTATCGGTAGATATCGGTATCGGAAATTGAGAGTTGGACAATATCGGCATATCGGATATCGGCAAAAAAGCCAATATTGGACATCCCTACTTATAAGCTTTTTATGTGCTTGAGTTTTAATTCATTTTAGTCACACAAACACTTATTGAACAGTGAGCATTACACAGGGCTTTGGCCTGAAGGGGGGGCCGAGTGACTGAGGGTCCCAACTATCCCAGAATAGCAAGCCGGATGTAGCCCCTTAGTCAGAGTTTACAGGTGGGTGCTGGGGTGGTGGTGGGATTCTCAGTGCAGCGGCAAACATACTAATTGTGAATTGGTTTACATCACAGAGATGGACAATAGTTATTCCATTAAATAAGCAAACAAAATAATGTTTGTAACTGGACTGAACCATGTAGAGGGGTGTATGTTAACGACAGATACTGCTGTTGTTACAAAACATAGCTTCAGTGCAGTTTTTATATTAGGGCTGGACAACATTTAAAATTTTTAATCGCGATTAATTGCATGATTTCCCTGATTAATCACGATTAGTGACATTGTATAAGCAAAGTCAAATAATGAATTCAAAACTAGTGTAAAGGTCACTTTTATTTAAATGTTCTGCTGCCATATGAATGAAAGTGCCATAACATTTGTTTTGCAAACCAACAGAACCAACAAAATTCTGAATCACAATCAGAATATTAAAACAGATAATTTCTGAGGTAACAGCAGAAACTTTTAACGGGGAGATCAGCTTGGCAGTGGTTACGAATGACCTTGTTTCTGTCGAATCCATCATCTGGGAGAACTTTAAAATGAAAATGACCATGTTAAAGTTCTGTAACTTTACCATCTCCATGTCTGTTTTAGCTTTTCCACATGTTTTTTCCAGCAATTTTCTTCCGGTTCCGCAGCAGCCAGTAACAGACTTTTCAAAAAAAAACTGCTCCATGTGTTCACTGTCATGCTGTTCTCTTACTGGTTTCTTCAGTGCGGCTCCATCTAGTGGCACAGATGTGTAATGACAACAGAATGTCCAGTCCTAAATTATAAAAAGAAAATTCAGTCCCGTGGCCCATTTTTTTAATTTCGTATTTTTGATCCAAGTCTAAAATTGAAATATATATTAATAAACAGGCATTTTTTTTCTCTCTTTTTTTTTTGTAAGATCTAAAAATGAAAAATGTAATAAAATGTCACTTTTTAATTTTATTTTTTTTTTGATTGACAATTTTGTTTGTAGACAGGATTACTTTAATGCCCTGCCGGTGGCCATAAGCTTTATTTTATTTAACATTTTTTAAGATGAGATTTACACTAAATATGTGTTACTGACAAGTGCTGATGTTAAAAGTGTTTGAAGAACAAATGTTATGGCACTTTAGTTCATATGGCAGCAGAACATTTAAATAAAAGTGAACTTTACACTACTTTTGAATTCATTATTTGATTTTTCGTATACAATGCAATTTATCGTGATTAATCAGGGAAATAAAGAGATGAATCGCGATTAAAAATGTTAATTTTTGTCCAGCCCTAATATATATATATATATATATATATATATATATATATATATATATACACACACAATTTGTAAGTGCACCTAAGTAGATAGGATCAAAGTAGATAGATCCCTATGCAAATTTATAACAAAATGAGCATTTTCATGCTGCAGTCATCCAAAATCACATTTTGGATCACACAGCTGCACGGCCAGTGGATAAGAAGCTTACATTTTGAACACATACAAAAGATTCCACACACAAATTGGATTAATTTCATTTTAGTTCTCAGAAGTATTTTAGCTATAAAAAAAAAAAGAAAAGAAAAAGAAGAAGTTCTTTGGAAAAAAGACTGAAGAGCCCTTCCATACATTGAGAACTGGACTATATTGCTTAAGCTCATTAATGGCCAGCAGGTCAGCACAAACTGTTTTTCAGTTCAATACTTTAGCTTAATATAAATTATATTCTTTAAATGTGAATAATGAATTGATAACATTAAGCAGAACAAATCAATTAAAAGAACAACCAGGTAATTATCAGGAGTGACTGTGTCAGGCTTTCATTGTAGCCAGGAGTGACCTCATGAAATATCTGTATTGCAGCAAACCTGAAGAAGTCTCCCGCTGAAGACACCCTTTTTTAATCATTGTGCTGTGTAGACAATGTGCAGTGTTTTCCATTATGTTACACAATTTTCTTCTTTGTACAATCAGTTCCAAGGGCTCCAGAACAGTCCTTTCACAGAGTAACCTTTCTTTATCAGTTCCTTCTTCTTCTTTGTCAAGGACATAAGCTTTCTCAGAGGTAAAGTATGCTTAGTCCTTTCTCGTTCTACTTATTCTCTACTTTGTGCTTATTATTTGTTAACCTGTATGTTTAGATCTGTGTGTTTTTTAACTCATAATATTCCTGTTCTTTTCTCACAAAAAAAAGGGCAAAATGCTTTGCTGTTTTCTTGTCCCTGGTTAACATCATTCATGAGGACTTTACAACTGGTCCTGTTCATCTTGTGACGAGTCCCGTGTATTTAGTTTTTGTATGTTTTCAGTATCACAGCTGCATGAAGGCCTTAAAAAAGTCTTAAAAATGTGAAACAGAAAGCTTCATGCAGTTCTTGTTAAAGATATTAGCTGTGGGTTTGCATGTCACCACTGGCTCAGAATAAACTGATTGCTCTTCCACTTCAAAAAGAGTCAAAAGAGATGGTTGGAGCCTAAGCTTTTGCCACCAGTGACCCCTCTCAGATGAGGTGCTTTGGAAATGACTGACTCCAAGAAAGAGAAAAACCCAGGACACATCAAAATGATTATAGCTCATTTGCTGGTTTGAGATTAAACAATCCAATTATAAATTTCTCTAAAAGTATATGTTCTCTGCATGATAGTTAATGGGCTCTGCAGCTTCGAAACAGTTTTGTGGACTCTGCAAACATTTAAATCATTCTTTAGACTCTTGAGAATGAGTAATTTAGTTTTAAGTGACAAGAACATTAAAAAAACAACAGCCATAAAGGACAAGACAGCTTGTCAAAATGGTAAAAACTAGAGGCAGAGAAAGCTGTCAAGACCCAGCGGATGTTCATGTGCACTACTGTACATGCTTCAGCAGACAAAGGACTAAACAATGTAGATACTATATCTTTTTTGGTTGTTCAAGCCTATATTTCTGCACCTTTCTACACTGATTATTTTAATACCAGAGCTCTACTGGGCACCCTGCTGTTTCACTTCAGTTTTGTGACACAAAGTTGTAATTTTCATGTCAACATGCCAGCTCCAAAGATAACTTTCATTAAAGACCAAAGGTTTTCTCTAAACAGGGTGCCTTTCCTCTACATTCCTGACTTTCATAACACATTACAGAAAGCAGTGCATTTGGAATAGAAGATAGTTTAAATGCTTGATCTTAAAAACATTTAGCTGAAAATGTATTACACTGCGACTTCAATTGTTTTATCACCTGTCCAGGATATTCAAGTTTCAGTTTTCACTGACCAAGGCTGATGATATCTTTCTTAACTTCCATAAATACTGTCAGTTTGAGCCAGCTGCTGGTGTAGATTCTCGGACATTTAGGTCATTTTAATCAGAAAAGCTTTAGTAAAGGACAACTGGCAGTTCATGTCTCATTCAATGGCACCTTGATTCATGTGACCAAAGCATCTTACATGCTGACCAGGTAAGCAATGCATGGTGGGAAAAAAAACAAAAAAACAAAACTGGTTTACATGTAACTTAGATGGCCTAGCATGATGGCCCAGCAGTGAGAAAATAATTCCAGTTGATTCCTACTAAAGCATTTTAGGATTTAAGCCAATTGTGAATGAGAAAACAGTGGTAATAAATAACCCTGTGGTGATTTCATTCATGGCAAAGACTGAGTTGGTAATTTCTACTGTCCAAAGTATTTGTTTTGTATTCAAACCAAGAGTAATAGGAGGATGAAAAAAAGACAGTCCACACACATGTTTAGCAAGTTCTAGTTAATCATAGTAATAGTAGGACCAAATACTTTAAATAAATAAATACCCATCTGCCCTTTTTGGAGAAAGATCAGAAGCAAAGTTGGTATGGTACATATGCATTTACCATTAACTTTATGTGACTCAAAATTGCCGTAATAACACAGTTTTAAATATTTCCTTCCCTTGGGACAGGATTTACAAAGGCTACGGTAAATACTGCCTCAGGTAACATGGCTATTACTGATTTAGCAGTTGGTAAAAACTCACCTTCTGACGCAGCCAGGTGTGCAACATCCTGTGTTTACCACTAAAAATGTATTTGGTTTATGTGTGGTTGCTTTTGTGTAGACAGACAGAAAGACAGACAGACAATTTCCAGGACATCATGCAATACTACTAGGATATACTAGATTTATCAGAATGTAGGACGCAGTAGGGGAACAACTGCACAATTTGGAAAATGTTAAAAACATTCAGATGGTGTCCTGCTTTGGGAAACTATTCGAGTTCACAAATCACTTGTCATCTTGTGTACTGTATCCCATAATGCATTGTACAACCAATGTGTACCTGAAAGCTATCAAAGGAGTCAGTTTGTGGCTTGGCCCCATTACAAAATTAGGTAAGAGAACTATTTAAATGGATCTCAAAAACTGATTTACCAACCTCTGAACTTTGCAGTTGCTTGCCTGAGGTTTCATCACTTATGCATGGTAATGGACTGTGACTTTAACACAACACGCTCTTCTGGCTTGTATTTCGCAACAATTATGATTCTTCTTTACCGAAACAATTTCTATTTATGAGATTTTAAAAAAAAAAAACAATTATCTGCATATATATTAAATGTTAGTACCTATAATCTGCAAAAACATGTTTTTTTTAGTCGTATATATACGCAATTCAATCTTGCAACAGATGTTATTTTTCTTGCGTGTATGTGTGAGTGGCAGTGTGTGTGTGTCCTTCATCCTTCATTTCCCTCCAGTTCCACAATTTGCCTCGAGACCCCAACCTATATTGTGTTAGTAAAACTGATGTTTTAGGCCGTTTTCAAACTCCCCGACTAAAAAACAGTGAGTGCTACCAGAAACCCAACAAAACCAATTAGAGATAGGTGATTGCTTTAAACGTGTGTGAATTTATAAAGTAAATGTTATGAAACATGTCGATTATTGAGTCACACACAGGAGAAACTCCAATGTGTGACGACCTGACACCTATTTTCCTACTTTCATTTGACCTCTCAAATAAAAGCAGCCAGAAAGCTTCAGAAATAGAAAAATATATACCTCTTGAGCACATTTGCAGGTACATTATACATTCTGGGACTCTGTTTCCATTTTAGCTCCTCCATGGAGGGAAACATTTTTCATGAAAATATGTCTCACAGCATCTGGAAGCCCGCTGGTGGAGTTCCAGACATGACTGTCATAACAGAATGTTGGGGGAAAAAAATGTATTCAATTAACATTTAGGTTCCTTGTCACACTTGAGAGGTGATCCTTCCATAATTTAATCAATTTTTTTCTGTTGCATCATTATTTAGCCTGACATAATAGTTTCAGTGATGCTTGAGCTTTTAATCATTTGTTTGCCATTTTTAAATGAGATCACAGTGCCAAATCTTATTTTTCAGTATTAGACACTCCACAGCAGCCTTACATTTTTATCAATGACATCATGAACACACATTTCTGCTCTCATTGTGCTATAATGTAGCAGGGAATGTGTTACCTGAAATAGCACAAGCACAAAGTGGCTCGAGTATCGACAAGGGATTATTTTTATAGTAGCACTAAGATTGCACTATGCTATCAACAGGAGCAGGGCAAAGTTAAATACAAGGGTGCAGACTTATTGAGGGATGCTGTTCATGCTGTGATAACATTGTTGGTCAAGTGGCTGGGAGCATAATTAGCTTCCACAAGCATCGCTACGTGGAGTAAGCACTGCCAATAAACTGATAAACCAATCAGATTATTTTTGAGCTTGTAAGTATGAGTGTGATTAACCAGCACAGAATTAAAAAGGAAATACATAGTTTGATCATCTTAACTATTCTAACAACTTAGATTAGCTCTGAATTATTTACAGTATTATCCATTTGTCTGTCTGCCCAGCCATTCATCCATCCATCCATCCTTGTTTTCCATCTCTATCTTGTTCAGAGATGCTTGCACAGTTGTCACAGCTGTAGATAAACTGCCATACTTGCCAATGATGGAGATGTACTTGCTTGGGGACCATGAATTTGTGAAATCTGTGGTTATTGGGAGGTCATTACTTTATTCTCAAATTTGTATAAATTTCAGAAAAGTTTGAACAGAGAAGGATGCATGGTTGTAAATAAATTACAATTGTGCTAAGAATAACAAATGGGATGTTAATGATTAAGCACACACACACACACAGACTTCACACACAAGCATACGTGATCTTCAATGAAAATTAGACATTTGTTTTCCGTGCATTAGCTAATAACATTAGAACAGGAGACCATGCGGGTGGATAAGTGACTGTTCGTAAGTTATAAGTATGAAACAAATCAGAAGATGTATATTTGGCTGAAGGACAAGTAAATAATGCCATAAATGATTGCAAGGTACTGTTGCTATTTACCAATCTGCAACAAACTGCAAACCATTAATCTGTACCATTATAATACCAGAAGAAAAGGAAGGAAATGATCCATAACATTACCTACAAATTGTACAGAGGTACTGTGAAGATATGGGCTTCTAATGCCAAGGGAACATTATTGTTTGCAATTTAACAGCAAGCATTCATTTTCTATGGTGTATGACGATATATTGCATGTTGTGATCTGGTTGGATGATGATTAGAATGGACAATGATCCGAAACATTGTGGGAAAACAGAACAGGAGCTTTTGAATGACATGAAGTGGACCAATTCCACACAGCTTGAGTCATGCACTTGGTCTCAAATCAACTCAGCAACAGTTTATTTCTTAACGATAAAACTAAAGGCTGAATGATCATCAAATAGCCAACAAGTGAATACAGCTGCAGTAAAATCCAGGTATCACAACCAAAGGAAGAAACACATTTTGTAGTGATGTCCATAAGCTTCAGCCTTCAGATTGTTATTTGAGAAGTCATTCCTAAATTATACTTCTAATATAGATGCCAACAAGTAAATGTTGATCAATAGCTTTAAGGTTTTGGATAATTACTGTGGTTATAATAATAATAATACTAAAAGCAGTCACTGATACAGTTAAGGGAAAGGTAAGGGCAATCTTGTGCTTGTGGAACTGATTAACAAAATTAATATTCAGAATAAATGTCTGAATGGAGAAGGCTTTTCTTTCACGACTTGAATCAGTTGGACTCATTTGATCAAGCATCTTTATATGATACCGAGACAAAATAGATAAATAATATGAAAGGATACAGGGGCCCTGTAGTGAAGAAAACGAGAGCACCAATCGAGCTGCTGTGAGACCGCAACTCATGATTCAATTTGTCTCTGATTAAATCCTAAATCAGATAGAGATTTGATTTAGAAACATTTTGTAAGTTTTCGGAACCATCAAGTAGAGAATACAAGCTAACAAGGGACTGGTGTGTTAATGTCAACAAGGTCTGAAAAAGAGCGGTTTGCTTCCACAAAAAACATTTGAAGTAAAGAAAGAAACAGGTTTTTACCCAGATTAATAATTTTTTAAATTCAAACAATACATTGGAAGGGTATCAGTCTGGTTTTAGGACAAAGAACAGTACAGAGAGAGCTCTTCTAAAGATTTTAAATGACATCAGGTTCAGTTATGATAATCATAACCTCACAGTCTTGGTTCTGCTGGACCTAACCGCCGCTTTTGATACAGTAGAGTATCATATTTTAATAAAAAGACTGAGGAACCTGAT
Organism: Hirundichthys speculiger; assembly: GCA_018398805.1. Taxonomy (NCBI): domain Eukaryota; kingdom Metazoa; phylum Chordata; class Actinopteri; order Beloniformes; family Exocoetidae; genus Hirundichthys; species Hirundichthys speculiger. The sequence goes on along the minus strand of JAGFBZ010000292.1, from coordinate 1,212,375 downwards.
TGGACTCTCTGGTGCTGTTTTAAATTGGTTCTCCTCCTACCTTACAGACCGAAGCTTCTTTGAAAGTCTTGGATACCTGTTCATTAAAAAAACACACAAGATTAAGTGTGGGGTTCCCCAGGGGTCGATTTTAGGCCCAACCCTTTTTAATCTCTATGTGCTTCCCCTGGGTGATGTCATCAGGAGGCACGGCATCAGCTTCCATACTTACGTTGATGATACACAACTGCACATCGCCGTGTCTCCTGATGACACGGGGCAAGTTGATGCCCTTTTAAACTGTATTTTAGATATTAAGTCATGGACGGCAGCAAACTTCCTTAAGCTCAGTCAGGACAAAATAGAGGTTTTAGTCATCGGTCCTGAACGGCAAGAGAGAGAAACTTTTACCCAAACTACGGAATTTTAGACCTTCACAATCTGTGAGAAACCAGGGTGTGATTTTTGACTCTGAGCTCAGTTTTATTCCACACATTAAAAACGTAACAAGGTAGGTTTCTACCTCCTGGAGAACAGAGCCAGAGTCCACCCGTTTCTGTCTCAGGCCAGTACGGAGGTGCTGATGCATGCTTTTATTTCCAGTCGCCTGGACTACTGTAATGCCCTGCTCTCTGGTCTTCGAAAAAGGGCATCTGTTCTCTGCAATAGTTACAGAACTCAGCCGCTGGCGTGCTGACGAGGACCAGAGGGCCGTGAACTCATTACGCCAGTTTTAAAGTCGCTGCATTGGCTCCTCATCCGTTTCAGGATAGATTTCGAGATACACCTATTTGTTTTTAAATGTCTTAACGGTCTTGGGCCCTCTGATCTTTCTGACATACTTTTACAATATCAACCCTCACGGACCCTGAGGTCCTCCGGTACTGGCCTTTTAACCATTCACAGATTAAAAATACACTGGGAAGCGGCTTTTAGTTACTATGGCCCCCGACTGTGGAGCAGCCTGGCGCAGAGCCTCAGGGCTGCAGAGACTGTTGATGCTTTTAAAAACCGGCTCAAGACCCACCTACTTCTGGCTTTTAATTGATTAATCTCCTGCTATTTTAGCTTCTTCTACTTTATTCTATTTTTAATCTATTTACTGATTCACTTTTTTAATTTACCTTTGTCCTGATTTCTTTTATTTTTTTTATTTCTTTTACTGTTCTTAATCTGTAATGATTTTAATGATTTAATTCATTTTTGAATCTTTGTGCATTTTATTACCATTAAATCTTTCAATTCTATTTTTTAAAACCCATAGCTTTTACAGCTCCAATTTTTCACATTTTTTATACATTTTATCATTACTGTATCTATTGTCTGTCTTTATCCTTTTTTACTGTCTTTAAATCTTTTAGTTTTTAGCTCCAGTGTTTCGTCATGGGGGCCCTCTACACTGGGAGTTGTGTCTGGTCTGCCAGTGGGGGCGTGGTCTTGGAGAGCCCTCGAGCCTGGAGGACTGGGGGGTCCCACCCTGGTCTATCAGGGTTGAGGTGGTCTCTGGGACGGCGCCCCCTGTGGTCCCAGGCTGTGGCACCTCTTGGTGTGGACGGCCTCCCACAGGTGGTTTGTCCTCACCTGGATCACCTGGAGTGCCCTGCCATCTTACTAAACTGTTTACTGAGGGTGCGTGTGTGTGCTTTGTGTGTGGGCGTGAGAGGATGGGTTTTTATTATTTGTTGTGTTCCTGTTTTATGTTTTGTTTTATTTTGTGAAGCACTTTGTGTTGCACTTTTATGTATAAAAAAGTGTGATATAAATAAAGTTTTGATTGATTGATTGATTGATATATATGCAGACAGTTGCTTAAAAAAACACTGAGAATTCTCTGTCATTGATGGATTTTTTTTTAGATCTGACAGACAAATCTGAAAGCCATTTGTCATTTTGAGGGGTTGTAGAGAGCATGGAGCTGGATTTCCTTCCATTGAAAGGAGCGCTTGCAGGATCAGGAAGAGTCCTGACAACTTCTGATCACTTCCCTGGGAAGAATGTTTTCTGACTTCCAAACTTTGGCTGAGCTGGCGCCTGTTATTCCAGTCTCCAGTGTGGCAGCAGAGTGCGGATTCAGCCTTCAGATCAATATTAAAACAGCCACGAGAAACCATCTGTCTAAGGCAAAGTTACCAAATTTAATGACAAACCTCACTTGACACATTTGAATATGCACAAGTGGGCACGTTGTTTCACTCCATGAACAACAGGAGGAAGGTGTGAATGACACTGAGCTCAGGCTGCAGCAGGTGAACTTAAGATTGTTCATACTTTTATTGAGAGTATTTTCATTTTGTAAAACTGCGCTTGTTCATTTATGCATATGGCCACTATTGGTGTTTTTAGTGGCCACTGATGTAACGGCGGGGAAATGTGGTGTTGATATTGCAGTGATCTGGCTGGTCCTTCTGGGTTGTTTCCCAGCATCCTTTGCAGCACTGGCTATTGAGATGTTTATCGATGTTTATCTGTTAGGAATTTGATTTAATGCTGGCATGTGATGCCCTGTTCGTTCTTACTCTTTTTAACGTGTAAATTTGTGTCACCCTGAGTTAAGTCTGTATGAGTTCCAATGAGCATCCTGTGAGTTTATTTAATAAGTAGTGTGTGGAATATTAAGCTATGCCTGTGCAGGAGCAGAAAACTGTTAAAGTAGTCCTATTTACCAGGTTAAAGACCTTGTCAATTGGTATGGACAAGAATCCATAAGTGTGTCGTGTAACCGGTTCCAGTTGAAATTATGTTTTACATGAATAAAAGTTTAGTGCCATTTACTATAATTAAAAAAGGAAAATTTGAAATGACAGATTATGATGGATTTCTTTTTACCTCAAAACTCAAATAATCCCAAACATATGGGGCTTCTTGGCCACAGATATCCCCAGATTGCACCATTTGCATCCTTTATGGTCCAAATTTTCTGGGGGGGGGGCATGCCACCAGACCCCTTAATTGCTTTGCTGCTTCGCAGGTGGTTTGGCAACCAACTTTTCATAACTTTTTTTTAGTGGGCACCAATGTAACGGCGGGGAAAACCTTTTCTAGGTTTGGTGCCCTCATGGTAACAAACTATTTATTCTAAGGGGCAAACCCTGGAACAAAACCATTCAACTATCAGCCTATAGCCTGTCTCAGCACCACATGGAAGCTCCTATCAGGCATCGTAGCAGCTAAGAACATGGACCAATATATGAGCAAAGCACAGAAGTTTATGACTCAATCCCACACACATGGATACTGGAGCTCTTGAAGCTGTATAAAATCAATAGGACACTAATTGCCTTTATCCAGAACTCAATGAGGCTGTGAAAGAAAACTCTGGAGGTCAACTTGAAGCCAGTGGTAAAGGTGAGCATCAAATGCTGTATATACCAAGGAGATGCCCTGTACAGCCTGGTGTTCTGTATGCCTGAACCCTTTCAGTCAGATCATTAACAACAGTGGCTACAGGTACAAACTCCGACCATCAGCCACCTTCTCTACATGGATGACATCAAGCTGTATGCCAAGAATGAGTGTAACATTGACTCCCCAATTAACTTCATCAGAATCATCAGAATCAACAACTTCAGGAGGTCAATGGACTAGATAAGTGTGGGCAGATAGTATCTAGCAGAAGAAAGATGATCGCAAATGAAGGGTTTGAACAACCAGAAGGCAACATTAAGATAACAACAGGAGGAAACCGTACGCCTCCAGGAATACTAAATCTTAGTAAGATTGATTGCTTTTGGTGTAATTTATTCATCAAAAAACAAACTACCAGACATAAGTGAAAGTGTTTTATTTGAGTTAATCTTTTTTTTTTTAGCAACTTTACACATATAATTGTCACAACAAAATGATTACTATCCAGAAAGAAAAACAAACTATTTGCTATGACTGCAACACAACTTAACAAAGCTAAGAGAATTTAAAGACTTGAATCAGTAAGCTTTATAGTTGGTGGCCATGTAGAGTGGAGAGTTGTATCTAAATGGCACAGTCCTACAGTCTTACCCCTCTTTTTTTATTCTTTTCAACTATGTCCTCTTGTTCAAGGCTACAGGGCCTTAAAGCCTGGACCAGCTGACATCAGGTGGGAAGCGGGGTAAATACTGGATAGGTTTTCAGTCCACCCCAGTGCTAAAATAGACACACAATAGTGTTTGATGTTCACTGCTGTGATGGTGGCATTTGGTTTGTCAGATTATTATGAATTAGTTGGGATGGTTAGAGTCCTGTCATTGAATTTGTGTACAGCCAGATATCCAAGGAGGAATCGTGAAGAACTGTCAGACGAGGGCAACTGAGAGGTGAGCTGGCAGGCAGGCAGGTGTGTAAATGAAAACTGTGGCAGTTGATCTGAGACAGAGAAAAAAACAAGGTCACTGGACTGGACTGGCATGGAAGAACAATGCAAGGTATTAGCCGGGGGTAGATGTACTAAACCGATCAGTCAATGAGCTGCAGCAATTACAAGTGACTGCCATGTCTTTCTCTGCACATATCATAATATGATAATAATTATTATTATGTTATGCAGGTCTTTTGTCCACTGCTACCTCTGAATCATGACAGAATACATCGCAAATGTCAAGATTTTCTTTTTTTTTTTTTTGCTCTAAATGATATAGTTAAATTGAGATCGTGTGATGAATGTAGGGAATAGAATATACGGTTGGTTGCTGTGACGTGCAGTGTAGACGACAGGGCGGGATGGAAACTGCTAATGCCCTGTGACGATCCCTAAAGGGAAAAGCCAAAAGAAAAAGAAGAAATTCTAAATATCCTTTTCCCTTTAATCATGTTTGATTAGGGTTAGATAACTGGGTTAGGGTTAGAGATAACTGAGCCAAGTTGGAGGATATTAATCTGTTCACTGCATTCCAAAGTGACACATGTAATTAGTCAGAGTTGCCATGCAGACACACAACTACACACTCATATGGTGCTAGTAATAACACTTAAAAACTCGAAAGGTGAAGAAAGGCATTTGGTGTCCAGGCAACTATTAGGAAAGATAAATCATCTGTGACCAAAGTGTGCTCCCAGATGAAACCTCATTCATCCCTGCTCTTATAATCCATTAACACACTCCGTGTCCATGTTTCCAGTTCTAGTTTGACTTGTTTCTCTCCCAACAATACCTGGTTGTAAATTTTGTTTACAGCAGTGAATAACAGGTTAAAGATCTTCATGGTAGAAACTAGGCTTTTTCAGCAAGCAAACAATATTGTGAAGAGGAAGAACACATAAAGATCTCAGCGTATCATCAACAATTTTTAGAGTCATATTCTTAGTGGGAGAGAATTTACTGTCAGTGGACAGGGGTCAAAGTCATGGTCCATTCTAACTATAATTGGCTATATTGTTTTGTTTCTGTTCTGTACTTCCCGAGAGAATTGTTTTTCTGTTCTGGATGAATGTTTTTGTTGTTGTTGTTTTTTTTTTTTGAAGAGTGAAATCAAATAAATACAGCCCCAGCAGCTGGTTTAAATGGCAATACGCTGTCACCATTTTATTTCATGGACTTATGGAATAAAATATTAAATGGCAGTGGCAGCAACTAAAATGTCATTGATTTTATCTATATTCCATCACATTGTATTGTCTCTGTCCAGCCAGACCTAGCCAGAGGTAAAATGCCTACATTTTAGTGTTTTTTTTTTGTTGCTCATATAACAGCAAAAACTCATTCCATGAATTTATCATCAAGATGCAAAATGACAAGGTAAACACTAAACTGAATTTCTCTCCCGGCTCTGATGTGTGGGACACATGCTCTACAGATGAAAAATTGACTTCTATTGGACTTAATCAGAGACAGCAAAAATAGGGAAGTAAAAATGAAATAATAAATGATAAAACCTGTGATTTAAATATGCATGTGAAATGAAAAATTGAGTGGTAAAAATGTTTTGACAGAGTAGAGGTAGCAAAAATTGCTTGTCATGAAGTGAAAGCGGGGTGCTTTGAATGATGAATGGCAGACACTAGCAAGTAACAGTCAAGTTGGTTAAAAGAGCAACTGTTTCAAATAAAATGTCCATCACGTTGATTTGGTACACTGATGATTTAGAGTAATATTTCTATTCAAATACAAGTAATCATAACTATTAATAATAACCACTTACATCCAAACCTCTCTGGCCTGAAATGACACATTACAGAGGAAATTATGTAATAACATCCTCCAAAGTTTTTCATATCAGGGCATGAAATGTGTCCGTAGCAGTTAAAATTAAGTGAATGCAACTTCAGATAATCAGCACCAGATCTCATATTCCACTGCCATATGATTTGTTCACCTAAAACTAAGTAAATTGTCATTGTTTCCATAGGAATTAAAAGTGTAAGTAGCAGGCATGTGCTGCTAGACAGGTGCACTTGATTAAATGAGATTTTTTTTACCGACTTTTTTCCCATTTAGATAGATTTTCCTTAAGAGTTTTAAGCACTAGTGGCCTTCATTTACAGTAAAAAGAGACAGGAAAGTGTGGAGAGAGTTGCAGGCCAGGAATCGAACCTCCGACACTAGCCTCTGTAGGCAGGATGGTTGCGTGAACCACTGAGCTACCCAGCAACCCTGGATAGTTTTTTTTGCCCTTTAAGTTCCGTGGTTTTAGTTATTCGCAGATTTTTCAGAAATATATAATATAATAAAAAATCAAGAAAAAAACGCGGAAAATATCACAAGATGTTGTGCACGTTCTCTCACAGTGAAGAAATGCTGTGAGCAAGCCTGGCCCCTTTAAGAAGGTGGCCTTATGGGTAATGATGTGGCCTTATGGGTAATGGAGTGTGTGTGTCGTGGAACGGCAGAATGAAAACGGGGTTAGATGAAAAGTGTAGTGAGCATCAGAGGCGGATCTAGAATTCTAGGTGATCCGGGGCTTAGCCCAAAGGATTTTTTGCTACCATGCGCACTGAAACTAAACTTCAGACTCTTTAACAGTGCAAATGTCTTACCGTCAGCAGCCTTGTTGTGGTGAATATATGCCTCACATCCACTGAAAGAAGAAAATATAAAACAAAACAGGTATTAAGACTGAACATAAACTAAAGATGGAAAAAGCAAAAAAAAAAAAAAAACAATAACATACATCTTATTTTCTTAGTGCAGCTACCTGTGATCCTGGCTGCCACCTCCGCTATCCTTTACTGCTCTGTTCTTCAGTTCTTTATTCTCAACCCTTTCAATCTTCTCAATCTTTTTCATCTGCTTTCTCCACAACTTTTCTTCATTTTCTTCTTCCTTTTTTCCTCACTCTTTCACTCCTTTCTTTCTTGTCTTCCTCACTCTTTAAATAAAACATTCCAGATGTGTCCTCTTCTCTATAATCCTCCACTCCTGACTTGTAACACATTTATATTCTTTTTATTCTCACAACTTCTATTCTTCACTCATTTCTTCCCCTCGTCATCTCTCTCCTCTTATTTATTTATTTATTACAATACAATTTATTTGACAGTTTAGTTACTTTTCAGTTTACGATTTTTCATATCCTTCATGTGAAAATATTTACATGTGCTGATTTTAATTGTTATACACTGAATGATTGCTTCTTTATGAGATTAGAAAATTCTCCTACTTCTTCAAATAAATGAAATAGGCTACTTTAAACTCCCTTGCATTAGCTGAAAATGCATTGTTTACTGTAGATTGAACCATCCAAAATATACAAAAGAGTTAACATGAGCACAAGTTTAAACATCTGCAGCAGTAATATTAATCCAAAACATCATACATAATATAAATCACTGACAGGGATTTTTTACTACACAATGGATACTTCAACTTTTGATACTTTCAGTAGCCTACAGTTTGCTGGTAATACTAATCAATTTACTTCATGAAGGGTTTGATTTGTATTTTTATATTAGTAGCCAACTTTAACTTGAGTAAATACATGGCAATTTGTCACTTGATTACTCAGCAAATATCAAAGACCAGCAGCCTGTTATTCAATCTTATTTTTCATAATAATCCTGGCTTTTTTATTATCATGTAACGCAACATTGACCTTGCTATCTTTCATTTTCAGTGCAGTTGCTGTTAAACATGGACATAACTGATAGCCAGCTAGTAAACCATATCAGTCAAAGATTCACAAACCTGAAACATCAGTCTCTTTAGCAGCAGTTTTGAAAAACCTTCTGATGTCCATTTTAGCACGGAGGCGCTACATTCAGTCTGTATCTGGTAGTAACCGCAAACTGTAAACCGTAGTATAACTGTAGTAGAAGAAGAACACCGCGCAGGCAGGCGACGTAGGCTGCTTTCCCGCTCATGCTCCCTCTCTGGTGAACTCCAGTACTACACGTTACACTCACTCATAGACGCTCATAGACAATACTCATATTTTCAGATCCGGGGCTTTTTGGAAAACATTCGGGGCTTGAGCCCAAGTAGCCGCCCCCCTAGATCCGCCTATGGTGAGCATCAACAGCAGCCCAGCGTGTATAGATTTACATTCTCTGTTAACCGACAGCAGCCCAACAATACAACCTGTGTGATGTTACAAGTTCCTGCAGTGCCAGAATAAAGTGCCCGTTCCATGGAGAGAAAACCAGACTTTTTGTTTTGTTGTTGTTAGCGTGTTAGCCACTAATTATGAGCCAAAAATAGCACAATACCAGCAGTTTCTTTACTACGGTTCAGAGACCAGAGGCTGTGAAGGTAACAGAAAGACCACAGTTGAGCCTTTGTCTTGTTTCGCTGCATTGCCTCGCTACTTTTTTTGCAGTTTTTAAACATATTTTAAACACATTATTTTGTCTCGGGGGGCTCTGGCTCCTGTTCGCAGAGTTTGATTTTCGCGGGGGGGACGCCGGTCCATATTCCGCGAAAAATAAGGGATCACTGTATGCTGATGAAGACAAATCAGGACCTTCAGGTATTTTATACACACACACACATTATATATATATTTATGCTACTGTTGGCTAAAATCATTTTACCAGACTGAAATATTTGGTTAAATAAGCTTGTTCTGAGAAACGTACGTAAATAAAATTGGACTGAAATTAAAAGTTACAGATGTGATTTGTGATACATGCACGATTAGAAAAGACAGGCCAAAAACAACACAAACATTATGATTATGGGTTAATTCCTTTATCAAACTTACTCGGCCAGTGCTTATGAGATATTTTACTGTCCTACCATGTAGTGCTTTTCTTACTTCTTTTCTTCCTCCAATTCTTCCACTTTTTCCATTTTTCCTTTCCCTCCAATCTTCGTTACCCCCTCCCCTCTTCTCCTCTTCCCCAATACTCTGCCCCCTTTTATAATCCCCTGTAGATGAGTGTGGTAAATGTGGATAAAATAGGCTTCCATTAAGAGTATAAAAATCCCAGTCACATTCTTCCTGAACACCAAATTAATGTGGAGGAGGGTTAAATATTGAGATAGACAAGCATACAGCCACCCATCATGTAGCTGTTTGTTGTAAGCTCTGTTTTGTGTTCAGACAGGTTTCTATTAAAATGCCTGTCATGTCTGTGGATAACTGCAATCTGTGTCACTATATACAACAAATTAAAGCCCAGTATAATATGTGTGTAAATGAATGTACCAGCTCTTAAAAAGCCTGGCCGGATCTTAAGCACTTTTGTATATGTGTTTGTCTTGCATAGGAGAGTGTTTAACCCTGTAAAACCCAAATATAGAAAAACACAAAAAAAAAATTTTTCAACCATTAAGATGTTGTTGTAGGAGGCCTTTGAGGCTGAAAATGAGGTGTTTTTCAAAAAAATATGTTTTTGTAAGTTTTTACGGAAATGTTGTAATATTGCAACATTGGGCTCAATGGGGAGCAGAATCTCCTGTATCTGTACTCATTGTCTGAACAACAATACAGAATTAAGGATTCATTTGTAGGGTTTTACTTTTGTCCCAGAACACTATAACATGAAATATAATCTCAGTCATGTTGTTATGAACAGTCATTTATTGCAATAGCAAGAACTTTGACATTTATTTACAATGATAGTCCCAGAAACAGTTCTTGTCCTCTGAAAAACAGAGGCGGACATCACATTTGCTGGTTTGGGTATTGGTATACCCTTTACTGCAATGTCTGCAGTGTCCTCTCTTCACTTTTATTGAGAAATGTCCAAAGTGTTGTGGCCACCTGGAAAGAGAAGAATCAATATTAATATTAATAATCCATTCATATAGATGCCAAAAATGCATGATGATACAAGTCAAAGATATCACAAACATGGCAAATAGCAGAAATAGATTCTTACCAGAATGAGAGAGGATGCTAGTTGGGCCTGGAACTTTCTCATGTTCAGGATCTCCTTCTTTGGCATCTTGAGAGCTTGGCAGTGTCGCTTGTAGAGGAGCCAGGCGTTGACCACAGCAAGGGTGATGGTGTGCCAGAAGATGTTCATGTACCAGCGCCGGGTTTTCAGGGCGAACTTGTATTTCGCTGTAATTACACATTGCACTGAAGTAATCTATTCACACATTTAACTGGCCACACAATAGTGTATAGCTGACCAGTTGTAAACTCTGATTATCATACTAATAGATATGCAGGTAGCCTCCAACTTACGACAACACCTGACATTCCTGAACATCAACACCTGCTCCAGAACAATGGATAAAATGCCCTCCCCCAAGCATCCTCCACAACTGATTTAACTAAGAATTGATAGGAACATTTTCTTATCAAAAGCCAAGACAAAGGGCAGACATGCACAAACAGAAATTCTTTGTTAGAAAGTCCTGCTTTCTGTGATAAGGAGAAAATACTCAGTGTTCAAGGTGGTTAGAAATCATTATAAGTAAATGAAAATGATTAGATATGGCAATATATCTTTGCACTAATACATTAGTTTCTAATACAATAATATATGTAATCAAATATAAGGCTAGGCTGTAAATCATGTGTAGTTTAAAGGTATATTGGAAAAAATTTTAATTGAAGTTCCTCTCAAGACATCCCTCTCAAAACAAGGTTGTTTTGACTACCAAATTCAACCAACGTTGTAATATTGCAACAATTACAAAACAAGCTCTAAATAAAATGTAAGGCACATTTTCCACAATAACTACATACTGACATATTCTAGACACTGTAATAAACAACATAAAAAAAATATTTCAAAGCACTTTACTTACTTCAAGTCAGATAAATCCAATCCAGTAAATCGAGGGGATGATGCTCTCTCAAAAATCTGGAGGGTGTGTGACTTCTTGACCTGAGGACAAGCCTTATATACAAATGTATGACCCAATAGCATAGCATCCTGACACTGAACAATAGGACCAAATGAGTATGTTAATGTGGTTGAACCAAAAAATAAAAATAAAAAAAAAAGGTTTTTTTGGGGGATAACAAAAATTGTTGTAATTTTGCAACAGTGGGTCTTACAGGGTTAAACTTTTCATGAAGTTTTGAAGCGTGCATACTAATAAATTCATAATTTGTATGTGTCAAAAGAGTAAGCATAAAGTGATTGTTTGGCACACAACCTAAAATCAGAAGACCAGATGTCACAACCACTTTCACACTTTAAAAGACACCACTCAAAATAATCTGGACACAGTGGGTCTTAGTGTTAAAACGAAATTAACATGTAACATTTTTCACCTTGTCACTCCTTATTTAAAAATATAAAGCTAATAATAAAACACGATGTTTCCAAAATCACTCAATCAGTCAATCAACTTTATTTGTATAGCACGTTTTAAAAACCACACGGGTAGCTAAAGTGGTTTACATTAAAATAAAAATGGGTTAACGGTTAGACATAAAAAACATAAAAACAAACATACCAGGTTCACAGCTGGCATACTTAAAGTGCCATAAAAACTAGACCATGGTTTATTAAAAGCCAAGGAATAAAAATGTTTTTTTTTAAAGAGATTTAAAAATCAGGAAGTGAAGAGGCCTGTCTGATATTTAGCGGCAATTTATTCAGAGCTTGGGAGCAGCAACAGAAATGCTCTGTCACCTCTGAAGCTTCAGCCTGGTTTTAGGGACCATCTCAGCAGCAGCTGATCTGCTGATCTTAGGGATCGAGGTGGGCAGTAGAGATGAAGCAGATGAGCTTAATATGGTGGAGCAAAGTTGTTAAAACATTTAAAAACAAATAACAAAAAGTTTTTAAAATTAATTCTGTAGTGTACAGGGAGCCAGTGAAGGGATGCTAGGATGGTAGTAATGTGCTCGCGCCTATGGGACTGAGTGAGCAGTCCCTGTATGTAATCCCTACATACAGGGCATTACAGTAATCAAGACGAGTTGTGATAAAAGTGTGGATTAATTTCTTCAAGTCATGTCTTGATAAGATCAGTTTAACTTTTGCTATTTGGTGAAGTTGATTAAAAAAAAAACTTTTCTGCACAACACTCCTTCTCAAATTTAAAATCGGAGTCAAACTTTACCCCCAGATTGCTGA